>JAGSXJ010000005.1:600000-1200000 GCA_020726575.1 Plectosphaerella plurivora | reverse complement strand
CACCTCGCGCATCGTCTCCATGTGAGACCACCCACCCACGGGCCTCGGGCCGCCGTCTGCGTCTGCCACCCCCGTCGCCTTGACGAAACGAACATATGACCACAAGCGTTGTGCGCCACTGCCGCATCAACCAACACATAGCACACCAAGCCTTCAAAACTCTCTTTTTCCAGCACCGCGCCTACGGACCCACGAATGGGGTTCTTGAGCGGGCTATGACACGGAGTTTCTCGGGGAAACACGGAACTCGAGCCACCTGGCTGGCATCTTTCTCCTTTTTGGTCGGTCGTTTTTGATTTTCGAGTAATAATCATTCACGCTCTTTCCGCCATTTGTTTGTCGTCTTTCCGTATTCGCCTGGCCCCCGAGACGAACGGGGGGCAGGACGTTTATTCCATGTACATAGATCTGGGAGGGGTCGACTCGCTCGCTGCGTGTTCTGCAGTGGCGCCTTCTGTCGGGGGGAAGTCGCACATCCTGGGGTCTTCATGATTTTACGATCATTCGCATGTTGCAAGGCGCAGCCGCATTGTTTTCTTCTGTCGGATAACATAATTCAACAAGAGACACTAGAATGTTTGTTTCACGTTGGTCAGTTGAGTGTGTGGTTGGGAGGCTCGGAGGTTCTGAGGTTGAAGTGATATGTTGCTGAGGATAGAGTGTTCTCTTGTGTTAGCAAGGGGCGTTGGGTGTTGCCATGTCGAAATGGCGCGAGGGAGTCGAGGCAGTCGGTGGTTGATGCCGTGTTTCTAGACATCGATACCAGGCCTCAGAGGGTTGATGGCGAGCCTGTCATGGTCGTGACTCAATGTATGAAGGTGACATTGCTGTTTGTGTGGGTAGAGAATGGTTTCCTGCGGTACCGTCATGCTCAGGCTGAGGGCAGTGTTGATCAGGGGTAGCGCCTGAGGCTGCGTGGGACCGACCGCGGTGAACAGTCAAGGAAGACTTGACTGGTTCATGACGAAGGTGATCAATATTGATGAAATATGATGCCCTATGTCTTTTGCCTGGGCTCTTTGAACAACATCCTGATTCCAGGCATGATGTTTGGTTGCTGAAGTGACTGGCAGAAGAAGAGAGAGCAGCGAGGGACGAAACGGGCCGAGTGTGTCCGGGGCATCCAGGGGTAACGGGAGACCATGCTCACACACGGCCGGTCTACAGCTTCGGCCACAGTCCTGCCTGCTTGACCCAGTTAACGGGCCTTACCTGGCGAGTCCTGCTGGTCGTCTGAGGTCTCGTTCAGTCCATAGGTGTGGTTGAAGGGCAGGAATGGAGGCCATTGTCGAACGATGCGGGCACTCACCGGGCTCACCTCGAGATTTGGAACTTCCGCGGCCCGTCTCTGGGTCTGCCCGTGGTTCCTGCGGGCTGTCTGGCACTCTCGAGGCGTTGTTGTCTCCGACCATCTTCGGAGGTTAACTTGATGTACTCCCGGCAGGTAGCGAGTCACGGGCCCCTTGGTGGAAGAGTTTTCATGGTCGCGCGGGGGGGAGCGGGCGCAGGCTCATGGTCAATGAGAGGGACTTCTCCCTGGACAGCATACTTTACAGCTTGTGTCCACAGTCCACGGGGCCATGGGGCTACCATGATGGCGAGAGACACGTTGTTCTGGGGGAGTATTGATGCAGGGGAAGGGATGGTCCAGAGGGGAGACAGGCCTCTGGTCCTGTCGGTTGGAGGGGCGATTGTCGACGTTATCGTAAGATCAAGATAGGCTACCGGCGGTATCTGGCATCATGGTGACGAGTCTGGCCGGTCGTTTGACGGACAAGTATATAGCTGATCGCCTTGGCCGCACCGAGGGGCAAGACGCCAAGGGCAGAATCTCCGCTGCTTGGCGACGAACAGGGCCGCATCAGCCATGGCGGGGCAGCCATGATACAGCATCCGTAGGCGAAGCGAGTGGATGGCGGGAGTCTGACGGCTTGGCACGGTTGTTGTCTACAACTTGGTGTTGAAGTGGTTCAGGCCCAACCGCCCACAGGCTGTCAGCCTGAGTGGACAGGCCTGGGCACAGTGGGCTCCCGATCGGAAGGGCGGGGCGCCACTGCCGCCCGCTCCACGTCCCCTTTACCGGTGCGCACCTTATAATCAGGGGCCCGACCCGAATCTTGCATCTCCTCGGAGCAGCACTTGAGCCTCCACCGTCCCACGTGTCGGCGGCGAGAGAGGCTCTGCGACGCCCGCAACGGGCATCGCTATCAATGCGTTATCAGATACTGACATTTTCAAATGCCAGGAAGGGGGTTGGCTACATTCCGTATCACTAGAAGCCATTTCGAGGATCCAGGTGAGGCGGAAGATGGATCTGGACCTCACAGCATTTTCCGGGGAAAGAGGCGGGCTTTTGGGGAAATGTCATGTACCCCGATGCCGGACTCCTGGGACTGGAGCGTGGGGGAAACCACCAGGGAAAACACGAAAAACAGCTTAGCTAATCCATGTCTATCTGCATCTTGGCATCAAACCCTTGTCCGGGGCGGATTCCAAGCATCACATCAGCCGCACACACACAACCTTATCTCTCCCCCCCTCCTTCATGCATCCCATGTTGGAGGATCGACAGGCCGACTCGTCTCGACTTGGATTCTCAGGCATGTGCTTGCTGTCGGTCAACTGAGATCACTGGTCTGTGGCTCCTGTACGCTGAGGTCATTTTTGGACGCCGGACCAGCAAGCTAGAGCCAACCGAGCCCAGCGGTAGGGACTCCGACTCGGAGCCATTTGGCTTTTCCCCCCTCCCTTTGGGTAACACTCGGCTGACCCCTGCCCATCACTTCAGACGAAAAAAAAAGAATTGCCTTCGAAGGCCGCGATGCTCTTCTATTCCCAGCAGGTGTAATACATACATACGTACCGGCCCGCTCCTGCGGTACATGGCTCAGCCCTACGGGCAATTCGAGGGCACACTCCGCGGAGATCGAACATTCTTCTGCGGGCCTTCTTCGCGATCACGGAAGGTGGAGTCGTCTTGGCCACTCACAGGTCTCGAACGACCTTATCTCTGGACAAAGGTGGGGCCTCGAATTCGACTGCACGGCTGTGTCTATCACGGCGCCTCGTCTAGATTCAGAACGTCGGTCGACTGATAAGCCCGTCTCTTGTGAGACGCGGCCGCTGGCCCTGCTCGACCAATCGACAGCGTTCCAGAGGGAGTTGGTTATCTGCGTCTAGGGGCATCCTGGACAAGCGAGCATCGCTCCTGGCTAGACGCCTCTTGTGGTTTTTCAGAGCCACCGCCGAGCGTGTCACTGCCGGGCCCAGGTCCCTCCCTCCCTCCCACGGGGGTTTTGCTTGTCCCCAGCTTTCTCGAATTACCCGTCTTGCCAATGATTTGCATTCATATCATTGGCTGATTATTCAATATTGTCGCAAGCCACTACTCACAGGCTCTCCGTCTCTCTCGTTCAGGCAGGGTGGCTGGCCGGTGTCTTCTTCGAGTTGACACATTCCGGGCCTTCATCCTCATCCTGACACTCGTCCAGCTCTCACCTCTGTCTCTGATAAGCTTCCTCTCATCAGAATATCCAAAGGGTGCTCGATATTCGGTTCTCCGAGCTGAACTAGACCTCCACGACCTCCCACGCCGTCCTCTGAAACCCGCGGCTCGGGCACGAATGTCGTCTGCCCAGTCAGTCCACGTCTAGACCGCCCGCAGCTACCTACGCTTCGCACCCCCATCGAAGCCAACGGACCCTGTTATCAGTGATCGGCACTTGGTCCGCCCCCTGGCGCCTCCCTGTCCGCGGCTTGCCCCAGACCCATACCTCTCGACACGGCCGCACACCGCAGCCGAGAAAGACGCAGGTCAAGCGTCTCCGGCCCCCGTCTGTCCTCTCCTATCTCTCAGCCTCCGTGCGTCCCACCCACGCTCGACAGGGACGCGGCTTCCGCGAGCGCCAGATCGGCCTAGCGTGCGTGAAGCTGCTGCTCCCCGGAGATGCTTCGACAGACCTCGACAGCGCTCGCATGATATCGTCGTTCTTTGAGAGAGAAGCTCTACGTATAATAAAGGTCTGGGAACTCGACTTCAACATCTCTTCTGCCTCATCCAGATCATCAGCATCCCAACACAAGTCGGACAATCAGAAGAACCATCTTCGATTCACTCCATCCGCCACCCGCACCTTGGAGCAACAGCCGACCCCCTCGACTCCATTCCGCTCCAGACCCTCACATCCCAAACTCGCCCTCTCCACAGCAACTTGCACCCACACGAGCCACAATGGGCATCTCAGTCCTGTGGAAGGCCCCCGAGGTCAACCCCATCAACGGAAAGGCCCGCAGCGTCCCCGTTCTCAACCCCTTCAACAAGCATGGCCGCGTCTTCTTCTTCAGTTGGCTGGGTTTCATGATTGCCGTAAGCATGCTTCCTTCACAACCCCCTGTCTCCATTGACTCACACGTGGTTGCTTCAGTTCTGGGCATGGTACACCTTCCCGCCTCTCCTGACCATCAGTATCCGCAAGGATCTCAACCTCACCCCCAAACAAGTCGCCAACTCCAACATCGTCTCCCTCTCCTCCACCCTGCTGATGCGCCTCATCGCTGGCCCGGCATGTGACAAGTTCGGATCCCGCTGGGTCTTCGGTGGCCTGCTCCTCCTCGGCGCTCTTCCCGTCGGCCTCGCCCCCCTCATCAAGAACGCCACCGGTCTGTACATCAGCCGTTTCTTCATCGGTATCCTCGGCGCCACCTTTGTTCCTTGCCAGGTCTGGTGCACCGGCTTCTTCGACAAGAACATTGTCGGAACTGCCAACGCTCTCGCTGGAGGGTGAGTTACATCCTACACAACATAATCCGATCAATGGTGACTGACTTCGACACAGTTGGGGTAACGCTGGTGGCGGTGTCACCTACTTCGTCATGCCCGCCGTCTACGATGCCTTTGTCCACCACCACGGCCTGTCGTCCGGGGTCGCCTGGCGCCTGACCTTCGTCGTCCCTCTCATCTGCATCATTGCCTGCGGCATTGGTCTGCTCGTGCTCTGCGACGACACTCCTACCGGCAAGTGGAGCGAGCGCCACCTCCAGGTCCAGGAGAACTTGAGGAACCAGGGTGTCGACAGCTCCCCCGAGGCCACCGTCGTCGACCTCCCCGGTGGCATCACCGACCGCGCCGAGATCACCCCCTCGGGCGGCTCCGACGACATGGAGAAGAACAGCCACAGCTCCAAGAAGAACGCCGCCCTGTTCGAGAACGAGGGCCAGCTTTCCCGCACCGAGATGCTCGAGCTGGCTAAGGGCGAGACCGTTACCGGACCCAACTTTAAGGAGATGATGAAGGTCTCCATCTCTCCTCAGACCATCTTCCACGTCCTGACCTACGCCTGCTCCTTCGGTGGCGAGCTCGCCATCAACTCCATCCTGTCGTCCTACTACCTCAAGAACTTCCCCTCGCTCGGCCAGACCGGTGCCTCCAACCTGGCCGCCATGTTCGGTTTCCTCAACGTCATCAACAGGCCTCTCGGCGGTGTCGTCGGTGATCTCGTTTACAAGTTTGGCAACCGCAACCTGTGGCTCAAGAAGGGCTGGATCAGCGCCTGTGGCCTCCTCACCGGCGCCCTGCTCATCCTCATCGGCCGCCTCGACTCCCACCACCTGCCCACCTTTGTTGGTCTTCTCGTCCTCATGGCCGTCTTCCACGAGGCTGGCAACGGTGCCAACTTTGCCCTCATCCCCCACGTCCACCCCCGCGCCAACGGTGTCCTGTCCGGTCTTACTGGTGCTGGCGGCAACCTCGGTGGTGTCGTCTTTGCCATCATCTTCCGCTTCATGGACAGTGGTACCAACTATGCCAAGGCCTTCTGGGTCATTGGCTGCATGCACATTGGCCTGAACCTGCTGGTCTGCTGGATTCCGCCCCTGCCCAAGGGCCAGTACGGTGGCCACTGAGCTGGTGGTGAAGTCGAACTTGCTTGTAATCTGAAGATTTGTTTGAAGCGGTGGATATTTACTTTTGAATGGCGTTCCGGATTTAATATCACCCAAAAAGGGGGGTTGGCTGGGAGTTGATGGAGAGGCGGCCCCCTCGGTGTGGTTTCCTTTATGATACCTACATAGATTAGTAGATGAGGAATATTTGAAACATATCAAACAAGCCTGTTCGATCTTGATTGTGTAATAGTGATCTAGTCTTTGAGCTCAGTACCAGCGGACGGTGCCCTTTCCGTCGAGACCTTCAGTCTCAGTAAGCGGGACGGTGGCGGAGATCCGCAGATAACGCACGTCAGACTCGAAATGGCTTGTAATGCGGGGGATCGACTGGGTGTGGCATGTCACTGCGAAGCTGAGATTGGCGGGGCATTCAGATGACGGCACAGCTTGATTTCAGGGTCAAGGTATTATGTAGGTGTTGCCCGAGGGGGTTGGACAAAGTGTCTCTCGTCGCCATGCCATGTAGAATTCCCCGTCCACGATCCAGCATCATCAAAAAAGACATAAAAAAGTAAGGATTGCTAACCACATTCAAACTCAGCTCATCCCACCTACCCCCGCTTCAACTTGATAATATGCCCCTCCGCTGCTTCCACTGCCTCCCTACCAGTCTTTCCTCCTATCACACTTTCGACATCCACTCCGCCGGTGTGACTCGGCTGAACAAGCTCCACCTCGAAGATGTTCAGCGTTCCAAAGGCCGATGTTCGTAGCTGCTTGAACCGCAACGAGGCAATAATGGCACTGACGGAGGCAAAAACCAGGAACCCGGCTGACGCCGTGAACGCGACCACGGTCCAGAAGGCAGGTGCAACGTATGTAGATGCGCGAGCCGCCGACCCGGGGAAGTAATTCTCATCGGCGAGTCCCTCCTGTGCTGTACGTGAGAAAGGGGCGTTTCGGTCCGTCAGAACGGCACCGCTGAAGACTGGGTTGTAGAGGAACAGGGCCGTGGCGAAGATGTTTCGGAGGGTGTCGACTGCTGTCGAGCTCTCGAGGGCTGACATGCTATACTGTTACTCTGCGAAGTAAGCATAAGTCCTCACCGACTCACTGAGAGAATTGCTTTAGGATAGGGATTCAAGGAAGAAAGGGGCTACTTGCGCTGGTGTACATCAAACTCCAGAGGTTCACTGTCAGGTCAAACCTCGCTTGGCCATTCTCACAGTATCTAGAGATGGTAGAATTTTGCGTTGTAAATGGACAGAGGAGGCTATCAAAAGCCTCGAGGAAGTCATTTGGCGCGATTTTCTGAAGGGCCGGCTCGCCTTTGTCCGTGACCTCGAGTATCGTGCTGGTCCGGCGGTCGGCGGCGACACTGACGTTGAGGCGATAGATATCCAGCGTGGACGAAATCGCTATGAACGAGTCCCAACCGGGCCAATCTGGATTGAGGGTGCAATCTCCTGATTCGTCAAGCTGGCCTTGATCACAAACGCGTATGCCTTGGTAGGAGTCAGTGTGCATATCCTGATTATGTGCATTGCTTGGAGTAGGCTTACCGGCCTGAAGGGAGCCTTCCTGGTTGCTCTCCTTGACACACATCTGGATGGCGCAGCCAGAGGACTCGTAGACCCGGCATTGGTCGTTGTTCCAGGATATCGACTTGTCGAACGTAGTGTTCCGTCCTTCCAGTTGGTATACAGGCATGTCTCGAGTCACGTAGACCGTCATCTCAGGGTCAGATAGCCAGGTGAACGGCCAAGGAGCGATCCATCTCAGACCTCCCATCAGCAAGACCGACTCGCAAGTCTTGTCCTTGCGGCACTGTTCCCCGGCGGCCTCTGTGCGATGCGCCATGGTGGTGTCTTGGAGTATGTTGAAGATATAATTGTTGGTGATGAAGTCTCCTGGAAGTTGGAAGGCTTGGCTGGCGTTGAAGATGCCTACGCCACCGCTGACGGTAGACCATCCTGCCGGGCGATACACGGTCTCGGTGCTTGCTGATGACATGATGATGATTCCTGGGAACTGGATCATCAGCCAGACGGCGATTCTAATCAAAATACATTCATCAGTACGAGGGCTTCAGCAGTAATCGAGTTTGAATGGTGCCTCACCTCCAAAATGCCCAAAATCGGGGCCACTTGAACTGGAAGCATCGCCTGAGAAAGTTGACCGTGCGAGATTGAGACTGTGGACCTGTCTGGATGGGATTCCAGAGGACTTTCCAGCAAGCTCCAAGGCCAGACGTCATGACGAGATGGGTAAGAAGGTTACCGCCGCGATGAAGAATCGGGCCCCAGTACAGCTTCTCCCATCCGGTCTCTCCGAGGCTCTCTAGAGCCCAGTCAGCAAGCTTTGCGAGAACTGTCAAGAGCAAGATGCCCATTGAAACTGATAGGTTCGCAAGAGGCCAGTTGGGGGAGCCGCTCTGGAACGAGATCAGGGCTATGAAGACCACGAGGGCCACGGCGCAAATGGCAGACCAGAGGATGCCATCAGTGAGGGTGGCGTAGGATGGCCCGGGAGGTGATGCATTGTGGCTAGCAGGCACGCTCTGCACCTGTACCGGTGTTTTCGATGGCGATGTTGGGTGTGGTACGGGGTTAGTGTTTGAGAATGGAGGCATATTGGCCGATGGTACAGGGACCGGCTTTCTCGTTGGCAGCGACATGACTGGAGCGCGTGCAGTGAGGGTAGTGTAGACGATGCGGCGGCCTCGCACTTCAACCCTATGTCTTGAAGGCAGTCTGAAGTATGATTTCTTCCAGGGATAAGAGAAAGAGAGCTCTGCAGCTCCTCTGGTCCATTCGGAGGGAGGCCTTCGTCAGTGAATGGGTCGATAGATGACACGATCAGGCTGCTATGATCAGCATCTTTGAGCCTCACGTCCGAAGGGTCACATAATCGTCGTTATCAGCCGCGTCGACACCTCATGCTGCCGAAGTCATGCGATGCAGTCGCTTGCAGGTACTCGCAAGGAGGTTGTTCAGCCCGGCAGTTGCGGATGGCAGGATGCAGGGGCCGAAGTGTCGAAAAAGGGTCTAGATTCAATAGCCTGCAGCGCAGCTATCGATTGTACTGTCCATGGCTGCTAGCGTGTGATCACGAGTTGCGTGATGTGGTCTCGGTGTGGTTGTGGTGTGGCGTTGATCACCGCTCAGCTGAACCCTTTGGTAACGCCTTCGTGTGTATAAGGAGGGGGAGCTGCACTCGCAACCCTCCACCATCAGGATAGACGGCACGGAGCGAGGCAGACTCGGGCCTTGCCGCTGAAAGCCACTATCACCTTTCCCTTGTTGGTCGAGCGAGCTGAGGGCAGGGGAGTCCCAAAGGAGACACATTATTCTGAGAATGGGCTGATGAAGGGTTTCTAAGTTTTATGAGAGCTGCAAGCAACTTGGGCCAAGCTATAAGTTGAGCATGGAGTCTTGGAATGCTCGACTTGGACAATTTGTATCCCTAACCAAAATACCAGCAGCCTCCCTCACAGCTTTATTCCTACTTGTACTCTGATTTCAACCCACAATGATGCGAAGTGTTGTTCTTCAGTCAGCCGTGGCTCTTGCCTCAATCTCTCCCCTGGCATTGGCCGCCCGACCGGCTATTCCAGGGCGTCTGCTGCAAAAGCGCGACTTTCTATGTCCTGTGGTCTGTGACGAGACGTGGTGCTGTCAGATCGGGCAGATCTGTCAGGCGGCCAGCGGAGGCGACGTGCCCTTTGAGTGTGCCGACTCGCTGTTCGAGACCACGGACTCAGCCTTCGCCCTCAACCCTCTGTTGACCGCGGTCGAGTCCATCATCGAGGAGAACAGTGCCTTCATCTCGAGCCTCACAGCGGCCCTGTCGCTGACACTGACCTTTCCCACCATCACTGTCCTGCCCGAGACTTCGGAGGAGACAACCACGTCCGCGAGACCATCAGTCACCGAGCCTTCGGTTGCATCATCCACGGCTGCTCCTGAGACGACGAGTACGCAGGAAAATGATCCAACGAGTTCCAATGCGGCCACGGAGACTTCGTCAAGCACAGCGACTTCGGATGCAGCCAGCAGTCAAGAGAAACCATCTTCGAGCCCGGAGCTGTCAGGTTCTGATATCATAGCAACAACGAGCAGCCGTGGCACCAGTTCAAGGTCAACGACATCGTTTGACCCGGTTCCCACCTCCGCCGTACCGGCTGCTGCGCCAAAGTATCTCTCGCCCTGGCAACTCGGAACTGTAGCTATCGGCCTGGCCATGGCAGTGATCTGGTAGATGGGTTGCACCATGGGTGGATATAGAGGCTGGCAGGACTTTGCGGCGATCGATATTTCCTAAACTTGGAAGCTGTGGAGGTGATTAAGGGATGCTTGATGGATAAATGATGTGTGTTAATAATTGATCGACACGGAGATTTGTTCGATGGAATGACAACTGTTATGAAGCTAGGGCAAGAGTGTTACTCCATGTGCATGTGCTGTGTTACCGTGTTGACATCTAGATCGTATTAGCTCATGACGGTTCGAAGCTGTTGACAGTTTCACGCATGCAACACATAGAGACATCACCTGTGAGCCTTTGCCAGATGCAAGACAGGTCTCAGAACCTTCACCTACCTCCGAGGCCAGTATCCTACGGCGGGAATTGGGCAGTTTCCCAGAGCCTCCACAAATCCACGAATCACTCATCCTCGGGACATGCGGCATGAAGGATAACGGTCAACGCCACATCCAAGGTCTGCTCGCCAAAGAAGGAAGGGGTGCCCATGCAATAGACACCTGTGGTCACGGTGTCAATGACTGAGTCGTTCTGACGATACCCCCTGCCCATTCTTGTTGATTTCTTCGCGACCATTGACCGCCAAGCCTCAAAGGGGGTCTGATCGACAGATCCGGGACACCTCCATCATTCTTCCCATGCGCGCGAACGAGGCGAGGTGCCCATTTTTAGCGATGGGCGGCATTCTCCGAACCAAGTTCCCAAGACGCAATGTTTGGGCTGTCAAAAAGCTTTTCCCTCTCTTTCTCCGGGGATGCCGGGCGCGGAGGATAAGATGATGATCGGATGCTTTGCAAGCGAGCCTGCGCGTGGTCCTCGTCGCGCTTCGCCTAGAGTGCTCTGTCGCGCGAGTCGAGTCAAAAGAGAAAACCATCGGATTGTCTCATCCTATTGTCACCCTGAATGGAAGCCTGGGCAAACACGCGGGCGATGCGCGCCTCCATGCCAGCCACGCGATGGTACGGGCGGTCAGGACGTCATGGCATCAGAGTCAGTCAACTACATTCCCCAGATCCCCGTCTCGGAAGCGGGAAGGGCGCCCGCTGGCCGTCTGGCTGGCGGTTCCAAGCCTCCGGCCAGGAGTTCATGACTCTCCGCCATTCGTCGTGGGGGCGAGAAATGAGGGCTTGCGTAATGCCGGACGATGTTCTGCCCCTCGAGTCAGTCGCACCCCCTTCTGCAGGGGTATCATGGCTTGACACAGCCCGTTTCTAGGTCTCCCTTGGAGGCGGGTAACTCCCCAGAAGCGAACACATTGAAGCACAGAGGGACGGACACCGGCACGGCAGCTTGAGAATTAATTGTGAGCAATTACTTTCCTGGGGAAACCAGAGGTCATTATCTGGAGGGAACCAACGCCGAGCGGCTGGATATCTGGGTATACAGCGGGGAGAGTGAAAAGCATAGGTGGAGGAGGAGGAGACCGCAACTGATGCAAATACCCCTCTCAATCGCAGAGCCATTGTTCCTCAGATGCGAGCTCCGAAGACCAAATGACCCCGAGACAAACAAGAGGGAAACCCTATTTATTTCCCAGAAGTAGAAATATGCCCTAGATTCTCCCGGCGCGGTGAAGCCAAGAGAGCCTCTCTTCTATACCGACAGGCGACCCATTACCGCCGTGAAATGCAATCCGGACCTCATGTACGATTGGCGCGCCGTGAAGACGTGACGCGCGCCGGGAGAAAACCTTTGTGCGACCGAGAACCACTTGTGAACACCAGTAGCCATCTCAAAGCATGAGGGCAACGGCCAGGCCACCGAGAACGGCGAAGACACCGGCCTTGGCCTGGACAGCGGCGCTATCACCGACGAGGACGGGGCTGGACTCGGCAGCGGGGACGGCCGAGGTGCTGGAGGCGGCGACGATGGCGACAGAGCTGGAGGTGATGGTGACCAGGGTGGGAACGGGGTAGGCGACGCTGCTGCTGACGACGGCGGTGGTCTTGATCTCGCTCGAGGTCTCCTTGATGGAGGAGGAGGAGGTGGTGGTCTCAACGGCAGAGGACGAAACCGAGGTGGTGGTAGGGACGGCGGAGGAGAGGATGACGGTGGCGGTGCCGCTGGCGGTGGTGAGAGTGACGGTGCTGGTGGAGCCCGAGGCGGCGGCGCTCTTCTCAATGTCGAAGGGAGGAGAGAACTGGTAGTTGTTGACGGGGTCGGCAACGTCCTCGATGGTGATGCCGTACCAGGGGAAGCCACCCTGGTCGGCGGGGACGGACCAGGCGTACTCGCCGAGGGAGTTGTCGAGGCCGTCTAGGGAGGGCCATGTTAGTCAGGGAGAAAGCAATAGTGGAGAGAGAGGGTGGTTGCATACCGACAATGTTCAGGAGGGGAGTCTGGAGGTTCTGCTCGGGGCCACCGATGAGGATCAGGTTGACCTTGGCGCTGGCGAACGCCGCGGGGACAGTCCACTTGATGGTGAGAGTGGTGCCGGCCTGGACCTTCTGGTGCTCGGTAGGGCTGGTGACGGGGTTGAAGTCAGGGTTAGGGAGGGCGGCGCGCTGGGCAAAGGCGGCGGTGGCAAGAGCCAGAACGGCGGCGAAGGAGAACTGCATCTTGATCTTGGTTTGGTGGTTGTTGTTTTAAGAAGGCGACTCGAAGACGTGGATCGTGAAAAAGGAGTGTAGGTGAGTGCGGAAGGTGCGCGAGGGAATGTTTGTGCCGGAGGAGGGCTGGAAAGAGTGACTATATAGAGGGAGGGGTAAAGGAGTGTCGGGCTGAGTTGCCAAAAAAAGGGACCAGGAGGTTAAAGCCGTGAGACGCGGGTGGTGCGGGCTGTGTCTTGACGAAGGGTGGTGAGGAGCAGAAGAAGAACGGGAGAAGTCAAGGAGGGTCGGGGAGGCACGAGAGTAGGTCAGTCCGAGTCGGGAGACGGGAGGGTGGTCACAGTGAGCAGTCCGCCTGAGCCAGCCAGCCAGCCCACTACACCGCGCAGCCCGGGCCCCCGGGGCGGCAGGTTAAGGTACTGGGCCCAGGCAGGAGCTAGTGCGGGCGAGTCCAGGAACATGGACCAACCTGTGCCAGTGCTCAAGGAACTGGGCATGGCCAAGGCAGGCGACGTCGTGGCCGAACGGCAACGGGTCCAGGCCGTCCATCCGTCGGTTGGCTATTCCCCCGTTTGTTCCGAACGTCTGGCTCGGTCAGGCCACCAACTACAAGCAATGGCCGTTGGCATGCTCAAGCACTCATCTTATGCTGCTGCCCAGTGGCAGGTGTTTATTCCTCGCCCAACGGCACAGAAGAGGCGCCAGAAAACGCCCACGACATGATGTCCGACCTCACGGGAGACATGGCAAACGGCCAACAGGAGGTGCTAGTACAGGCTACTTGCAGCACAATGTCAGTAGTCGGGGGCTTAGGGTAATTCCCGTTCTGGTTCAGGGGAGCATGTTTAGCGGCGCATTTTAGTCGAGATTAACCCTCGAGCGCGACCGCCCATGATTGGCCCGCCCGCGATGAGCGACAGGGGCACCCTGCCAAGCACCCAGATTGGCCGCAGCCGCTTTTTCCGTCTGAACAGGGCTGAGCAGGCAGAACACCCTGCACCAACCAATCAGAAGCTCTTCGCATGCCCCACGCGACCTGCCAGACCGGGACGCTCCTTCCCACCGCTCGGTGCACGCAGGCCCGCGGACGGGACTTTAGGAGGAAACCAACCTCGAGTAGCGCCGACTCGTTAGTGCTTATAGCACAGCTGGAGCAAGGCAAGCACGCCAGTGGCCGCAGGGAAAGCGCCATCCTGCCCCCTTGGGCTCCACCCGTTTTTCCCCTGGAACAGTGGATTTCAGTGCGATGGCCCCCAAAAACCCGGTATTGAACCATCTCCACGCGGGCATAAGGATCGTCGCCGCCATCACTTCTAGCAAACGGTCCGGAATGCCTGCAGCATCATCGCATCTAGCCCACACCCACTCGGGCCCCATTTCTCAATTAAAAAAAACCTCCGGGCTAGGTCGCGCTGCTCGCACTCGTTGGATGCATGTCGTCGTCATTCGACAACCCAGGACCATCCTTCGCGCGCCCCTCTACCTGCCGAAAATGCCGTCCCATCTGGCCTCACCTCACCGACGCATTCTTTGGTCTTGAATCGTGAGACTACTACACCTTGGTACCACGCCGCTACCACCTGTTGCACTCCAGCATACCTGAAAACTGCTGCTGATCCGGCTCTTCGCGGCTTCTAGGCTCGTGCTTGTAGGGGGCCCTCCGCTGTCTCAGGAACGCGGCCCCCGCTCCAACGGACCTAACCTCCCCTCCGTCTTGATGGAACTTATGTCAAGTTGTGCCCTCGACAGCTAACACAATCGTAGGAGGTCGGTACACGCCTGCAAACCCGGCACTGAGACCCTCGCCATGTAATCAGCAGCTCTCTGGTGGCTTGGGCCGACCATCTGCGGCTGGCTTCGAAGTATCGGGCCAGGGGTGAAAGAAGAATAGATCAAGTACCCGGTACATGCAGCAGGTCCTGGAAGCTTGGCCCTATCATGAGCGCTGGAGCTGCAGCCCCCCTCGACCTTGCGGTGAGACCATCACGGAGCCTGGGCTTGGGCCCGGCTGAGCTAGCTGCTACCACCCTAGAGCGACTCCTTGAAATAGCCTGGATCGAGCCCAACTCCAAAGATCACACAGACCCTGGCAACTTCATACCAATTTCCGAAGTAGTGTTTGAGTTTCTGGCTCGGGCTACGGCACACCACGCCACGCATGCTATCGGTCCGGACGGCGCTGTCGTCACTTTACACTGCCTGAACACATGCTTGACAGCACGGCGACTCCGTTCAGGTCCAGCGTGTAAGCCGCCATCTTCTGTATTGGCATCAACGGCATGCTTGGGCAACACGTGAGGTCGAGCAGCGGTCCAGCAAATGGATACTTGATCACCATGCACCCGCCATGCTCAGCCAGCCTCATCCGCATCACTGCCGAGAAGCTGGGGCTGAACAAGTCCGAACGGCTGGGCTGACGGCCGATATTGATGTGGGAGAACCCACCAACAAGCCACAACCACCATCACTACCACACCACCAAGAAGTCAACGGCCGGTCATCGCCGAGACGTACAGTAGGCACTGTTTGTACATTCAGCCGACGGACCGCTCGTCGGACATGACAAACACAATGTGCGTTGACATTGTGTTGCATCTTCGCCATGTTGCTTCCCACGATTGGGTATCCGTCAATGCCCCTAGCCGCATGCCCAACGGCATCAACCAGTCATCAATGTCGTGACACGTCGCCATCGGGGATGGCGCCCCCCTTCCCTGACTCAAAGGAGCTTCTTTGGACGCACCCCCGCGGACTGTGGCAGGCCATTTGTCGTCTTCCACGATCACGATGACCGCAGCACTTTCAGCCCTACCTCGACTCCGTTTTCCCCTCATTGTGCGCCTCGTTGCTCGATTGGGGACCTACTGGCTCTGTTGTTCGGCACACTGCAGCTCGTCAATCGGCGCCACGCGGGCAAGCCAGCCAGCCAGCCAGCCAGCCATCGCAAGGCCGGTGAGTCGTCTCATTAATCTCACGGGTGGTCGCACAATATTGGCCCCTACTCCTGAACTGGGATTCCATTCCCACGGACTTCAAACATGTCGCTGGTCGGTCTCATCATCCACTTTGGGGCTGGCTGGTGGTTCTTTACGGATTACCCTTTTCGGACCCCTAGTGTAAGTTGCTCAGCGGACCACAAAATAGCTGCATCGACCCCCGGAGAACTGGTGGCTGTGAGATGATGGTGTCTCCGCTCGCGACAAGTGGACGCGGTGAGGAACCGTGGCTGAGCATGGCCCTGTATTTGCTTTCTGAGCATCACCTGCAGTAGCGAAGCCGAGCCAACCAGTGATATGGTGAGTGACCTCCAAAGTAGGTCCAAAGTCTTCTCAGTGGGTTGAGTTGAGCTCGCACTCCTCGCGCTGTCGAGTCTCCACGTTCTCAACCGCTAGAACGCAATGACGCCGCGGAAACACCACTGTATCGCCGCTTGAAAGCCGTGAGCTTGCCTCCTGTGGATACATGTGACCCGTCATCCCCATCCCTGCTTCTGACCGACGGCCCTTTCGGCGTTGATCCCCGACCTGCACGAGCCGCGGACGAGCCCGTGGCTGTGATCATTGCGTCTTTCTCTGGAGACTCTGGCCCATTGAAAATACGCTTATTGAACGGCCGAGTTACATTTGCCTTGGCATGCCGGTCAGCCGTTCAACGTTCAGGAGCCAACCGCCAAAAGAAGTTGCGATGTTGAGCTCAACATGGGGGTTTCGGCCCCAGAATACCGAGAGATTGAGGAAAGGTCGAGTATCTTCAAGAATAATTAGATCAAAGCATCAGGTCCATCTCCTTCCGCTCTTTGAGATAATCGACTCTGTGAAATATGCTGCCTTCTCAATTTTGGTAGTGAATAGTTTGTTTGGTCATCATGCCAGGAATAATTTGGACCTCGTGGCCACTGTAATTAGATGCGCCACATCTGGTGAAATCAAGCCTCACGCAAGCCACCCGATTGGAAGATCGACCATTAGTTGCATCATCCCCCGCTGCCGATCGGATCCTTTCCTCAACAGGCAACATATCACTTCCGACAACACTCCCCTGAGTTCCTTCATCAAACCCTTTGCCAGGACAAACACCAATTTCAACAAGTCGCCCATCATGGCAGAGGTCACAGAGTTCATCACATACACGCTCAAGCACCCAGAGAACGACCACTCCGCCGCCTTCGACTCGGCCGTCTCAACCCTCGAGTCGCTCGACGGCGTCACCGCAGTATACCACGGCACCCGACTCGAAGATCCCACCCTTCACCTCATAATCATCAGCTGGACCTCTCACGATGCCTTCACCGAGTTCGCCGCTTCCGAAGCCTACACTCCGTGGCTCGCGAACCTCAAGACCTTTGCCGCGAAACCGACTTTCTATCAAGCTCACCTGGACCCCTCGCCCACCCAGGCCCTCGATGCCCCATGCACTGAAATCATGGTCGCGTACGGCATTGAGAAGCCTGAATTCACACAAAACCTCAAGCTCTTCTCCGACAGGATGACAGAGGGCGGAAAGGCCGGCGCTTTGAAGGGGTGGCACTCGAGCACCCAAGGCGAGGTCACGACCAAGATTGCCAGGGACCCCGATGGGACGCCGGCCGATGCGGCGCTTCTCCTCATCGGATGGGATTCCAAAGCCGCCCACGAGGCTGCCAAGGCCGCGCCTGGACGTGAGTTACCTCTTCCACAACCCTGCCGTGATTCCGTACAGACTTTGTTCATACTGATCTTCCACCACGTAGCTATTCGTGACAACATCTATCTCCTGAGGACGGCCGTTGATTCTGTCCAGATGGTGAGTTGAGTGTAATCGCCGAGCAAAGTGCCTGAAACTGACAGTGCAGTTCCATTCGATCCTAGAGAAATTGTAAGTGGCAAGATGAGTTAGACTGCGTCGTAGATATGGCGATGCTTGGGGATACACATGTCGAGGGGTATTCGCAGTGTGACGTGTCGTTATCGCCGAGAGACAACATCGATACAATAGGGCAGGGAGGGCAATGCAGCAGAACGAGCAAAATCAGTGGTCTGAAACAACAGGTATTAAAAGAAAGTACCCTCTCTAGTGACCACTCCAGACTCGGGAGTGTTCGCAGAGACACCATGCTGGGTATCCCGTTCCAATGCCCCTCTCCCACCCGGGAGGGAAACAGCAATTTGTGCAAAGATCCTCATTTGCGCCGAAGAATGAGAAAAATAACCCAGACCACCCGGTGGCCTGTCACATTCGGGAGGGGCAAGACGACCGTTGCCAGAAGCTGACAAACAGAAACCAAAGATAACCCTCATCCACAACAGAATAAGCCGAATCGAAGCTAAAGAGATTCGTCAGTAATTCATAAGTCGTCAGCATCTTCAGACGCGGTGCTTTTCGGATTCTGTAGTGAATACAGTTAGCTTGTGCACTCAAGGCATATTCAGTTCAGTGATGACATACCCAGGCGAGAGTAGAGCATGTACAGGGCCATGCGGTTCGTCTCGTCAGTTCCCGTGATGGTCACAAGGCGCTCATTGCTGTTGTCCTGAGGCTCGTTGATCTTAATGACGCTGCCACTGATCTGCCGAATCTCGTTGATCTTCTGGCCGCCCTTGCCAATGATGGCGCCGACCATGTCGTTGGGGATGAAGATCTGCTGCGTGAGGGGCGAGCCGGCCATGCCACCAGCCGCAGGGCCGCCTTGCATGGGCTGAGCGGGGTGCGCACCATGGGGATGGGGCACGGGGGCACCGGCGTGGGGAGGCATGTGGGCGCCACCCGCACCGCCGCCGCCGTAGCCGCCAGCCTGACCGCCGTAGTGGACGGGCGCTGCAGGACCAGGGTGCGCGGCGTGAGGGGCGCCGTAAGGCTGGGCAGCGCCGTAGGGAGCCGGGGGCATCTGGTGATGCTGGTGATGTTGGCCCCGAGCATCGTGCCGTCTGCCGTAGTTCTCCCTGTTGCCGTAGTTGCCGGTGGTGGGCTGGGGGCAGTAGGGCACAACCTGCATACCGCCAGGGACGACGCCTGCCGGGCCACCGCTCCTCGTGGCGTACGCCGAAGCAGCAGGGCCGCCGAAACGATCGTTGAGCTGCTCGAGCAGCGTGCTGCCGACATAGTAGGTGGCAATGTGGACCGCGTCGGCGACGCCCATGACAACAAGGGAGCGCTCGGTGGACATGGGGAGGCACGAGTCGGATGCGTTAAGTCGCGCGCCGGACGCCTCCTGAATCTCACGGATGCGAGAGCCTCCCTTGCCGATGATGGAGCCGATCAGGATGTGGGGGATGAGAAGCCTGAGAGGGTACGTCTTGGACTGGGCGCTCGAGGGCTCGGCGAGAGGCTCGTTGTTCAGGGTCCGAATGATGAGGCCAAATGCCTGCGGGGAAACGAGTTAGCTGGCAAAGTCCAGAGTTGTACAGTCACACGAGCGAAATGCATACCTTTGCCGCAGCATCGACGACACCGCTGACGGTGAGGATGCGCTCGACTGCGCCCTTCTGGTAGTCGCTGACGGTGCACTTTGCGCCAGAGAGCTTGCGAATGTTGGACACGTTCTCTCCACCCTTGCCGATGATGGTCGCGGCCTCGGGGCTGGAGATGACGGCGCGGATGTGGATCCATGCCGTCTCGTCATGGGTGGCAGGGTTCGATACATCGGGCGTGGCCACCGAGGGGACGACGGCGGGAACAGGCTTGGCGTCTTCGGCGGCGGGGGTGTCGTCGTCCTCAGCCTTGGTGCCGTTTGTCTTCTCGTCGGCGGGAGGCGAGAGCTTGGCGGCATCGACGAGGTCGTCTTCGTCGCTGGGCTTCTCGGCCATGACGACCTCGTCGTCATTCTTCAGAATCTTGTCCAGAGCAGGGCGCTTCGCATCTGGCTGGTCGTTGCTGCGGGTGGGCGACGAGGTCTCCTCGAGGGGACGCTTGGCCGAGTTGGCAGGTTGGGTGGTGGGTGAAGCCGACATGTTGGGCTGGTTTGTTAATTGGTTCTCTCACTGAAGGTTGATCTCTGGTCGGGTCTCGAGCGGATCTTGCAACAGCTTTGTATTGGCCTATCTACACCAGGGGAGTTTTCAAAGAAAACGGGCTGATGTAGTGGCGCGACTGGTGGAGGAAGCTCGGGAAGAGAGCCGATGCTGTTCGTGAAGTGGTATCAAAGATGGACAGGTCGGGAGGGAGGAGATCGTGGGCTCGAGAGGAGGTCGTGATCAAGGCTGAGAGAGGTCGGGAATCAAGGGCGGACGGAGGTGCTGGGTCGGAACGGAGCAGGACGGGCTTTTGGAGGCAGGGGGCCTGGGCGCGAAGCTTCCGTGATGTATGTGTTTGTGTGTGTGCCCAGGTTGTGATGAAGCAACGGACGGACAGGCGGAGAGGGAGTGCCGGTGCAATGTGATGGGAAAGACGGGCAAGAAGATGATGGGCAAAGGAGGAGGAAGAAGAGTCGGATGAGGTAGGTAGGTAGGTAGGTGATGGACGCCGAGGCTCAAACCTTTACCCTGGCTGGCTGGCTGCAGCAGCTCCTTGAAGCTATTCCGCCCGGCAAACGCAACCTCTTTGAAAGGGGGAGCGGGTGTTTGGGAAACGCGGTCGGGCGAGAGCTGACGAAGCTTGCAAGCTTGGGTGGCGGAAACGCGACACTCGATCGATGAATGGGATCAGGACTCGAAGAGGAGGGGGGAGGAAAAGGAGGGATCAGTCAAGCTGAGCTGGGGACGCGGGCCGAGATGGAAGATAAATGGAATGTGCTGGGGCGGGTGGGTGATTGTTGGAGGTGCAGCTTGGACGGGGGGCGGAGAGGAGGGAAGGGGATTGATGGTTTAGTGGCTCGAAGGGGGCACTTGTCTCGTCGCGGTTTGGGAAAAGATGCTCGCACGAGGTTGCTGAAACCACCCCGGAGAAAAGATCGACTGGCACAGGCAATAGCCGAATGCACGGGCCACACGCGGCAGCCTTCTCGCTCCGCCGCGGGAAGGTGCAGGCTCGACTTGGCTGGTCAGCCACTTAGTCATCACACCAAGGCCTGGAGCTCCCCGCCAGCGTGATGAATCGTGGGTGGCTTTCACTCGCTTCGATTGGCCTCCCTTCCGCAGGCATGGAACACTTTACACTTCAGTCTCACGGCCCGAATGCCCTCACCATAACAGCTCGAATAAGCCCACCCTATTTTCTATAATAATTGTTCCATCAGTCCTACCTCGCCAGGACCCTTCTGACTCGACTCTCTACCGACCAGCGTGCCTCCGAGGTTCAGCCTGACTAGAATCCCTGCCCCTCGAGTCCACTTGGTCAACGCGTTTGGACAGACTCACGGACGGGCCGTGTCGCATCAACGCGTGGCTTGAAACGAGTAAACAACCACCCAACGCCTTTGAGCCCTTGCTTCCACAGCTTGTTTCCCTCGCCGGGCCCTCCCTGTCCACTACGGCCCTGATAATCTCATATGCTCCTTGCGACCCCAATGGACCACAGCTCCAACGCCGCGACCGATGCGCGGCATGCGCTTCGTGTGGAGCAGAGCCTAGATGAGCTCCAGGCTAAGATTCGGGAGTATGAGAAAGAATTGGCCGATGTACGTGTCGCGATCCTCGTATCCAACGTCCAGCCCACGAGCTAATCCCAAACCTGAAGCTATCGAGGAATGCCCAAGATGTGCACCCCGCCCTTTCGAGTTCCAAGAGAGCTCCCTTTGAGGTCATGAGGGCAGCTTTCGACAGCGTGTCTCAAGAGGCGCCATTTATGCCCTCACCACATTCCGTTCTGCCAGCCCTCCTGGCATTGCGAAGGACACACCAGACCATCACAGAGTCGAGGGCATACCTGGCCTCGCAGCAGATCTCGATCGACAAGGCCAAAAGGCGTCTGGACGAAGAGACGGCCAGCCTAGCAGATCAGCAATTACTCACGCCAGCCCTCGAGGACCGCATCAAGTCGCTGCAAGAGGACCTCGACAATGGGATGGAGCTTGGCCCCGAGCAAACCGCCCGCAACAGATTGACTGAGCTCGAACAGCGGAAGAAACGTTACGACCGTGAGACTGCAGGGCTCTTCCGGCAACTTAAAGACTTCATCGAGGAACACCTGGCGGCACAGCTTGCCGCTGAAGACCTGGGCGGTCCCATCGTCGGCGATCGCCTTGGCGTTGACGCCGAAGAGATCGCGGCCGGTTTCAACGCCCGAGGCCGCCCGAAGAAGGCACCGGCCAAGCAGGACGACGATCGGCGACAGCGGCGGCTGGAGGAAGTCTGGGGACCTGCTTTCGCGGAGAGGTCCGCCAACGAGGTCCCTGACGAGACAACGGCTGCTGGGCACGAACTACGTGACTTGATTGAGGAGCTCCTCAACACGCTCATGGGATCCGGCGGCGATAGCAGCGCAGCGTACGTTGCGCTCCCCAAGGAGACGGCGGCTGCGCGCTTTCTCGTCCGCTCCAAGGTTGCGCAGTTCCACCCCAAGGATGCGTCCAAGCTGCGGCTCATTGACTTTGGAAAAGAGCTGGATGACTAGATTAGCATCTTGCTCCGAAAGTCAAATATTCGGGAGATGTTCATGGCAGAAGTTTCGTGTTACCGTGATCAGCACAGCTCCAGCTGGACCCACAGAGTTTTAAGTGCTCTCGCTCAGAACGAAGCCCATTGGCCAATGCTCACGCGTTTGCTGCGCGTCTCTCCACGTCCCATCCATCACCGCCCCTCCAACTCGCATCCCATCTTGATCAAACAAACACTATCACCACCATCAGTCCCAAATCTTCCCAGCCACCGCTTCGTTATGACCACTGCTAAATCCGTCACCTCCCCTCCTACATCTCCTCCTCCGAAGCGCATCAAGACGGACCAGACTCCCCTCAGTCCGAACGGCACCACGTCTCTTCCCAGCCACACCATTGCCTCCCCCGCCACCGAAGCGCCCACAATGGCAGCCGCTGTTCAGGTTCCCCGTCTTCTTGTGAAGAAGCTGTCGGACAAGGCCCGTCTTCCGACCAGAGGCTCGGCTTTCGCTGCCGGTTACGACGTCTACGCCTCGAAGGAGACCACCATCCCCGCCCGTGGCAAGGCACTTGTCGACACTGACATTGCCATCTCCGTGCCCGTCGACACTTGTAAGTAACAGAGGAGCCCCGGGGATGCGATGAGCTTCTTTCTGACAACATGTGTTTCCCAGATGGCCGTATCGCCCCTCGCTCCGGCCTGGCGTCCAAGCACTTCATCGACACGGGCGCCGGCGTCATCGACGCTGACTACCGCGGTCAGGTCAAGATCCTGCTCTTCAACCACTCCGACACCGACTTTGCCGTTGCCGAGGGAGACCGCGTAGCCCAGCTCATCCTTGAGCGCATCTACACTCCCGACGTTGTCGAGGTCGCCGACCTGGAGGAGAGCGTTCGCGGCGCCGGCGGCTTTGGCAGCACCGGAGTCGCTGTTGAGAAGCAGGCGTGATTTTGTAAAGCGCAGAGGCACACCAAAACCGGGACAAAACCCGCGGTAGACAGGGCGGCCTCCTAGAATCTTGGGGAGTCAATGAATTATGAACCAGATTAACGAGATCTATGCTGTATCTAAGAGCCGGCCAACAACCCCGGGGTTCTCCTTTCTATGTGCTGTCGCTTACCGTCTAGATCTCCTTCGCCTTGAACTCCACCACAGGCTCCCGCAGGCTTGCCAGGTTCCGGACCAGCTTCAGCTCCGCGCTCTTGCTCTTGGCCAGGTGTGCGGCCTTCTCGTCGACTGCAGTTGTGGATGCGGTTGCGGCAGCCATACTCTTGGCCGTGTTGGTGAGCACCTCGTGCATGCTCGCCAGGACCATCTCGACAGCATGGACGAGGGGCAGGTCCAAGACGGCAGTGTCGTCGCCACTCAGCCAAGAACGCTTCTGTTGAAGCTCACTGGCCTCGGATGTCTTGCCGAAGACGGCCTGGCGCATGCGAACTGTGATCAGGGCGCCAAACATGTCGCCCGTGCCGCTGAAGTAGCAGTCGATGGCAGGGAAAACGATCTGGAACAGGCGGGGCTTGAAGTCGGAGGTCATGGAAGAGCCAACGACAGACAGGTGGCCGGCAGGTTGATCGGGGAGGTTCACGGAGGTGATAACCACGTGGGGAATGCGGTAGCGCTCGTGAAGAGCCTGGATGGCGCTCTTCAGTGAGGCCATGTCGGTGATCTTGACACCGGACAGCAGCCTATGCAGGGAATGTGTCAGAACCGGGCCTTACTCTTGCTCGGGGGGGGGGGTAAGAACTCACTCGGCTTCAAACTGGTTAGGCAGGACCAGGTCGGCATACTCGACCAAAGCTTGGTAGGCGGGCACCACCTCCTCAGCCACATACAGCCTTCCATTGTCGCCCATGACGGGGTCGAGGACCCAGAAGAAGCTGCCTGGAGTGGACTGGGCCAGAGACTTCTCGCGCAGGTCTTTTCCGATCCTGCCCACAGCCGCAACGGCATCGGCGCCGGGAATGTAGCCCGAAAGCATCATGTCGAAGTCGTCGAGGTAAGACTGCTTCAGGCCCTCGTAGAGCGATGAGATCTCTTCAGCGGAGACCTTGCTGCCGGTCCATTGCTTGTATCCAGTGTGGTTGCCTAAGTCCAATTGTCAGTGTACGGTCAAGTGCTTGCCGCATGTTATGTTGCCATTATAACGTACTGAACTGAACCGTGTTCAGAGCTGAGACTTCACAGCCAAGAGACTGGAGGGCAAAGACGGCAATCTTGTTTCCGACGTTTCTGTAGTACAGCGCTGTTAGAGATGCTTGGCTGGGCCTCTTCCGACGGGGCTTACCCAGAAACAACCTGGGGAAATGTCAGTCACCGAACGTAAAGGAACTGCCAAGTTGAGTGCTCTTACATGGCTGGCGACAGCAAGGACCTTGGTCTCTGGGACTGGGAGTTCGATCGCCATGGTTGATAAGTTTATGTGCAGTAAGTATCGTGAGTTTGTAGGTAGTTAAGTGGTAATGGAGGAGGCCTTCGCGCCTTTGACTTTAGAAGATAGATATTTATAATGCTGAAGGTGCCGGACCTTCCTCTTGATCCAGCTTGTAACTTGAGGTTGCGATCAGGAAGGTGCGGTCTGAATCACGGCTAGCTCTCCCAAAAATGACTAACAGCCTATCTTGGTCCATCTCCAACTCCTGCGCTTGCCGAGTCACTCCCGTGACGTGAGTCCAGATTTTCGGGTCCAAGGGGTTTGCGCCGGAATCGTCGCGTGCCCCGCCATTCGTCGCGCTGCCCCGCACTAGACCTAAACCGGTAATCTAGGATTCCACGCTGAAGAAGTTCGAAGACAGCGCCCAGAGTCACGTGGCGCATCACGTTCCTCAACCAACTCTCGACAAGCAATCGCCACCACCACAGCCAAACGACACCGTCAAGCATCGACGTATCACCAACAGCAAACATGGGCAAGGTTCATGGTTCTCTCGCTCGCGCGGGCAAGGTCAAGTCGCAGACTCCCAAGGTTCGTCACCACGGTCAATCGGGTTGCGCGCGCGCCCGTCCGCGGTCGCCAGGAACATGCTGACATTTGTTGGTGGATGATAGGTCGAGAAGGCCGAAACTCCCAAGACGCCCAAGGGCCGCGCCCACAAGCGCGAGCAGTACACTCGTCGCTTTGTCAATGTCACGACCGCGCCTGGCGCCAAGCGACAGGTATGTGCCTAGGATTCGCAGCATTGTCGAGGAAGCAACTGACGGCCTTGCGACAGATGAACCCCAACCCTACCAGCTCTTAAGTTCACGCCTTGCGGTACAGGCAGGATTACGCCATGCGCATATAACGGGATAGACGGTGGAGTACGGAGCAAACCTCGGTGCTGTATTTGTTGTATTTCCAGTGCTGCGTGCAATGGCAGCCTAGGGTCATGGGTCACCAGACAAAAGTCGAGTCAGAGTTGCGTGAAATATCATCTTCATTATCATCCGGTGTGTCAACCTTTTGCGCTCCGGTCTACTAATGGACCATGCGAAGCGAGGCCTGCGTCCATCGAAACAGCATGGCGATCCTGGCTACGAAACGACGCGTGCAAAGGCCGGCTTGTCCGCCAGCCCTTTCCAAACCCGTAATATCCCCCCCGACCAACGCCGGCCACAATCATGTTCATACGAATCATCCGCTGTATGTTATTTACTCCTCGTCGCCAATCTGAATAGGAAATGGTCAGTACGATGTTCATTTATGGGAAGCTTGGTGTCACACGAACCTTGGGAGCCAGGTAGAACTGGAGGTGACCACCACCGCTCAGCTCGAACTCCACCAGCAGAGGCACATCGTTGGCCAGCTTGATGTTGACCCTCTTGGAAAGAACGGAAGCCTTGCAAAAGTTGATCAGGTACTTCAGGGAGAAAGTGAGAACGACGCTGTCGATGAGGCTGATGGACACGTCGTTGTCAGGCTTGTCGGTGTTGCTGGTCGAGCGAAGAGAAACGGAGCCACTTCCGATGTCTCCGGAGCATGTGAACTTGATCGTGTCCTTGGAGGCGTCGATGGTGACTGGAGTGCCGACATGTTAGCATGGTGCGCCGCGATCAAAAAGGTATGTCGGGCGACAAGAACTAACCAGACTCGCTCATGGCACCAAGATCCGTGCAGATGCGCTTGAACTCTGCCGAGTTCATGGAGATCTCGGCAGCGTAATCGGTATCGGGGATGCCGAGGTGCTCGGCGTCAATGTCCATGAGCTTGAGGTCGTATTCGCCGATACGCTGAGCATCGGAGGACTCAAACCGCAGGTTGAGGCTGTCTGGCTGATCATCCGCCTTCAGGATCAACTTGTCGTCAGGCGCGGCAGTGCGGAGGACCTTGGTGAGGGAGGTGAGGTTCAGGCCGAGAGCAATGTTGCGGTCGCAGCGGTAGGGCGAGAAAGCCTCGGTCTTCATGAGCATAGACACAAGGGCAACGTGGGAGTTGTCCATGGCCTGGAGGGCGATGCCGGTGTCATTGCAGTCGAAGTTGCAGTCCTGGACGAGGTCCTTGATGGAGTCGACAAGCTGACAGAACACATGTCAGCCATAATTCAAAAAGGAAGCAAGATCAGAGGCGCTGCAGGCCTCAGTTGCTCACCTTCCTCAGGGTGTCGGCCTGGTCGAGTGTGGCTTCCAACATCTCTGTCGACAGAATTAGTTTGCTGCGCGCGGGGTAGCTTTCGACAAGGGATCGTACTGGCTACGTGGGTACTGGGTATTCGGAAAAATGGGTATGGGTTATGACAATAACAGAAGACGAAGCAGGCGACGATGCAGAATGGCAGATCAAAGTGCTTGTGTGGTGGTGATTGCGATGATGGGTTGAGGTTGGAGTGGAAATCGCAGGAGGGGAGGAGGACTTGGAGTGGCTCCAGGTTGACGCGGTAACTCACACTTTACGCGAGTGTGGGCGGGCTAGCGGGCTTTCGACGCGTCGAGGGTCGCGTTTGCTGTTTATGTAAGCCGACTTAAAGCCGGCGGCGGCAAGCAACATGGATGAAGCAGAGCTGTTTTCGGTTGCTTGTCATGGCTCTTACTGCATCTAGACACCCTGATCAGAGATAGTCGGTCGACAGGCAAGCAAGCGTTGGTTTTGTGACTTTCAGCGACTTGTTGCTGGTTGTGATGTCTTCCGGGGACATCGTGGCCTGGTCCTGAAGGCTCTCAGTGCATGCATAGATATGATGAAGTAATGAATTATCTCGCAATGCAAAAGCACCCGAATTATCCTTCCCATACACCCAATTATGCCATTACATATTGCAGCATTTTTGCCAAAGGGTAGCTGTCGCGAGCCATGTTTCGATGGCAACGCCAAGTCACGTGAACGCGGGACGGTGGTGTCGAGGCGTGTAGGCTGCATTCACGCGTAGATGTGCCCCACTAACGCGACTTGAGAACATCAACGGCAACCGAGCTCCATTGCTTCGTTGACAGCACCACGACCTTCCGCCCCAAGCTGTCTGATGACGCTACGATCTGTCCGAATGTGGCTCTCCGACTATGACACGTAATAACTTGGGGGAACACATCTCCTGGCTGTTGCAGAGCGCGGTATCCAAGCCGCCAAGCCTCGGCTTCCCTCAGACAACAGACACTTCCTGGCCGTCTGGTGACATCGACACAGCACCGGTACACCCTTCTCAGAGCAGCTCACGACAGAACATCCAACAAACCGGCGCATCATTTGCACGTGGTGCTACCAACGCTCCAGTCCCCGCCGACAGAGACCTTGCTGATGACCCCAGCATGGCCCAGCTCACCTCCGCTCGACGATCCCGAAAGCCGTCTCTCGCCATCAAACAACAAGAACTTCCGACACCCACGCCCGCCACTAAGACCAAGCCCAGCTCCATTGGTGGCTTACAGAGGGCATATGCGGCCAAGCTTGAAGAGGATGCAGCATTGTCTATGAGCAATGTGCCAGCGAGGGCGGCACCGACACACCACGATGCACCATCATCTCCCTCAAGACGGAGTCGAAAGCCTCCCAAATCCCCTCCAGATCTTCTTGGCTCGGACGATGATCTCTCCGACATCATGGACCTGACGGGTGACGATGCGGCTGGATCGTCGGATACCATCCCCGTTAACCGCAACGACTCCAGAATCTCGTTAAAGCGGGAAACACTGTCTTCAGCACGGGGCCAGAAGAGGAAAAGCATTGAATTGTCCAAAGAAGAAGGCTACGACTCGGACGAGTTCCCCGATATGTATAAGATTATGGGTACGCCAGCGCCGCCGCCTTCGACATTCAAAGCTCCGTTGAAGTTGTCAAGCTCCCTGACACCGACTTCTCGTCGGGCCGGAAAGCGTTTGCAAATTGTACGAGAGGCGAGTCTGGAGGAGTCAACGACACGCCCTCGAAGCAAACTCGGTCTGGCTTCCGACGACGAGAGCCGAGAGACACCAAAAAGGGCACTGACCTCATTGGATGAGGACAAGCTGCTTGGCCGGACACCCAGCCGAGCTTTTGAGATCACATCCTCCCCAGAGTCAGCGGGCATTCCGGCGCCACAGTCTCCGCTCCCTTTGATATCCAAACCCAAGTCTTCCAGCCGGGCAAACAAAGCTAGAATCATTCAGGACTCGGATGACGACATGGACGAGGCTCCTGCATCTCCAAGCAAACATTCAACCACCTCGAGTACCAACGCCACTTCCATGGCCGCACCTCCACGCTTGCCAAGCTCAGGCTTCACATCCCCTCAGATTCTGTTCGACGAAGCCTCCCGGAGCACACTTCACAGCAGCTCAGCAGCCCAGACTGCGTCCCTGCCCACTAGTTCTGCAGCGGTCTCAGTCGTGGCCCCTGCATCAGCTGACACACTGGCTCGATTCCTCGAACTGCCCAATGCATTGGAGGCGCGAATTGCGCATCTCGACGTTGCAGTGCGTCGCAATTCTGAGGAATTCCTCAAATCGCTGCGGAGCGGGGCGAAGCTCGCGCGAGACAAGATCAAAGCTGCCAAGGGTCCATTGCTCGACCAGCAAAAGGCCATTCCGAATCTCACTGCACTCTTGACACGGCATCGGTCAATGACGGATGAACGAGATACGATTGCCCTGAAGGTCACGGAGGCGTACGAACAGGACCTCGACACCGAAGAGGCTGAGGCACGCCTGGATGCCATGTCTGACCAGATAACGTCTTTGGAACAGACTCTGCTTCCAGCGCTGACAGAGTGCGGCATTGATGACAAGTTTCTGGATGAAGTCGAGCAGCAACCCGCCCCAGAGCCTGTCGTCATCAGCACGCAACACTCATTAAAGAAGCATAGTGTCTTGACGGGTAGCACGACGTCAAGCAGTACAGAAAGCGTCCAGCAGACTCATCCTGCGTCTCGTCACACGCAAAATCAACATCAGGACCGGGAACCAGAGCAGCCACCTTTTCCCCGAAGCCGAGCTGCGCCTCCAACCAGGACGGCTCCGGCTCCAAACCCCGAGATTTTCGATGGCGATGACTTTTTCGATGACTTTGAAGAGGCAGAGGCTCCGCAGCTTCCACCTTCGGCACCGCCAAGGTCACTGCCTTTCCGGAGCCCTGCGAGGCCGGCATCGAAGCGCATTCTGGACACCTTCAGCGACGACTTCGACGAGGAAGCCATGTTAGCCTTTGCTCAAAACTATGACAGCCGACAAGCCCCCTCGCGCGAGCCGGCCGTTTCGCGGCCGGTTCTAGTACCAACATCGGGGAACACTGCCTTGGTCAAGCCCAATCCGAAGCCGAAGGAGTCATCCTCGACAAAGCTGACGATGCCGGCCGAGTTGATGAAACACCCCTGGTCTCCAGACGTGAAGCGGGCTCTCAAGGACCGCTTCAGAATGAAAGGCTTCCGGACGAATCAGTTGGAGGCCATCAACGCCACCCTCGGCGGCTTGGATGCGTTTGTTCTCATGCCCACTGGAGGTGGAAAGTCGCTCTGCTACCAGCTGCCTGCCGTGGTCCAGAGCGGAAAGACCAAGGGCATCACCATTGTCGTATCCCCTCTGTTGAGCTTGATGCAAGATCAGGTGGACCATTTGACAAACATGAACATTCGAGCCGACGCTTTCAACGGCGACACCGACGCTGCTCGGCGGGCTCACATCTTGTCATCTTTCGAAAAACCGCATCCTGAGCACTACGTACAACTCCTCTACGTTACTCCGGAGATGATCAACGCCAGCAGACAGTTCAACGACCGCCTCACGGCGCTGTTCCGGCGCAAAAGGATCGCCCGCTTCGTCATCGACGAGGCCCACTGTGTCAGTCAATGGGGCCATGATTTCCGCCCCGACTACAAAGCACTGGGCAAGCTGCGTGAGAATTACCCAGGAGTGCCCATCATCGCGTTGACCGCGACTGCTACCCATAACGTCATCATGGACATCAAGCACAACCTGCATATCGATGACTGCCAAGTCTTCTCCCAGAGCTTCAATCGGCCGAACTTGACATATTCGGTCCACTGGAAGGAACCAGGTCTTCTCAACACCATTGCTGCTCTGATCACATCCAGGTACGATGGACAGACCGGCATCATCTACACTCTATCTCGCAAGAACGCCGAGGATGTGGCGAAAAAGCTCATGGAGAACCACTCCATCTCAGCGCGCCACTACCATGCGAGCATGGCACCAGAGGACAAAACTGAGGTTCAGCGATCATGGCAGCGCGGGGACACCAAGGTGGTTGTTGCGACTATTGCCTTTGGGATGGGCATCGACAAGCCTGATGTCCGATTTGTCATCCATCACTCCCTTCCAAAGAGCCTCGAGGGCTACTACCAGGAGACTGGCCGTGCCGGTCGAGATGGACAGCCTTCAGACTGTATCTTGTTCTTTGGGAGGGGCGACGTTGTCCAGCTCCGGAGGATGATCAACATGAGCGATTCGAGCAACGAAACGCAGAAGGAACGACAACGCATGATGCTGAACAAGGTTGCATCCTTCTGCGACGATCGCCAAGAGTGCCGGCGAGTTGCCGTACTTCGCTACTTTGGCGAGAACTTCACTGCTCAGGCATGCGACAAGACCTGCGACAACTGCCGCGCCGGGGCCAAATTCCAGCAACAAGATCTTAGCGAGTTCGCTGTTGCAGCCCTGAAGACTGTCGAGGTTCATGAGGCTCTGACCATCAACCAATGTGCTGATATCTTGCTGGGCAAAAGTTATCCTCCCACCTTGAACAAGAATCTGGAGGACGGCCATGGCATCGCCAAGGGCAAGATGCCGAAATACGAGGTTGAGCGGATCATTGACAGGCTCGTGGCAGACGGAGCCTTGGAGGAGCAGAACAAGTGGAACGGGATGGCGAAGATTGCCGTCACGTATCTTAATGTAAGCTTCTCTCAAAACGATCTCGTACTTTGCTAACTGCCACAAGCTCGGAACCAATGCCGGCGCTTTCTTGAGTGGTCGACGGAAGTTCTTCATGTCCGTGCAGGTGTCTGGTAAGAGTCAGACACTCACGACAGCGCCCAAAAAGCGCGCGAAGAAGTCGAAAGCCAACGAAACGGAGGAAGATGGCTCGAGCCGAAACAGACTGCCTCCGTCGACCAACGTGTCCTCGCCTGCCCGGGCTCGTGACCAGAAGAAACGGAAGGTGAAAGAACTTCCAGTTTGGGACGAAAGCGAGGAAGAGGTTGGCACCACACGACACGTCAATGGCTACGCGAAAGATCAATTCGTTGTGTCCGACGACGAGTTTGATACCGATGACGGCTTCGAACCCCTTCGCCCTCCAAAGGCAAGGCAGCGGCCGGCGCCCCTTGGACCGCGCATCTCTCAGGATGAGCGGATGGCCGGTCTTGACGAGATCCACCAGGACATTGTTCACAACTTTGTCCAAGAAGCCAAGATGCTGGAAGAGAAGACCCGGAACGAGCAGCACCTGCGGCGACCCCTATTCTCAGAGAGTGTGTTCCGAGAAATGGCCATCAACTGGACTACGTCCTTGGACAAGATGAGCGAGATCCCCGATATTGACGAGGAGAAGCTGAGAAGGTTTGGCAAGAAGTTCCTGCCGTTGGTCAAGCGGTTCCAGAGTGAATACTCGGAAATGATGGGTCATCCGGGCAGAGAAGAGCCCATAACGATAAGCGATGACGAGGAAGAGGAGGACGAGGGCGGGTCGGAAGACTTTGACGAGACTGATGACGACGGCGAACCGTCCAAATACTTTGGCGGGCAAGCCGATGATGCTGACGACGTGCGGGCATGGGATGCCCAGCTCAGCCACTTGCCGGAGGTGTCGCGCGGAAGCAGCAGCAGCGGCTCACGTCGCGGAGGGGCTGCCGGTGGGCGTGGCGGTCGAGCCCGAGGCGGTGGCAAGAGGAGCTATGGCCGAAAGGCGTCCGGGGGCGCCTCGGGACGTGGTGGGGGACGGAAGAGTGCCGGCGGAGTGACCAAGAGGAAGGCCTCTGGCACAGGCTCCAAGCGAGCTGCTGGGAGCTCTTCAGGGGCCGCCAAGAGCTCGAACATTTCGAGCTTCATGCACAAAGGGCCGTCCAAGAAGAGCGGTACTGGAAACGTCGGTCTCATGCCGATCTGAACATTGTTTTGGGCACAACTTGGCAGGGAAAAACAACACCTTGTCCTGATTTTGAGGGGGTTTGGCGTCCGGGACAGCCGTGGGATCCCATCAGTGGTCCTGCATGCATGAGGCGTACCGGTTCTGAGCATTTACATAGCGAGCGGTGCTTGTCCCGGCATTTCTTGGGTGAAAGCAAACATCATCTTTAGGCATGGCCCTGTCTTATAACGTCAAAACTGCCTAGCACATGGGTAGATATCAAGAACACGTCACATTAAAAACGCGAGTGACTCGGGTGATGGACGTGAGAACTTTGGAGAACCATTTGTAAATGGGTATAAAATAGAAAACGAGGGCATCCAGTAAAAGCCCCTTTTTCTTGTCCGGCCCGAATGTATGCAAGGTAAGACTCCCAAATGAGTGAAACACAACGACACAATGTCAAGGCTGGTGACCACCGCCGCATTCTGAAATACACTACCGGGCCCTCGCCTTCTTGCGACCCTCCCTCTCCCTCTCGTAGGCGTTTGCCTCGCGACCCTCCTCGTTCTGGATCTCGGCGACGAGACGGTCCATCTTCTTCTTGTGGGCGTCGTCGCGGGCGACCTTGGTCTTGAGCTGTTCGCGGGCCATGAAGCGAGCGTCCTTGCGAATCTCGCGCATGGCACTCTTGCGCTCCCGCTTGTGTTCGGCGCGGAGCTTGGCCATCTCGGCGCGCTCGCGGTCCGGGTCGTAGTGCTTCGTCGGGTCGAAGGTGTCCTCGAACCGGGGCACGCCCGACTTGATGGCCAGCGGGCGGTGGTGGTGCAGCTCGACGGTGCGGCGGGAGATGCGGGCCACGTGGAGGGCGTGGGTGAGCTGCTTCTGTGTGCGTTGGGCGCGCTCGACCAGGGCGGCTGGGAGCTGGGCGCGGACGGGCTTTGATGTGAGGTGCTTGAGGATCTGGACGGCGGGCTCAAAGGTCTCGTGGAAGGAGGAGGCCTTGGCCCACGTGGTCGAGGCGGCCTCCAGGAGGGAACAGGCCGTTCCGATGAGGGCGACGGCGAGCTCGGTCTCCTCGGCGGCTGAGAGGTCCTGGGCGGCAACGTCGGAGAAGCGGAGTTTCCTCAGCTGGGTCTTGGAGCCGTTTGAGATGCGGACGGTACTTTCGTGCACCGGGAAGTTGCCCGGCCAGGTCGCCGGCGGCGCAGGGCTCAGGGCAGTGAGGGCCTGGAGGATGCTGTTCATGGCCTCGGGCACGTAGCGCTTGCTCAGCTGGCTCCAGGAGACGGCCAGCGTCGAGAGGTAGATACCCCGAGCGTGGTCCTGAAGCGTCTTCTGGGGCTTGTTGCCGAGCTGCCTTGCGGCCGTCAGTAGGGCAGGGGTGACGACAGGGTGGAAGTGGTCGGAAACGGAGAAGACGACGCCGATGGCGTGGAGGAGCAGTATATCACCGGCGTGCATGGCCAGAGTGCGCTCGGCCGCGATCTCCTGCAGCCTCGCCCGGCATGCCTTTGCGATGATAATGGGCTGGGACTTGGCGAGCGAGTGGAGGTGACGGATGACTTGTTCGAGGGCGGTGAAGAACTCTGCGCGAGTCTTTGCCTCGAGGCGTCCGTACGCGGCGTGGTCCTCGGCGATGAAGTCAACCAGGGCCACGCTGAAGGCCTCCATCTTCTCCTTGTGCTTGCTATCCAGCTTGGGGTGATACAGAGCACGGATGCGCTGGATGATCTTGGGCAGCTGCTCGAGCGGGTGGGCGTCCACAAGTTCGCGCAGCTCATCCAGTGTCGTCGGGCAGGGGAACGAGTATGGGAGGTCGGAAGCGTCGACGGCCTCGGAACCGCTGGCGGCGGTGGCCGCTGGCCTCTTGGAGAAGACGGCGCTCTTGATCTCCTCCTCGTTGAGCAGGTCTTTCGTGAACTCGTCATCCTCGTAATCTTCCTCTGCCTCCTCGTCGCTGCCACCCTCCTCCGAGTCTTCGTCCTCGTCGTCGCTGCTCAGGGGCTCCATGTCGGATCCACTAGCGACCAGGTCGTCGTCAATCTCAAAGTCGTCCTCGTCCTCAAAGCCCAGCTCGGTGGCCGTAGGTCTCCGCTTCGACTTTGACTTGTCCGCCTTGATACCCTGACCCAGACCGAAGTCTTCGGCCTCCTCCTCGATAAACTGGAACGCCGGATGGGGCTCCTCCTCCTTCTCGCTCTCCTCGTCGGAAGACTCGTCCGAGGAGACTGTCTCGCCGCGCATGCGCTTTTGGCGCTTCTCCTCAAGTTCGCGCAGCTTCTTGGCGGCATCTTCTGCTTGCTCCTCTTCCGTCTTTGTCCTGTCCGTCGGCTTGGATCGCTTGTCGAGCACCAGCTGCTTCAGACGCCTGTACGCGAGTTAGTCGTGTCCGGTATATGGCCGTTCCCACCCTCGTCAGTCGATGCTTACCGATCAAAGTCCTTGTTGAAGGCCGACTGCTCGACACCAGCGACAAGCCTGACCGGCTTGGCAGCGTCCACGGCCGGCTTGCCCTTGTGTCCCGCCAGCAGCATCCGCAGGTCTGGCAGCTCCTTGTCAAGCTCCATACGCATCTCCTCGTCCTCGTCCTTAGCCACCTGTCGCTCGTATTTGCCCTGTTTGCTCTTGGCGATGATTTCCTCGTAAATCTCGTTCTTCGTCTTCTTCCGCTCTGGCTCGGGATCAGACTCGCCGTCCTCCTCGGCGGCCCTGAGGCGCTTCAGAATCTTCCTGCGTGCCTCATTGTCGCTGTCGGAGCCGAGATCGTCCTCGTTGAAGTCGTCGCCGCCCTCCTCGAACGTCAGGGCCTGGCCCATATGGGTCAGAGGCTCGGTGAGCGCATCGGGCTCTTCCAGGTCGAACAGGTTGCTCTTCTTGTGGCGTCTCTGCTTCTCGGCGGCGAAACGCTCCATGGCCCTTGCCTCTTCGGTCATCTCCTGGTCCAGCTCGCCGAATCGTTTATCGATGATTCCGCCGACCTTGCTGCGGTTCTGGTAGTCGGCCAGGATAGTCTGGCGTCTTTGTTCCTCGGCGGCAGAGTTTGAAGCGGTTGGGCGACCGATGATTCCCTTGGCGGCGCTGCCGGTCTTCGGACGGTTTGTCGTCACCTCGAACTTTGGTGCTTTGGCATGGTTGAGGTCGAAGGGGTTGAACTGCTCTCGGATCTGCTTCAGAGCCTCGTGTCTCTGTGATATTAAGTGTCAGAAACCAGCAGTTTTCCTCCCAGCCGCACGTAGATTCGCACCTTCAATCGCTTGTCGGATTGCTCTCCCCTGGCCTCGCGCTTCTGCTTCTTGCTCTTCTGCGGGCCGGTGATGCCCTGGTCCCGCAGGGACGCCTTGAGGCGCTTGAGATGGGAGCCACCGCCAGCCATTTTCGATTCGATATGCGTAGTTGTTCTGGAAGGTCGGTGCGAGGCGTTCAAGCCATGGTCTTCAATTCGTCTGGAAGGTCGTTCACTCCGTCGCCCTTCGTTAGCGCATCCATGGTCAAGCTTCTGCCCAAATTTTTTTGAGGGACCTCGTTATCGATAAGCGCCCACTTGCAGTGAGGCAGGCGGTAGAGGGCGGCAGTACTCCAATAGCTCCCGCGTTCCTGGTTCGAGACACTGTAACATGGAATAGATTCATCCTTGCGAATGCCATCCCTTTTGAATGGATTCATCTGGTGTCGTCTCTTCTACTTGAAATGGCATCATGACGCAAGCACTTTCCACGGCACTCGCCCATTTTGGGCGGTTCGTCCGCGATGAGCGCGTCGTCCTGATCACCATTGGCGTCGCCACCTTCAGCATGGTGTCGCTGATGACCCAGGCGCTGACATGGGTGCGCGACGACAACGAGGTGAGGCCGACGCCTCCAAAGACCCAGTACATCACACAGGAGACGGAAGACTCGCTTCAGCTCGACACGCTCGACAAGCTGCTAGCGCATTCGAATTACTCGATTCGCGACATCGCCACCAAGATACTTTGCGACCGAGCCGTGAACGACCCCGATACGGTCCAATTCCTTCTCGTCAACATTACCGAGCCGGAGTATGACGTCCGCATGCAAAGCCTTCGTGCGCTGGCAACCCTGACGGGTCAAACACACGGTTAGTCGTTTCCAGGATGAACCAGCTCCTGGCCTCCTTAGCTAATCCTGGGTGGATAGATGGCCTGTCGAAACTACACAACTGGAAGGCCTATGCGGCGTTGGTTCGATCTCTCGAACTAAGCCTGACCGACGTTGAACAGCCAAAGCTCGACGACCCCCACTGGGACGAATACTACCTGCGCGACATGGCTGAGCGTTTCTGCCTCATGTTCTTCTTGGAACTCATCAACAAGAATGGCGTCGAGATGCTCGTCAAGGCCAAGTTTGTGGAAAAGTGGCTGGCGAAACAGGACTGGGGTGCGAGCGATGCCGAGAGGCTTGTTAACTTCAAGCAGTACATGAAGTACAAGCGCAACCGCATCGTGGACATTGTGGCGGCGATACACCATACCGAGGAGGGCACCCGGCGGCTTGTCGAGTGCGGGCTCATGCCGCGAGAGAGTCTCCAGCAGTTCGAGACGGACTCAAGACAGGTGCCAACAGTCGCGGCCCTGCAGGAGATTCTAGGTGCAGCATCTGACCTGGAGCGTGATCCCAATGGGCAGGCACAGACGTTACGAAACCTGGCCAACTCGCTACGAACGGTGGAGCATTCTGACGAGGAGCAACGGCTGCGTCGCCAACACCGAGAGGCTATGGTCTTCAATGACGGAACACGCCCTATTGCGAGGGAGGACATTATTGAACGCAGCCACGACGGAGCGCGCTGAGCCTGCGCGTAGCCACTTGTTATGCGGGACAGCGGGACATCAGAATGCCAACCGAGTCAAGCCAGTCATCCACGACACCCACCGAATTTCGGGGTGCTCGGTATGGCCGGGTGGGAAGCAAGCTATGCCTGGAAGAGGGCGTGTCTTGTACTGCCGGGTGCCGAAACCGCCCGTTCCAGGCACGTGGCAAAGGGCAGTACATGCTTAAGTCTGGTTGGCGAGATGTCGGCAGCCAGAATATGGACATGCAACGGCCCGTGGCATCTTGGACCACACGTCTGGTCTGTTCTCTTGCTCTGCTGTGAGCCCACATTGAACAGAGCGACAGACGGGACGTCAGTCGGATACCAAGAGCACTCAATGTCCTCATACGTGCTGCCGGGTCTTGATATGAAATATGGAGGGTAGTCACGGAATTCGGCATGCTCGTCTGCAACGTTGACGGTAGAGGTGTCCGTCATCATCGGCGGAGGGGTGTGGATCGTGGGATGTGACCTCGGCTGCAGAGTTGCATCGTACCAAGACGGTGTTCCGGTACAGATCAGAGCTCATCTTAGCAAGATGAGCGTACGACATGGAGGGAGGGTGGGGAAGACACAGCATGGTACGATAGGTTGCGCAGATTCAAATCCAATTGCGCCAGAGCAAGATCCCATCCAGCAGAGGTTCAAAGCCTCTCTGCGCCTCGTGGCGATTGTGATGATGGACAGAATAGGCCCTGGCCACTGCATTGGCGCCGGAATGACAGGGGCCTCTGGGAGGGATAGGCCAGTCAGGACCGAGATGTCACTTGCTGGACAGGGTCCACGGGAGCAACAGGAGGGCTACGGCCTTGTTAGCTGCAGCGGCAGATGCAGGCTGAGGGTCATCAGCGAATGCAAGGACAGCGACATGCAGCCAGCTGGGGCATGCAGGCTTGTTACTGAAAACGGAGGAAGTAAACAAACCGCCCGCCGGTCGTCTCTCTGGCGATGGAGGCAATCAAGGGGAGATGATCAGAGAGGGAGGAGGGAGACGAGAATTTAATCTTCATCTAGGAGAAGCCTCGCGATGTCATGAATCAGGATAGACCCACTGGACAGGTATTTATCTCTTGATTTTCCTTGACAGCAGGGTCGGAAGAGCGTCGCTGTTGGACTGCTAGGCTCGGACAGTTGCTCGATCGTGCCAAATCTTCCCCCTGTCAAGCCGGCCAGAGCCCGCACGTCCACCGCCTCTTTTCGTCACGGCCGCCAACGGTCCCCCCTGGCTTATTTGGACGATTGTGGGAAGGTTTCACGTCTGAGAAAGGCGCAGGAACGACGAGGGAGACGTGGAACGTGCAAAGGAGCGCGGGGTTGCATATTTTTCTTCTTTATCCCTCCGGCTTCTCCCCCCCTCCTCCCCGATCTCCCGTCCCGTCTCTCTTCCTCCTGTCATCCCATCGACGACCACTGGTACCCGACACCTGAAGCGCTGCCACCACGACACCACCGACGTACTTCTGAATCACAAGTCTGGCCTTTGCGCTACTTCCCCATATCCTGACGACAAACGCCGGACAAGATCCAAGCATCATTGTGGAGAAGCCAAGCTCCAGTCCGGATCACCACAACCTGGGCAAGTCGACATCAGACGAACTGGGATCTTCCCGTGGTCTCGTTGTCCCGGCTTCCGACCTGCTAGGCTCTAAGGCAAGCTAAGGCAGGGCCCGAGCAGTGCACCAGCAGCTATCCCAGCTAGGCCGGTGACGGAGACCGCTGACGACAGTGGACAACACAGTTTGGCTCATTTCTTTCAAGATCGTCTTCCGCCATTGACGTCTTGTCTTGGAGCCTTTCTGTTTCTTCAGCAGCCTACACTCGGACCCCATCGACAACAGTGTCTACCTAGTGCAGGTGGGTGTGGTGCTGGTACTCTCGAGATACCTCCGCGGCAAGCCGCCCTTCAGCACTCCAACGCCCCTGTGGCCCGCTTTCAGTGGCCCGAGTGCCCCCTCCAGCAACAGGGCCAAGCAAGTACCGGCAAGGTACCTTGTCTGGCACCGGGCACCAGCAAGCTTCGACTCCAAGTGGGTTTTCGCAGGCGCGTTTTCCCAAATTTGGGGGAGCGACCGCCTCAGCAACCAGACGATTAAATCATGTCTTCCACCCTCACGGAAACAACATCAACAAACCTCTCCCCGTCGCGACCACGCCCCCCTCGCTCCCTCCGAAAAGCTTCGAGCATCACCAATATCTCGTCAAAGTACACAGCATCGTCACCAAGTCTCAACACTCTGTACAGCGCCCAAGGCCAATCACGACTGGCGCCCCCAGCAACCTCGTCGGGCCTGGCACGCAAAGGGTCCCTCGCAACACTCACCCTCTCCTCTCTCGCCTCCATTCCCGATGCTAGCGAGACGTATCTCAACTCCGTGCTGAGCGACGACCCCGACAGGAAGATGACGCCCACCACCCCCGGCCGGGGCGGCGGCGGCGGCGGCGGCGATGACTTTGTCGTTGGCGATGTCGTCGATGTCCCCGGCGGCATGTACGGGACAGTCCGCTTCGTTGGCAACGTCGACGGAAAGAAGGGCACCTTTGCCGGTATTGAGCTGCATCGCGACTTTGCAGCACGGGGCAAAAACTCGGGTGACGTTGACGGGTACGTGACTGATCGCTTCCCTCCCCCTCTCTTCTGTTGCGCTCGAGCTGACATGTGCTTGCCGCGCCTACAGAGTCTCCTACTTCTCTACAAATATTCCCGGTGCTGGAATCTTCGTTCCCACCTTCAAAGCAAGCCGCAAAGATGGCAGCGGCGGCCCCGGCTCAGCCGGCTCCATCCCCTTTACTCCCAGCAGCAGCACTCTGGGCGGTCTCCGGCGCATCCCCAGCATAAACCCGACCTCACCCACACCCACGATGCCCAGGTTCAGCCAGTCCGTCGGTCCTGGCGCTCGCGCCCCCAGCCCCCAGATGAAGCTGCCCCGACCCTCGCTACCGAGACCCGAGTCCCCCGTCCGAAGACTCATGACACCTGGCCCGAGGCCCTCCATCGCCGCCACGCCTGCTTCCAAGGTGCCCGCAAGATATGGCAGTCCGACACCCCACCGCTTTGCTCAGAGCGTTCGCGGCACTGCCGGCGATCCCAACAAGAGGGTGCCAAAGCTCGACAGGAAGCCTAGTGTCGGTCCTCGTAGCGCGTCCGCCCTTGGCCAGAACAGCCAGACCAGTGGCTTTACCGATGACGAATCGACGCCCCAGGGTCTACCACGGGCTCAGACCAACGGCAGCGTCAGTTCTGTCACGTCCTTTTCGTCAAAGTTCAGGCCACCGTCACGCACCGCTTCACGCGCCAACAACAGCCACAACGATGAGGAGGTCGAGCGGCTTAGGTCGCAACTGGAGAACCGTGAGAAGCAACTTAGGGAGCAGTCATCGGCCCTCATTGAGATGGAGAAGAGCCTCACGGAGCTGCAGGGTCTCATGGACAACGCAGACTTCAAGCCCCGTCGCGACAGCATGGACGACAAGGATGCGGCCCAGCTGCGCGCCATTCTCCGGGAGAAGAACGAAAAGATCGCGATGCTTACCGCCGAGTTTGACGACCACCGGGCCGACTTCCGCAGCACCATCGACACCCTTGAGATGGCCAGTACCGAGACGGAGCGGGTATACGAGGAACGCATCAAGGAGCTCCAACAGGAAATTCTCGACCACCAATCCAGGACGGATGATGTCGATTCGGTTGCGCACCAGCTTAAGCAGCTCGAGATCCTCGTCCAAGAGCTGGAAGAAGGTCTCGAGGACGCCCGCCGAGGCGAGGCCGAAGCACGTGGAGAGGTCGAGTTCCTGCGCGGAGAGGTCGAACGCACCAGATCCGAGCTCAAGCGCGAGCGCGAAAAGTCGTCCAAGGGGGGCTCTCCCAACGGATCAAATGGCGCCAACGGCGACATGGTGTCAGTCAAGGAGCTGGCATCCAAGGAGGACGAGATCAGGGGCCTCAAGGCTATCATCCACTCTCTTAGCAGGGACTCTATTCCCACGGGCGACGACGGTGCCAACAGCGGGTCAGCTGAGGCTGGCGCGTCTCGGGAGCGCATGGAGAGGGAGATGACGGACTTGCGGGCCATGCTCGACGACAAGAGCCACCGCGAGGAAGAGCTTCAGCGCGAGATTGACACACTCCGTCGGTCTTCGCTGCCGCCCAATGGTAACGGCATCCACCGGTCATCGTACCGCGACTCCAGGGACACGGTGATCCTGGCGGGCAAGCGCGACTCGCGATCCCCCGAAGCCGTTAAGAGGGTGCAGGCCCTGGCGTCCATGGCCGAGAGCGACACGTACTCGAGCGTCACAGACACGACGGAGCTTAGCACGCTCTGGTGTGAGATTTGCGAGACCAACGGTCACGATGTCCTCACCTGCACCCAAATGTTTGGCGACCTGGCCAACCGAAGCCACCACGCCAGCAACTCGAAATCGAGCAACGACCTGCGCATCTACCCGCGGGGTCACGAGCACGAAGGCGTGAAGCCGGCGCCCCTGTCGACCACCAAGGATAAGACGCCCCTGGCGACGCCCACAGGCCCGGTCATGCCTAACCCGCTCGACTCGGGCCCGGTGGCCGGCAAGGCCAGCGGCGTTGTCGATGCCTCCAAGTGGTGTGCGCTCTGCGAGCGTGACGGTCACGACAGCGTCGACTGCCCATTTGAAGACGCCTTCTAGGCAGGGCGGCTTGCGGAGGCTCGCGCAGAAGCGGCGGCATGTTTACTTTCCTTCATTCCGCATCACGGCATGGCCCGACCCTTGATTTTTGCGAGCAGCGAGGCTAGTGATACCCTTCTCCTTTGAGCACGCACCAAGGCACACACACGAGGGCGCGATGGCATGTTTTCTTGACGGGAGCGGCAGCGAGTATGATACCACGACTGGGGAGGAAGCAGGTTGTTGCTTGGGTTGACGTTATTCACGGCCTCGGGTTGCTGCGCACCTACGCATGCACATACACATACACAGCGATTGGGGGCAGCCGTACGATGCAGGATATTTGATAATGAATACAACTGTTAATTATGGATGCGGTGGACAATGACGGATGGCGCAGCGATGCTGTGTTGAACGGTTACAGGGATCATAAGCAGGGCGCATCCAAATATAGGTGCCCGCTCCACGCCCCGAGAGGTACCTCCAGCTGAGCTCAGCAGCTTCATCCGACCTAACGAAACCGGCGACTCTCGCGATCGTCTCCGTCGACATCAACATCATTCTTTCGCTCCTCAACCTTCGACGACTCTCATTGTATTGCATTTGCCCGTGCCTCCAGCCTCTCCCACAACCCGATTGACCCAAGCGCACCAACTCCCGGCACAAACACGGTTGCCCCGACGCCCCCGGCCGACATCGACAGCTTCACATCACCGAGCCTACGTGGCGACCTTGGCGCACCCGACCGCGAACACAGACGACGGCGGCGATTGAACACCACCGGCGATCAACGCCCCGCGACTACATAACAACAATCCCCGAACAGGAGGCGCGCTACCCACCAGCGGCGGCCCCAGAGCAGCAGCAGCCATGGCCCAGGTCCTCCTCGACGTCCTGTATTCCTTTGGCAACTGCCTCAACTGCTTCCCCGGCTCGCCCTCCCTCAAGATCAATGGCCGCAGCTTCAAGATCCTGCGCCTACTAGGCGAGGTACGTTCTCTTCCTCCTCCCTGCCTCTCTATCATGTGCTGACCTTCGTCCTCCAGGGCGGCTTCTCCTACGTCTACCTCGTCGAAGACACAGCCACACAGGCCCAATACGCGCTCAAAAAGATCCGCTGCCCCTTTGGCGCCGAGTCCGTCGCCCAGGCCATGAAGGAAGTCGAAGCATATCGCCTCTTTGCCCGCACACCCGGCATCATCCACGCCGTCGATCACGCCGTCTCCGCCGAGCGAGGCGGCGAGCCAGGCGCAAAGACGGTCTACGTCCTCCTGCCCTACTACCGTCGCGGCAACCTCCAGGACCTCATCAACGCAAATGCCGTCAACCACGCCACGTTCCCCGAGAAGAAGCTCATGGTCCTCTTCCTCGGCGTCTGTCGCGCCCTGCGCGAGATGCACCAGTACCGCGGCCCCGGTGCGGGCGCTGGACCCATTGAGTCTATGGAAATGGGCCACGGCGACGAACACGACCAGGGACGCCCCCATCTCGCTTCCTCAACGGCCAATGCGGACGAGGAGCACGAGCCTGAGCAGCAGAGGCCTCTGATGGCCGGCTCCGCCACTGCCGCCGCAGGAAGCACCGCCAACAACGGCAGCGTACACGGTTCATACGCCCACCGCGACATCAAGCCCGGCAACATCATGATCTCCGACTCTGGCGCCGCTCCCATCCTCATGGACCTCGGGTCCATCGCAGAGTCCCCCCTCCCCATCACCTCGCACTCTCTCGCCATCCAGACCCAAGACACAGCCGCCGAGCACAGCACCATGCCCTACCGCGCCCCCGAGCTCTTCGACGTCCACAACGGCTCCGTCATCGACACCAAAGTAGACATCTGGTCACTCGGCTGCACCCTCTACGCCTGTCTTGTCGGCAAGTCTCCATTTGAGGCCCGCTCCGACGAGACCGGCGGTACCCTCAGCCTCTGCGTTCTCGGCGGCGACTGGCGCTTCCCGGATGAGGGTGTTCAACGTACAAACACGGGCGGCATGAAGGGCAAGAACCGCGCCGCCGAAGGGGGTGAGGGTGCGTCGGCATCCAGTGCGACACGCATCAGCGATCCCATCCGCGACGTCGTCAGGCAATGTCTCAAGGTCGAACCCGCAGAGAGGCCGGATATCGATGAGCTGATTGAGCTTGTCGAGCGTGTTATTGAGGAGCTACCTGAAGACAACGAGTAACAGCGTGACGAATGTGGGGGTGGCCACGCCCTTGAGTGCTGACGATTCATGGCGATTTCTTTTGATGGTCTCTAGGGACAGATGTACTACTAAATGGCGGTATCGTGTGCAGACACCGATGACTTACTCCCTGATTTTCTGCGAGTTGAGGGGAGACGATGTGGCTTTTTCTATAGGAAGGATAGGATAGATAGAAAACGAGGCTGGTGGAAAAGGCCACCAACAGACATCATGATACCTCCATGGCTGCGACAAAGAAGACAAGATTCAATTTATTGATTTAGGGTCTGCTGTGTTTCGTACTCATCATACAGGGCCCAATCGTCATCCTCGATGCTAGTAGTAATTTGATCGCCAGGACAATCAAAGTGTGAGCCCTCCACCGTCAGCCCCCTCCCTGCCGTCATCCCCTTCGTCATCTCGTCAAGCACATGTTTCGTCGCAAGCAATCTCGACCTCGGGCTCGTCGCACTCGCAGTCGGCTCCGGCCTACAGCTCCAGGCGATACGTCGCAACCTCGAAGGGGCGTAGCTCGATATCAAACTCGGACGAGTCCTGCACCTCGATCTCTTCCAGATCATCCTCGAGCAGGTTGCACTTGAAAGCACGCTTGACGTCCCACGTGGTCTGCACGGTGCCGCGGCTGCGGCCGCCGAGGGAGTCGTACACGCGCAAGATGACGCTGCGGCCCTTGCGCTTGGGCAGGTTTCCACTGATGTCCTGGTCCCCGGTGCAAATAATTTCCTCGTCGTCTTCTCCCCGCTTGACGGTGTCCAGGACCAGGCTGGGGTCGCCACTGAGCTTGATGGGGCTGGCCTCCTTGACAAGGGTGGTTACGTCGTTGTCCGAGGAAGCAAGGGACAGGGGATTGTTGAATGAGTACGCCGCGCGGACGGTAGAAGATCCCAGAGAACCGTTGTGGGGGAAGATGGCCCACCGGATGTTGTGCGTACCCATATCAGCATGCTCATCAGGGGCCTTGGGGGAGCGAAGGAGAGAGAGGCGCATGACGTTGCCGCACGTGGCGAACCCGTACTTGCTGTCGTTCAGAATAGAGACACCGTAGTTGTGCTCCGAAAGATCGGCAAACCTGTGGCAGCAGACCTCGAACTTGGCCATGTCCCAGCTACACATACTAGTCAGCAGTCATTCAAAGGATAGGGGGAACACAGCTAGCGGTCGACATACCTGGTGTTGTAGTGAGTAGGTCGCTTGACCAGGCCAAAGGCGGACTCGTACGTTGCTTCCGTGTTGCGAACGTCGACGGGGAACTCAACCTTGAGGAACTTCATTGTCTCGTGCCAGTCCACCTCGGCGTGACACTCGATCCAGGACGGAACACCCTTAAGGGCCGCCGAAAGGGAGATCGTCGACTTGATGGAGCTCTCGCTGCTGACCTTGATCTCGGTGGTGATGCTGACGCGATGAGGGGAGGCTTCCGAGATGTACGACTTGCCAGGCGTGAGCTCTTTGCGCGTGTCGAGATGGAAGACCTCAACGTCCCAGGCTTGCCAGTACAGGGGCTTGTCGTCGAAAATGGTAAACTGGTTCGCCTTGCCTCCCTTTTCGACAATCTCGCGTTGGGCGACACGATCAAAGATGGAGGTGATGACGCCGCCCTCGACCCTGATATTGAGCTGGTCGTTCTGGACGACAAATGCTCCCTCGCTGACTTCGTCGACCGTGACAGCGCGCTGAGGACCGGATTTGAAAGGGCGAATGGCCAGAAGATGACCATCGCCACAGGCGACGCCGACCTCGGTCTCGGAGATGGCCACGAGCTCCTTGCGGTGCCAGGGCAGTGTGTTGACAGCAAGGGACTGGTCGATGCAGGCCTTGGCGTCGGAGATGCCGAGGGCCTTGCGGAGGTCCTTGAGGATCTTCTTGCCCTTGTCGAAGACCATGGCGTACATTTTGTCCGAATCGTCGTAGCACATTTCAATGGAACTGCCGGGGAGACAGTCGTGGAACTGGCAGAGAAGAACGGCCTCCCACATCTCATCGATGTCAGCCTTGGGATACTTGTACGAGTCGTCCTTGAGGGTGGCGACGGTGGCAAGCCACTCAATGTCGCGCAGCAGGTTCTCCGACTTGCGGTTGTTGAGCTTGTTGTTGGCCTGGGTGGTGTAGGTGCCGCGATGGAGCTCAAAATAGAGCTCGCCGTACCAGGTGGCGAACTTGTCCGCCTTTGGCTCCAGCTTCTCAAAGAAGTCGTCGACGCTGTTGCCCATGTGCACTCTAGGCAGCATGCCGACCTGGTCGGTCAGACCGCGGCAGCGACGCAGCTTCTCGAGATGCTCCCAAGTGGGACCGCCACCGCCGTCACCCTTGCCGAAGACGAGGAGGGAGGTGTGATCGTGGTCCATGGACTTGTGCTGGGACATGCTGCGCTTGACGTCGCCAAAGTGGGCGTTAGCCGTGTAGGTCTCGGCGGGGGGCATGTGGCAGAGGACCTGGGTGCCGTCGAGAGAGACCCAGTTGAAGGTGGTGTGGGGGAACTTGTTGATGTTGTTCCAGCTCAGCTTTTGGGTGAGGAAACGGCTCATGCCAGCGAGGCGGCAGAGCTGGGGAAGCTGTGCAGAGTAGCCAAATGTATCGGGCAGCCAGAAGGTCTGGCAGCGTTCGCCAAAGTTGTTTTCGAAGAAGCGCTGGCCGTAGACAAATTGTCGGACAAGCGACTCTCCGCTGGGCATGTTTGTGTCGTGCTCGACCCAGCTGCCACCGACGGGCTGGAACTGGCCGTCCTTAACCTTGCCCTTGACACGGTCCCAAACGGATGGGTACAGGGTCTTGAGCCACTTGTACTGCTGGGCCTGGGAGCAGGCAAAGCGAAGCTCGGGGTAGCGCTCCATCAGGTCGCACTGGTTGGACCAGGACCTGGCCACCTTGCGCTTGGTCTCGTCCCAGGGCCACAGCCAGCAGCTGTCAATGTGGCAGTGGCCGATGCCGTAAACCTGGACATCCTTGTCGCCGTCATAGACCTTGTGGGAGTCGACGTTGGTGCCGAGATATTCTGCGGTAAGCTCGCGGCACTTTTTGATGGAGTCCTTGTTGCCGAGCTCAAAGGTGTCCATGACCTGGTTGGCGATCTTGAGGGCCTTGTGCTGTTCCCAGCTCTCCTGGGGGAATTCGCGGGCGGCATCGCCGATGATCCACATGTCGATGTAGAGGGCGCGTGCGTCGGGGTTGACGGCGACAAGATCGGCCTTGCTCAGGGTGAAGCGCTTGTTGGGGTCCGGGGGTTGGATCGAGTCGCCGCCGGGGGCGTTGCCAAACATGCCGTTGCAGGCCATCTCGATGTAGATGGTGTGCTGCTTGCCATCCCTGAATGACTTGGGCAGAATCCACTCAATGCGCTCGCCGCCGCCGGTGAGGCCTTGGAGTGGGTGGCCTTGCTCGTTCCAGATGAGGCCCTCATTGTTGGCATCCCAATGGAGCTCGAGAAGCTCCTTGTCGAGGAGTTCCTTGGGGACAGTGATATCAACCTTGAACCAGTGGGTAGACCAAGAGGGACCGAAGGACTGGCCGACATGAGCCTTGACGAATTCACCCTTCATAGCCTGGTCGAAAGAGGGCCTGTCGGCAATGTCCTTGACATCGAAGACGTGGAGCTGTACGGCTGGCTCGCCCGAAGCCACGCCCTCGTTCATCATGCTGCAGAGGTGTTAGTCGGACAGACGACAGATATTTGGGGAGGAATGTCACGCACGCGAGGAGGTTCTGCTTCTCATACTGGCCTCCACTGTAGAAGTTCTTAATTCTGTCCTTGTAGATGTTGGAGATCCACTGGCCGACGGGACGTGTGGCGAGCGTGGGATAAGAGCCCTTGCTCTTGAGCTCGCGACCGCCACCCATGACGAGAGTGCTGATGGATTCGAGTAGACCGCCGGTCGGGGGAGCCGAGTGGTTGTGAATGTGCCGATGTCTGTGGAGAGCCTCGACAGCAGCTCTGACGGCTGGAAGCTGTTTGGAGGGAGCGGCTGGGGTGATCGCCTCGGCCTGAGCAGTGGGTGGTTCTTGCTGGGAACTGTAGAGGCGATTGTCAGTATTGTTTGAATCGCTCAAAGATGAATTGATGGATCAATTGATGAAGGGTGGACGGCAAGTGATGGTGTTGTCAATGAGATGATGTCAAGATCCATAGGTTCGCAGCGTTCCCCCCCTCCTCCGCAGCGGCTCCTTAGGCACGAGACCAGAAGGGGAATGGACGAAGGCGGGGTGGCTGGACTCGGAGGGGCCATGCGTGCGCCCCCTCAAAACCATGTTGCCGCTGGCTGAAGTGGCAGTACATGGTGTCCTGACCCCTTGCAAGACAGGGTCTTTGGTGCGGTCAGGTGTGTCTCTGGCGCGTCTCGATCCCGGTTTCCGTTGTCGTTGGAGACTCCGAGGCCGTGCACACTGGTCGTTCAGTGTGCGGGGGAACCCGCCGGTGGGTGGGGAGCCGCGGGAATTGGACAGATGCCGGCGAGAGGAGATGCTGATGATCATCATTCGATTCTCCATCGTGTCTCGGCCCATGGGACCACCACAACAACCCCTCTTGACCGCCCATTGTGCCTAGAACGGAAAGGGGAGGTAGACGCTGGCTTCATTTCAATCACCCACCTCATCTTGGAGCGCCCGACAATTCCGGCGTGTCGGTACAGTACAACTGGGCGGCTTGGTCTGTGGACCGTGTCGAGCGCCACCACCCTGAGGTCGCTGAATGACTTTGAGGGACCCGGAGGCGTTGGGAGAGGCCTGCGGACGATGGTACACTCGGGCGTCTGGCGATATAGGGGCGTCTAGGGAATAAGAACCCAAAAATGAGAAAGGGTCGCCACGTCCTCAAAGACGGGAAGGGTGGTATTTGGAATGAGTAACGAGGGAGACCAAAGTTGAGATGCCAGAGGATCGTGACGTGGTGAATTTGACGACGAGGAGAGATCGAGGTCGATATGGATTCACCTCGACTGGGTCAGCAGACATTGCCATGTTCCGTGGCTGTTCCTTCTCCGGACGATGCGAACGCCCCATGGCCAAGACGACAGTGAGGAAGGACCATATCGCATCGTGATGACCGCGGCCGGTACTGCTCCTGTGGAAAGAAGTGCGATGTTGGAAGGTGTAAAGGAGTTATTTGCTGGAGCTGGCCGAGGAAGCAGCAATGGAGTCTGCAGAGGTACCTGTAAGGTAGTCGCCATGTCATGTCATGCAGTAGCAGCACCTTCCCACCCATATCATCATGATCCAACCTGCCTGCAAGACTGTCTCTCTCTCCTCCGTACCTATGCTATTTGTTTCCTAGTACTGTCATCGGTCGAGGTACCTAGATTCCTTACTACGTGCAAGGTGCAGATCACGAGACAAGAAATGGGGCCCAGCGATAGAGGCAACAGCTTCACCACAGATCAGCTCGTCAAGGTGTATCAATGTATTGGAAATGGTATCAAAGTGTGTGTAGATCGTGTCATTGCCCCAGGCATGCGTATATGGCCGAATTACCCCCCGAGTGAGATGTGATGTGATGGATGGTATCCCCGCCATGCCCGGCGCCGACGCCAAACAACGCCATGATGAACAGAATGCAGATGAAGAAAAGCAAACATGGCAGAACACAAAAATCACCCGCGCCATGTCGTCATGCCATGCCTATGTATGTGCCTCCGTTTCCTCATGAAGACTGACTCCGGGTGTTGATGCGGCTCCCCGTAGCTGTAGCGGTGCCCTGTTGCGCCCGATCCGACCCGTGCGCCTGTACCTTGCCCTCCTTGGCATCGACGGCGTCCTGGTGCTCTTCCTTGTCGTCGTCGTCGTCAAGGACGTCCTCTTCGTAATCTTCGCCCTCGTAATCGTCATCATCTTCCTCTCCCTCGGCGGGCTCGTCCGCGCCGTCGGCCCCCATGCCCGCGCGCGGGTCCCAGCGCTGCTGGTAGGGGGCGTCATCCATGTCTTCGTCGACGTCGCTGTCGTTATCGCTGTCACTTTCATCAAAGGACAGGATGCCGAGCATGGGGACCTCGATCTTCCGGTACTGGCTCTTGATGAGCTGGTCGGCCGTCTCAAAGAGCTTGGCGTCCTTGTCGGGCGGCGGCGGCTCGCTGTCCATGGAAAAGTTGGCCTCGGACTCGTCTAGCAGTTCGTCGAGGCTCGGCAGGTAGGGCGATGCTGTGTCCTTGGGTACCTTCATGACCCAGCGACGGACCGACTCGCCCTTGGTGACGCGGGACCGGGCCGCGTTCTGCTTGCGCAGGCCGGAGCGGAAGGCGCGCTTCTGCTTCTTGCGACGGCGCTGGATCCGGTCTCGGATGTACCAAGCCACGACGAGCATGGCCGCCTGCATCGTGTCCTGACACTTTTGCCGGTGCATGTTGGCCCATGCCTGGCATCTCTGCTGCTGTGCGTTGGAGATGGCCTGGCACCGTTGTTGGTAGTAGGCTGCAATGCGGGATACCATGGACACGTATCGGGGATCGAGTGACTGAGTCGACGAAGCGCCGCCGGCTGCCGCTACCGCTGCTGCTGCAGCCGATGTCGATGCTGCACCGGCGCTGGTTGCCACCTTGGAACCGTCGTCCTTCATGCCGGAAAGCATGGTCTGCGTCGGTGGCGGCACCGCCTGGCCTAGCGAGGGCATCGACGTCGGATGGGGCTGCAACGGAGGAATGATGGGCGGCAGGACGTTGCTGTTGCTCAGCGGCGCGAGCGGAACATCCGACAACGGGGCCTTGCGCTTGAGGGAGTTTAGGGAGTGCAGGGAGCCGATATGGTTCGACGGCGGCAGGGCGGGCTTTCGGAAGTTCTGCTGTTCGGGAGGAGGTGTGACGAGGGGATGGAAAGCATGCGGCATGCTCGTCGCCATGGCGCGACTGGTGAGGAGGATGGTATAAGCGTCCGTCTCCTCGGAGTGTATTTGGGATAGCGTCCCAAAACCACGCAGATTTTAGGTGTGTAGGTGAAAGGGGTGTGCGAGTAGGTATGTCTGTCGATGGCACCGCAGGCGTTTGTGTAAGCGGAAGTACTCTTGTATGATGGGTATTTCGTTCGGGATATTTTTCAGGGGTCTCTCCAGCTGTGTAAATATCGATGGACGTCGGTAAGTCGAGTGAGATATTTCGAGTGTCACTGCAGATGCTGAGCGAGGTGACAGTGAAAAAGGAAGTATTGTACTGGGGTTGAGTGTTGGTGTTGGTGGTGATGATGGTGTAGTAGGCGAGGTGGGTGAGTAACAAAGACAGGTCGGACGGGGGCATCCACCCTCAGGAGGCACAGAGTGTTTTGTACAACGTGGGAGCGGGGGCAGGCAGGCCGGGATGGAATGGGTGCCGCAGATGGCAACGGACGATTTGAAATGCAAACGGGATTGAGATGGCGACAGCGAGGACGACATCCGTACGGTTCCCACGAGCCCTCGGGCCAAGCGTCTGGCGATAAGGCCGACAAGCGAGGAGGGAATGGTCTGAGGCGAGGTCAGAATCGGCCGATGCCGACCTGGGCCGTGTGCCACAGTGGCCTTCCGCCCTCCTTGTCCGGCGTCCATCTGCCCAGGGTCAGGGGGTGGGCATCCCTCCCCTCACCCACCCAGGGCCACCCTCCACCACGTTGGCCTTGGCTGGGCCGGGCCCAGGCGGGGTCTCGCATTTTGTGCCTGTCAGTCATGCTGGAGAGCTCAAGCATCTGCTTATTGTTCCCGTTGATTCCGCCTGACAAACGCTGCTGGGAGAGCCCAACACGGCGAGTCGGTGAGGTCCAAAGGTGCTTGGGATGCGTGGATGTTGAGTCGTGTTTGGCTAGTGGCAGCAGTAAGCAGAGCACTGGCCTGCCGGGCTTGTCATCCCCTTGAGATCGCTATCTCCGAGCCATGGACTGTCATTCTCTGTCGTCGAGGTGTCGTGGTCCGTCTGTCCTCCACGGACTCCGCTGCGAGCCGGCCCAGATCTGTGTTTGTCAGGCGGGTTCAGGCAGTCTTCTCCGATCGGGCGTCGGTCTTACCACTGCATAGTCCCCCATCATCTCATCCGTCATTCCCATCACTCGCATGTCATTGTCATCCCTTTTCTGCCAGCGGATCCCCGTCCATCTGCTGACAATTGTCGGCGGATCACTCGATCGGTCCCGGCATTTTCTCTGCGGAGAGGGCACGAACCGTCTTGTTCCGTTTGTCGGTACCGGAGTTGTACTCGTCTGTCTTCATCAGCGGACGGCCCTGCTGACATGGCGCACGGTCTGCCGGTCCAGCCTTGTTTCTTCAGCGCGATGGTGTTGTGTTTCTGCTCCGACCCGGGGCGGCATGATTCGGGCTGGTCAGGAACAGACATCGTCATGATGCCTCGTCGTCCCATTCATCAGCAGCTTTGCTTCTCCGCGCCAAACTGCGTGTCTGAGTTAGTGTCCATGGCCAGTCAACAGTGCAATGCACATAAAGACCATGATGTGCCTCTGTCGGACCATGCCCAGCCCCAGACCTTGATTCTTCGTCCCTGTCATGATTTCGGTGGCCCGGTGGGTTCCCGTCCCCGGCATGGAAGATTGACTGCGGAGCGGAATTGCGGTACGGCCGAGAAGCATATGGCAGGCTCTTCAAGTGAATGCCGAGACAGGAGGCCAGGGTCTTTCGAAAGGATGGTGGGACTGCTTGTGGTTTCCATTCAAGTTCTTTCAGCAGTTGATGGTGTGGAAGCCCACACTGTGCTTCTGACCCCTACCGGAGACTGCCGGGGAGGTCCACAGGCCATCTGCAGCTGCCTATGGTCTCATTTTAGGCATCCGCTACACAGTGCGAGGTATCTGTCCCCTCTGACAACCCCTGTCCTGAGCCCACTCTGCCCGAAAACCCAGGCCACACACCCGCCTTGCCGCTCTCAACCTGAATTCCTCTCCCGGCAAACATCTGATGATCGACACGCACGCCTGTTCTCCTCCCATCGCCCTGGATCCCGCGCCTCGGACGACCAACTCCCGAAACGCCCCTGCAAGATCAGACTCGTGGCGGCCCCGGCCCCTGCCGCTCCAGCTCCAGCTCCAGCTCGGCCTCGCACTCGCTCACCATCGCGACAAACCTTACCTTGTCTTGTATCATCTATAACCTACCCAAACCCCCCCTCTATTTCGGGCCCTCCATGCCCAGGTATCGTCCATGTGGGCCAGACCCTTTCTCGTCTCTCTAGACGCCACGCCCCCGTTGCTGCTGAAACCCCGTACGCGTCTCCTCGCCGCTGGCACTGCCTCCATCAACTTTGGACGGCACCATGGCAGGCGGCAACTACACGCACCGCCAGACTCGGCTGCCAGCACAAGCACAACTCCCCGAAAGCGAGTGCGAAAGGTCAAGACAACGGTGAAGCTCGAGGACCTGCCACAGGGCCTCCTGACACATATTGAGCCGCCTTCTCAAACTCAGACGGACAAGGACGCTCAGGATGTTGTCGCAGAAGTGGAAGATCCTGTCGACGACGACGAGGGCCCTTCGTACCCTACAGTCGTCTCGCAGGCTCGCAGGAACATGGTCAAGTTCAACAACTGCGTCCTACTCACTCGCGTCGGCGGCTTCTATGAGCTCTACTTTGAGCATGCCGAGGAGTACGGGCCTCTGCTCAACCTCAAGGTCGCCCAGAAAAAGACCAGCGCCGGCTCTGTTCCCATGGTAACTACTCAATCCTCCGTGCTCTCTCCGTGTGCCGCGTAGTCGTCGTCATCGTCGTCGTTGCCAGCGCCCTTGTCTGATATCGTGTCGTAGGCAGGTTTCCCCTTTTTTCAGTTGGACCGTTTCCTCAAGATTCTTGTCCAGGACCTCAACCGCTATGTGGCTGTCGCCGAGGAGTTTCCCAACAGCGCTCTTGACAAGGTCAAGTCAGGCGGCCTGCTCCATGACCGCCGGGTGGCTCGCATCATCACCCCCGGCACACTGATCGATGAGAACTTCATGGATCCGTATGCGAACAACTACGTACTTGCTATTCATGCTGCAACCGAGATGGTCGCTCCCGCATCGCCTGGTATGGACACTGGCGATGTAGGCGTACCGTTGGCCACTGCCGGGATGCCACTGGGCCTGGCCTGGCTGGACCTGTCCACAGGCCAGTTCTTTACCCAGGCTACCACCATGGCTGCCCTGTCCTCCGTGTTATCACGCATCGCCCCTAGAGAAGTTGTCCTCGACCAGCAGCTTGAGTCCAACAAGGATCATGACCTCTTTGCTATCCTCACCGAAGATCGACACCTCGTCACCTTCAGCCGCCTGCCTGACACGGCAAGCCTTGACGACTGGGCTCCCATGCTCGAGTCCGATATACCCCCCGAGACTGTTACCTCTTTTACTGAGGGCGAGGTCGTGGCTGGTAGTCTGCTCCTTCGCTACGTCGAAGAACGACTTTTGGGCCTGAAAATGAAGCTACAGCCGCCTATGCGTCGCGAAAACATGGACATCATGCATATCGACAAGAACAGCATGCGCGCCTTGGAGATCAAGCAGACCATCCGCGATGCCAACTACCGTGGCAGTCTGCTCCACGCCATCAGGCGAACCGTCACCAAGAGCGGCGCCAGGCTGCTTAACGAGTGGCTGAGCGCGCCGTCGACTTCACTTGATGTCATCACGGACAGGCAGGACCTGGTGGCTAGGTTCATCGACGACGCGGACCTGCGGGACGGCATCATCCTTCTGCTGCGCAGAAGCCATGACTCTCAACGGCTTGTGCAAAAGTTTGCACTAGGACGAGGCGATCCTGACGACCTACTCGCCTTGGCAAGTACCGTGTATGCCACAGAAAGCATTGCGTCTCTGCTACTTCAAGCCGCGGCAGCCAAAGACGACGGCGCATGTCTGGCAACAATGGCCGGCCGCCTCCACCTTGAGGAGACGCTCAAACTCGCCAGCAGGATCAGAGAAGCCATTGACGAAGATGGCATCGTCCATCAGCACGAACTCGACGAAGGTGAAGCTGGGGAAATTATGGCACTTGCCCAGGACATCATCAACGCCGAGGGGTCCCAGGAAGACGCCGTCACCCTGCCCAAGGGGGCTGTCAAGAAGGCAAACAAGCGTCCCACCTCTGTACGTGAGTACTACGCCGACGACAACGAAGCCTGGATAATGCGGCCCAATGCCAGCCCAACCCTGACGCGTCTGCACGAGCATCTAACTTCCCTCCACGTCGCAAGGGAGTCACTCGTCGAGACTCTGCGTGAGAAACATGGCACTCCGTCACTCACCCTCCGATGGACCCCTGGACTTGGCCACATTGCTCACGTCAAAGGCAAGGACGCCAGGGTCATCGGCGACGCAGCCGTCGGCCGGGCCATGAGTGCCTCCCGTTCCACGCGGTCCATTCACCTCCCCGAGTGGACTGCCCTTGGCCAGCGCCTCGACACGGCACGCCTCTCCATCCGCGCCGAGGAGCAGCGTGTCTTTGCCTCGCTGCGGCAGCGTGTCGTCGTCAATCTCGTCAAGCTCCGCCGTAACGCCGCGGTCCTTGACGAGCTGGACATCGCCACGTCCTTTGCCAAGCTCGCCCTTGAGCAGGGCCTCGTTCGGCCCGTCATCAACAATTCAACGGCCACCACCATCATCGGGGGTCGCCATCCAACCGTCGAGGGTGGTTTGCGCGAGCAGGGCCGCACCTTTGCCAAGAATGACTGCCTTGTTGGCGGCGGCGGTACCAAGCTCTGGCTGATCACAGGCCCGAACATGGCGGGCAAGAGCACGTTCCTGCGCCAGAACGCCCTCATCACCATTCTCGCCCAGCTCGGCTGCTATGTCCCCGCCGACTACGCGGAGCTGGGCATCGTCGACGCCATTTTCAGTCGTGTCGGGTCAGCAGATAACCTGTACCGCGACCAGAGCACCTTCATGGTCGAGATGCTCGAGACGGCACAGATCCTGCGGGCCGCCACCCCTCGATCGTTCGTCATCATGGACGAGATCGGTCGCGGCACCACCCCGGAAGACGGGACGGCCGTGGCCTACGCAAGCCTGCACCACCTGGTCACGGTGAACCAGTGTCGAGCGTTGTTCGCGACGCACTTCCACGCCGTTGCAGATCTGGCGGCCAAAGCAGGACTCTGCGGACACGACGGCAGCGGCGGAGCCGTGGACATGCACTGCACAGATGTGGAAGAGGATGGACATGGAGGATTCGTCTATGTTCATAAGCTACGCAAGGGTATCAACAGGCAGAGCCACGCTCTCAAGGTCGCCCGGCTGGCTGGCCTTCCCCTCCAGGCCATCCGCATGGCGAAGCAGGTGCTCGATGAGCACGAGCAGGCGGAAACTACGGATCATGTACAACAGCAACATCACACAGGGGCTGGCAGCGGATAGTCATTCGTAGGCGGCAGCAGAGGGCCCTTGTAGGATTGATGTACTTCTATTGTGCAACAGTTAGCATCGATACCCCAAACTCGTTCTTGGTTGAAGAAAAGAAAGCTGAAAAGTTGCATCCCTCATACGGAAAATGTATAGTCTCATCCATGAAAATTCAGGGTTAAAAAGCTCTTGAATACGTTTTGATAATCATCGGGAATGTGCAGCAACGACAAGCAGAAGACGAAAAGAAAAGTGAGTGTGACGAACCTTTTGGAAGAGCGTGGAGAATGCGCGAGGGCATTTCACACATCACCTAGTAGTCGGTGCAGATGTTTTGCCAGCTTCAGTTGGTTCATTGAAGCAGCCTCAGCGGGCGTGCAAAACTCGTGTCGTGTCTATGATGAACATGTCTTCGTAAACCCGACAGAACCCAATATGCGAACCGAACCGTCGTAGCAGTCATGTCATCGTATTTAGTCGCTGGCGAAGTTGTTAGTGAGAGCACGGATGGAAGAGACAGGGGCAACACGTACAAGAGACCACCGAAGCCACCATCGTCCTCAGACTCCTCAGCCTCGGACTCCTCCTTCTTGGTCTCCTCGGCCTTGGTGTCGGCACCGCCAGCACCGGCAGTGGGGGCAGCAGAGGCGTACGCGTCGGGGTTGGCGATGCGGTCCTTGAGCTGCTCAATCTCGGGCCACGAGAAGTCGGTCTCGATGGCGACGGCCAGAACCTGCTTGTAGCTGTTGACAAGCGAGTGGATGACCGAGGGGAGAGTGGGGTAGTTGGTGGCCAGGGAGATGGCGGCAATGGCGGTGATGGCGCCGGTGAAGGTCTTGAGGAGCTGCTCCTCACCAATGTCGAGGACGGAGGGGTCGAAGACCTGGCCATCGTCGTAGACCTGGGCGACTCCCATACCGTAGGTGAAGGGAGAGATGTTGAGCAGGTTGAGAAGGGTGGCCTCGGAGGGACCGACCTTGTTACCGGCCTCAATGAGCTTGAGGTCGGTGGTGATCTCAATGGTACCACGGGCAATCTTGGTGGGGACACCGAGAGCCTGGAAGAACGAGGTCTTGCCGGGCTCCATACCGGTGTTGCCGGCGGGGATCCAGACATCGGCAGGGGCGACGGCACCGGCACGGGCAGGGGCAGCGACCTTGTTGTCGGTGATCTTGTTGCGGACGGTCTTCAGGTCCGAGTTGGTGAAGACGAAGCCGATGTTTCCCTTGACGAAGGGCAGGAGGCGCTCGTACTCGGGGTGCTCGGGCAGGAAGGTCTTGAGGGCACGACGGATCTGGGAAGGGATGTTAGGGCGGTGCGCATTGTCGCGTGTGCTGCGGCAACATACCATGGTGTTCTTGCCCATGAGGACGACGGCATCCTCGCGGAGAGCCTGACGAATCTGGTGGGTCTGCTGAGAAGACTGCGCGTTGTGTTAGATATTTGGTTCTGGCCAGGTCCACCTCTGCAATTCAAGGTATGAAGCTCTCGTGTCTGCTCCTCGGCACGACCCCGAAACACCCCAAGCTCGTCCTCGCAGCGGCATCGTTTCAGAAGACTCAATACATACCACACTGTGAGGTGGTTAGCGACTGAAGCAGGAGATGGGGGTGCGCGCATCGTGGAAAGACTCACTTGTCGACGGTGACGATGAAGACGGCACGGTACTCCTCGAGCAAGCCCTTGAGCTTGTCGAAGTAGCCGGCCTTGTTAGCAGATTTGCCCCCCATATCTTCTTTCTGGCGAAGGCAGGATGTTTAAGGGCAAAGGGTATTGGTATGAGAATTTGGGGTATCGAGTTGGGTTGAAGAGGAGGGAAGTCCTAGCTCGGGACGCGGCTAGCGAGATTTACTCGGGTTTTGCGAAAATCTGTGTGCTGGGCAAGCGGCCTGTTAGGGTTGGAATACACTAGTCTGGATTTGGATTAGCTCCGTGGAATCTTGGCGTCTGTCGGTACGTACCTTTTTTTCTCAGTAGTGGGGCATCCTGACGACTTTGGAGGAGCTTCACTCAGTGACTCGAGCTTTTTCTGGCATCTCGAAGGGAAGACTTACAAACGAAGTCTCGGCCATTGGATCGACTTTTCGGGCTCATTGCTATCAGCTGCCAACATGAAGCTCCCTTTCAACATTGTGCGGCCCTCCGGCGAGATTCTGTTTGGCGCAAAGGGAGGAAGGATTCATTCATTCGCCTTGGCAGACAACGCTCACCTGTCGACCTGGAAACACCCGGATGTCGACAAAGTAGCGGAAACCAAGGCGGCAAACACCAAGGCCGAGGCCGAGGCCGCTGCTCAGACCGAGGACAAGGTCGAGGATGAACCAGCAGAAGATGGGCGCCCTACAAAGAGGCAAAGGCTCTCGGGTGAGCAAGAAGCAAAGCCATCTGGCGATGACGGCGCAATGGATGTGGACGAACCTGCAGTGACGGAAGACAAGCCCAAAGTCAACAACGATGGCGGCCAGAAGAAGAAGGACAGACAGGCGTTTGCAAGGGGGCGCATGTCTGTCCGGGTGCCGGACCAGCCCTTCATCACTCACCTCCTGGCCACGAGCTCCGGTAGCCACGTTGTTGCCATCTCGGGCCACGACAAGACCATCTGGGTGTTTGAGCACGATGGCAAGGGCTCTCTGAAGGTCTCGAGTCAAAGGTTGGTTGGAATTGGATCGTGTAGGAAAGTCGGGATATGCTGACATTGCATCAGGACCATGCCTAAGCGCCCCTGTGCCTTCGTCATCACGCCAAACGACAAGACCATTCTCAGCGCCGACAAGTTTGGCGACGTCTACAGCCTCCCCCTGATTCCCTCACCTCAAACCGAGCAGCCCGTCTCGGAGCGGTCAACGCCCGCACCGACCTCGCAAAAGGCCTGGAAGCCCGAGGCCACCAACCTTACCGTCCACTCTGGACGCAACTTGGAGTCTCTTCGCCAGCAGCGTCTCCAGGCTGAGAAGCGGGAGAAGGAAGGCAAGCCCCAGGACCAGGCCGAGAAGCCCACGTTTGAGCATACCCACATCATTGGTCATGTCTCACTCCTGACGGACCTTATCCTCGCTGAGAAGGATGGCAGGAGGTACATCCTCACTGCCGATAGAGATGAGCACATCCGCGTGTCGAGATTCATCCCGCAGGCGCACGTCATTGAGGCCTTTTGCATGGGCCATAGGAACTTTGTCAACACCATGGCCGTCGCGGCTGGAAGGCCGGAGATTCTCATCTCGGGCGGTGGCGATGACGAACTGTACGTCTGGGACTGGCTCGAGAGCAAGCTCCTCGCCAAATTCGACCTGGCTCAGATCGCACGCCAATCCTCGCCTGACCTGACCAAGATTGCCGTGACGCAAATAATCACCGCAAAGACCCATGATGGTCAGGGCACCATGGTCCTCGTCGGCGTCGAAGGGTTTGTTTCTTCCCCCTCGATCACATGTTGCAAGCTAACAAGCGGCGCAGAATCCAATCTCTGTTCGTCCTCTCCCTCCCCGCTACATCAGGGGAGCTTAAGCTGGAGCAGCTGGTCACCCTGACGGGAAGCCCGCTGCATATGGCCCCCCTGTCGGATGCCAATGGCTCCTTGCAAAGAGTCCTCGTGGCCACTGATGCAGGCGAAGACTCTGACCCTACGAGCGCTCGCGTCATTGCGCTTGATTTCAAGGCTGAGGGATTCACTGCCGACGCGAGTTTCCAGCTGCAAGCCGCCGGCCCGGAGGATGATGAGCCAGACCTGGCAGCTGAGGATGCCCGCAAACTTCTGCGGGGTGTTGAGGAACTTCGAAAACATCGGTCAGACTGGCAGGATGGCGATGCTGATGAAACGCCAGACGCAGAGGCACAGTAGAAAATTGATTGAAGTTGACAATGACAATGGCAACGTTCCTGTTGATCTCCGACACCATGTTCGCGCTCCGCCTGTGCCGTGCCCCGGGGGCACCTGGATGGCCGCAGCAGTCACAGCTGCCCGACTCGCTTCAGAACATAAATAGGACCGACCCTTCGGCATTTTATCACAACCCTCCCTCTCCATAACCCAAACGGTGTAACTGAAATCATTCACTAATGCGTTACTAAATCCTCTATGCTCTAAACGCCTCCCAGACCAGTCTCGACTTGCCGCCGAGAGAAAAGGAGTCGCATCATTACCACGGGCATTGCGGTGCGGCATGTTCTGCATGCCATGTCCGGGCCATCGCCTCCGCAAAATGCAAGCGCTCAGAACCGGGGGACGATGCGTGGCGCAATGCTCAAAACCCGTCCGAGGCTCATGTCAGTCATGCAATGCCATCCTTCCCGTGCCATGCCATGGCCCCCGCCTTCGTCTTTTGACACTCATTCCAGTTGACCCGGCGAACCGAAAGCATTCTTCCGGATGGATGGAAGTCAGCGGTCACACGGATCGTTCATCCCTCGTGATACGTGGAAGAAGAAAAGCGTCCTCGTCCCCTCAAGGTATCGTCATGATCGTTTACTGCGAGGCGCACTGGACGCGCTCACCGTGCTGGTGGCCCTCCTCGTCGTCCTCGTCCATCGGTCCGCCGGCGCCGCCGAAGCCCCGGGTCTGAGCCTGGCTGTCGATGTCCTCGAGGTCGGCGGGCTCGGTCATAGCGTTTGGCGGGGGTGCGCTCTCGGCAGGAGGGGCGGGCAGCAGCTTGCGCAGGGACTCGAAGCCTGCCTCGTCCTGGAGCCATCCCTTCTCGGGGAACTTGACGGTGAACTGGATGTACAAGTTGCCGTTATCGTGGTGGCGGTACGACGGCATACCCTGGCCGCGAACCATCTTGACGGCGTCTGAGCGTGGTGTTAGCAACAACAAGTTTGGAGGAGGGGAGGTCTGGCGCCAACGTACCAGGGCTGATAGCCTCGCCGGGGAGGATGTCGATGCTCAGCCACCTCTCGTCGAGGTGCTCGATGTAGAGAGTGCCGCCGGCCAGCGCCGTCACAAGCTCGATCTCGGCCTTGTAGAACAGGTCGTCCTCCTTGCGCGTGAAGCGGGCGTGGGGCTTCTGCTCAATCTCGAAGACGACATCGCCTGCTTGGATGCCCGGCGCCTGGTCACCCTCGCCGCGGAACTCGACCTTGGTGCCGCTCTTGACACCCTTGTCGACGTGGACGTGGAGGACCTTCCTGTCGACGACGGTCTTCTTGCCGCTGCACTGCTTGCAGCGATCCTTGGGGTTGATGATCTCGCCCTCGCCGCTGCAGTCGGGGCAGACGGTCTGGAAGCGCTGGATCATGGGACCCATCTGGCGCATCATGGTCTTCATACCGTGGCCGTCACAACCAGTGCAGCGCTTAACTGCGCCGTCCTTGCCGCCCCTACCTTCACACTTAGTGCAGATGATGGAGCGCTGCAGGGCCAGCTTGGAGATCTTGCCACGGTAGATATCCTCCAGGGAGACCTTGTGGGTGTGGTGGATGGTGCGAGCCTTGGGGGGGCCGCGGCTCTGGCCGCCGCCGCCGCCGAACATGCCGCCGAAACCACCGCCGCCGCCGAAGAACTGGGCGAACAGGTCCTCGGCAGCCATGCCACCACCGCCGCCGGCACCGCCCTCGAGGCCGGCCTCACCATACTGGTCGTAGATGGCGCGCTTCTGGGAGTCGGACAGGATCTCGTAGGCGTGGGAGATTTCCTTGAACTTGTCTTCGGCGGCCGGGTTGTGGGCGTTCTTGTCTTTTCGGCGGTTAGCTATGCATGGGGAAGATAGGGTATGGAGGGGTCATCGACATACCAGGGTGGAACTTCAGGGCGCCGACCTTGTAGGCCTTCTTGAGCTCTGCCTCGGTTGCCGTAGGGGCGACCTAATATGCGCGCGTAAGCAGGGGCATTCGTAGACGATTGAAGATGCAGGGAAACATACGCCGAGGACGTCGTAGTACTTGGTCTCCTTGACCATCTTGGCGTCTATGGGGAGGGCGGGGTATCACTGGAACGAAAAGGGATCTGCGAGTTACCAGGTTAGAACGCGATGTTTGTTTGACTGGTTGATCCGGAGTGCGCGGCGCGGGGAAATAGAGAGAGCAGCCTGTCGAGAACGGCAAAGGTTTGCGCGAGGTCGAGGGCGAGTTGTGGTGGGAAGGATAGGCGAGAGAGAGGCAGTGGGTGCCTGGTCGCAGCCCGAGGCTGGGAAATGAACCGAGGGGCAGCACGTACGAAAATGGGGACAGCCGGCAAGGCAGAAGCGCTCTCGAGGCGACGACTTGTGTAGTTTCCTCGCGGGATGGATCGCAACGTGCTTGGTCGTAAGTGTGATGAGAGGAAGCAGTGGTGGGAGTGTTGGGTGAGGGGTGCGGAAAATGGGCCGGAATGTAGGGTCCTTTGGCGATGGAGTCGCTTCGAGGGGTGTTTAATATCGTCTCGAGTTCAAAGAAGTCTCTGGAAAGGCGGCAAGGCGGATCCGTAAAGCGGCCCGGCCTCTGGAAATTTCAAAATAAAGGGAGGCTGCGGGTCGCCGCCTTGCTGGAAACGCGCCGCTCATGGAAGAGTGTGGAAGACTTTCGATTCCGTAGCCACAGTGGCGGTGCGGATAGCGGGGTACTTGATGCACCTGTAGGCTCACCCCAGGTACCTCGGGCTGCAGTGTTGTCACTGCTCCATCTCAAGTGCTCCCAATGTACTCGCTGAGGGACGTCTTGGTCAGCTTAATATGACGCGGCTTATTTGCAAGAGCCTCAGCCTGGTCATGTCTTCCACTAACATTCATCGAAACACGACGGACAGACCGGACTTTCCCACGGCAGGGATCATCGCAGCTAAGTTCCCGTTCCCTTATCGGCCGATCGGACCCTCATCCCCCAGAACTTAGAAGCGTTTGATTGATTGCCTGGTAACCCCACCAAAGGTCCTCCGAGCCAACACCATTGTCGCCGCTCAAGGCTTCTCCCACACGAGATGGGAATCTTGGTTTCTGGACCGAGTTCGAACTCAGCAGAGATTGAGGTGGCGGCGGCAACTGATGGGCGGCGGTTGGTCACTCTGAGTCAGTCGAGCCCTGGCGACAGAGAACCAGAGAGAATCAGAGGCAGGGCGCTGAAATGCATCCGTGAATCGCCGTTGCATGATCATTTGCACTTTTCCAGCCACCTCATGACAGGGACGGAAATACTGCCTTCACCCTCTCTGGACAACTTTCCGGGCCTTGGTCATTTCTGTCACACGAGGGGGCTTCTTTAGAGAAGTCCAAAGCCAACTGTACTGTCAGTGCCAAAGGTCCACGCGAATACGCAAGTCAAAACGAGACCCTTCCAGCCCCGCCATCATCTCCATTTACCTGACCACGCCCTGACATCCCTGCTGTGCCTCTGCCGTGGGCTAAATCTGAAAACGCACACCGTGACGACTGGAACTGATTGACGCCCACGTCCAGCTGCACCATCCAGCCGCTCAACCAGGCCGAGGAGAGTCCAGCCCGCGCCTTATCTCTCCACTTATCAGCGCACCTCCGGAACATGCGTCTCTAGCTCCTCGGAGAAGCTTCATCTACCTCGTCTGCCATGTCAGGCGATAGTTGGTAGCCAACCAGTAGAATCCTGGATAAATGAAAGCAAAGACTTTTGAGTCTCTCTGGTCAACTTCCATCTCTCAATCTCGCATTCTCCCTTATCCTGGAAACTATCCCAAAGTCAAGGAATTGCCCTGACAACCAACCCCTGGACCCAAGAACCGTGACGTGACATCGACAGGACCAGCCACAAAGATGAGCTCCACCAATGACGACTTCAGCCCGTATCGTACGGATGGCAAGCTGGTGAGGCATCTCCCGATGGTCAAATGAGTCGCCCGGGTCTCTGATATCTCGAACGTTAGTATGGTTTCGTGTGTGTTGTTACGGGCGCCTCGCAGCCTGTAGGACAAGCCATCATCGAGGAGCTGGCCAGTCAGTTACCCCCTGTCCTAGTTTACAGTCCATGCTCACCACATGAACAGCACATGGCGCCGCATCCATCTTTGGTACGATAAAATATCTTGTAGAGTTGTTTGCCCGCCACACACGGCACTGACTGCCTCCTAGCATGCGACAAGACGGCGAGTGGTGAGAACTACGGACCTCTCATCAGCAAGCTCGGCGAGCGCTGGCCCAACACCAAAATCATCCCCTATCCCTTCAACGTCGCCAAGGAGGACGAGACCCTTGTTCTCATCGACGAGATTCTGAACAACTTTGGCCGTCTCGACGTCTGGATTTCCTCCGCCGGCTTGCTAGGCCCCGCCTCCATGGCCGAGACGACCCCCGACGATCTCCAGCGTTGCTTTGAAGCGCATTCCATGGCCCCGTTCTTTGCCCTGAAGTGTCAGTTGCCCCCTCAATCCATGCCTTGGCTCTGGACTTCAGCAACACAAGGATGAAATCTGTGACAGTACTGACCCGAGATTCTTAGACGCCCCGCCTGCCATGGCCAAGCTGACAGAGCGCCAGTCGTACCCCAACGCTGCGCCCAAGTCGCACTCTTACGGCTCAATCATCGTTGTAGGAAGCGTTGCCAGCACCTACGGAGGCTGCTGGGGACCTGCCTACACCATGGCCTCCCACGCAGCCCTTGGTGTAGTGAGGGCCGGTGTGGCCGTGCTCAAGGGCAGCGGCGTCCGGGTCAACTGCATCTCACCGGGCCAGATCGATGTCGGTGTCGACCTCCAGGGGGTACGTCAACGGGGTGTACTTGAGGACACGACAAGATCGCTGACAAGTGGCGCAGGCCGACCTTCGCGGAACGAGCTCTCAGTTCCCACCCGCGAGCCTTCAGACCAAAGAGGTGAGTTCGTTGGAAAGCCATGAGCTGAAAATTACGTGCTAATACAAAGACGATAGGCGGCCAAGAAGAACGTTGGACTCGAACGTGTGGGCGCCCCAGAAGAGGTTGCCCGCGTCGCTGGCTTCCTGGCTTCCAACTTCTCCTCTTACGTTACCGGTGCCAACCTCATCGTCGACGGAGGTGCCTCGTCAGTTATCAAACACCCTTTATACCTGGCGATCAAGAGCTAACTGACTGTTGGCAGTGTCATGAACCCGCTGACCATCCCTATCTGAGGATCGGAAGCGGCCGAGGGATGAGGGGAAAGGCCGGGATAGAGCTGGACAGTGAAATGGACCCCGATCACATAGAAGCAATACTTCCAATGCAATGCCCCAGACTGAGGTGCCACGATCGTGCCCGCCAGACCCATGTGTGACGGCAACTTATCATGTCCCCATGTGAATGTCGAGAAGAGAAATCGTCCAGCCACTGGCGAACCCCGAAAAGGAAGGACACCAAAGCCGTACACAGCCAGTGTGGGGCCGGGCCACTGCGCACTTCATCGACCGGAGTCCGCCGATATGAGACCTGGGCTCCTACAACCCCTCTCACCTCAGCCCCCCTCCCGCTCTCTTACAAGTTACAACTCAACTCCGAGTCAAGAAACAGATTCCAAGTAAACGAAAACAGTAAAACAAGATGACGGCCCCTCAGACTTTCTCTGTCCAGGACGACGCGCAGACGGCCTCGTGGTCCGAAAAGTACGGCATCACCCCTGAGGAGCTCAAGACCCTTCACCAGCGCTCCACGGCAGCAAAGGCCACGGCATACTGTCCCTACAGCAAGTTCCGTGTGGGCGCCACGCTCCTCGCCCGTGACGGCGGCTGGACGGATGGCGCCAACGTCGAGAACGCCGCGTACCCCGTCGGCACCTGCGCTGAGAGGGTGGCCTTTGGCAAGGCTATAGTGGAAGGAGTCCGCGGCTTCAAGGCCGTCGGTGTGGCCACCGATATCAAGGAGGTCTGCAGCCCATGCGGCGCCTGCCGACAGTTGTGAGTTTCTCCCGCATCATCCGCACACAGCATTGCAGACACTGATCATGGCTCGGTCTAGCATCCGCGAGTTCTGTGACCTGGACATGCCCATCTTCATGTTCAACAACGACGGCCACTATGCTGTTCTCACACTCGGTGAGGTGAGTACCAAGTTCGGCTGGCGATGCGCTGCTTTACCCTTGCTGACCCCGCGGCCAGCTTCTGCCCCTCTCCTTCGGGCCCGATGTTCTCCCGCCGCCGCACGTCCTCGAGGCGAACCGTCCCAATGTGTAGGCATGCAAGGGGGCGATGCTGCTAGCAGGGCATGGCTGAAAGGATGGCTGTTGGCCAGGGAAGGCTGTGAGATTCTGCACATCGTTTATCGTGATACCAAGGGGGTCGGGTGACTGGCGTTGGCATGGGGGTCGGCGGGGAGATAATCGGTTGCTCCTCTCTGGCATGTTGCGGTGTCTCTACGTAGTCCAACAAGGAATTTGTTCAGAAGCTTCCAAATTCGCACACAGTTACCACCAAACATACGAAGTCACGCATCGGCAAGGGTGTATCGTTAGAAGACTGAAATCGTAATGCCTCCTAGTTACATACAGGAGACGAAGAAAAACCGACGACCAGAACCGTGCCTCATTACTTTCAAGGTCCCATAATCAGTGCCTTGTGAAAGCATTAAGGTACTGAGATGACCCGTAGACCATCTTTGCATGCAACGAAGCCACTTTTGGTAACTACCCTGAGTCCTGAGATGCCACCGGCCGCGCGGCCGGTGGCCTCTCCGTGCCGCTCCTTGGGTTGCCTCGCCCGTCTATCAACAACCAGAAGAACCCCGAGAAACCTCAAACTCACTCCTTAACCCAGTGCAGAAGTCCACCTAAAACGCGGACTCGGACGGAGGAAGTGTTTGTGAGGTGAAATATCCGTTGTGCTGCACGACGCTTAGATGAGGTCGGCCACGTTCATGGGCATCTCCTCGATCTGGGTGCTGTAGAACTGCTCGATCTCGCGCATCATGCGGACATCCTCGGCGGTGACGAAGTTGATGGCAACGCCCTTGCGACCGAAACGACCACCACGACCAATACGGTGGATGTAGTTCTCGCGGTTGGCGGGAAGGTCGTAGTTGATGACCAGCGAAACCTGCTGGACGTCGATGCCACGGGCCAGAAGGTCGGTGGCGATCAGGACACGGGAAGAGCCCGAGCGGAACTCCTTCATGATCAGGTCACGCTGAGCCTGGTCCATGTCGCCGTGCATGGCCGAGACGGTGAAGTCACGGGCGGTGAGCTTGTCGGTGAGCCAGTCGACCTTGCGGCGGGTGTTGCAGAAGATGACGGCCTGGGTGATGGTGACGGTCTCGTAGAGATCGGACAGGGTGTCGAGCTTCCACTCCTCCTTCTCGACGGCAATGTAGAACTGCTTGATACCCTCGAGGGTAAGCTCGTCCTTCTTGACGAGAATGCGGACGGGGTCACGCATGAACTTGGTGGTGACCTCGAGGACGTCCTGGGGCATGGTGGCGGACAGGAGAACGACCTGGGTGCTCTGGGGGAGCAGCTGGAAGATGTCGTAGATCTGCTCGGTGAAACCGCGCTGGAGGGGAAGTATTGTTAGCAAAGCGGCAGGTAGTGACGGTATCAAGTCAGACGTACAGAAAGCATCTCATCGGCCTCGTCGAGGACGAACATCTTCATGTTGTCGGTCTTGAGGAAGCGGCGCTGGATCATGTCCTGGACACGGCCGGGGGTACCGACGACGACCTGGGGGCCGTCCTGGAGGGCCTTCATGTCATCGCGAACGCTGGTGCCGCCAATGCAGGCGTGGCACTCAATGTTCATGAAGTCGCCGATAGCGACGACGACCTTCTGGATCTGCTGAGCAAGCTCACGAGTGGGAGCCAGGATCAGGGCCTGGCAGGCCTTCAGCTCGTGGTCGATCTTCTGCAGAACGGAGATGGAGAAGGTAGCGGTCTTGCCGGTACCGGACTGAGCCTGGGCAATGACATCGTGGCCCTTGACGACGGGCAGAATGGCGCGGGACTGGATGGCCGAGGGGCGCTCTAAAAGAAGGGCAGGCGGTCAGCACGAGAAAAAGATCCGGGGGGTGGTTGTGGTTGTGCGCGGACAGGGGGGGCGGGTGGCCGATTAGGGATTATGGGGCGGGCGGATGGCCAGGGCTGCGCAGCTGCGGGGAGGGCAAGGCGGGCGGGCAAGGTGGGAGGGAAAATGGTGCGTACCGAAACCGTAGGCGTAGACACCACGGAGGAGCTCAGCCTTGAGGTTCATGTCATCGAAGCTCTCAACGACCTCGTCGTAGTTGGACTCTGGAGGCGGGGAAGTGGTCAGCTTGGTGGTTCTGTGTGGTGGTGCGGCGTTTGGGGGAGGGGCGCGCAATTTCTCTGGCAGGGCAACGTACCGATCTGGCCCTCGGGGACATCCTCCAAACCCTTGTCACTATTTCGCGCACAGTTAGTAGGCGGTCGTCGGGAAATGTGGTGTCGCTGTCGCGAGCGATGGGCGGACATACGCCATGATTGCGGTTGGGTAAAGGTGATCTTGGACAGGCGCAGCCTTGACCAAGATGATGATGAGAGTGGTGGAAAGTGGGGGGCGAAGCGCAAAAACGACTCGTAGAGAGCGCTGTTGCGGATTATCCTCAGAGGAGAAGTGAAAATTAAGGGCTCGACTAGACTCGGTGTTCTTGAGATGATCAAGAACAGGCGTAATCTAGGAGGGTATCGCAGGTTTGGACGTGGTTGATCGTCGATAGTTTGTGTTGGGTTGAGGGGAGATTCCGAGATTTTTTTTTCTCGCTGGTGGAGGGGAGTATAACAACCTTGGGGGGTGGGCAGGAGCGAGCGGGCGTGGCGCCCCGGTATGCGATTAATGGGGCTGCCCCCCCATTCCTGAAGAATTCACTGGCCCAGGTGAATGCGCCTAACACGTGAATCGAGTGGGGCTCCCTGATTGATGGGCCACAGAAGGTGCCCGGCACACCAAAAATCGTCCGAGCGCCAGGCCCTCCTGGCCCTTTCCAAACGCGCTGCCAGGGCACTGACTGATTCTTTGCAGCGCCACCGGGGCAATCTGTATGCCATTGTGGGCTGTGCTCACCCCTCGGTTGGTGCGTTGGAGGGGTTGGGCGGGGGGCTTGTAAACATTTTTTGTGGGAGCATCCTGTATTCGGGTGCCTCCAGTGAAAGGTCTCTCTGTGGGACATGACTGGCCAGCCCGGTAGGCCTGACTCTCAGGTCTTTCGTCACTGGCCGCTAGGTGTCGGAGTTGCCGCCATGGGCCGCAAAATTCTTATCGAACCATCTTTCGTTTCTTGCATGAGATGGGTGAATCGCCACCAAGACTCCTGTGACAGTTGCCGAAATTCACCACCGGCCATTCAGTTGGAAAGGCCGTTGTTTCCCTGAATCGCCTGGTTGCAGAGCAGGGGCGGACTTTCCAGTGTCTCCGATTTTGTCTGTTTCCGAATACACTTGCTCTCTTTCACTTGGCCAAAACTCAAACAACCATAATGACCATCAACCAAGGAGGCCATTCCTCTGGCCTCAGCCTTGATGCCACACCCGACAGTCACTCTCAACTGCCTGACTCACAGATCACTGATGGCAAACAAAATGCCAGTGATGAGGCTATTGGCACCACCCACCCGTTGGGAGTTTTGCCCCTAGGCAACCAGTACCTCTCCAGTACACCCACAGCTCGCCTATTCAGTGGCACCCTTCAGCTTCTCCCAGATGAGATGCTCGCAGTGCTGGTGGAATATCTCGATGTCCACACCCTGCGTCAGCTCGGATACACCTGCAAGTTTCTATTTGCATTCACATATGCCACCGATTTCTGGAAGGCCTGCTTCCTCGAGTAAGTATTATGCATTAAAGCATTCTCGCCCCCTTTCACTGAGGCCAAACCGTCGATGAGGCCAAACCAAAAAGCCATAGGTGACTCATGTCGTATTCGGAGTCGAGAATGTTCTCGGGTGTTATGGTATCTCTGCATCACGAGAAGGTCAGCGCTGACATGCGTCGTAGGCAACATGGGGATGGCAAGTTCCCAGGCCAGTGGCGAGGAACGTGGCGAAGGACTCTGCTCGGCCTGTCTGCTGAGCAGGAGGCCAAAATCGACTGCAGCAACGTCTACTCCGATGTGCTTCATCGGCCGTTCGTCTGCAGCCGGGTAGACCTGGCCCAGTTTGTGGAAGGCATCCCGAGCGCCAACGAGATCCGGCGGTTCGAGAACCTGACTTATGATGAGTTTGCAGAGAGCTGGACAGAGCAGCCCTTTGTGTTGACAAAGTGCATCCAGGATTGGCCGGTGTACGGTGACTGGACGATATCAACCATTCTGGAGCGCTTCCGCAACGTCGAGTTCAGGGCAGAGGCTGTCGACTGGCCTTTCTCGACGTATCACGATTATCTGCACAACACAAACGATGAGAGCCCACTGTACCTGTTTGACAAGAGGTTCGCAGAGAAGATGGGCATCACCGTGGGACGGCACGAGGGAGCCGCATACTGGCGGCCGGATTGCTTCGGGCCCGACCTGTTCGAGGTGCTGGGCGAGGAGCGACCAGCGCACCGATGGCTCATCATCGGGCCAGAGAGGAGCGGATCGACCTTCCACAAAGATCCCAATGCCACGAGCGCGTGGAACGCCGTGCTTCAGGGTACCAAGTATTGGATCATGTTCCCGCCCACGGCAGCGGTGCCGGGTGTGTATGTGAGCAGGGACAGTAGCGAGGTGACGAGCCCGCTGAGCATCGCCGAATGGCTGCTCGAGTTCCACGCCGAGGCTCGGCGCCTCCCCGAGTGCGTCGAGGGCACCTGCAACGTCGGCGAGATCCTGCACGTGCCCAGTGGATGGTGGCACCTGGTCGTCAACCTGGAGAGCGGCATCGCGTTGACGCAGAACTTTGTTCCGCAGTCGCCATCTCTGTATCATCTGACCGAAGCACTGTCGTTCCTGCGGGACAAGGCCGACCAGGTAACGGGCTTCGGCAGAGAGATTGCTGATCCATACGGCCTCTTCGTTGAGAGGCTGCGGGAGAGCCGCCCCGAGCTGCTGGAGGAGGCCTTGAAGATGCTGGAGGAACGGGGGGCGCAGAAGAAGCGCAAGTGGGAGGACGCCGTCGGTGGGGCGGATGCCCAGAGTTCAGGGGGTGGCTTCAGCTTTGGTTTTGGGGGTGATGATCTTGACGATGACGAGGTGCCATGACGGAACCATGTGACTCATGGGCGTACAAAACAAATGCAAAGCGATTATCAGTCCATATAAATTCCAAGTGTTTAAGACAGCGGGCTTCGTCGTTCATCTCCAACTTCTCAGAGAACCTCAACTTGGAGTGGCGGCGGCGTCGGTGATGATCGCCTTCCGGTGTGCGTGATGTGCCAATCAGGGAGTGCGCGGGGGACTTTGCCTGCAGCGTTTAGCGCTGTCGACGGGCCATTTCCATATCGTTCAGGCGATGCGGGTGCGCCACGCTGATGGAGTTTAGACGGCGGTGGTCCGCTGTGGGCCTCTGATGCAGTTGGCCGAGCACGATCCAGATTGATGGGAGGAGATGAGGTGAAATGAGTTGGAGACACCTCTTCGTGTCTGCTTGTGTAGTTGGGTTGTCCGCCCTGAAGCCAGCCCACTCCGGGCAATCCAGTGTCACTGGCGGCGTCGGGTGTCATCCCCCGTGACGCTGACCGCCTGCCTGCTGGGACGGGAAAGGCCCCAGCCGTCACCCCCAATTGGCCCGTCGTCTCACCTTGGACGGGTCCTGACCAGTTGACGGGCCTGGCGGCCGCCCAAGAGTCCATGACCCTTGTGGCCTCAACTCCCCTTTCCCAGGTCGCGATCACGCTAACGCCAACCCACTCGTCAGCTCCCCCCCATCTTCAACTGGCCTGGCTCCCGTCGTACAGCACCTACCCTGCCCACGTCCGACAGCTCTCCCCAGCCCAGGAGGAGGTGCCCCAGAATCCCGCCGCCCCCCAACCCATCACAATCACGCCCACTCCCTCGTCGGTCGGCCTCACACAACCGCGCGACAGAGACCCGGGCGAGGTCCATCTTCCGACTTGACATCACACCACGAACCGACCGCGAAGGGGACAATGTAACAACCGTCCCGTAACCCGTCTGGTGTTTCCGCGCGCAATCACGCTCCTTCGGCCTATGACTGGTCCGTCGCGATCACACTACGCTACAGTACATCTCGAGTCGTCGCAGCGATTCGCATCCGAGAAGATTGAACTCGGCAGTATCCCATCTTTACATCAATAGAATCATCATCTGCTTCGTCATCTCCCCTTTCTTTTGAGGTAGGTCCCGCCCGTCCATCCGCTCTCCCTCGGCGGCCAAGACCCGAGTCTCCTTCCCATTCAACCCACCACCGCACGGGCTCGCCATCCTCCTTCCCTCATCCCGCCTTCTGCTGCCCCAGCCTGCGGAGCCGGGCACCCCTTTAAGCACTTCGCACCCTTTGTTCCCTTCATCGTGATGCTGTCGATACCCATGGCTGACAGCTGCTCAAAGCCTCGCTTTCTTCTTAGCTTCCGGTCCCTTTCTTGACCGACATTACGAACACGACCCTCTCCCCCTCTCCGTTTCGAAGCTCCACGTATCTCCCTCCCATTTCGACTCCTTCCAAACAACCTCCAACCCAGACCACACCAGTCGCATCGCGCAATCCTTTCGGCGCATCATATCTGTTTCGAAGCACCTGGCGTGGTGTTGGCAGGCGTAACAATGGTGTCCGACGAACATTACGACATTTGTCTCCCGATCCTTGCGGACCCGACCCTAGATGACGAAGACAAGACCGACAGACTCGAAGAGCTCTTGCGCAAGGAGACTTCTCTGAAAGATGCTGCCCTAGAACATGCAATACTAGATGCGCTTTGGAGGTTTCGCGAGGGCGGCGCGACCATCGCCGCCTCACCGCCTCCTATCCGACAGACTATCCTTCGTCGCCCATCGCCTGCCCCATGGCGCGGCAGCAGCACCCCCATGTCCAGCTCACCTCGTCTCGGCGTGAGCCCACTGGCGCCTCCTGGTTTTGTGCCTTCGAACTTCAATAGGAGCAAGTCGTCGGCCCCATCGCCATTCTCCTCCCCGAGGCCCTCGCCCCGGCTCGCCTTTGCAACACCCGCCATCCCGCACAGCCCCAACCTCAACGCCTACGAGTTTGCCAACGATACAACACCCTCACAAGAAGTCTTTGGCGACTATCAGACCGAAAACGTAGAGTGGCTAGTCGCGGATGATGCCTCGAGCGTCACCTCGTCCGTAGGCACTGCGAGCGGCTTGAACGCCGCGGCCCCCGAGTTTGCCTCCGTCGCCTCGCAACAAAACGACATGTCGCCTTATGATATCCTCCGGTCGATACTGGGACATTCAAGATCTGACGAGGAGATTGAGAGTGCCCTCGCGTCTAACGGCTATGATCTTAGCGCCACCATCATGGCCATCATGGAGAACCCCCCAACTGACGGGCTCTCATCGAGTGCCGGCTCCGAAGAGACAAAGGGCATCCTCATTGGAAAATCCATGGCAACAAACGGCCGACCTACAACCCCGGCTAATCAGCAGAGGAACGGTGTCATTTGCAAGTTCTACATGTCCACGGGCCAGTGTCTTCGATCCGACTGCAGGTTCAGTCACGACCTGAGCAACCACCTGTGCAAGTAAGTCATGTCACAGGACACGGAACCTGTGTGACCGAGACATTAACAAATGCAGATATTGGGTTATGGGCAGCTGCCTGGCAGGAGATACCTGCTGCTTCTCTCACGACCCGACTCAGATGATGAACAAGCTGTCCCTGGACGGTGCGAGCACCCCACCTAAGCAGACCAGCTTGCAGCTGTCGGACTACAACTCTTTCCCCTCGCTGCAGCCCGGTACTCCAGATCAGTCTTCAGGCTTCTCACAGTTTGGCTCTCCCGGCCTTACACCTCCGCCAGGACTAAGACCGTTCCATCCCGATGGCTCTCGTCCCCGATCGAGACCTGGTAGCAGGCAGCAACACGCTAAGGATACTGTTGCTGCGGTGGCACCCCAGTTTGACGACAAGGATGCTTTCCCCAGCCTGGGCTCTGCTGCGGCAGCGAAGCAGGGCAAGAAACATCACGGGAAGAGGGGTGGTCACGGCCACAAGGAGAACTTCGCCCCTAGCTCCTTGGCTGAGATCGTCAAGATGTCACCATCACCAACCCCAGTTCCGGCGCGGCCGGAGATTAAGCGTCTCGGCCGGACCTCAAGCTCCACGAGCATTCGTAACGGAGAGAACAGCGTTGCGGCCCAGGCCATTCCGAACCCCAAGCAAATTCCATGGCTGGAGACGGGCGAAAGGGCCAACAAGTCATATCTGAAGGCTCGACAGGAGGCCATCAAGCACGGTGGTCTTCGAAACAAGTTCCTCCAGAGGTATGTCCCGACTACTGCGTCAAGACCGTGGCAAGGCGTCAACTAACATTGTGATAGCGCGGCTCAAGCCTGGAACAGAAATGACGCGCGGGCCGCCAAAGCCCTGAGCCTCCGAGGCCAGAGCGAGAACGACCTGATGCGAAAGGCACATCGGGAGGCGGCGCGTGAGCTCTATGAGGAACGCAACAGGTCCAGCCTGAACAACTTTGAGATCTACGTGGACCTCCATGGCCTGCACCCGGAAGAGGCGGTCGAGTACTTAGAAAAGGTGCTCTTGGAGAACAGCAAGGAGCCCAGGCCCGTGTATGCCATCACCGGGACCGGTCACCATAGCAAGAACGGCAAGGATAAGGTGGGCAAGGCCATCCGGAACTTCCTCAACGAGTGGCGGTATGCGTTCCGCGAGTTCTCGGTCCCGGGCGACAGGAACAACATGGGGGGCATCCTCGGCATCGACGCGCGGAGCTACGACAAATCGCTGGCACGCGACGGCACGGGGAGCTCAGAAGGCAGCAAGGAGGAGGTGGACATACTCAGCCAGGGGGTAGAGATTGGGGACGGCAAGGTGAGGCTCCTGGTAAGGGACCCTCCCAAGGGGCCGAGCGGTCGCCGGTGACCGAAGTTGCGAGGAGGATGCTGGGCAAGGCAGAGACCCCTAGAGAAGCAATGCTAGCAGTTTTCAACAAGGCTGCCTCGTGATTGCCGCCTCGTCCATTTTGTTGTGACTCGGGGTGCATAGGACAGAGGCGGCATGGGTTTTGTCAGCCACAGTTCTCAACGATGAACATGGATTTGTCATGGCCTCCTCAAATCCATGGCTGCCACTGACGTATTTGCTCTCGCAAGAAACCCAGCGTGGCGGTCACCATGTCCCAGCCTCAAGCCAAAGTCAGGAATAACGACTTCGGGCATAGCACACTCCACTTGAGACCTAGCTGCCATACATGGAGCAAGGCTCGTGGGGAGGCCCATAGTACGACACACCTGACATGATCACACGTAGCAGACAGACAGCATATAGTTCATGGCTTTTCATTCATTTTACCGGCCAAACCGTGGCAGGCCTTGCGCATTCTAAGCAGAAATCCGTTACACCCCGTGGTATCCTAAACCCCCTCTATGCCTGGTAGGTCGAGGCAGAGACGTTGCCGCCGCGGCCGGTCCAGTTGACGTGGATGTCCTTGCCGACGGGGTACTTGTCGCTGGCCGCCTCGGGCTTGATGTGGAAGGTGTGGGCACCGAAGTAGTCGCGCTGGGCCTGGAGCAGGTTGGCGGGGAGGTCCTTGGTGCGGTAGCCGTCGAACCACGACAGGGCGGTGGAGAAGGCGGGGGTCGGGATGCCGAGCTGGGCGGCGGTGGCGACGACGTCCCTCCAGCCGGGCTGGGCGACGTGGATGGCCTTGTTGAAGAAGTCGTCGAAGAGGAGGTTCTCGAGGTCGGGGTTGCTGCGGTAGGCGTTGGTGATGTCCTTGAGGAAGACGGAGCGGATGATGCAGCCACCGCGCCACATGAGGGCGATGGAGGGCTTGTTGAGCTTCCAGCCGTACTCCTTGGCGGCCTGTGCAAATGATTAGCATGGTGTAATGATGTGTGGCGAGCAAAGGACGACGTACCTCCTGCATCAGCATGAAGCCCTGGGCGTAGGAGATGATCTTGGAGGCGTACAGAGCCTGCTCGAGGTCGTCGAGGAACTGCTGCTTGTCGCCGGTGAACTCCTTCTGCCTGCCCTCGAACTTGAGGAGGCCGGAGGCCTTGGTGCGCTCGTCCTTGATGGCGGACAGGCAGCGGGCCAGGACGGCCTCGGCGATGAGGGTGACGGGCTGGCCGAGGTCAAGAGCGTTGACGGCGGTCCACTTGCCGGTACCCTTCTGGCCGGCCTTGTCGAGGATCTTCTCGACGAGCGCGGTGCCATCGTCGTCGTTGAAGTAGAGGATGTCGCGGGTGATCTCGATGAGGAAGGAGTCCAGGACGCCCTTGTTCCACTTGGCGAAGACGTCGCCCATCTCCTTGTTGGAGAGCTTGAGGGCGCGCTTCATGATGTCATAGGCCTGAGCAGGAGTAAGTCAGATGGAGTGTCCTTGATATTGGGAGGAACTTGGACAGAGGGACATACCTCGCAGATGAGCTGCATGTCACCGTACTCGATACCGTTGTGGACCATCTTGACGTAGTGACCAGCACCCTCGTCGCCGACCCAGTCGCAGCAGGCCTCGCCGTCGCTCTTGGCGGCGATGCTCTGGAAGATGTCCTTGACGTAAGGCCAGGCCTCCTCGTTGCCACCGGGCATCAGGGAGGGACCGTAGCGGGCACCCTCCTCACCACCGGAGACACCGGAGCCGATGAAGCGGAGGCCCTTGGAGGCGCAGTACTGGGTGCGGCGGTTGGAGTCGGGGAAGTGAGAGTTGCCACCATCGATGATGATGTCGCCCTTCTCCAGGAGGGGCAGGAGGGTCTCGATGTAGTCGTCGACGGCCTTGCCGGCCTGGACAAGGAGCATGACACGGCGGGGGCTCTTGAGCTTGGAGACGAACTCCTCGATGGAGTGGGCACCAACGATGGACTTGCCCTTGGCCTCGTTCTCGAGGAAGCGGTCGACCTTGGACACAGTCCTGTTGAAGGCGGCAATGGTGAAGCCATTGTCGGCCATGTTCAGGATGATGTTCTGTCCCCTGTCGGCGAGCTCGGGTTAGCATTTCCGACGACTCCGGAGGGGGAGGGGTGCGGGGTCGTAAAAACTTACATGACAGCGAGGCCGATGAGGCCGAGATCCGCGCTTGGGACATTGTCAGCTTTGCTCGCATTTGAAATGGACGCCGGCACCACGCCTTTGGCGATGCTAACGAGACGGGCGCTGAGGGGTAAGGCACGTCAGAGCAGGACGAGCGAGCGAGGGGTGGAAGCGAGTTTGAGGTGGGGGGAGGAGCACAGGGCCACCTCGTCCGCAGCTCGCTCCATCGACCACACGGGTCGACCACGTCGCGTGTGAGCTGCTCTGAGGGCATTGCGAGGAGATCCATGTCCCCTCGCCTCGCCAAACGAAGTCATTTCTCTCCTATGGGAAGAGAGATGGCAGCGGCGGCGGTAGAAGTAGCAGCATGGAGGGGTAGAGGAGGGGGCGGGGTGATTGCCATGGCAGTCGAGCATGGACAGACGGATGCGAGATGACTTACACGGCGCCAGACATGATGGGTGGTAGTTTGTTGGAGGATGTCTGATTGGGGTTACGTGAGAGAAGGAGAGGTCGCGGGGGTGACGATGGGAGAGGGGGAGGCGATCTCAATATATATTTCTCACGCAGCGGAGGAGAAGGCAGATGGAGAGGCAGGCAAGGTTGGGCGGTGGCGGTACGTAACAGAGGTACCTGTACCTCGAACTATATCTTCCATCCCCCTCCACGAATTGGACAGCTACTAGGAGTACTACCGGTACCGTGGCGCCTACCTAGTGACGGGGCTCTTCAAGAGGTACCTCCGCCCGCGACGCCATTGCCCGTGGGAAAGACTGGAAACTCTCAACTGATCTTGAAGGACCCCCCAAGGAGGGGCGCTAGCTTGACATGGGGCGCCAACGTAACAAAACCCCCCGTCCCGTCCCTCCCCAACCATCCCGTCCGACACATTACCAGGAGGGACATGCAAATATCCCCCGCTCTTCACTTGTGTTTACCATTGCGTCGCCGTCCTACTCGAAAAGGTTGTCCAAGAGTGCAGCAAACATTGATGGATGGCATTGGATTGAATCCTGACGGACAATTGCTGGTATGCTGAATCCCCCCCCTCCATCCCCCTCTACCCCTCCATGCCCCCCCGCCAGAGGTTGCGTTGGAGGGGCAGCAGCAAAGCTGGCAGGCAAAGCAGACAAGCATGACGACTGACCAAGACCAAACGGGTGGAGGGGCACGGTACATCTGCGCTACCAGTTACCGGCGCTGGCCACCGGAGCAACCAGACAAAATAGAGGGGCAGCTCGACAGCTTGCGGCAAACCAGCCGTGACGACCACAAAGCACTGGCACACACCCAACTGAGGTGATCCCAACCCTCCGGACGTGGATGGCGGGGCTCTTACTCACGAATCCCGCGCCCGCGCGAACATCCCAACCCAGGTGCAGCCACCGGACTGGATTGCTCCCTGCACCCCCTTCGACGGGCCCGGTGTTCATGACGCATCTCCGCGATGCCTCCATGGAAAACTGCCCGTCCGTTGGAAATCCGACTCTGCCGTCTTATTCATCGACACCACCATAGTCGCAAGATACGGGTTATCCGGATGGCATGCCCCTAAGACTCTATCTCTTGCGCGGCTTCCCCTCCTCCCCCACTATAGCACGACACAACATGGCTTCCTTTGCCCGATCGACGTTTGACGTCCGACAGAGAAAGGCAGAGAGAGATTTTCCTCGCTTCGTGTGCCCAACCAGGTGCCGCACGCCCAGCAAACCGCTTGATGATACAGGCCGACCGGCCAGAGGGGCAAGGGAAAGGCTGGACCGGCCCCCCCGTTGGCATTGCGCTGAGGTCCGAATCGGAATCGGCAATTGTTCCCTATTGGCTGCGCTAGTTTGTGCCTCACACTTCGGACGTAGCAGAGTGGGAGACCTGCGACTCCGGACACCACGCATCCAGGGCCTTGATTGGGGGTCCTTTGACTCCTTGGTCCTACCGCACATGGACCCCCTCTCATGGATGGGCCGTCCCGTCGATGGCATCTCTCGTGGAACATGCTCCTGGTCGATACTTGAACGACTGCCGCCTCGCTTTGTCTTGGATGTTTCGAACGAGGCCGACATTCCCTGGCATCCCGCCGGGCCTTGGAGTGCAGCTGTCCGGGGCAGCCCGGGCATCGGCCTCGGTGAAACAACTGGCGAGCAGGCCCCCATATCACGCATCACGTACGCACTGTATCCTGGGCGGATGTCCGGGCCTGCTTTAAAGAGAAGGTCATGGCTCATGGGTGTCGCATCATCTCGACCAGTCGAGCTCAGTCCCTGCCCAGCATGCCAGGGCATTATGGTCCCAACGGCCAAGGCGAATGGGCGAGGAAGGATGTGGTGTCTCATCATGCAAACGAGGGGCCCAATATCCCGCGCTTCTCCTCGCGGCTCGCGACCTGTCATCCCTCGGCCGGCTATGGCAAGCATTTCCGTCGCCGGTCCGGAGCTGGCCCCCATTTCTTCGTGCTGCCTTGCCCGCCGACCGAACGACCGACCGATCTGGGCTGCCTCTTGCTGCCCTGCCTCGCCGTTGTCGGGTATAAGTGCGAAGCAACGAACCTGCGCCCGCGCCCAAATCACCGCGCGGGCTTGTCGCCGAAATGCCACGCTCCGACTCGTGGAGATTCGCCGTGACCCCCAACCGTCGTGCCGACGAATCGGGCGGGACAGCTTCATGTTCGGCTCCACGAGGAGCCCACGCTAGGACCCTGACCCTCTCTCACGGGGGATTTCCATCGAGGCGAGCGAGCGACGAAAATGTCGCAAAAAAAGGAGGGACCGAACCGAACCCCCCGATCACATCGGCAACCCACCGGTCACTGGCCCGGCTGCCAGGCATGTCAACATTGACGCCCCAAAATCCCGCGCTCTGCAATTCTTCCGACGCTGGGCGCTTGATGAAGGAGGACTGGATGATGTAAGCCTGCAAGATTGAACTGAATGCCTCGGGACCCCCGGGCTTCAACCGGCTTGGCATCATCTCCAGCCGCCCCGTGTAGCTTGGTCAGCTCTGTCTTCGTGTTTCCCACGAGAGCTTCACCGGAGTGGGCCGCTCCGGTCGGTAGCTTGGGGGGTGTTGGGGGGCGCCTGGGCCCAATGTCGTCATACGGTGAGAGATGTTTCTCGCGAGGTTCACCTGGCCAACATGAAGATGCACTACCTTGACCAGCGTGTAGACTGCTTTTGAGATGCGGCAGTAGACGCACGTCAAAGTGGATGGAATTGCCTTTTCGTTCTTTTCAACTAAAATGGCCCTGGTGCGAGTTACTTGCTCGTTTTGCACGTCAGACATATCGACACCGGTCTAAATCGTCAAACACTACTTGAACCTGGACTCCTAGAGGTCTTGATTAAGCCCTCTGCCATCCATGATACCTGATGCTGTTCAAAATTGAGGGCATGTCCAAGTGCGTTGCGAGATGTCTACTTCATCTTAACACCATAGTTCGAACAAAGCAACCGGCTGGACAGAATCTTCAAGAGAAGCCCCGACATACACGCCGCGCATTCCATTTTGAAATTGGACAATTGAACACATCGAATATGCCAAAAAATTCAAAACTAAACCCGTTAACCATTGATTTGCATCACGGGTGAAGCGCGAGCAACTGTCGAGCTTGAACAGTCAAACATGTCTGCTTACCTAATCATCTCAACGACGTCAGCCTCCAAGTGATCTGGGATGGGGCTGGTGAGGTCAGCGCCGCCTGTCGATTGGCGTGAAACGAAAGCTGACAGAGCGGTGCGGTCGTGCGAGCTCGCTCCAGACCAACAGCACAGCATCCTTCCGAACCATCCCACCCGCCTCGCCGTCTCGACCAGGTTTCAAGCTCCAAGAATTGTGCGCCCTGAACACCATTAGACTTTTCTCGCTCCGTCGCCGCCCACCAGTCTAGAACAACATTCGCGCCTCCGAGGGCCTCCCGCCATCAAAGGCATCTTTGCTCCAAGTAGCATCCGACAGCGCCGAGTTACACCAACCACCTTCCGGCGCATAGAGACGATCATCTGCATTGACGGACCGTCCGGAGACAACACACATATCCCCACTCGCTCAGTAACACAACGAAATGGCTGCCAGGTAGCCGCTGCGACTGTCCGCCCTCGATTGAGCTGTTCCCGCCGCATCCGGCCGTGCCAGTTCCAACGCATCTATCACCGTCCGCCTCAACACTTCAGAAATAATACTCCCTACACACCCGATACTCCGCCGCCATTCGCACAGCCATGCCGTCTCCCGACCCCGTATCGGCGGCGCAAGCCCTCTCCTCCATTGCGCCGGAACCCGACCTGGCCTCGCCCTCGTACGGCGTGTCCTCCGGCTCCAGCTCGCCCGTCCTCTCCCCCGACTCCCGTCCGCCCTGGGGCCAGAGCGCCGGCGTCAGCACCCGCGGCCGCTCATTTTCCTCGGCGCGTCTCACGACGTCGTCTGGCCGCCGTGGTAGGCGTGCTACCGTCCGCGGCGCCTTCACTCGCCTCGTCCGTAGCTCTGACAAGGCTGGTCGCAACCTGCTGGCGCTCTTCTACTCCTTGCCGCCTGTTCAGCGCGTCGCCGTCGCCGTTGGACTTATCGTCGTCAACGTCCTTCTCATCCTCTTCCTCGTATACTCCCACGCCATCTTCTCCTGGCTCGCTCCGATATCACACAAGTGGCGCGCCCTCCCTGGCGGCTGGATCCTGGCATGGCTGATATGCTTCTTCTGCGCCTTCCCACCGGTCATCGGCTATAGTACATCCCTGACTATCGCTGGCTTTGTCTACGGCTTCCCTCTGGGATGGCCCATTGTCGCTACTGCCACCGTCGCCGGCAGCACCACCGCCTTCTTCACGAGTCGCACCATCTTTAGCAAATACGTCCACAGGCTTGTCGGCCAGGATCACCGCTTCATCGCCCTTGGCCAGGTCCTGCGCAAGGATGGCCTGGGCATGCTCACAGCAGTCCGCTTCTGCCCGCTGCCGTACAGCATCTCCAACGGCTTCCTGGCCACCATCCCGTCGATCAGCCCGTGGTCCTTTGCAGCAGCCTCGGCCATAGCGAGGTGAGTCCCCCAAAACCCCTACAGCATGCCTCGGCGCTGATTTGTTTTCTCCAGCCCTAAGCTCCTCGTCCACGTCTTCATCGGCAGCCGCCTCGCCCTCATCGCCGAACAGGGCGACCAGATGACCGCCGGTGACAAGGCCATCAACTATGCCTCCATGATCATTGGCGGTCTTGTGGGTGTGGGTGTCGGCTGGCTCATTTACAACCGCACCATGGCTCGCGCCGCCGAGTTGGCCCTAGACGAGGCCAACGACCACCACGGCCACGCCGACCATCAACACCAGCGTTTCGCCGATGCCACTGACTCTCCTTCTGGGCGTAGGGGCAACGCCGACTTCGACTACGCCGATGTTGAGGCGGGCCTTGTCGACCCCGATGACGTTGCCGCCCTTATGGAGGAGGACGACATCAGTTTGTGGGCCAACGACGAGGCCGAGGCAGGCCAATATCACGACGATGATGACGTAGGCACGAACAGGCCCAACAATGGCAGTTCCAGGAAATAAAGGAAATAAAGCCTCGTGGATAGACGCATAGAGAAGACGGGATATTGCTCCCTGCTGTAGATGATTGAACGAAACGAGCAAAAAGGTTTTGGATGTTGTGATTTCACGTGGAGTTCCTCGGTTAGAGTAGGCGTTTACACGTTGGCTTCTTCTTTGGAATGACGACCTCTGTGCAGGAGTGAAGTCACGCTGTCAAGTGAAAATTGGCCATTTTGTTCATGTTTGTGTATTCATTCTCATTACCGCCAGGGTGGTATCTCTAATCGTCTCACATGATTTCCGGTAACGGAGAAAAAGCCAAAAGCACCGCTTGTCCCAAACGCCGTCGCTTCTCAAAATGAAATAGACCCGCAATAAAAACAAGAATGGGAAAGAATCAAGACGCTATTGCCTTCCCTGGAACTGTTGCATGAACTGGATAGCTTGATCCATAGGATAGCCGATGAACACGGGGCCAGTGAAGACCATCTGAGGGATGCCTGGAGCCGGCTTTGCGGCCTCGGCGGGTGGGTTGATGAAGGCTGGTTGTTGAGGCAGCGTGAACGGTGGTGGAGGCGCCTTCTCCCTCTCAGCCTTGGCGGCCGAGATGGATGGCGGATGATGCGGTGCGGTATGATCAAGCATCACGGACGCCTTGTCAGGGTGCGCCTTGGCGGCCAGAGGGGACTGAAGGCCCTGCATGGCGGCCATCTTTGTGTGGTCGAAGGGGCACTTGCCCCTGGGTTTGGCTGGTGTAGCCTCATCGGAAGTCGCTCCTGGCATCACGACGGGTGCCGGGGGCGGCGAAAGCGGCGGACCGTGGATCCCCTCGATGTCGTCGGACTGGTGATAGACGGGCACCGAGATGCCCCAAGGGCGGGAGGGCGATTCGCCAACGCGAACCTCCTTGAGCGGTCTGTCGAAATGACTCTCGCGCTCCTCCTGCGTGCTACGCTCGTCGTCGAGGGCGGTGGTCTCGCCGGCCTCTTCACCGGACAGGCTGGACGTAACAGCTCTGGCCCAGCTCTCTACGCGCTCGTTGGACGCCTTGTCCACATTCTGCTGATCATGATCCTGCTCTTGCTCCGCCAATGGAAGCATGGGCTTGTGGAGATTGCTAAGCCCCTGGATCATGCTGACGAGGTTGCCGTACTTGGCATCAAGCTTCCTGATCTGGTCTTCATTCTTCTGGTAGCGGCCGACACAAACGGCGTGGCTGCGAGGCAACTCATGCTTGTGCGTCTCGACGTAGTGCGCTATTTCCTCAGGTGAGTGCTGGTCCAGGTAGCGAATGGGACACTTGGAGGCCGATCCGTTTGCTCCCGGGGCTGGCTGCGATGTGGTCTCCTCGTACATGGCAGCGCAGATGGGGTCTGTGGAGTGGTGAGGGGTTGGATCTCCCGCCTCGACCGTGTTCAGTGGACCACCGTCGGCATCTTCGGCAACCGGCGCCGGGCTGGCAGCTGCAGAAAAAGGACACTGCAGCTGGCCCTTTCGTCCCTCGACAGTGAAATCTTGCTCCAATGCGGTCGACATGGATGTATCGCTGCGAGTCTTGTGCGACAGAGAGCCTCTGCTAGAGGCACTAGTCTTGCTGGGCTCGACCAACGCTGCAAGATGTTGCGCGGAGCGACGACCGTCTCGGATAAGCAGGGCAATCTGATTGCGGGAGTCCAACCGTGACGAACGCTTGGGCAGGGGGACCGCGTTCTGATCCTCGATCACGTCCTGACGGTTGAGATCGGGCGGGAGCTGCAGCTTTGCCAATGTCTCGGAGATCTCTGGGACAGCAGGCGCATGTCTGTCGGCGAGGTACTGGTACTGTGTTGAGGCCAAAGTCAGCTCGATATGCTCGCTGCCAACGTGGCGGAAAAGAAAGACGAGATAGAATGGTTTTCAAAGAAAACGAGAATCAGGAATTGGTAAAGTTTTTCGATCTTCGGTGCATTTGGATGCAGTCTCTTGATCTAGAGCTATGATATTCATCATGGAAGAGGGGGTGGTTTGGTTGTGGAGACGAGGCACCCTTGGGCACTCGCTGACAAATTGACTAGCAAAATGGTACGTACCTGCTCGTGGGCAAACCTGAGCTTGTGCTCCAGGATGGTGTTCCTGTCCGTCAGGCTTTGGACTTCATCGGCGAGTGCGTTGAACGAGTCAACGAGCGTGGACGTGTGCGTGATGTAGCTCATCACATTGTTGGCGCCTCGGTCTGAGCTTGCTGGACAAGTCATCACATGGAGTGGTGGAAATGAGTAGAGGAAGAGGGAGGATGAGAAGAGATGGAAGAGTGGTGTGAAGAATTGGAGGAAGAAGTGAAGAGCAAACAGAACGTGCAGGTCGGGTTGGAGAAGGGATTGGTGAGGTGGGTCTGGACCCCGATCCGCGTGCCAAATTTGACACTCCACTTGGTCGGAGATTCATCGGCACCGACCTGCCTCGGCGATCAATGTCCGCTTACGTAAAGAGACCGGGAAGAGACAGCCGTTGCCGCCTGGACGCTCGACAGGTCCGGCTTGTTTGACCTCACCTGGGGAAGCCAGAATCACGCGGGGTTCATTGTACAACGAGACATCACCCGTGTCAGCAGTAGGTTTGTCGCTGAGCTTCCAGCTTTGCTTGTCATTCAGGGTTTTACGCCGCTCAAGATTTAAGCTGGAGAGGTTTCCAGGTCTTCCGCCTAGCTGCGCCATACTTCATACACTTTGTTGCCTACACCGAGATCGCCAGCCTTAGACATGGCTTCCAAGGCTATCCAGGCCGCAAGGCTCCTCAGTCGTAGATCTCACGTCCTCCCAGGTAATTTCAAGCTACCCGCAGAGTTCAGCACTCCCATTAGGATCTGTCCGTTCACTAACCCTGTCAGACCAACTCCTCGTCTCCGAGCTGTTCTTCGAAGTGCCCCAAGACTACAAGAACCTGTCCCGTGGCACCCTGCAGCTCTTTGGACGCACAGTGACCAAGCACGAGAGACCCATCGTGCCCCTCAGTGAGGCCGATGCCAAAAAGGCCGACCAGAAACCATGGCTCATCTATCTCGAGGGTGGCCCTGGCTTCGGCAACCGCGAGCCACAAGACAGTCCCATCACCCGCATGGCTCTGAGCCGCGGGTATCAGGTCCTCTTCCTCGACTACCGCGGTACCGGCCTTAGCACACCCGTGTCAGCAGCCATGCTGGCCACCAAGGGCGCTCCCACAGACCAGGCAGCCTATCTGCGCCTACTGCGAGCCGACAACATTGTCCGGGACTGCGAGGCTGTCCGGCACCTGTTGACGGAAGACTATCCCGAGGAGAAGAAGCGCTGGTCACTTCTGGGTCAGTCTTTTGGCGGATTTGTGTCTCTGTCTTACCTCTCGCTGTATCCTCAGGGTCTGAGAGAGGTCTTCATGACTGGCGGTCTGGCACCGGTAGGGAAGACCGCTGAGCAGGTTTACTCTGCTCTCTTTAGGAGGGTGATCCAGAGGAACCAGGCTTACTACCAGAAATTCCCAGAGGACGTTCAGAACGTCCGCCAGATCGCCCGTCACATCCAGGGAAAGGGTGGCGCTATCGCACTCCCGGCCGGTGGCACGCTGACCGTGCCCCGACTTCTCACGCTGGGCATCGGGTTCGGCTTCCACGGTGGTCTCGATGCCGTCCATGGCCTAATCCTACGCGCGAAGCTGGACCTAGATCAGCTCGGCTTCCTTGATCGACCTATTCTGTCGGCACTCGAGCGTGACAACCCACTCGATACCAACATCATCTACGCCATCCTTCACGAACCCATCTATAACTTCAAGCCTGGTGTTCGATCAGGCTGGGCGGCTCATACCGCTGGCAAGTCCCTCGCGCAGTACTCATGGCTTACCGACCCAGAGGCCTTCTCTGCCGTCTCCGATGAACCCCTCTTCTTCACTGGCGAGATGATCTTCCCCTTCCACTTCGACACCTACCCCGAGCTTATCCAGCTCAAGGCCGCTGCTGAAGAGCTCGCCGCCTACGACGACTGGCCTGCTCTCTACGATGAGGTCCAGCTGCGCAAGAATGATGTGCCCGTCTATGCGGCAAGCTACACCCACGACATGTACGTCGATGCCGACTTTGCGCGCGAGACGGCGGCTCTCGTTCGTGGCTGCAAGGTCTACGAAACAAACGTCATGTACCACAACGCCCTCAGGGCTCGGACCAACGATGTCTTGGGCGAGCTCTTCAAGCTCAGGGACGGCGAGATTGACTAGAGCCACCCGCTGGTTGGCGAAGCGCAGAGAGAAGAAGTGTACAGCCTGTGAATTGACTACCCGAAACACCCCGCTATGAAAGAAGACATCATTCGAGGAGATGACAGCAATGAATCTGCCCTCGTGCGCTAAACCCTGGCTTCCTTGCTGAAAACTTGTAACATCCCCCACCTTCCAAACCCCCTCAACTCCTTTTGCACAATCAGTCGAGCACATAAGGCCGCCCGTAATTCGGCCCTGGTACCATTCCCGGCATCAACGGCGGCGGGCCCATCCCCGGCATGGTCGGCAGTGACTCCATGCTCGGCAGCGAAGACTGATTCCCAAGGTCCGCCTCCCTCCTCACCGCGGCCTCACGAAGAATCAGCGTCGCAACCTCTGGGTTCCCTATGAGGAAGCTGCTCGTCTCCTCATGGGCGCGCTGCCACAGCAACGGCTGCAGGAAACCGATGCGAGCAAACACCATCTTGAGCAGCTCGTCGGATTCAGGCACCCCGATCCATAGATCGCCGCAGAGTCGTAGCACCTCAGGCACGGCGGCATCGGGGCCGGCCGTCTCGAGCATGTCAACGACATGTGAGCGAATCACGGTCTTGAAGTCGTCCATGAGGAACTTGCAGGCGCAGATGTAGACCTCCAAACTCAAAGTATACGTCTGTAACCAGGTGCGCATGTCTTCGCCATGAATGCGCCCACGCGGCGGACCCTCGTCCTCTGGGCTGGACATGGAGGGTGGAAGGTGATGGTGGTGGTGTCTGTGGGCCCCTGGCCTGTTGTTCCGGGGGTCGACGCCGGGGGGCAGGGGACCTCGCTGTCTATCTCGTCGGTGGCGGCGGTGACGGTCACCTGGCGGAGCCCCTGGATATCCCACCGGCGCAGGGAAGGCTGCCGGCGGCGGGGGATAGTTCCAGTATGGCGGCGGCATGGGTCGAGGACGGATGGGAGCGATACCGCAGTTCCAACAGGGCGCGCCGCCCTGGGGGGTCATGCAGCGTGGACACCGACACCCTGGGCGATGCGATCCGGGTCTCTTCTGTTGGGCTCGTTCCCAGGCGCGTCGCGCCCTTCGCTGCGACAGACGGCGGCTGCGCGCAAGGCTGGTCTCGCTCCCGGCGCTCTCGTCAGACGATGACCAGTCTGTTTCGGAATGATGGTGGCCGTTAATGTCCCTGCCCTTGCCGTTCTCTGTTTCTGTCTGTAACACGGATGCGACAGACCGAATGGGAACAAAAGTACCCTGATAGAGGAAAGCGACGACAAAGTGGAATATCGACGGGTCTTCTTCCGGCAGGTCCATGGACAGGGCCTGGGCCTCCTTGAAGGGACCGCAGAAGGCTTTTTGAAAATAGTCGCACCGGACGAGGACATCCAGATGCACGTAAAAGACCTGTTGGCTCGATCCCTGTCCTACCCGAAGAGGCACGACTGGAGTGCTGTAGCGGCCGTCTGCGGAAGACAGCCAGAGATCCTCGCGCGGGTTGGGAATGTCCTTGCGCTTCTTCTTGTCGTACGCTGTGTCGATGACGACCACGTCGGGCGTCACAGTTGAAGGTGCGCGCATCGCCTCGCTCAGTGTGCTCCTGTTCTGCCGACTGCTGCCGCTGCTGCCCTCGCCATTTCCCACAGTCCGCGACATGGTGAGCCGCTGCCGCCGTCGTCGTACGTCAATTGCGAGTCCTGCCCCCCGCGACGCGATCTTGGGGAGAGTGGCGTGTTAGCTTCACCGTCTTTTGAGCGAGAGCGACTGCTGTGCTGAGAGGCGCAAGCGGCTTCAAACTGGGCGCAACCTGGGGCATGGACGAGAGGGAGGGGGAAAGAAGAAGAGGGTGTGTGTGAGCGACTTGACGTGCGAACATGTGCAGTTAAGTTAGTACATGGGCGAAGGCTTAAAATTCAATGTCAAGAGCACAGGACCAGGCCAGGCAGCCACACGAGCTTGACCGAGCTGCAAGTCGAGGACCAATTGGGGGGACGAGGCAGCCAGATGGTGTGTAGCCAGGCTGGCTGTGAGCGCCGGATGAGGCGTGAGGCGGACAAGACACGGCCGAGGCCTGCCTGCAAGTCGCCGTAGCATGGGAGCAGCGCAGCCCCCCCCTCTCGACCGAGTCTGGCCTCCTGTCCGCGCCAGTGACCTCCAGTGAGGCCGCCGCGTTGACTCCGGTCCGTTGCACCCTCACACGCCGCTTTGTCGTGCGACTGACTGGTCTGGTCATGGTGGGCGATTGTATCGCACCTGAGGCCGCTCATGGTGCGCCTCGGCCAATCTGATAATCGTACAGGCATGCATTTCAGCTAGCCCGTATCGCGCACACCGCGGACGTGCCCCAGCGAAATGGTCTGTTTCCCGGGAGACCAGACCCAGCGCATATCGCGGCTATGGAGCGAGACCAGCCTGGACTGCTGTCGCCAGATAATTCTCTGTAATCTGCCGGGACCGGAGCCCACCGGGACCGACAGCGCGATACAGATGAGCTGTTTTGCTTTCTTCATGCCTCCGTCGTGATCGGGGACACCGGGACACAGCAGGTGGCATGCAGTGTACCAATTACGGCTTCTCACGGACATGCGGCGGCATGCATGGCGTGCATGTGGGTGATTGGAGGTACCTGGTGGCAGCAGGGCCAGGGCCAGAAAGTCAGCCAACTATGGGTATTCATTGGGTCTCGTACACTTCCGGCAGCCCCCCCCATGCCCCCCCTTCATTCCTCCTCCAGGTCCTGTTGCATCTCCGCTTCTGCTCTCCGTCAGTTACTCATCCACAAGAGACTCAAGGGACTCGTCGGCGGACACTTACGCCATATGCGGTTGGCCGAGTTGGAGATGACTTGGGCCTTGGCCAACAGCTTCTCCTCGTACAGTTCGCTTTCCTGGCCCTTGATGCGCACCTTGCTTGGTTGAGCCTGTCATCGTCAGCCCGATCCCATGCGTGTGTTGGCAGCAGAGGGAACTTACCTGCATCAGAATGGGAACAAGCTCTTTGGGGTCGGCGTTGGCCACAGCGGCAACACTTCGGAGCCCGTTCTCCCAGAACATTCTTCTTGATTTGGTGTCAGCAAACAGATTGTGCACCTATACGGCAATTCCCACGTACGCAGTCCTGCTTTTGACAAAGGTAATCTTCGCAAGGGCAAGCAGGTCGGCTCTTGCCCCGGCCCTGAGTCGGTCTGAATAGTGGTCGAGGGCGGCCGACATGATGCTTCACATTCTCGTCAGCGCCACTGCATCTCCTCCTCGTCACAGTCTGGAGTACCTACCCCCAACCCATCTGCTGACAAAACTTGATCATCCCGGCAGCAAACCCGTGACAAGACTGTGACAAAGTCTGGACCGCTCCCCGAGGAACGTCGTACTTGCGGGCCACGATGTGAATGGGCATCTCGTTGCACAGGTCCCGCAGTTGCAGTGCCAGGTAGCAACGGCGATAGACACGAGCCACTCCCTTTTCCTCTGGCGTGGACTCCTTCAGCGTACCACCTTGTGCTCTGCGACATGTAAGCGTTGGCCAGGATCCGGGGGAGCAAAGGTTACGTGCAGGCGGTTGATGACGGCTGGCTTGACACCCAGGAACCCCAGCGCTCGATGGCCGCTGTCGTCAAGTCCCTCCATCTCGTTGCGGAATATCTTCCAGTTGATGCCCGCCATGTTGTCTTGTACTGGCGTGAAGGTGTAGAGAAGATGCATGTCGCCGTCCATGACAAATGCGCGCAGAGCTCTGGCAAGCTCATCATGAATGAAGGTACCGTCATCTGGATCCAGCGCTGATGCCACGATTGCTTTTCCCAGCTGCGTCGGGGCATAGTTCTCCATGGCGTCCACCGTCACGTACTTCATGGCGACCAGGCTTTCTAGCCCTCTGGTGACACACTGCTCCAGCAGCGCGAGGTCGCCAGACTGTGCCAGCAGGGTCTTGCTGGCGTATTCCTCAACCGAATCTCTGCTCGTTGCCAGACGGATGGCAATGATTTCCAGCAGAGCCCTGTGAGGGGTCAGCCATTCTGCATGCATGGAGAGAAGGACATGCACCTACCGCTTGATCCTCTGCTTGTCGGTATCTAGTGAGCTGGTCACCTTTGGAAGCTCGGCGTGCATCAGGTCGACAACCTGCTCCAGTTCCTCCTTACGACAGCATAGGTATGTCTCTCCCACCTCATCTTTGCCCTTTCTGCCGGCACGTCCACGCATCTGTCGCAGCATCGATGGGCCGACGAAATCACGACCCATTCTAGCACCGTGCAGAACCACTCTCCGAGCCGGCCTGTGGTTGGTGTCAGCGTGTGATTGGGAGTCGTGGAGAGAAGAGGTCATTCACAAATTGATGCCCGCAGCCAAGCTACAGGTTGCCACACAGACTTTGAGCACGCCTCCATCGTAGCCATTGGCGATGAGATCTCGCTCTTCGGTGGTAAGGCCGGCCTGTGATTTTTAGCAATGACACATGTAGTGTCAGTGAAATGTACTGACATCTGAAAAGCCCGTTGTCAGCGAGAGTTCGACATGAAGGGACTTCAAGACTCACGATGAAATGCAACGCCAGCTGGAACCGTCTGTTCGAGTACGGGATCCAGGCCAGTACTGAGACTCCGAAGCTCTGCAAGCAGGTTGACCCTCTTGTTTGCCGTCTCCGCATCAATCTCATGTGCTTGAGGCAAAACACGCGCGATGAGTTTGGCATCCGATTCGCAAGCGGAGCGACTGCTAGCGAACACCAAGACGCCGTATCCTTGCCTCGCAGTCTCGTTTGCGAGTGCCACAACTGCGTTGAGGACAGCATCACGCAGTTCTCGATGTTCTGATGGCTGGATTCGCCGCAAAGGTGTGGCGGCTGCTGAGCGAGGGCCGCTCTCTGCGGCACTGAGTATGGAGGCGGTATTCAGCAGCTCACTAGTAGTGGCGGCTGGGTAGATCTGGCCCTCGTACACGAGATATTCGTCAACAGGAATCGGCCTGTACTTTGTCTCGTAGGATTCCGCCTTCAGCCAGTCGGCCAGAAGCCTGATGTTCTGTACCCGCCACGTCAGCTGGAGAAGATGGGCTGCCCGGCGTACGTAGAACACCTACGGAGAGTGTTGCGCTCATGCCCACAATCTGAACGGGTTGAGGCATCGTGAGCACCTTGGTAGCTAGAAGCTCCATCAGATAACCCCGATGGTCATCGTCAATCATGTGGAGCTCATCAAGAACGACGATCTTGAGGTCTCGGATAGAACAATCATCAATTGCGGTGTTGATCATGGCATTCGCCTGCAAAGTCGTCAGTCCTGGGAGCACTGAGCTTACAAGATCATAGCTACCTTCTCAATCGTGCAGACGCCGATATCAAAGTCGGCCCAGGTCGCCTGAACCGTGCCGCCTCCAAAGAAACCGACGACTCTGACCGTGTTTTCATCCGCTCTGCGCCGCCAGAGTCGGTTCTCGTCGTTGATAGCAGGTTTGCCACACTTGGGTAGGCCTGCGACGATGTTCCGCAGCCACCTGACTTTTTCTTGTACAAGAGCAACATAGGGCAAAACAAGGAGAGCTTTCGCCCCCTTCTCCCCGAGCACTCTCTTAAGCATGAGCACTGCGATATAGTCAACGACCACAGATCCTGTGCTGCTGAGAACATGACAGGACTGACCATCTGCTACCAAGGATTTTCCCCCGCCAGTAGGAGCACTGTAAACAAGACTTCTCTCGCCAGAGAGAAGGCCGGGGCCCAGCAAACATGACTTCTGCCAGGGATAGATGCTTCGAATGCCAAGATTAAGGAAATTTTGTATCAACGGCGATGGCAAGCCATACACGGGATGAGCGAGGGAAAGTTGAGGTTCAATAGACGCTGATGGTGTCGCTTGGAACGTGATCCTCTGTGTGTACTCGGATGGACCCTCCGGTGTCAGCTCGAGAGACACGATGGGGCTGGCTGTGACCTGGGGCTGGGAAGGCGGCAAGCTGAAGCTCCTCTGGGGGCCAGCGGTAAGGCCCGTAGATAGAGCCTTTGCAGAAGAGACATGGTCAGTTCCCGAGAAAGACCGCTTGTGTCCAGCTATGGTGGTGGTAGAATACAGCGTCTTGGTGTCTTGTGCTTGTTGAACCGATGTCCTGTGCCAGAGGCCATTGCTCGCAACCATGATAGGTCAAGTGCAGACAAGAGGCGATGTCAAAACATGGAAACAAACGGAGGCTGAACGGAAGCAAGGAGGGGCTCAAAAAACCAAGAAAATAGAGTGCAGGCAGTCATCGGGGTCAAGGTGCATCTGTCAGAGCTTCAAGACTCGTCGCCAAAATGAACGCGTCGTGACAAATACGTCGGACACGCGGAGTCACGTGCTAGGCATAGCGCGCACTACGTCCAAACAAGGCAAGACCTGGTTGCATCCCGTAGCCAATCAAGAGCCGCCCTGGGCTCCTCACCCCTCGACGACGGGCGGGCGGGTGCAGGGAGGTGCGTGGCAGCGGTTGGGTCCGGTGGCATGCGTTGGCAGGAACCGGGGGTTTGTAACCTGTGCCTGCAGTTCACCAATCGCTCGCTTCCAGATGCCATCTGCCCTGCCTGCCTGCCTGCCTGCCGCCGCCTAGGGCCGAGGCAGGGGTTCCCGCCTGCTAAAGGAACGGGAAGTGTCCGAGGCGCGTCGACCGTTGGGGCCTCTGGGAATGATGCATCCTCAGAGAGTATGCTGCATTGGAGTTTTTAGACTGATGTGATTTCTGGTTTAGATTGTTTGGAACGCAGGAGGCGGCGGCGTCGGGCAGAAGGGGCGATGGTGGTGGTGGTGCCAGGCGGGTGAGGTGCCCCGAACCCGGAACTTCCCCAGCTCGTCTATCTGGACCCTCCACTCTCATCCGTCCGTTCATTCATTCATCCAACCTCCCACGACACGCGCGACCCCGGCTCGCTTCGGACGACCACCTCGCCATTTGGTCGGTCCATCGTTCAGGTGCAGCCAGTGCAGCACTGCATCTTGCATCTTCGGAAGCCACCGTGGATGGGAGGTCTCGAAATTTGATTGATCGCTTCGCGCTGCACTGCAGGCACAGGAGATGTTTCCCTGGTCGCGACCTTTCAGGTTCGCGCCAGTCTACTAGGCCCACCCCCTGATGTCGCCTCATCGCGGGGCAACAGACGACACTTGATGAAGCCGACCGCACCCTGTCGCCAGCCATCCACCGCAAGAGACACGTCACGATGCCCATCCAAACGCGCACAAGGTCAGTTTGCAGAGATGCATCAATCAGTGTTTTTTTGACAAAATATGGTCGCTCATATCGTCGTCCATCGCGCGTGGTCGGGGCCCTGGGGAGTGATGGGTGTCGAGCTTCCAAGGACGTGCCCTCGGATCATGGCTTCTCCAGCGACCGTGCAATGTGCGACGAGGCTTTGGGGATCGACGAGATGTAGTCAGAGGCATCGCGGTACTCCGCGGGGGTTTATGAATTCCAAGGTGTGCGGAGACTGTGCCGTCTATTCCATTTCGACCGATTCGAGGCAGAGGATTTGCCCCACAGCTTCGACCTCGTCGACACCGTCCATGCCGGCGAAGATGAACCACAAAGGGTGAAGGTTTGAGCCGTTTGAACCTGTCCCAAATTCCCTTCGGAGTAGTTTGTCGCATGCGAGGAAGATACCTGGGCACCAAGGCCAGGCTGCCAGTCAAATGGGGTGTGCCCCACGAACTAACTGACCCCTGAGATCTGCACCACCGTGCCGGCGAGCGACATGAACTCGGCCACGCTTTGCTTCGTCGCTTGCCCAATTGTTCCAATAAAACACCGATCGTTCATGTCCATATCCCTGGGGAGGATTGCATACTCTTGCTGTATTTTTCAATTCGGACGCTGTATTAGCCCATCCCATCGCGGCAATCTTGCAATCAGGCTTGTCCTCATTGGGCAGTCAGGGGGGGGAGGGTGCGGCGCCGCCCGCCTCTGGTATCTCGTCCGTGCTTCCACCGTGTTCCAGCGCCTCGGTCGCAGGACACATCCAGAAAAAAGCAAGCGGCCAGGGTGGACAGCATTGTGTGGCGGAGGATTGGCGCAGACACTGCAGTAAGGATTCAGCCATCAGCCATCTCATCACCAGGCGGCGTCAGCGGGACGGGACACTATGCCGATCGTCTTGAGGTGGTGTCCGACTGGTGGTCTGGTCGGTCTGGATGGGAGTGATGGACTCCACACTCCGCACCGAGCGCGCCGCACCGCACCGCACCGCACCGCTGGTTGTTTGATTGCCCCAAGCACAACATCGGCCGCACACGGTTGCGATGGTGGCGCGCTTACAGGCCGACGAGGCCGTGCTAGTCATCTTGCGCCGCTGTGGCCAGGCACTCGACATCACGAAGGTTGACTTGGATGACAAGTCAAAACACACTGGGTCGGATTGGCTGCGAGAGAGAGACCGGTCGGTGGACGATAGCAATCAATCTGGCGAGTGTGCAGGAGGGGAGGGGAGGGGAGGGGAGGGAGGTTGAGCGGCTTGGGCTTGGCTGATCCTCCTTTTTCGCATCGTGGCTGTCGTCAGGTCACGTCTCCACACCCACGAGTTTGGTTTGAGCCCTTCCCGGTTTGAAACGCAACATGCTGGCCGCCGCCCCCAATTGCAACAATCCGTTGCAACTCTGGGCATGCGAACTACATTTTCGATGGACACCCGTGAATATTTGATTCGGAAGAGAGTCCAAGATACCAGGGACATGTGCCAGGCCATCATTGATGCCCACTCCAGACGTCGGAAAATCACCGGGGTTCGTCAGGCTTGATGAGTCGAGCTGGCCGGCGGACGGACGGGCGGTCGGGTCGACGCTAATCAACAGCGTCTAGAACACCTGAATCAGCGTCGCGACACCGGGGTAGGTGCCCTGACATCTTTGCCTTCGAATAGAGGTGCTCTGTCTGTCCAAGTGGCTGCTCCCCGGACTCGAATGTGCTCATTCTGAGGACTCCAGCCATACTGGTGCGCGTCACAAAGGATACAAGAGGCTGACACTGCCTTTTAGGCTGCAATCGCCTCCTGTTACTTGGGGGCGCCCTCACGGCTAGGAGGCAACGCCGCCAAGACCGGAGGTTGATTATGGGGGGAGGGGGCTGGCGGACGCTCGACATGCAGGTGACATTGGCTGGGTCCAACCCGCACAATGAGCCTACACACGGGGCCTCCCGGAAAGAAGGCAAACAACGTAGGAAAGTAGGGCACATGGCGGGGCAGAAACGCTTTTCTGGCAAGATGCCGCGGCAGAGGGCGTACCTACAAGTAAAGCTTCCGCTAGACCCATTCCTTTCTAGAATCAAGGGTCATGGTACGGTAGTGAAATGAGGGCAGGGCATGAGTGTGGCAGACGGAATCGGGGGATAAAACCTCATCAAAGAGGTTGCGCCAATGGCATGGGCGCAGGGATCTAGACGACCAACCCGATGCCACCCACTTGACAGCTGGTGATTTGACGTCCACGGCATGGACATGGACAATATTCCAGAGCGGCTTGGCCGTGGGGGAAGAGAAGCCCTTCGATGCGCAGACGTGGGAGGCACGCGGGTCAAGTGGGCGGCTGGTGGTCGATCTCGCCGGTGCGGTGAAGACATTGGGCTACCAATGCAGGACAACAGCTTTTGGGGGGGGAAAGGCGGGGGGAGGGTGCAAGTTGGCGAGGGAGAGTCAAAAACCTTTTGCAAGCATGCATATGGGGGTGACGATTCGGCGTCGTGGCCGGGCTTGGGCGCGCTAGCGGGGAAACCTAACAACTCGAGGCGTAAAATTTGGGGGGACGGTGAAGAATGTCGGTCATGATGCAGTGGGCGTCGTCGGGCTCTCATCGAGAGAAACAGGAACGGGGGTCCACAGGCTGCTGCCACGACGTGTTGAAGTGCATGTACCGGTGGGCATGGCACACCCACGAGTAGATGTGGGAAAGGGGGAGCGCCGGCCGGCGAGGGCGAGGGCGTAATTAATTACCTGCCTGCCCGGGAGGAGCCCGCCCTTCCGGGAATCGTCATCCTTGGCCTTGGGGGGTCGTCGGGTTTTGTTATTACTAGGAAAAGACGCCCCGTCCGTTTCGTCCATTCGTTTGGGAGGGGGGCGAATGAGTCGGCACAGACGGGAGGTGCAGACAGGGAAAGGGGAAATAGGGACATGGACGAAACCCAGTGCAAGGGGACGGTGCGCGTCGGACTACACTACACAGCACTGCGAGTGTCCGAGGCTGGGCTGGGGGCGGCGGCGGCATGGGAGGCGACCAACTCGTGGTGCCACAAGACTGACGACAAGACCAAGTACGGTGCGACGGCGTGGCAATGTGAGGCCCTCTTTCTGGCTTGGGCTGTGTTTTTTCGAACATCACATCTGCCGAGGGGGATGGGGACGGACGGACCGGGCGGGCACGGCGAAGACTGAAGCGAGAAGACACATGTCGTGGGCATTTGGCAGAAAGTGAGAGGGAGAGAGTGGCAGAGCAGGGAGCGAGGTTCGCCAGGACCCAGAAAACGATGCTGGCCACATCCCTGCCGACCGCCACAGGACCAAGACTCGATTTGCGCGTGCACCATCGAATCGAGCGTCATCCGCGGCCGATGCCAGCCCCGGGTGGAATGAGCTGCCGACCGCCCGCCATCTCTCCCAAGTCCCCTCCCAATCTCGACGGCCCAACGCGACGAGCGACGAGCTGTGACGATGATGGCCGAGGGTAAATGTTCCAAATCGACCTCTCTGCTGCTGCTTGGATGCATGTCCGTATTGGCATGCTTGGTTGGTCCCTCGGTGATGGGACGTGTCGGGGAAAGACCCCATAGGGCCCAGTGCCGGGGTAATGGACGGCATGCCGGGTCAAGTCAGCAAGGGCCAGCAGCCTTCCACGAGGCGATGCTGTCGGGGCAGACATGATACAAGGCAGAAAGTACCCGTTTGAGGTATGGACCGATCGAGGCGACCGGTGGTCTGAAGGGCGGCCCAGCAAGGAGGATTAGCCTGCTCTGCAAAGGTTGGTGTGAGGTCGCCTTTTGCTCGGGAGGACGTGAGGTGTGAGGTGCGAGAGGAGAGCCGGCCGCCGGTCTGGGAGCGTGCGTGATGGGCGCTGCGAGGCGGGTACACAGGTACCATGTGGGTCCAGTAGCGAGCAGATCCCTGTCAGGTCACAGTACTATCAAAATGGGCAAGCAAGGGCACCTTGAGCAAGTAGAGCGACCTTATCGCCCCAGGCACGGTACCTCGAGCCGCCCCATCAGGTACCAGAAAGAGGCGCTCCAGACCCGGTCGGGACATGGAACTGTTGTAAGGTCAGGTAAGGAAGGTACGGTAGGGGACCACTGACAGTGCTCTGCTCTGCTCTGCTTTGCTCTGCCTTTTGGTGGTGGTGCTTCGACGTTTCCTCCAGTCCATTTGCCTGGGAGCCGGACCCCATCGCTCTCAACTTCTTCCTCTTCTCTTCCCCGGCTCACATCTTCCTCCCTGCCGACACCTAACTCTCTTGATCTCGCCCAATATCGATCTGGGCTTCCAACTCTCACCGTCCCTCATCTTCGCCCCGACAAAGTTTTCCCACACCCACCCACCTCATCACCTCGTGCACCCCTTCCTCCATCGACTTCCCCCCGGCCCCAGACCCCAGGCGCCGTCTCTCTCTCTTACTCTATCTGCCCTTACCTCCCAGGCGAACATCACTCACCACCCACCACGCGAAAAAGGCATCACCTACCATCGCGATCTTCGCCCCGGTCGGCCCAGCACCCTCTCGAGATCCTCCTGGCCGCCATACTCCTACTTCCTTCATCTTCATGAGATTTCAGAAGTAGCCCTTCACATCATCTTTTTGTTTGGGGCAGACTTAGATAGAATCGCCCCCCCAGGACGGGACCGCGTCTTGATGGACAACGGTGTTTATCCGCCGCCCTCAAAGACGAGTCCTTCACCACACCTGGCCCTCTCGCATTCCCATCTTCGCGGGAAGGGCCCTCTTGTTTACCTTTCTGCCCGCCACTCCAGCGCGCAATAGGGACACATCACTCATCAACTTCCATCATCATGGCCCAAAAGTCCACTGCATCGAGCCCTTCGGCTCGTCAGTCGGCCAGTGCCACACCCGCTCCAGACTCGGTCGAGGCCACCACCAACACTCACCACACCTCGGGCTCATCAACTCCCGTCGTCCAGGCTAGTATGAACGACCCAGATGCTGCGGCCAATTCCAACGGATCGCAGCCCATGACGAAATCAAACTCGGCCAGCTCGGACACCGCCGCCGCCACGGCCAGGGATTCGGCCCTCGCTGCCGCAGTCGCTGCCGGCGACGGCGCGTCGCCATACGGCACCAGGTCGCGCAATCGTACCGGCACGTCCAGGCCAAACTACGCAGAGGACAAGGACATTGACGCCGAGATGTTTGATTATGTTCCTGACAAGAAGGAGAAGGAGGCCGATGTCAAGAGACCCTCGCGCCAGGGAAACCAACCGGCAGCCTCCACCACCGCGGCCACCGCATCAAGCACATCAGTCTCACAGGAATCATCGCGCGCAAATGGATCCGCGCGGAGATCGCTCGCTGGCACTGCAGATGAGAGCAAAACGGGCTCCTCGCCAAACGGCGTCAAAGAGGCTGCTGTCGCGTCCTCGACTGCCGACAAAGCCGCCGGCGCCGGCGTCGCTGGCGGCTCCAACCCCCAACCCCAAGCAGCCGCCCAACCAACGAAGAAGCGAAAGGCAGCGCCTTCATCCGCCTCTGCATCGCAACCTCAGACTCCAGCGGCCTCATCCAGCAATGGCGCGGTCACGGCAAGGCGATCAGCGGCAGGCACGCGCGGCGGCTCATTCGCCGACAGCAACATGCTGTCCTTTGAAACTTCCAACAGCATGCTCAACAGGCACGGAGCGCTGGTGGCCGACGATGGCACGGTGCTGGTGCCAAACGGTAAGTGCGCGCGGCGGGGACGCGAAACGTCAATCGGCGGGACCCCCAGTGAAGACATGAAGACCACGAGACGCTGACAAGCCCTGCGCAGACATGGTCTACCTGGTGTGTGAGCCGCCCGGTGAACCGTACTACCTGGGCCGCATCATGGAGTTTTTGCACGCGTCCAACGACACCACCAAACCTATCGACGCGCTGCGCATCAACTGGTTCTACCGGCCCAAGGACATTGGCCGCAAGACCAACGACACGCGGCTTGTGTTCGCGACGATGCACTCGGACATTAGCCCGCTGACGTCGCTGCGTGGCAAATGCCACATTCAGCACAAGGCCGAGATCCCGCGCATGGACGAACATCGCAAGACGCCCGACTGCTTCTGGTACGAGAAGCTGTATGATCGCTACATCCAGAAGAACTACGACCTCATCCCCACGACCCAGATTGTCAACGTTCCGGAGAAAGTCAAAAAGGTCCTGGACGAGCGCTGGAGGTTCGTTATTGTGGAGCAGGGCCGTGGGAAGGAATTCACTAGTGCGATGAAGCTGTGCAAGCGGTGCGGCGGATACTGCGCAAGGTATGCACGCGTCCCATTCGCCGGGGACCCCCCCTCCCCCTCCCCCCCAATCTCACTGGGCGCCAAGTCCCACCCCTGGAGACCACTGTCTGACACGCCCTTAGCAATGACTCGGTCGACTGCGCCGTGTGTAAGAACACCTACCACATGAACTGTGTCCGGCCCCCCCTGCTGAAGAAGCCCTCTCGGGGCTTTGCCTGGTCATGCGCCGCCTGCAGCCGCGCCCAGGAGCGCAAGCTTGAGGCCCGCCACACCCCTAACATGGCCGCCGGTGAGCTGGACGACGATGAGGTCTTTGACGATGACGACGACGAGATGCAGGGCGTCGACACGGGTCGCACCTCACCTGTTGATGACGACGACTCCCACCGCCATGGGACCGCTGAGCAGATCTACCAGGCCAGCCTGTGGCCCTGGCGTTATCTCGGCATGCACTGCAGGCCCGAGGACGCCCTCGACTACGACGACCGCATCTACCCCCGCGCTAGCACCCGCGTCGGCCCCCGCCACCAGGCTCCCGTCTTGCCCTGGCCTGGCCAGCCCGTCGAATATCTCAAGCCACTCGAGTTCAAGAAAAACGGCAAGAAGGACACCAAGTCCAAGGAGGCCCTCGCCGCCTACGAGGCCGAAAAGGCTCGTCGCGAGAAGTTGCCCAAATGGGTTCAGGACGCTCCTCCCGGTTATGTGGCCCGCGGCGGCGACGGTGACGGAGAGGAAACGGCCGAGCTGCTCTATCGCCCACCGCCCAAGGACGACAAGAAGCACACCGACGCCGCCATGGACGCCTACCTTGAAAAGGCCCTTGCGCTGGCCCCCAAGCTCGACCTTGACCCGCGGTCGACCAACCTCAGGGACGCTGCCGTCGAAACATACTTCTCAACCGGCTACGATGAGAAGCTTGCCCTGGCACGTCTGACCTTGCTGGACACGGCCGCCATCAAGGACCCCTACCTCACACCCGCCGAGGTCAAGCGCTTCGAGGACGCCGTCGGCAAGTTCGGATCGGAGCTTGGCGCCATCACGCGTCATGTCAAGTCGCGCCACTACGGCACCATCGTACGCTTCTACTACATGTGGAAGAAGACCAAGAACGGCAGACAGATCTGGGGCAACTTCGCCAATAGAAAGGGTAAGAAAGAGGCCAAGAAGGCTGAGGCCGCCGCCAGCCGCCTCCAGGACGACATTGCCGACGATGTCGATGATTCAGCCTTTGACGCCGACAAGGCAGCCGAGAAGAAAAAGGCATTCATCTGCAAGTTCTGTCACGTCAAGCATTCGCGGCAGTGGAGGAGGGCCCCTAACGCCTCGAGCGCTCCGGTCACCGAGAACGGCGGCAAGAACAGCCAGAAAGAGAAGGCCAGCCAGTACATCCAGGCCCTCTGCCGCCGCTGTGCTGAGCTCTGGCGCCGCTACGCCATCCAGTGGGAGGACCTTGAGGAAGTCGCCAAGAAGGTGGCTCAGGCTGGAGGAAAGGCCTGGAAGAAGCGCCAGGATGAAGAGGTGCTCAAGGAGCTACTGTCCGCCAACGAGATGCGCGCTATTTACGGCACTCCGGAGCCCCCTGCCGTCAGCGCACCACCCGCTGCGACCGCCCAAACCACTGGAGAGCCGCCCCGCAAGAAGCTCAAGGGCGGCATCCCCGACAAGGACTCGGATGCGGCCTTCTCGGACTCGGGTCCTGTCGTGATCAAGAAGGAGAAGAAGACCGTGGAGAAGCCTGCTCCTCCGCCTGTTCCCGAGATTCCCAAGCCCAAGACGATGCCATGCGCCATCTGCAGCGAGGTGGAGCCCCTTGGAGACCAGCACCTGTCCTGCAAGGAATGCCGTCTCACTGTTCACCGAAATTGCTACGGCGTCGTCGACGGACGCCCCTCGGGCAAATGGAGCTGCGACATGTGCGCCAACGACAAGAACCCCCAGGTCTCGATCGTAAGTTGCACCGCACAGATGCTCCCTCCCCTTTGGCCCGATACTGACCATTCTCACAGCATTACAAGTGCGTGCTGTGCCCCCACGACCGCACGGAACATGATTTCGTCGATGCCCCGAAGCCCTCGACAAAGAAGAAGACCGAGAAGGAGAAGGAGCGTGAGCGTAGTGAGCGCGAGCAAGCGCAGAAGGCAGCCGAATTCTACCGCAAGAAGCAAGAGGATTCTGGCCGGCCCGTCAACCCCCGCGAGGCCCTCAAGCGAACGGCAGACAACAACTGGGTGCATGTCACCTGCGCTATCTGGACGCCCGAGGTCAAGTTTGAGAATCCCAAGGCGCTGGGACCCTCAGAGGGTATTCCTTCCATCCCGAGAGCGAGGTACGACGAGGTCTGCAAGGCCTGCAACCACAAGGGCGGCGCTTGCGTCGCGTGCCACCACTGCAAGGCTCCCGGTAAGTTGACTCCTCTCCTCTCTTGGGGTCTGTGTTGCTAACTCGGCCGCTCAGTCCATGTTGAGTGCGCGCGCCAGCACGGTTATCTGCTGGGCTTCGACATCACCCCGGTCAAGGGGTCTCGGAGGGACCAGCACTCGATCGTCACGGTCAACGGGGAGAGCGGCGCCATGTCGGCGACCGTTTGGTGCAAGGAGCATGCCCCGACCAAGACGGTGGTGCATAGAATGCACTCCATCGTCAACGAGCAGGGCCTGAACGCCCTGCAGCTCTACGCCCAGACATGCAAGCAGGCCGACCTCACGCTGACGGGCACGGTCCGCAAGGCCAACCTCATCCAGACGGCGGCCAAGATCATTCCGGCATCAGTGACTCCTGCTATGCGTCGGGCGTCGACAACTACGATGCCGCAAAACGGCGCAGCTCACGAGAAGCACAGCGAAACGGCCCCGACTCACCAGCCCGGAGAGAAGCTCTGCATTACGTGCGGTGTCGACGTCACCCCACGATGGTGGCCTATCCGCACCTCTGACGAAAGGGAGCTCATCAACGGACATTACGGCTCGCTGGGAACCGAGGCGCAAAAGTTCATCGAGCAGAGGAAGTTCCAATGTCACAAGTGCCACAAGATGGGCCGCAAGCCCAACTCTCACCCTCCAAGGGAGCCTTCGCCCCAGAGGGAGGTCGCTCAAGCGGCCCAACCACCGCAGCCTGCTTCTGGCCTCGTCGCACCCCAGCTGCGGAGCCCTCCCCTGCCACAGGCGGACTCGACAAGGTCCAACATGTCGTACCCATGGGGCGCCACGGCTTCTGTCGCGGCAGTGCCACCAGCGCATGCTTCCCCGACAGCACCGCACCCGATGACCCCGACGGCCCCGGCTGTACAGGCGCCGTCTATGGTGCCCATGCATCACGGCGCCATGGGCGCGGCACCACCACCGCCGCCTTCTGGAGTTTTGTCGTACGGCGCCTCGAGGTACCCTGACTGGCCGGCGAGGCCCCCTACCCAGCACGGCTCGCCGCCTCGTCAGATCAACGGCGGACCGCCGCCTCTTCAGCAGGTCTCAATCGGCAACCTGTCGTCGCTGCGGCCGCCGCCTATGGCCATGTCCACTGCTCCACCGATGCCGCCGGTCATTCCCAACGGCAACCACCACGGACTGCCCATTCATAACGGACTTCCTCCGTCGCCGCGGCGCATCGACGGACACCCACCTCCCTTGGGGCATGCCTCTCCCTACGGACATGGTTACCACCACCAGCAGCCTCCGACGCATGGTCTTCCGAACGGAGCGCCGCCGCCACCGCCGATCCGCGGCCCAGACAGCTTCGCAATGGGACTCATGTCACATCGTCCGCCTTACCCTCCTCACGGCGGAGTTCAGGGTGGCCGAGACGTTGTTCACGGACGGGATCCACGTGAGATGCCAGGCCCGTTGAGCGCACCCAACATGCATCCTGCCGAGCAGCCGCCTCGAGCAGCGGGAGCGAGTACGAGCCCGTCTCTCCGGAATCTTCTGTCATAGACGCATGTCCTTCCTCTTTGGTCAGGTTGGAAAGAGGCGTGCTTGGGTAGCGGGGACAGGTGATGAGAAACGAGATTATGGACACTTCTGTGGATGCATGTGTTTTGCAGAGGAAAAGGGCGAGCAAAGGGGGACGAGGAGAGGAGATGACTGTGTACAACTGTACTGTTTTATGTTATAATCTGGGGAGCAACCCAGGAGGGCGGATTCGCGAGTTGTTCTCTACAGCGGGAGCTGTCAGGCGTTGGAGGGAAGTGTTGCTTACTCGATTAGATGAGCTTGGCGAACATGTCGCACCACCTCGCACCGGGCGAGGAATAGACTCAGTACAGTACAGGCTGGTCGGTGAAGACCCGGTGAGTGATATGTGAGGTGAGTGGCAGCGGTGAGGTGAGGGAGGTGGACGGTCAAGAGCCCCACAACAGGTAGGTCATGTGATGTGGCGCTACCCCTTGATGTTGCGGCCAAGCGACGCGACGCTGCAACGGGTCCAACGAACCCTGGAAATAGCATAGATCTCAGTGGCTCCCCGCCTCCACAGGCACGCACTAACCAGAAGCGCAGGAACGGGCTGTCGAGGCTGTACAAGAACACAAACGGCACAATCCATCAGGCATCTAGAGTAAAGATAGGGCGGGCAAAGCAGGGCGAGGCGGGGCTGAGGCCCGATTCATGTGCTGGATGCCCCAAGTTTGGTCCAAGATCGGGTTGGGCTGTGTGGCCGAGTCATCCATCATCCTGAGGGATGAGATGGGATGGGATGGGATGAATGGATGGAGGAGAGAGGGGGGACTGGAGGGGCATGTCCCTGGTCATCCAGGGGCCCAGGGGCCCAACTCGAAATCGACTCCGAAAAACTGACGTCGTAGCGCGGCGGCATTTGGGCCCTCTAATTTCCAGTCCCCCGAGCAGCGTTCCATGCCCGCTCAGGGCCAATGAGCAGCCTTGACTTGAGTGCACGATGGAGCGATCAGAGAACCCGAGTGATGAGAGTGTGATCGTCCGCACGGGGTGCTGTGCTGTGAAAATGGTGATGGAAAGAGCGGCCTTTCGGTCTGGGTTGCAGTTGGCCGGTGGAGCGTGAAAGAGCATATCAGGCACGGGTGCAGCATTGTTCCATGCCATGGTTCCTGACCCAAGCAGTGGAGGTGTTAGTGGCCTTTGCCCTGCTGCAATGAATGCGCCCCCCCCTCAGGGAACCCAGAGGTGACCCTCGTTCGCTGGCGCTACACCTCGGGTAGCCTCGTACCTCGCAAGTACCTCGCCCAATCCTCTGCCGCCCCGACCGCCCTCTCGAGGTGAGCGACCCCCTCCTCTCCCCGACCTGAGCCCACTAACATTTCTCCCTGTACTACCGCCGCCCGGTCGGGAGCCACCATCAACAACCGGAACCACCAGACAGTCTACCTCCCCCACGACGCTCCGATCATTCTAGGAGTCGGGACGACCACAACCCTCGCTCGGCCAGGTCCCAGCCTTTTTCCCGCTATCCTTTGAACCTGTCACCTCTCACGCCTTCCTCGAGTCGACCCCCTCCGGACGTCCATGTCGGCTTCGACCGCCGCCGCAGCCCTCCTCCCCGACCGCCCACCCTGCCTCGCTGCCACAGTGTGGCCGACTTGTTCAATTGGGCACCCGCGAGCAACCTCTCGCCCTTTGGACCATCACGCGACTGCCTCTTGAGCCGCAACTCTCCGCCGAACTTGCGGCATTACAAAAACAACACAAAACCCGGCAAGCCACCCTTTTGCGGCAACACGTACGATTTGTGGCCCTCTTCGCTCCCTGCCTCTCTGGCTTTACGGTACCTTCCCCCCGCTCGCCTTACCGCCCCCCTCCAAAGGCGTAGGTCCCGACTCGGCTGCCCGGGCTGAAGCTGATGCCGACCGACGACGGCCCGACGATCACCCAGCACCTTCTCCTCCTCCGATACCAGAGGCTGAAGGTCTCGTCGACTTGACTCGGTCGTATCTCACATTGCCATCTCCGCGAGAGGCGAGCAAGAGACTGAGAACGACCCGATCCGACCACATTCGTTTCTAGAGGGCCTTGCGTCCACCGACATCATGGCCTCGTATCCCAACGACATGTCGGGCGACGACCGCTACCGCGAGGCCCCTCCTGTCATGCGCCCCGGTCACCCCATGGATGGGCCGTCATGGCAGAATGGCGGCCGAAAGACACCCGACAACATCCCCCCCGGCCGAACCTCGCGCTCTTCTCCAGGACCAAAGACGCCCGGCGAACGCGAACGCGACCGATCTCTGCCCGATCGTACCCGGGATCCTGACGCCCGTAAGAGCGGTGAGCGGACGAGATCTCGCCAGCGGAGCGGTCGTTCGGCCAGTGGTCAGCAGCGTGCCTGCAAGAAGTGCGGCGAGCCGCTGACAGGCCAGTTCGTGCGTGCACTGGACGGAACATTCCATCTGGACTGCTTCAAGTGTCGGGTAAGGACCGACCACCAAACCATTCTACCGATCGAATGTATCGTGACTGACGAGGGCGAGCGTGTAGGACTGCGGCCAAATTGTCGCCTCAAAGTTCTTCCCGGCCGACGACGAGAACGGCGAGGGCCAGTACCCGCTGTGCGAGACGGATTACTTCCGACGACTGGGCCTGCTCTGCTACCAGTGCGGCGGCGCCCTCCGTGGCTCATACATCACCGCCCTCGAGCGCAAATACCACGTGGACCACTTCACCTGCTCGCTCTGCCCGACCGTCTTTGGCGCCCAAGACAGCTACTACGAGCACGATGGCAACGTCTACTGCCACTACCACTACTCGACCCAGTTCGCCCAGCGATGCAATGGCTGCCAGACGGCCATCCTCAAGCAGTTTGTCGAGATTTACCGCAACGGCCAGAACCAGCACTGGCACCCCGAGTGCTACATGATCCACAAGTTCTGGAACGTGAGGCTCGCGTCCACCTCGGGCAAGGACAATCCGCTGTCCGGACCCGACGACCCAGAGACCAGAAATGCCATTCGGGCGCTGGAGGAGCAGATGGAGGATAAGGTCTATCGCATCTGGAGCGTGTTGTCAACGTTTGAGGAGTCGTCCGCGGCCTGCATTTCCGACATGCTGTTGCATGTCAGCAACGGCGCCTACGTCGATGGCGTTCTTGTGGCTAAAAAATTCATCTGGCACGTTGAGGTGCTGTTCAACGCGACCGACAGGCTGGATTTTACTACCCAGCAGCTGCAACTCAAAGGTATGTCTGACAAAAAGCGCGGCGTGGCCAACACTGCTAATTCGCTCGGACAGCTCTGTCTTATGGGCGAGAGGCTAAGCTCCTCTGCAAGAAGACCGTTTCCTTCTTCTCGCTACTCTCGAAGACCCAGGACACGGGCGCGAAGAAGCTGGGAGTCACCCAGGAACTCCTGTCGCTCGTCACAGGCCTCGCTCACTACCTCAAGCTTCTCATCAGGATTTGCCTGCAGGGCGCGCTGCGCCTTGAGATTGACTCGAACAGCACCGACGGCCTTTACCAGTTCCTGGACGACCTGAGCGATCTCGAGTCCCTCAAAGCCGACGACAGGTCCCTGCAGATCATGACAGGGTCTTCTCGCCTCTCCGGAAAGAACTCGGACCATTGCGCCCTGTGCAACAAGTCGGTCGAAGATGAGTGCGCTCTCAACAGAGACAAGCGCTGGCACATTGCCTGCGTCAAGTGCACGAGCTGTAACAGAGAACTCGGCCGCCAGCTGGATGACGCGAGGTACAACGCCTTTGACAAGCGGATATACTGCAACAACTGCGTCGGCGTCACCTCAGAGGGCGCACTGCCGTTCGAACACGTCACAAGACTCCAACAATACACGTTCCTCCTCAAGGTCGCCCTGGCGAGGCTCATGGACATCCTCAAGAGCACCGGAGCGATACCCGGCAGCGACGACGAGTTCTCACCCAACGGAAACCTGGGCGGCGGAGCTGGCGAGGGTGGTGGCGAAGGGTCTCAGCGCAGCCTGGGCGACAAGGACCAGCCAGCATACCTCAACTCCGACAATCGCTCAAAGTCGTACGCCGGTGAGGCGCCGCAGCAGCATAATCGGGAGTCATCCTACGAGAATACTCTGAACGATATTCGCCGCCTGCGGAGCACACGTCTCGATAAGCACCTTTCGTCTAGCTTTCGCAAGGCGCGGACGTCACGCGTCCTCGACGGCCAGGATGGGCAGCCAGGGAGCCACCCCGGCGTCATCGCCGAGGATATGCCCCTCACCGAGGAGTCTGTCAACGACAGCATGTTTCACCCGGAAGCGTTGAGACTGGACGACATCTCGCGCATCGCGGCCGCCGAGCAAGCGAGGGAGCATTACAACCCTGATCGTCAGGAGCTCTACCGGTCTCCGGCGACGGATCCTTTCATGGGGAGCCACCAACGATCGCAGTCAACCGGCCGGCAGGTCGAACCGCGAAACGTGCCACGCGGGCGGAGGTTCTTCTCGGAGCTCTCGGCACTCGAGTATTTCAATGTTCGTCACCTCGCAGTTCTGATCATGCACCCGCACGTCGAGAACGAGTTTACGTTGGATGAGCTGCTCTCCTTCATTGAGTCGAAAAAGCCCGCGACGTTTTGGAAGAACCTCGGCAAGGCGTTCAAGAACGACCGCTCCAAGACGGTCAAGAAGAAGGGCATCTTTGGTGTGCCGCTCGAGGTCATTATCGACAAGGACGGAGCCGAATCGACTGATGGTGTCGGTCCAGGTGCCCTCAAGATTCCCGCCATCCTCGATGACCTCATCCGGGCGATGAAGGGCATGGACCTCTCAGTTGAGGGTGTGTTCCGCAAGAACGGCAACATCAAGAAGCTTTCGGACCTGGTGGAGAAGATCGACAGGGACGGTTGCGACAGCGTCAACCTGACTGAACAGCCCGTGGTCCAGATCGCCGCACTCCTGAAGCGATACCTGCGGGAGCTGCCGGATCCGCTGCTCACGCACAAGCTGTACCGGCTGTGGCTGATCATCTCGAAGATCCAAGATGACAACAAGAGGAGGCAGTGTCTGCACCTGAGTTGCTGCCTGCTACCAAAGTCTCATCGCGACTCGATGGAGATTCTCTTCGTCTTCCTCAAGTGGGCGGGATCCTTCCACCAGGTCGATGAAGAGGTCGGGTCTCGCATGGACATCAAGAACCTCGCGACCGTGATCGCCCCCAACATTCTCTTCAACAACCAAAAGCTACTGGCGCTCGACAGCGATCCCATGTTTGTCATTGTGGGCGTCGAGGACATGATCCGCGACATTGAGTCGATGTGCCTGGTATGTGGCCCTGAGCTTTCCCGGGCTTACCCCGTGACTAACCGCCCCTGTGTATAGGTCCCCGACGAGATCATGAACCTGATGGACGACCCATTCGTCATCGCTGGCAACACCAATGCCGATCTTTCGACCAAGGAGATTCTTAAGAAATACCAGGACCGCGTCGGCCAGAAGCCGGGCGGTCCCTTTGAGGTCGGTGAGGCCCACAACCGCCAGGACGACCACTACCGGCCGCCACCTACACGCGTTGATACCGACCCCGCGCTGTACAAGGAGGCTCGAAGCGTTCGTCCGGTACAGGATCCGCCGCTGTTGGGCCCTTCGGCGGGCGTCACCGACTCGGCCACGCCGCCGCCGCAGATGTGGCGCGGGCCTAGCGATCCCGGCCACCCCTCTCCCTACAAGAACGAGCAGGCCACCTACTCGGATCCGCAGCTCGAGCCTGCCGATGGCACGCAGAGGAGAGAATGGCGCAACTCGGCCTGGGGCAGACAGAACGGCGGTGTCGGTGTGGGAGGGAATACGTGATACGGGACGGATGCCGACTTGTATTCCTGATGTTTTCCCCTGCAGAGCAGCAACTGCGATGTGGGGATGCCACGCCTTTACGACCGAAATTTTTTGTTTTTGTTCTCTCTTGTTCGGCCCATTTGCCTCTTTGCATCTTCCGTTGCATTCAGGCGGCGTTTTTTGCTTCACCCCCAAGAGCCTCGACTCATTCCCGCGAGGGCCGACGTGGCGGAACAAAGGGGAGGGGCTATCTGGTTTTGAGTATCCGATCCGAATACAAATGCGCACCACCCCTGAGCCGGCTTGGTCTCGTTTTCTACTTCTTCAATGGCGGGTTGGGGCGGTGGAGAGTTGGTTGGATCCCGTCACCACTCGGCCATGGCCGCGCCGAGGCTTTTGTTATACGACTGGCATCGACAAGCTGACTCAACGAGCTGGCATGCTGCTTTACGCTGAGGGCGCGCGGGGGGGGGGGGGGGGGGGGGGGGGGGGGGGCTGTAGGTCGAATTGGGGGTGATTGTTTGCATAGGGCGTGGTTGGTTCTGCCCAAGGCAGAGGCCGTCGTCTGCATGTGAGAGGTATAGATGATGTTGTGGAGAGTACGAGCGACAGAGCTTGATGGGGTTCCCCACCTTGGCCAGCCTTCTGCGAAGCACGGGGACGCGTTTGTACATGAGAGGAGGTAACTTTCTTGCTCAGGGGTCACTTCTCGGGCGGGTTGCAACGGCTGGCAAAATATGACGTCCAAAGATGTCGTCAAATTACTCTACGTTAGCGCGCAGATGAAGCACATGTGAAGTGAGCGGACAGGCTGGTACTTCTCTTCCAAGCCACCGCGATGCGGGCATGGTATATTACATTTCCCTAAGTTTTATGGACAGACGTTGGAGGCGGGGGTTGCCCTTCTTCTCTCCCCGCCTCTTCATGTGAGCTGGTGGGTATTGGGTGATGGTTTTTAGAAAAAAGGGGGAGTAATAAAAAGAGAACTAAGTAGTAAAGCGGAAAAAATCACATGAGATCATTGCGCATGGATGAATATGTATGCCCCCAACCTGGCGCCATCCCTTCCCATTTCCGGGCTGGCTGGCCTTTGAATCTTTTCCTCCTCCATCTCTCCACGGTTTGGGGGGTGCTCACTTGAGCGGCGGGATGGCGCCGGCCTTTTCCTGGTCCAGCACCCATTGGACACCGCGCTGGATGCCCTCGTGGAGGCTGACGATGGGACGGTAGCCGAGGGTGCGCTTGGCCTTTGTGATGTTGTAGTAGCGGGTCATGCAGGCGTAGATGCAGCGCTGGCGGGTAAAGACTGGTGCCTTGCCGATAATGTGGCAGCCGACCTCGCTCATGAAGCCAAGGACGAGACCAATCTCCTTGGGGATGGACCAGACGTGGGAGGTGCCCTTGTCGGAGCCGGCGGCGCGGAAGATGGCGCGGGAGAAGTCCCAGAAGTAGATGGGAGCGTCATTTGTGACGAAAAAGGCTTCGCCGTCGACGCGCTCGTGGTCGAGGGGGAGGGTCTTTGCGGTAGAGGAAACGCGGAGGAGGCGGGCGGCGAGGAGGTGGGCATGGGCGACGTTGCCGACGTAGGTGAAGTCGAACAGGTTGTCGCCATCGCCGATCTGGAAGCCGGTGCGGCCCTGGCGGTAGACGCGGATGAGCTGGTGCAGGACCATGGTATCACCTTCGCCAAAGATGCCGGCGGGGCGGATGGCGGCGGTCAGGAGACGGTGGTCTGGCTGGCGGTTGGCGGCGAGGACGAGCTCCTCGGCGGCGGCCTTGGTCTCGGAGTAGTATTCCGTCTGAGCCTCGCCGCGGATGAGGGGCCAGCGCTCGTCGGCGTTGATGAGGTTGCTGACATTATCGGAGACGACGGAGGCGGAGGAGGTGTAGACGAGTGCGGAGACGTCTGCGGCCTGGCAGGCGGCGACGATGTTTGCGGTGCCGTCAATGTTGACGCGCTTGTAGAGGTCCTTGTTGGGTTCCTGGCCCTCTGCGTGCGGCGCGGGGGAGGCGGTGTGGATGACGACGTCGGGCTTGATCTCGGCAATGACCTCTGCGACGCGGTCGGCGTCGGAGATGTCGACCTCGTAGTAGGCGACCTTGTCCTCGTCGGGGCGGCGGTTGCGCGCGCAGCGGAGGTCGATGGAGGCGACGTGGGAGGCTTTCCAGAGGGGGTCATCAATGATTTGGTTGACAATGTGGTGGCCGAGGAAGCCGTTGCCGCCAATGACGAGGACGCGGCCCAGGTCGCGCGCCTTGACTTCGGCGGGCTTTTCAGAGGTCATTGTGAGGGGGGGAGATGAAGTAGGAGGAGGGGAGGTCGGTTCGCGGAGAGCTGGGGGCGCAACGAGGTGTGTTGGGCGATGCGATGCTTCGACGAGGTGTCCCGAGATAAAAAGTCGACACGGCGCTGGAGGAGAAAGTCAATGGGATGTTGACTTTAGGTGTCGGTCGAGTCGGTCGATCAGATGGGCGAAGATCTGGGGTCGGTCGGGTTGGTGGTGGGCGAGGAGCGAGGAGATGCCAGACGGAGTCGTGGCCACGGTGCGGTTAGCGGTGCGACCCCCGGCCCACGTTTCTCCAGGGCCCGGCTGAATGGTCCATTTGGTTCGCCGACTGGATGCCACTTGTCCAGATACGCCCGGCCGCAGCGCGTTGGCAGGCAATCCGGGGGTACCTCTACCAGAAGCTCATCTCCAACAGCCCCGCCTGCTGACTGCGGGTGCGGGGGGCAGCTTGATTTGGTGAGCCTCTTCACATTGTGGCGGAGCAACTGAAGTCGACCGGATGTACAGATGACAGCGGCGCGCACGTGTCCAATGCTACCTCCCTACTTTAGGTACGGAATTTACCTTTCAGGGACGATTACTCTGCAGCAACATGTCGATCGATCTCGCTGCCCTATAGCAGGTTCGTCTACGGCTTGCGCTTGGGTACTTTACAGGTAATCGCCCGACGTCAGTGGGCGCTGAGACAGATGCAGACGCGGGAGGTGTGTGCTAAAGCTAAAAGGTGGTAATCACGACAGCAATAGACGCACCCTGGGTGTGTTTTTCTTTCCATCCCTTTTCACCTCCAAGAGCCAACGGGAAAAGGGGGCCCGCCAATAGCGTGAAATCTGCCCTCTTCAACATCTGTTGCCAAGAAACATCACCTACAGGCGAGCCCAGCGAGAGGAGTGTGGCTGGTTGACGAGACTGCTACTGATAAGGTAGAGACAGAGGAAGAAAGAGAGATCCCCCGATGCCCTAGACCATCCACTTCTTCAGGACGGCACCTGCAAACCCTCCAACGGCTCTCCTCTCATTCCAGGCCCATCTGCCCACGGCGACGGAGGCCAGGGGCACAATGCCCAGGGCAACCAGGCTGACCAGCCACAGATCCCAGTTCTTCGCCTTGAAAGCCGACATGCGCATGTCCGCCGTCTCCAGATGCATCGGCCGCAACTCCCTGCCGTCCTCGAACCGCGCCTCGGCGTCATACATGACCTCCTCGATGAGATCCGCCCCGTGCTCCTTGCGCCGTGACGCAGCTCGCGCGATCCGCTGCATGCGCACGCAGCTGCGCTTGTACGACCCGTCCCTATCCTCGGAAATCAGCCCAATCTTGTGCGAGAGCTCCTCAGCCGTAAACGCGAACTTGTCGAGGGGCTCCGAGGTCCCGCTAGCGACAAGGCGCGGCGAGTTGGAGATTTGGTCGAAGAAGAATCCCATGGCCAGCATTGGCTTCCCGTGGTAGAGGCCTTCGTTGGCGCTCGAGCCGCCGCCGTGGGTGAGGTAGATGCTCGTATGGGAGTGTTCCAGAATGGCGCGCTGTGGTGCAAAGGTTGTGAAGAGGAAGGACGGGTGGTCGCCTTTGAAGAGGGAGTCGAACGTGAAGATTTTGCCGCTGGTATCGGCAAACTCGTGCCTCAAGTCGATATCGCCGCGGCCGGCGACGGGGACTGACCAGATGACACCATCGACGTATTCTTGATCCAGGGCGGCGATTAAGCCTTCCACAAGCTTGACGGCCGCTTCATTGGAGAGTATGATGTGTGTTCCCAGGGCTAGGTACAGCGTTCTCTTGTGCGAGTCCAGGAAACTGGCGTAAGATTCAGTCAGACCCGGATACTCATCAGCAAGAATGGGTCCAACGGCCGCAACGAGGGGCGGCAGGTCCTTTGGCACCTCGAGGCCGAAGAACGAGTTGATCAGAACGAGGTGGTTGGGCTTCTTTAGGATTGGAATCATGTAGTCGACGCCAGCTTTCCGCCTCATTGCCTTTGTCCACCTAACCCAGCGCAAGATAGCCGGCGCGGCCTTGACGACGATGAGCTCGTTGCAAATACGAGACAGCATGGAGGCGTTTTCTGACGTCAAAGTGCCATCGAGCTGGAAGCCTGGCTGGCCGGGAATGTAGGGACAAGGGCAGATGAATGCAGGCATCTGGGGATACACCACGGCGATGGGGATGTGGTATTGGTGAAGCATGTCTTTTGCGGCGTCGACGAAAAAGTCGACGAGAAGAAAATCCGGCCTTGTATCCGAGTCTTCGATGAGTTTCTTCAGGCCATGGTAGGTCTGGGGCCAGTTGGAGTCGAAGAGGTATTTGGACTCCATCACACTGGAGAAGCCTTTGGAAGAGTCCCATCCCCGCATGCGCAGGTAATGAGCTTGGAGCTCCTCATGGGAAGGGCCAGCTCCTAGGAGGTGGACTTTTTGGATGTATTCGTAGCCCGATGTCCAGCTCTCTTGGCCTTCGAGGGTTGCGAACTCCAGGATGTGACCGCGCTGTGCCAGGACCTTTCCCAGCTCCAACACGGGGGCTGCGGTGACATCAGCGCCCTGTGCCATTGAGTTGTACTATCAGGGAAAACTTACCAGCATGGGTAAATCCGCCCACGGTGACGACCATGAGGATCTTACGAGGCGGATTCCCAGGGGTAGCCATGACTGCAGGCAGGTACAGTGTTGGACAAACGAGATCTCAAAACACCAAGTTGAGTGTGATGGCAGCCAAGTTCAGATTACGAAGCTATACACGGTCAATATGAAGGCAGCACGCAGAAGTTCATGCAAAGGTCAGAAGTGCCCATGGGTCAAGGCGGTCCATGGGGTGTATTTGCATGTCTCGCACGCTGCCCGCCTGCATTGTGATAGGACCGGGTGATTGAGGGTATATACGAGGGATCATTGAAACTCTCCGACGCGGAAACAGCCGGGAGGTCATCAGGGCCGAAGGAAGGAGGATCATGTCCTGGGAAACAAACAGCCCAAGACCCCTGTCAGTCGGTCGCCTGGGATCGACAAACACGCAAGACAGGACACCATGATTGCCGACAACCACGCGATGCACTGCTTTCGTTCCCACAAATACCGGCAACAGTGCTGTACATCACGCCACTGTTGCCAACAGCTCCATTTGGTATTGCGGCACAGATATAGCCGTCCAATCGCCTGCCCTTATGATGGTGCCCTGAGGCCGCGAAACCATCAAGGTTCAGCGGACCGGACACCACCTTCAAGCTTGGTCGGCAAGACGGCAGAGGCTTTGGACAAAACCGATCTCACCTTGACATTCTCCTTCTCCGTCGTGGCTGTTGGCGCAATCCAGGGCGCCTGAGCCGAATTATCCACCTACATCGGTATCGAGGTACCGCTGAGTGTTTCCACTGCATCTTCAACCATTTTCGTAAGTACCAGAGCCTTGATCGAGGTTACTTCCACTGATGAAGCAATGTTGATGGAAGAGGGTGATGATGGAAAATCAAATCTCGACCGTGAATGGCACAGCACTGTTTGGCAGTGGCACGGTCCAGAAAGTGGCACGTGCACGTGACTCCATCTCCAAGTCAATGCTGCCTGTTGAACGCCCCAAACCGTCGATTCACGCCTCGTGACAAGCCCAACTGCAGAACACTTTTTGGCCCAATTTGCCTCGCTCTCTTGCTCTCTTTTGGTTTCCCTCACACACATCATTCCTACATCCATTCTATCCCCTCTGCTCCCCGCCACCAAGAAATGTTTGGCTCCTGCGGCAATGCCAACACCGCCAGCCCCAAGGAGGAGGGAGGATGATGCTGAGATACTCGTCCATATCGCCGCCCCAGCTAGGACGGCAGACGACAGGCACTACCGGGCCCTTGCTTCAGCATATCTCAGCTTTCAGCCTGGCACCCGAAGTTGTCTTGTTGTGCCGGGCAGCTTGCCTTGCAGCATCAACAGCATCAACCAAAGTCCACCACTGTCCTCTCCTCCCAGACATGGCTCAAGACACTCGTCTCCGGGCTCATCTGAGCTGTCATTCTCTGGGGCCTGGGGAAACCTCGAATCGCCAAGGCTAGCTGTCACGCCGGCACATCGCCACACCGGGAATCACCTCTCATCACAGGCCAGCAACGGAGATACCTCTGCGTGGGAGACGCAAAATTCAGAGCCGGGCCCCTCCAAAAGTACGCAGCAGGACTCTCTGGTTCCTCCAAGTGAGATTATAGACTCTATGCCTGTTGCCCACGGTGGGCAGCTCGGCCTCGTCTCCCCGAATCGTTTTATCGAACACTTCATGCGGCCGCTTCAAAGCTCCCCAACAGGAACTCCGACGTTCCCTTCACTCGGGTCCATTCTTCCCGTCTCGCCCATCGCATCGAGAAGCGCGCCAGTCATCATACCTGGCACCCCAATGAACCAGCCAGCTTTCCCCGTTGCCAGGCCGTCAAAACCAGTCGAGACGCCTTCCTTCGTTGTCCCAGATACACCACCGCCAGCAGAGAGAAAAACCTCGCCGCTTCCAGAATCGAGCGCCGAGTCTGACGTGGACGTCATCGAGGATACTGTCCTTGAGGGCGGTCCCCCGATCATCAAAAAGCGACCTGCCCCAAAATCCCTTCGCGCAGAGTCGGAACCTGTCACAAGCAAGAGACAGAGACACTCCAGCGACGACCCAACCCCCGGGCCTCTGACGAGAAGCGTGAGCGACAGTGGTGCAAACGAGGACCACGAAACCTCCAATCCATTGGTGTTACAAGGCACAGACACATTCCATCTCTCCCTCCTCGAGATCGATCCGCCAGAACCTCCCATCGGAACCGGCGACCTAACGCCCGAATCGCTCATCACCCCGAACCTCATCGCCCTCGCCATTGCACTAAACCCCTCCCATCGGTTCCGACCGGTTGAGCGAGCAAGAGACCTGCGCCCTCTGGAGCGGGGCTACTGGCTTATCGACTGCTCCGACTGGGGAGAAGCAGAGGTGCACAAGGCGTGGGGCTTTCTGCACAACTACCTTTCAAAAGGCTACGCAGGTTGGGGGACCAGAAGCGTCCGGGATGAGAGGTGGGGATGGATAAGAGTTTGGTGTTTTGGGCACGTCGTGAGCCACATCTACCTACTGCTGTATCTTGCGAGCGAGCGCAAGCTCAAGACTCAAGGAGCTCAGTGGATCGATGGCGAGGGCCGCGTTGTTCTCGTTACAAACGGACACGATTAACGGTTGGTCGCGGTGTTTTGGGCATATTCCAGCCTCTTTGGCTGGAAGGCGTTTGGATGGACGCCGTCTTTTGCATTTGACTTGATACCCCTGCATTTCTGGGTCGGCGTTGAGAGTCTTGGTTTTGGGGCATCCTTGGTGTATCGCATGGACGCATTGGAAGTAGCATCGTTAGTTGGCGCAGCTCGCTGGAATTGACTGAAGAACTGAAAAGGTAAAACACCATATTCCTTCCAACCAGAAAATCGCTTGGCATTGATACAGTTACAGAAGGCTCGACACGTACGCAGATGCCTGCCTCCTCCTCCGCCGCCAACCTTACACAGCAAAGCACGCACGTGGCACTGCTCGCCCGCCCGCCCGGAATGACGACACATTGAAGCCAATGAAACAGATACTGCCTTATAGATAGAGATGTTGAGCCACGGGAGCTGGTCCAGATGAGGGGTCGGCGGCCTAGGGTTCGGGCGACGCCGAAGTCTTGACCTCCCTGCCCAAGGTCTCCTGCGCCTCCCTGGTGTAGCGCATGAGATCCGCCGCAGTGATGTCATCGTACACCTATCGTGCGTCGTCAGTACACATCGTCCTCGAGTGATCACACACGGTCGACCGTTCTCGCGACTCACCTTCCTCGCTGCAGGGTCCAGGTTCCTGAATTCCTCGGCTACTTGCTTGGCCACATCGGTCGGCCGACCGGTCAGCTCGCCAGAAGCCCAGCGGGCCTTGACGAACTGGACGAACGGAGTCATGGGACGCTTGGGCTGGCGCTCGTCGCGGATGATGTTGCTCCTGGAACCCGCCTTGGCCACCCTGCGGCGAAGCAAGCGGCGGGCGTTGTTGGCGTCGTTGATCTCATTGGGCGTGTGGGACGCGACCCATGCCTTGTAGTTGGCGTCGTTTTGGAGCCTGTTCTCGGCGGCAGTCTCACCAAGGGACTGTTGATCATGTCAGCGACGAGGGCGGCGACCGAAAGTGTTTCTTCAATTTCGATGCACATACCTGCAGCTCGGCCTCGGAGAGAGTCCGGAACACCTTGGCCACGTCGGCCACCTGTTTAGTGGCCGGCACGCCCGCCACAATGTTGGCAGCGCAGAAGACCATCCACTTGCTGTCGGGCAGCATCTTGGGTTGTTCCTTGATAAGAGCTTTGATCTTGAGCTCCTTGATCTCCTTCTTGAGCTTCTCCTCGGGCGTCAACTCCTTCTTGACCTTCTTGGCCTTCGGCTTGGGCGCGGCCTTCTTCACGGCGGGCTTCTTCGCTGCCGCCTTGGGCTTCTTCGCAGCCGTCGTCTTCTTGGCCGTGGTGGTGGTCTTGGCCTTCTTCGTCTTGGTGGCCGGCTTCTCGGCGGCGTCGGGGGAGCGAGACCAGAGCGATGTCGTGAAAGTCCTCGAGGCCGGCGCGACGGCCCTGACGAAGCTGGGAGTCGCGGTCGCCGTGCGACGGGCCGCCAGGGCCGAGCCCCGGACGAGGACGCGCTGCACCGAGGCACGCCCGATAGCTGTCAGCATGGTGGGCGACAGTTGTGTTGAATACAGGAAAATTGAGCGCGAGGGACGAGGAGCGGAGATTGGGGTGGGCGAGCGAGTGTTGTCGAGAATGATCGTGGGTGAAGAAGAGCTCTGGTCGAGATTTGACTTGGAAATGGGGTGGTGTTGATGCTCTGCATGAAGGCACATGCGGCCCTGGACCCGTGTTTCGTCGGAGCTCCAAGTATCGGGTACTTAACATCGCATGAGTTTAGCGCTACAATAGAAGTTCCTCTACATCTATCCCCACACCTGCGTCACCCACCTGCAGCCCGTTCCTGGCACAGCAGAGGAAGCTGCCCCAAGCTCGTGCCTCCAAGGGTGCCTTATGTAATCAGCCTCCTGCCGCAGCCCAGAGGCACCAACGAGACGCGAAGCTCAGCTGGAGCTGCAACCTCACGCCGCTCCCCAGTCGTTGCTCTCCATCATCACCACCATCATCCGGCAAATCAAAGCACTTCCTCCCCTCCTCCATACCGACCCTTTCGATATCGCCAGACATCTATCGGACAGAACCACTCTCCAAAACCACAAAACCACCACATTCTCCCACCATGGATCACAGACCGCAAGCTTGGGGCCGTGTATGTCCCCCCGCAACTCCCATGGCTCAACACCACGGCCTCCATTGCTGACCTTCCCCTAGCCCAGAGACGATGTCTACGGTCCCTACGACGCCAAGCACATGAACCCCAACGGTCCCAACCAAGCAACACAATCACCCATCGTCACGGGTACCTCCGTCGTCGCCATCAAGTACAAGGACGGCGTCGTCATTGCCGCCGATAACCTGGGTATGTCACCTCCACAAACGCCGTTCCTGCCCCGACACTGTTGCTAACATCTCCCGCCCCCAGCGTCGTACGGTTCCCTCGCTCGCTTCACCGACGTCAAGCGCCTGCGCACCTTTGCCGACTCGTCCGTCGTCGGCTTCGGCGGCGACGTCTCCGACATGCAGTACCTCGACCGCCACCTGACCTCCCTCGCCATTGACGAGTCCTACGCCGCCCCCTCCATCACGGGTTCCGCCGGCGACCACCCCGCCGACGCCGCCGGCAACTCCTCGGGCAAGCCGCGCCTCAACGCCGCGAACCTGCACCGCTACCTGGCCAAGCTCTTCTACGCTCGCCGCTCAAAGTTCGACCCTCTCTGGAACCACGTCCTGGTTGCCGGCATCGACGACGATAACAAGCCTTTCCTCGCCGCCGCCGACCTTCTCGGCACCACCTTCTCCGCCCCCTCCCTTGCCACCGGCTTCGGCTCCATGCTGGCCCAGCCCATCATGCGCCGCCACGCCCCCGACGAGGAGGCGGCCGCCAAGCTCACCCGCGAGGAGGCCGTCGAGGTCATCAAGGAGTGCATGAAGGTCCTCTACTACCGCGACGCCCGCTCTCTGGACTCGTATTCCATCGCCGTCGTCACCCGCGATGGTGTTGAGCTCAAGGAGAACGAGCAGCTGGAGAAGCAGAGCTGGGCCTTTGCCGAGAGGATCAAGGGCTATGGCACGCAAACCGTTTAAGTACAAGAGAGCCAGTGCGGAGGGACGCAGGACACTTTCGTGGCTGCTGGGGAGACTAGGAGAAGGGGGGTTTTAGGTCATGTGACCTTGTACCAATAGACGGAAATGACATATGCCTTGCCATGTATGTTTTCCCGGTTATCACTCGATTATTGTGCCTGCGTGTACTTTCCGTTGCCGGGACGCTTGGAGAACCCCGTTGGCTTGTCCTCGAGCATCGGCGCTTGTCCCGTTTCCGGACCGTCTCGATAAGCCCGCAAACGAAAACATCACTTGATCAAAACATGGACAAGATCATCATCATGCGTTTTCACGTGCGAGAAGACCCCCCAAGATCAATCTAAAGCATCAATTCCGCTAGTGTTCGTCTGCCCAGTCATACTGTGGCAGCGTTCCGGCCCCATTCCAATAATACATCATGACAGATCTTGTCTAAGCGCTGAATTCCAAAACAAGGGCCGGCCTTTTTCCCCGTCATTCACTCCATTAACACACTGTAATCGCCCTTTCCCCATCTCGATCAAGTCGGCGTACCGCTTACTCGACGGTGACGGACTTGGCGAGGTTGCGAGGGAAGTCGACGTTAAGGCCTTCCATGACAGCAAGCCAGTAGGCGATGAGCTGCAGAGGAATGACGTTCAGGATACCCTGAAGAACGTCGACGGTGCTGGGGATCTCGATCTTCTGGGCCTCGCTGGCGCTGAACTCCTCGTCGTTGGGGTTGCAGATGACAATAGGCTTGCCGTTGCGGGCGACGACTGGGTCAGGGTTAGCAACTGTGATACGTAGTGGTGACGGGCGGGGGAGGACAAACCTTGCTGGTAGGCGTTGAGAGACTTCTTGAAGATCTCATCGCGAGTGAGGATCATGATGATGGGAAGGTTCTCGTCGACGAGAGCCAGAACACCGTGCTTCAGCTCACCCGACATGACAGCCTCACAGTGCAGGTAGGAGATCTCCTTGATCTTCAGCGCACCCTCGAGGGCAGTGGAGAACTGGCTACCACGGCCGAGCAGCAGCAGCGACTTCTGGTTCTTGAAGGTCTGAGCGCAGAGCTGCTTGATGGACTGGTCCTGGGTAAGGATGTCCTTGATCTGGTCCGAGATCTTGGCGAGACCATCCATGATCTCCTCGCGGCGCTTCGTCTTGGAGGCGCGGTCCTCGCTCAGAGACAGGGCGAACATGACCATGGCGATGAACTGCGAGGTGTAGGCCTTGGTGGAGGCGACACCGATCTCGGGACCGGCGTTGACGTGGACACCGCAGTGGGTGAGGAGAGAGATGGACGAGCCAACGACGTTGACAATACCGACGGTCAGGGCGCCGCGCTCAAGGCAGTACCTAAGTGCCATGAGCGAATCGGCGGTCTCGCCGGACTGAGAGACGAAGACGCAGGTGTCGTCGCGGAAGACGGGGGCCTGACGATCGAGGAAGTCGGAGGCGAGCTCGACGGCGATGGGGATCTCGGCCAGCTCCTCAAACACACCACGGACGGCCATGCACGAGTGGTAACTGGTACCGCAAGCGATGAAGATGATCCTGCGGCAGCGGCGGATGGTGGAGATGTAAGAGCGAAGACCACCGAGGGTGACGGTCTTGTTGGCAGCGTCGAGACGACCACGCATGGTGTTGACGACGGACTCGGGCTGCTCGAAGATCTCCTTCTGCATGAAGTGGTCGAACTTGCCCTTCATGATCTCCTGGAGCTCGAGCTCGAGGGTCTGGATGGTGCGGACGTTGGAGCTGCCATCGGCCTTCTTGAGGCGGTGGATGTTGAGGGAACCCTCGTGGATGTGGGCAATATCGTCATCCTCGAGGTACATAACCTTCTTGGTGTGCTCAACAATGGCCGAGGGGTCCGAGGACAGGAAGAACTCGGTGGGCATGGGCATGCCATCGTCGGTCATGAAGGCGCGCGACTGCGAGCGGTGGAGCAGGGACTTGTCGGCGGCGGAGAGCAGAGCGCTGGGGTTGAGGAGATCGCTTTGCTTCTTAAGCGCGGCGTTCTGCGAGGCAGCCTCAGCGGGGAGGGCGGCGGTCTCATCCGAGTACTCGACATCGACAAAGTCGACCTTCATGCGGCGGGAAGTCTTGACACCGATGACAAGGGGCGAACCCTTGCGGGCGGCGACGACCTCATGGGGGTAGTGGACCGACTTGATGAGAAGACCGTAGGCACCCTCGAGCTCCTGGATGACGGCCTTGGCGAGGTCGGTGAAGCCAATGGTGGGGTGCTGGTCGTAGAGGTACTTGGCCAGCTTGGCAATGCACTCGGTATCCGTCTCGGTCTCGAACTTGAAGCCCTTTGCGCTCAGGAGGGTCTTGAGCTCCTTGTAGTTGGTGATGATACCATTGTGGACGACGGTGAACTCCCAGGTGGGGTCGGACCTGCAAGGGGGGAGGCGGTGTCAGCCACTGCTTCATTCTCGAATACGAAAGCCGAGTCATGCTCTCAGGGGGGGGGGACGTACCTGTGGGGGTGGCAGTTCAGGCGCGAGGGAGGGCCGTGGGTAGCCCAGCGAGTGTGGGCAATACCGGCGTGGGAGTCGAAGATCTGGGTGAGGTCGGGCTTGGACTCCTCGATGAGCTGCTTGAGCTTGGCGACCTTGCCAACCTCCTTGAAGGCGAAGACCTCATTCTTCTTGTCGCCGTCGACGGCCAGACCGGCGGAATCGTAGCCACGGTACTCGAGGCGTGACAGACCTGGATGGAGGGACTAGCGTCAGCAAACAGTGGGCTCGTTGGGTGCTCGGGTGTTGGTGGGGGAGATCGATGGGTGCGCCGTCGGTTGCCGAGAAGCATTGAAGCTCTGACTAAGAGGCTCCAGGCCACCTGGCGGCAAACACTGTGAAGAGGGGGGCTGGCCCAGGGGGGGGAGGGGGGCGAAGGCAAGCTACCCCCGTCGGACCGAGCCTGAAATAGAGCTCGAGGCTGACAGGGCAACGCAGGAAAGGCATCGGCCGATGTGATGGGGAAGAGAAAGATGGATCAATGTCGATCCAACGAGGGGAGGACGTACCGTTGACGAGAGTGTCGAGGATGAACTTGCGGTCCTTCTCGACCAGGTAGTTCACGTAGCCGAAAATGCCACTACACACGAAACAGGCTGCGTCAGCTTCCAAGAGCTCCAAATCGGTGGGACGGGCATTGACAGCGACGCAGACCGGCCAGCACTGGGGAGGACTTGGATGGTGGGCGGACCCAGGTTCGAGCTAGAGGCGCAGCTGAAAGTGACGGACGTGCTGATCCTCGCTGCTTCTCACGAGAGATTTTGCCAGCGGGGCGGCTGCCATTGGCGGGACAGCGAGCGAGGATCGAGGCAGGCCGGATTCAGCTGGCGAGCGGCGAGCAGGGCGTGAAACAGACGGGGAGCGAAGAGGCGGTCTCCAAACTCCCAGGCTGCCCCTCACCACTCGCACGATTCCAGGCTCCGCTCCATCCAGTCGATTTGTTCGGTCCATTCGAGTGTGCCAGCCGGTCGGTCGGTCGGTCGGTCAGAAACCTAGGAGGGGTAAGGAATACGTACCACATGTTGTCTGCTGATGGAATTGGTTGTTGGGAGATGTGGTTGTTTGTTGCAATGGAATGAAGCGGGGGAGCTTCTGCCGGTAGTTCGTCGACGTCGGTGAGCGAGCGAAAGTTGGCGAGGAAATGGAAGGGGTATCAAAAGGAAGACCGAACGGAGAGGCTGCGCGCAAGAGTAGTTGTTGGTAGTTGGTAGAGCAAGAGCTAGAGGCTTTTTGCGGGAGAGGAGGAGGAGGAGGAGAAAGAAAGAGGCAAGAGGGAGACACCTTTGCCAGAGACGGCGGGGAGCTGGGAAGGCTTTATGCTCCTCAGCCCATGGGCCCCCTAGTGGTGTCCCAGACCTCTGAGGAGGTTCAAAATGTCTGGACCTGTTCCGGCCAGGGACACGAGCAGCAAAGCAAGCAAAGCAAGCAAGCATTGGCAGCCAAAACATGGTGGAGGCAAAGCGAGGGGCAGCTCCAAGCCCAAGCAGGGGCCCGATGGTAGGGTGGGGTCACTGCTTTGGCTTGGTCCAGGGGGTGCATTCGAGTGGCTGAGTGTTGTGGATTTGGCTTGGACCCTCTTCTGGCTGCATGCGCTTTCTGCTTGAAGCCGGATCGGATTGCTAGTGCCAGCTCTGCTTGACCGTGCTTGCCCACTGCTTGGTGATGATCTCCAATCGCCGCCCGCTTGCTTGCTTGAGGCTGACTGAACCGTCGAGACGGACGCGGCGGCGGGAGGAAGCTCTAGGGTTAGTGCCCGGGTCCAGGTCCAGAACATGGTCCAGATGCAGCATCGCGGCCGATGCCTAGACCATTGTTTTTTTTTCTTTGCAGCTTGCTTCAGGTAGGCAGATATTGTACGTCGTGGCATCACACATCTCGGAGGGTCCTGTTGTCTTGCGATCGCCAAGCTGCCCACAGAGACAGCGCCACGAAAAGGAGCGGTGTGGGCTGGCTCTGGGGGTGCAGTGGAGGGGTGCATCGGGTCCATGAGTGACGCAGGTGCTATGCGCCTGCGCTTCCGTTGCTGTGGTGGGGTAATGGAGGTTTTTGGCGGCGTTGGCCGGGTGTTCAGTTTCAGTTCACTGCCAGCTCACATCCCCATCAATCAAATCAATGTCTCTCCCGGACTCCCGGTGTGTCTGTCTCTCCGTGTCAAACAAGAACGGGTTGGCCAAAGACAGGCCAGATGTGGATGTTTGCTCGATGGATATCCTCCCCCAGGCCCAAGGCTGTGTTGCCACGGCAAAGTGTCGTATTCAGCTTGAACCCACCCGACTGCCGTGTACGAGGAGGCCAGAGACCCAGTGTCGCTCGCTCCGGGCAACACTCAGAAAGCACAGCTCAACGCAAAGCTCGGTTATTACTAGGCAGTCAGTGCTCGGACGTTCCGTGGCCTGCACAGAGCCGCATCCCATCTCGTGTCCCAAAAAGACCCTTGAGTATCTGTCATCGTTTTGTCTTGCTCATCGGGCCTGGGCATCGATGCATCACGAACCGACCGGAGGAAGCTCGGGCACGCTACAACCGTGGCCTGGGGTCCATTCCATTCCATGCCCGCCTGCCTGCACCCTCCTGCGTGTGCCCGTGGTGATGACAGCGCCCGCTGTAAGCTGACTGATATCAACCCATGCCTCCATTCATCCTTCATCGGGGGGGTCTTTTGGTACGCACGTGAGGCGCTGTCGTGAACCCCTCCGAGCATACCTCGCCAGCACCGAGCGGTCGGGCAAGTGGCATCGCTTCAAGACTCAATACCCTTTTCCATTGGGATCAACCTGTACGACGTCGTGGCCGTTGGGATCATCGGGAGCATTTTGTCTACTCGAGACACAAGCACTCACGTTGTCCCCGCCGAGTCCGACCAGGGGTTGACGCCTCCGGGAAACGCCTCGGTGGCCTCTTCAACATGGACAATGAACACACCCAATCACCCCGCCGGGATCAGCCTTGTCCTGTCCCTCTCTGACAACAAATCGTCTGCCGGCAAATGCACTGCTGCCCTGAAGAGAGTGACGTCCGTCGCACCGGCGACATCATAGGCTCATGGCCAACCCACCAAGAAACTCGTATTTTACCCCTGAACCCCCGCTCCCATATCCCTCACTGTAAGGCCCTGCCCCTCCACCCTTCAACTTTCCCCCCCTCCATCTTCGCTCGGCATTCGCCATGCAGGGCGCGAGCAACAATGCCAGACGGTGAAGATGGCCCTGTTGTGACGACCATGACCCCTGAATTTTTGGCACCAGACCCCCTCGTTCTCGCAATTGCCCCCCCTCCTCCCCTTGTTGGAACTGGCACGGCCACCAGAGGTCAGAGCTCACCTTGACCTGCAGCAGCTCGACTGGCCGTCCGCTAGCTACTCGTACTAGTGTCCAGTAGCGCGGCGGTGGATCGACGGCCTTTCCGCCACAGGTACGAGGATTCTCGTTGCTGTACAGCCTCCTCGCCAGGCCCCAGACCAAGGAAAATTGACGGGAAAGCCGAACCCCCATCCTACGCTGGAGCTGGACCAGAGGGGGATCCAGAACACCCCCTGTCGACGAAAGAACCGCCGGGATTCCACGCCTGGCCCTGTTTCCAAGAATAGCTGCTGATCTGGGCACTGATCTCATGCCACACAGGGATCAGGAGAAGCTGCGCCCTTTCAAACACAGCACAGCACACCACCTCGCCGGGCCCCCGGCCAACCCAAGCATCGTCACTCCGGCCGGGTCCAGGTACGAGCCGTAACCTTAATCATCGTGGAACTAGCCGGCCGTCTTAATGCTGTCGCCAGCGCGCATCAGTCAAGAGGTGGCGAGATCAGAAGCTGTCTTTGCCATCGACGAGGTCAAAGGGAGGGGCAAAACCAGACGGACCTCGGCCCTTGGAGCATGCCGTTTGCGGAAAATTCGTCGATGCTATTTTCTGCTCGTTCGCCCATGTCCAACTGAAGTTCCCCAGCCCAGCCTCAGGCGAAGCGCCCACCCAGGGCCCGCCTCTGAGTCTGTTCCTTACGATAGCCAAAGGGTCCTTGCCCACCCTGCTGCACTTGGGAACGAATGAGGATATCCTAGATCCCCTCTTGCCTCGGACACTCGGTGCATTTCCTACGAGTAGAGTCCCAGCCCACCCATGCAAGTCTGCCTGCGCCCAGAGTCAGCCAGCCCTGAAGGAAGCCGCTTCGCCCGATCCGTCGTCAGCCCTACAAGTACAGCTCTCTCGCTGGCGCCGCCGCCTGCACCGCGCCTCGCCCGGACCCGGCAACCATGCCGAGCTTTCTTGGCTGAGGCTGAAGGAGCTCACTTTTACCCATTCCAGCCAGCACGTGGGATGTGCGCACCCATTTGTGGCCGAGGCTTCGGTACCACTTCGCTCACGTTCACCGGGATGATGGACTGGATGGCAGGAACCCTCCCTTTTGTCTAGCTACCGGCCAACATACGTGCAGTGTGTGTGTGTCCTAGCTACGAGGGATTGGGCCCTGCTGATATCATGACGTCCGCAGTTCCTGTGTCCGATCCCCAAACACCGTGCAAAAGGATGTGTATGAACGATCCTGACAATAACAGACCCCGCCTGGCTTCCTTTCCTTGGCCGGCGACGGATCCGTCTGGATGCGATGATGCGTTTGTTGTGTTGTTAATACAAGTGCCGCACGAATCTACCTGTGGTCTGACTCTCGGCTCAGAACCGCCTTCGTGCTGCACTTCTTCCCGACCAAAAAAGCAAGGTAGGAAGGCATGGCCACGCCAAATGTGACAGAGCCGCTGATGCTCTGGCGAATGCGTGCTGTCGTGAAACGTAACCCTTAACCGCTTAGAGCTTCTGGTACTCAAGCTTGCCCTCCAGCTTCTTCGACTCGGCGACCTTGCGGACCGCCTTGTTGAAGTCGTCCTGGCTGATGGCATCGCGGTAGTCCTTGATGGCGAAGAGACCGCTAGAGACATGTCAGTGTCGATTCCATCATGGGCCAGTGGGACAAAACTTACGCCTCAGTGACAACGTTGCGCAGATCCGCACCGTTGAGGCCGTCGCTCATCTTGACGACGCTCTCAAAGTCAATCTCGCCCTCGGTGATCACGCCTGAGGCATGAATCTTGAGAATCTCAAGACGGCCGACCTCGTTGGGGAGAGGAATCTCGATCTTGCGGTCGAGACGACCGGCACGCAGAAGAGCGGGGTCAAGGGTATCGGGGCGGTTGGTGGCCATGATGATCTTGGTCTTGCCGAGGTAGTCGAAACCGTCGAGCTGGTTGAGGAGCTCCATCAGGGTACGCTGGATCTCACGATCGGCGCTAGTACCCTCGGAGAACCTGCGGCCACCGATGGCGTCGATCTCGTCCATGAAGATGATGCAAGGCTCGTGCTCCTTGGCGTATCCGAACATCTCGCGGATCAGGCGGGCGGACTCGCCGATGTACTTGTCGACAATGGCGGAGGAGACAACTGGAAGCCAACAGGTTAGCGAGCTGTCTGGGGGAGCGGGGAGCGGGGAGCTTGGGAGTACGTACCCTTGAGGAAGTTGGTCTCCAGACTGCAGGCGACGGCACGCGCCAGAAGAGTCTTGCCAGTACCGGGGGGTCCGTAGAGGAGGACACCCTTGGGGGGCTTGATGCCGACACGCAGGAACAGCTCGGGATTCTTGAGGGGCAGCTCGATGACCTCACGAAGCTCGCGGATCTGATCGTTGAGGCCACCAATGCCGGCGAAGCTGACCTGGCCGGGGTCCTCGAGGGACATGTTGTAGACGAGGGGATCGACCTCGCGGGGAAGCATGCGCATGATGGTAAGGGTGGTCATATCGAGGGCGACACGGGTTCCCTGCTTAAGCTTGGCCTTGTCAAGCTTGGACCGGCAACCAACGACATAGCGGGGACCCGAGGAGGCCTTGACGATGACTGCGGAGGAGAGTCCAGGTCAGCTTGTGACGAGAGCAATCGGGCGGGGCAGGGCGGGAGGGAAGGAACTTACACCTCTCATCAGGGAGCTGCTTGAGGACCTCGCCAATAATCTGGCCCACACTCTGCAGCGCCTTGATGGAGTCCTCAGTGCGCTCGTACTCCTTCTGGAGCTCGCGAATCTCCAGGCGAATGTCCTTGAGCTTGGATTCGAGCTCGCGCGACTTGAGCAGCTCGGCGCGGTACTCGGCAAGCACGCGCTTGCGCTCCTCGTCGACGACGGGGGGTGCCATGGTGTTCTCGTTCGAAGTCTCGCTCTGGGAATCGACGGCGCTGTGTGGCGGAAGGAAATTTGTCAGAGAGAGAAAACGGTTTCGGAGGTTTGCGGCAGCGGCTGAAAAGGGTAGGGAATTCCCGTCGCTGTGGGTTGGTGACGAGATGGGTTGTTGGTGGATGGAGTGGCAGGAGCGAAGGTGGTGGAAGGCAGCTGCAGGCTGTACGTACCTCTTCTTGCGATGAGCGGCTGCATCAGCGGCCAGCGCACGGGCCGCATACTCCCTGAAGGCCGCTGCAGGTGGAGTCAGGGCCCTGGCCCGTCGGCGGTGGCACTGGTAGGTGCGTCGCATTCTGCCGATGATCTGCCGGCGTGGTGGCACGGTGTGGTTCGGTGGGTCTGGGTGGTGGATCGGTGAGCTGCTCGGTGAGGAGGTGGTAAGGGGCTCGGTCAAATTCGGTGTGCAGGGGTTTTGGCTGGAGATCTCGGTCAAGTGCACTAGTGCACAGCTTGTGCCCGATTGGGACGTATCGTGCAACTGCAGATGCTATTGTTCAACACATTCACTTTGCTGCCAATAATCAAGATGGCAGTTGCCATTTCCTTTATGACTTCCGCTTTCTTGGCTGACTGTGTATCTCAGTATGGCCGGTGACTTTTGACAAACGACCAACACTTTTCCTGTCGACCAGCCAGTTTGCCTCGCCCTTACATCTTGAGGCGTCATGTTTGATATATGTCTTCAGTATCTCGTAAGCATCTTTTGTTTGGTCAACTTCCTCGCTTGATTTTCTCATATTTAAGTTTATCGTCGTGATCTCTGCAAAATCACTGCCAAAACACCCCTACCCGTAGCCAGGACCCCTACAGCTTTGCCTTCACCCCCAAGGACTCTTCCAATGCATCCATTCTGACATCCGAGATGAGCATGGAACGAGGACACTCTTCCCCGATCTCCTTTCCCAAAAGCATACCCGCCATCAACTCTCCGCTTCTCCAGGCCTTGACCATCCCAATACCATGGTAGCCGCCGCATGCCCACTGGCGCTGTCGGCCAGGAAAGCGACGAAGAGACCCAACGAAGGGCATGCTGTCCTGGGTGAACCCAAGAATACCAGACCAGGCATGCGTGATGATTGCAGAGGGATCAGGGACCGCAGATGAGACGACGTGGCTACCAAAACCATAAAGATGCGCCATGGGTGGCAGGTCGGTCTGGCTGTCATCTCCCGTCGCCTTGCGCCCCGTGTTGGCTCGTCCAACCACAATATCGCCGCCCTTTCTCTGGATGAGATAGTCGTAGTCCTTTTCCGCATACCGAAGCCAGTAGGAGTAGTTGCTGTTGAGGCGCAAAGGCGATGTATCATGTGGGGAGCCTGACACTTCTGCCGTGGCGACTGGGCCGTAGCGAACGACGTTGCCTCTGACGGGAGAGATGAAAGGCCGCAGCTCTGGAATGAGATGACCCATCCAACCGTTGGTGGCATGGACGACTTGTTTCGCCTTGATGCTGCCACGGCTGGTAGAAATTGTAGCAAAGTCTTCCCCGGGCTCCTCCCTGATGGCTTCCACAATAGTGTCGGTCTGAACGTTGAGTCTTCCAGACTCGATCATGCTAGCCAGAAGACCCGTGACCATCTTGTAAGGCCATACCGAGGCGGCAGGGACAGAAATGACCCCAACGCATCGAGGTGAAAGGTTCAAATCTCGCTGGAGGGCATGGCGATCGTCGAGGACGGTGTACTTGGCCGCCAAGTTTGGCGCATGCTTGCGCATGTCCTCAAGAGCGGCGACGGCTCTGTCAAATGTCTTCTGGTCATAGTAGGCATCTATGCCCTGCGTCCCAACCAGATCGCAGTCCAGTGAGTTTTCCTTGATCACGGCCGTCATGGACTCGAGGTGGCTCTGCTCAAATGCGGCAATCCGGATAGCTTCTTCGACACCAAAAGCCTGCTTGTGGTGCTCCCAGACAGCGAAGCTCATGGTTTTGATGTGCCCGCCGTTTCGGGCGGTTGCGCCGGAGCACAGAGACCTCGCCTCTACGAGGGTGATGTTGAGGGCCGGATTGTCAGCCAGTAGGTGGTAGGCCAGACTGGTGCCAGAGATACCCGAGCCGATGATGGCGATGTCAGAGACAGCCTGTGGCCAAGGGGATTTGTGTTGTGACAAAGGGTGTGGTGAGGATGTCCAGAATGACTGAGTTGAGTCCATGACCGGCACACCGGGGTCGACAATACCGGCCTCGTAGACTCCTTCTTTTGATGCAGACATGACGGCGGATGAATTGTAAAAATAAGTTGCAAAGATGTGTCAAGTGAGCTGATTAATGCTGCAAAGTAGTGTAGATTGACCGCAGTATATATACGCCGCGTGAGTGATACCTACAACTCTCCCCGGAGGTCTCTTGAAATGCACGATGCAGGTTCTCAGGGACCGGACCGGTGCTGCATGCACTGGGTGAGTTTGGTCTCAATCGACTTGCCATATCAGGATTAAATATCCAATCAGGACGCCTCCCATGAATCGTCTCTGCAGGTGGTCTCTTTTGACCTTTCTTGTTGGGGATAGCGTCCTGCGGCATCTTTACCATCCCCGCAGTCGATGGGGGCGATGTCGCAGTGGCTTCCTCTCTCAACACCCCGACCAGACGCCCTCGAAACTTGAGACAGAACCTCATGGCGAAGAATCTGAGACACGTCGTCCTTTCAATGCCAAGGCAGCACCGGCCGTACAGGCCTAAGGCGCGAGGTCAGTTGAGAGGTCACCTTTGATTCGGGCGCTCCGAGTTCTGTTGGAGGACCTTACTAGTACTGACTGCGACAGGATGCTTCCAATGCTCCCAGCGTCGGATTGACTGCGATCGTGGTGAGCCGTGCTGTAAGAAATGCGTCTCCAAAGGCATCAAATGTAGTGGACTCGGCGTTCGCTACCGCTTCAATGATGGCATGGCAGCCAGAGGGTTCCAGACAGGGAAAACGGCACAGAGCGTGTTTGGAAAACACAAAGCCACGAAATCTCAAGGCGATCACGAGGGTCAAATTGTCTCTCAGACCAAAGCCTCTGGTCATGGCGGTGAGATCTTGATGCACTACCAGCCCAGCCCAACAACTCTGGATCCATGGGCAGTGCATCTCATCCACTACTGTAGGGGACATCATCCTGTCCAATTCGAGAACCATGGATTCTGACGACCTGCAGTCTCCGAGAACATCGCTTCATGTATGCAGGCAATCGATGGCCAGCATGATGGCTATCGTCATCTCCTACTCCCCATCGCGCACACAAGCCCCCTGGTTCTCGCCCCAGTGCTCGCAACAGCTGCATTTCACATGTCTCGCCTGGAAACTGTCGAAAGCTTCTCGGGACCCAGGTCTTCTTCGAGGCTGTACAATCAGGCGCTTGTTGAGCTGCAGAAGTACCAGGATTTTGAGAACGTTGATACATCTACAAGGCTGCAAATCCTGCTGGCCATATTGACCCTCCTCGTGAACGTCATGGTCACCGGTTCGGATGACTTTCCGATTATCTTTCGACTCCTCGAGTCGGCCTTGAAAGCCATGGGGGGTGAGGACGAATTAGGTCGCGATGAACTGGCCACATTCATCGTTCGTCAGATTCACAAGTACGTCATCTTCTACCCGTCAATGGTAGTTCTCTGACTAACATGCCGGCTTGCGTACAGGATGCGAGTCTACGCTGCGCCATTCCTCAGCGAAGAAGAGGGCATAGCAGTGTTGTCTTCCAAGGTGTACACGACGTACGGCTTGAACTGCCTGCGATTCTGCTCGCAGCAGCAGCCAGGGCTGGCAGCGGCCGTGCCTATTATCGAGAGTCTGGTGCAGCAAGCCTGTGGTATCTACCTCTCTCAGGCTGTAGAGGGTCCTGAAAAGGGGATGACTTCACAGACCGAGGACTCTACTAGCCGAGTCCAGCGCTTCAAAGACACGCTGGTGAGTTTTCCACCAGGGGCTCCGGGCGAACAAGTGCTTATCTGGGCTACTTTTGTGGCTGCTTCCGACTGTCTCCTCGCCGAACACCAATCATTCTTCCGAGGTGTTCTGCGAAGGCTGTATGAGATGATCGGATTTGCCAATCTTCTCAAAGGTATCGAGCAGCTCGAGATCATTTGGCAAAGGAGGCGGCATCCGGGAGACAGGTGGACCTCTATGCTGCCCCTCTCGCGTGCTTTTGTCATGTGAGTGAGTAGGGCAAGGCAGAGCATACATGACCGTTCCTCAGGGATCCTCGACTGCCACTACCTGTGCCCGTGTCATCAAGTGCATCCGAGATTGGTCGGCATCACTACTTGCGAGTCGGTAGCTGATGCCGAGCTGATATATTCGCGACCCCCGAAGAGGGTGTGATACCAAAGCAGACGCGACGAGTCTGCGGAGGAAGTTTGCTAGAGCACACCATCACCAGTATTTGCTGCATCGGGAGAGAGTCGAGCTCAATTAGGTTCACCGATGCCATCGAGATGCTTGGTGCAAGAGACAAGCACCACTCACGGACGAAATTCCGAGCAACCACGGAAAGTAGGGCCCGAAGCTGAAATCCCATGGATTGGGGAAGCAGGCTAGTCGGCATCGGCTGCGATCTTACGTGTAGATGGTGTGAGCATGGCCAAAGCTTATGGCTCTGAGATGCCGATGAGGGGGAAGCACTAGGACCCTGACCGACAATTTTTTCTGACTACGACAACATGGTCAGGGTGTCATCGTCCAAGCTGGTGCTTATTCTTTCAGGCGATGACGACGGCTCGAATGGGAGGGGGACAGGGTCAAACGTGAGAGTCGTGATATTATTATTAACGTAAGTTGCCGTTCCAACGTACACTCGGCGCGAACAATTAGCGTACAAGGAACGTGGGCATTATGCCAAATCAACGCAGGCTTGAAAATCCAAAAGAACAACCGTCGAGTCGTTAGTAGATCGGAGTGAGAGAGGCGTTGTCAAGCTTAGGCGAGGGGCTTCTTGACCTGGATGACGCCAGGAGCGGCCAGGGTGGCATCGACGATGGAGGCCACATCGGCGAAGTCGCCAGATGTGGTGATGGAGGCGTGGCTGAAGCCCTGAGCCTCGAGCTGCTCGAAGGGGAAGTCGGCCTGGAGAGTGACGACGGAGCCGCTCCACTTGACGTTCTTGGCGGGCTGGCTGAGGGGCAGCTGCTGGCCGTTGACAAAGGTGACGAAGAGACCGTCGGTCTGCTGGGTCTCGGCCTCCTTGCAACCCTTGAGGTCGGCGGAGAAGGAGAGGGTCTGGTCGGTACCGTTGACAACGGCGATGGGGCCACCGTTGACAGTCAGGCCGGGGAAAATGGGGAGAGCAATCTTGGAAATATCAAAGGGGCACGAGCCGGGAACGACGAAGCTCTGGAGGATGGACCAAGCAAACGCGGGGGGCACGTTGGTGAGGAAGCCCGACTCGGAGGGAGTCTCGCGGAGGAAGAGGCGGTAGGCGCCATTCTGCTCGCCCTCCTGGCCGATGACGGAGGAGACGATGCGGACAAAGGCGGGAGCACCCTCGGAGGCGAAGATGACGTTGGCGCTCTGAAGGACGCCGAGGACGAGGGCGGTGAAGGTCTCGGCCAGGAAGATGGAGTCCATGAGGGTGTTGACCGGGAACACGTACTGGCAGGGCGAGGGGACGAACTTGTTCGCCGCCTTCAGCACCGCGACGGCCGCGAGAGCGTGCTGCTGCTCTTGCTGTGGAAGGTTAGAAGGGCTTCAATGAGCGAGTGAAGAGGACAGCTTACAGCCAGGACAGCCCTGATGGTGGCCTCTGCGGCACCGGTGGAGGCGCCGAGCTCAGTGTAGCCGGGAGCTCCAGAGGTGATGTTGTTGAGGAGGGAGCTGAAGTAGGAGGTCTCGAAGAACTCGTTGAAGGCGATGAGCTGGAAGGCGACGGTGGATGCTGGGCCGAGATCAGAGGGCAGTGCGCCGCCAGGAAGCTTGCCACCGGCCTGCTTGGCGATGAGGGTGAGCTGCTCAGGGGTTGGGTTGGGGAAGCCGTTGTTGTCGGGGATGTTGAAGGCGCGAGGAGCGAGAGCTGCACCGCTGGCGAGGCTCAAGAGAGCTGCCGGGGCGAAAAGGTTGGAAGTCCGCATGGTGAAGATGGGGTTTGAGTATTAGGTATTAGGTCCTGTAGTATGTTCAAGGACGATGAAAGAAGCCTGCGAGTGTGGAGATGAGAGAGCAGTGTCAGGAGAGACACGATACTTGGGACAGCTGCCACTCTGATACTTATACTGACCGGAGCTATCCCTCTCACCCCCTGACAACCGATCGCGCGAGAATAAGCTCGACGCATTCCATCATCGAACGTGACGGCGGCATGAACCGTGTGGTCGTCGGTCACATCCCATCCATCAACCCGCGGTGTCAAGCCCCACGATTCCTCGTCTCGGACAACCGCTCGTCCACAATGGGATAGATCGCCAAGCCGGCAGAGAACACGCGCCAGAGTGAGAGAGTCCACGCCGCTAGTTCGGGCCGTGGTCTTCCTGCTGGAGAATAGGCCCAAAAATGGGAGTACTTACAAAGAAGCCGGACGGGAGTGGCCTCTCCCAGTTCCTGGAATAGGGGGGGCATTGCCCGGATCCGTACCCTTCCAGGTGCACTCACACAAATCCTTTTGGGCGCAGTCGCACAGGCACGAGGAAATCTCCTTTTGACCTTCGGACTTGACTCCTTCAATGCTAGCCCCGTCACGCTCACCCAGGCCAGCAAGAAGAAACACATTGGACACGCGGTGCTCAGCACCTCGGGCGGTCCGAATGGCTTCTGCTTGTGTGTCACAAGTCTACATGCTAGTCGGCACGCTTGTGGCGGCGGGAGATGACCTCACATTCCAGTGAGCATCCCGATTGATTCTCTCCGGTCCGCGGACTGCAGCACTTGGCAGGGCACCCGTGCTTTTTCCATACGTCACATTCCAGAAGGGGGGTAACCTAGGGCTGAGGGCTGAAGCACTGTGATGGGATGGGGGGGAAGTCCACTGGTCGGGAAGCCTCTCAAGGGCCAGTCCATATCCCCGACTACAAACTACATTTCACCCGGCGTTGACGCGACGGGGAACTCGGGGACCAGGGTAGCCCAAGGTCAAAATGCGAGTTTAACCCGTCTCGAGCTTCGAGGCATCGCCAGCGCCAACGCCGTTGTCGTGCCGCTCCCTTTGCATTTTCCGAGAACGTGCCAAGGAGAGGATAGGTTCGGGGGCCTCTGCGCCGTCTTGCTCATGCTCAACCCCATGCGTTGGCTTCTTTTTCTTTGTCCGCAGTATTGGCATGGCATCATGTCGTGCTCACGGACGGCGCTATTCGTCCCATGGTGATGCCTTGCATAAGGCCTCGTCTGGCGTGGAAACCTGGCATCCATCGTTCGTTGGTCCTCGACGATGCTCGCTGTAAGACGTCATGTCGCCATGTCGTCACGGTCAACTTATCGCGGCCAACCTTGTCGGCATATTTCGGGCACCCCTCCAAGACCCATACACGCGAGACCGGTGGTCCCCGCAGGCCGTTTCTCAACGGCGTGAACCATCAAGAGATTCTCATGGCGCCAGCAGGACCCGGCGGCATGGGTCGGTGTCCAGGGTTGGAGCAGAGGAAGCAGCAGCTGAAGCCCTTCGGTGAGGCAGGCCGTCACCCGTGTCGTATGCGCCCCCCTCAGGTCTTCTGAGATCTCGTCCTCCTCCTCTTTACGACCGCTTCCACTGCTTCCACAGCTTCCGCGGCTTCCTCCTCCATCTTCACCTCAACCATGACCCTCGCCTTGCGCTTCGTCCCCGTCGGCACCACAAGCTCCTCCACCTCCACCTCCCTCTTGATCACCACAGCCCCTGTCTGGCCTTCCTCCTTCTTCACCCTCCCCGGCTCTCTGTCAGCAAACGCTTTCAGATCAGCCGTGAAGAGCACCGAGTGCGCCCACCCGGCATACTCCCCCCACAGCCCCCGAAAGTGATCCCCAACAGCATCGTAAAGCGCCTTGCTCAGCGTCGCCGTCTTGCCCCCCTTCCCCTTGGCAAACTTGTAGTCCCGCAACGCAATCTGCCACACGTGCGTGTCGACAGGCACAGCCTCGCCCCAGCCCAAACCCATGAGGCACACGCAGTCAGCCACTTTGGGCCCAACTCCCGTCAACTGCAGGAGCTGTTCATGCGCTTCCTTGTATGTCGCGCTTGGTAGAGCCGCAGCCTCGGTCGCGGGCCGGAAGTTGGGGCTCGCCGGGTTCGCGAGGCTGTCTAGCCAGCCCCTGGGCTTCTCTTGGGCAACCATAACAGCCGTCCGCGCGATATACTTGGCGCGATAGCCGAAGCCTAGCTCGCGAAGGTGTGCCTCAACTCCGGGCCCTGTCAGCGCTTCTGGTGGTGGGAAGTCATGGAAAGCTTCTTCGCCCACGTAGCCTATCAACGGTCCATAGTGTAGGCAAAGCTTGTGGACCTGCGAATGGTGAGTACAGCGTGTTGCAGTCGGGGGGCGCTTGGGGTTCTGACCATTTGCGATATCCTCGCAATATTGTTGTTGCTGCTGCAAATGAAGCTGATCAGGGTTTCCCACGCATCCTGGCTCAGGATCCGTACGCCTTCAAATTTGGGCGCTCGCCTTTTGAAGTTAGGGTCTGCCAGAGACCACTGCTCGTACAGCGAGCCAAGATCGAGCCTCAGACTCAAATAGTGCCGGAGCAGCTCCTCTGTATCGTCCTCGGCGCCCTCTGCGTCCTCTACCTTGACCACCCTGCGCGTGGATGGTGGCGGGGACAGAGGCTCCAGCTTGCCGGGCCAAGTCACCCGGTAGTGAAGATGAGTCGGGTCCTGACGCAGCGAGAGCACCCTTCCATGCAACGCACAGTTCCTGTCGATACATTAGCCGTAATTCATATCGAGTGCCGGTTTCTCTCACCACTCATCGTTGATTTGACGCCAGCGGAAGGACTGACCGCACCGCAGAGTCGTGTCGATGGACAGCTCGGTGAGGCTCAACGGAAATTTCCGCCACTCCGAGACCCGTCCGAATGACATTCTTCGCATATGGCGTGATTCCTCGAATGCAAATTGGCGCAAAATAGCACAAGTCGCCTCAATGATGCTAGTCGTGGTAAATGTCCCCGATCCTAGCTGTGTCCGAGTCGTCGAGTCGAGATGTCTCACCCGAGTCACGTGGGGGGCGACTTGAGGTTAGAGGGAGGGGTGGCAGCAAGGTGTGCGCCTAGTGACATTCAATCTCGAGCTCAACCAGGGTCTTCAGGGGTACTGCAACACCACCACGCGATCGACACGAACACTGTGCGACTTAAATGTCATTCTTTTTTCTATCTTCAGCCCGTACAAACGCTAGGAAATTTGGTATCATGATGTGGAAGCAATGGAAACCCCCCGATCAGGTCCGACTGTGGACTGACCTCTATTTTGTCTTGGACTTGTTGTCCTTGGTGTCCTTGCCCTTGCTGGTCTTGTTGCCAAAGGTCACAAGCTCGCTCTGGATGAGCAGCTGGACGAGGCACCACAGATAGCAAAGCGCAAAGCCGGCAAAGCCGATGCCGACATTGACCACAACCCAGAGGTCTGGCTTGTCGCGGGGCGGGACGAGATACATCTCTGCAAAGTGCCACGCGATCATGGCGGCGTAGAAAACGCTGTGAAGGAGCGCGGTGCCCCATTGGGCCCAAGCAGCCTGCCCCTCCTGGAAGTAGGCGCTGAAGGACGTGGGAGGGAGACCGAGGAGATAAGCCCAGAGTCCAGTCAGGACAAAGTAGGGAATCTCGAGGTCGACGCGCGAAAGGAGGGGGAACATGGTCCAGGCACCGAGGATGTTGGCAAAGCCCACCCATGCCCGGATGTCCTTAGATAGGCCGGTGCGGCCGGCGAACAGTAGGGTCATGGGGGCCAACGGAAGAAGGACGCTCTTTTCGTGGACTTGGTAGCTGAAGAGGAAGAAGCCCCAGGCGGTGGCGGCCAGACCGAGGGGCAGCAGCTGCTTGCGGGGGCGGATGAAAAGGATTAAGTTGGGCGGGATAATGGAGAGGAGGGTGGCGCCGAGGGCCGCCTTTTGCAGCAGCGCTGGGGGCAGATGGCGGAGCTTGACAACGAGGTTCATAGTACACCAGAAATTGGCGACCTTGTCCTCGAACAAGCCGCGGGCAAATGGGAAGACGCGGTGGACCATCTGGACCAGCTGCTCAACCACGGGCCAGTAGAAGGCATCAACGTCGAGAATGTTGGCCAGCTGAGGGAACAGAGACAAAGCTGGCGGGGGCCCGTCAATGTCCGGGCGCGAGTCGATGCCCCTGCGCACATCGTAGATGGTGCCGATGATGATGGGCAGAAGCAGAACAGCGAAGGAAGCCAGGGTGACGAGGGCGATGCCAGCCAAACGGGCGGGGTTAAACTTGGGCGAGAGACAGCTGCCGAGGAGGAAGGCGAAGATGGAGAAGGCGTAGTACAGGGCCATCTGCTTGAAGCCTAGGGCAGCGACGAAGAAGACGGCGGACCACATGTAACGGCCAGCCAGCATGCTGGACATGCTCGCAATGACGAAACCCAGCATGACTGTGTTGTACTGGAAGTGGACATGGTCGATGAGGATGGTAGCGGGCTGCATCAGGAAGGCCACCAGGGCCAGCGAGGCGGACCAATTCGTGACACCGTTGAGCCTGCTGAAGCGGCGGATGAAGATGACGGCGGCGGGAATGTAGATGAGGAACTCGGAGACGATGACTGTGGCGCGCATGAAAATTTTGAGGGTCGGGTCTTCGGCACCGCGCGAAGTGTAGAGGGTAAACCAGGCGGGCTCGATGAGGGCGCCGACCTTTCCGCACAGCCAGCTGTGGTAGGCCGTCAGGGGAGGGTAGTCGAGCCCCCACCACTGCAGGTCATGGAAGTACCATTGCGAGACGGGCAGCTGTGTGGTGATCTCCATCCAGTGTCTCTGGGCCTCGTAGTCGCCAAACATTGGGGGTCTTCGAAAGCCTGCAAGGAGAGAGGTTGGGTTAGTGGGCGTCCAACATGACGAGGTGGCAGAAAGGTGGTGGCTTACCCGAGTATCCCCAGAGTCCTGCCGCCCATCGGTAGAGGCCAACGACCATGAGAATGAGGGGGAGAACCTCCCATTGCGATGTCGAGCCACGCGCAGGCCAGAGGAACGCTGCCAGGGGGAACAATGGCTCCTTGGCCGGCGGCTCTTGTCTCTGGATGAACTCGTTGACGATGGTGGTGCGAGGGGTTGTCGGCGTCGACGGAGCAGATGGCGACGACTTCTTGGTCCGCCGCCGCGGCTTATGGGGGGAGGCAGCGCTCATTGTCGCCGAGGGAAAGGAGTGTCGGTCGGTCGGGGCGGCATGGAGGTCCCGTCGGGGTCGGGCGGAGGTGCAATTGTCGATTGATGGTTGACGAAGTGAGGATCAACTGGAGCAATTCTGGGGTAACCGTTTACTGCCACCAGTGCGACTGAGCATCCGAATGAGGATTAGCGTACTCGTCACTCCCGACACTTCCACGCTGCCTGCTCCCTGAAGTGGATTTCTCAAAGCGAAAAGGACGGCCTTTCACAGAAGAGTGAAGAGGAAACGAGTTCAGACCAATCTGATTGTCAAGTTGGTGTTTCATTGGCGCTCTAGCTGAGCTTCAACAGGGAAGTGTTCCATCAGCTTTCCCTGGCCCGCCGCCCCTTTTCATGTTAAAACTCCCTCTCTATACTGCCTAGATCCTTGATGTAAACGCCGTACCCGAATCGCCGCCGACATGATGTGTTGAAATGACGCCCGCGCCCCCGTCCCCTCCGTTTCGTCTCCCACCGTTGCACACTTAGTGGTGGAACAGCCTCGTCTTCTGCTCGACAAAGGTGATGCCCAGCTTCTCCGCCGTGTCGAAGACGGCCTGGTCGTTCTGACTGCCGCCGGGAGCGGCAATGTACTTGACTCCCGACCGTGAGGCGCGGTAGACGTTGTCGATGAAGGGGAACTGATTCAAGGTTAGTAATGATCCTCGGCATAGAAAGGGGCTCAGACTTACGAAGGCATCGCTAGAGACGGCAACGTCAGTAAGCTTGCCGAGCCACTCCTCGCGCTCCTCGTCGGTGAACGCGGCGGGGACATTCTCGAAGATGGCCTCGAAGGCCTCGCGCTCGGAGCCCTTCTTGGGCAGCTCACCGCTGACGAGCAGGTCAATGGCGTTGCTCTTGTCGGGGCGCTTGGTGCCCTTCTTCCACTTGATGCCGAGGACGCGGGGGTGGAAGCGCAGCCACCAGTTGTCGGCCTTGTCGCCGGCAAGACGGGTGCAGTGGATGCGGGACTGCTGGCCGGCGCCGAGGCCGACGATCTGGCCGCGGGCGGCGTAGCAGACCGAGTTGCTCTGAGTGTACTTGAGGGCGATGGTGGCGACGGTCAGGTCGCGCAGGGCCTCCTCGGACAGAGGAGCGGAGTTCTTGGGGGTGATGATGTTGGTGAAGATGTCGGGGGTGATGCGGGCATCGTTGCGGTGCTGCTGCAGGGAGACACCGAAGACGGTGCGGGTCTCCTGGGAGGCAGGGCGGTAGTTCTCGTCGACCTGGAGGACGAGGTACTTGCCGCCCTTCTTCTTGCGGAGAAGCTCGAGAGCGGCGGGCTCAAAGTCGGGGGCGATGACACCGTCGGAGACCTCCTTGGAGATGATGCTGGCGGTGGCAACGTCGACCTTTGCGCTGAGGGCGATCATGTCGCCGAAGCTGCTCATGCGGTCGGCGCCACGGGCACGGGCGTAGGCCTGGGCCAGGGGGGAAGACTCGATGCCCTCAATGTCGTTGACGAAGTAGACTTTGCGTTCATCCTCGGTCAGAGGGATGCCGATGGCTGCGCCGGCGGGCGAGACGTGCTTGAAGCTGGCGGCGGCAGGCTTGCCGAGGGCGGCCTGGAGCTCCTGGACCAGGGGCCAGGCGTTGAGGGCATCAAGCAGGTTGATGTAGCCGGGCGAGCCGCTGAGGACCTTGAAAGGCAGGTCACCCTGGACGGCGAAGGCGGCGGCGGGCTTCTGGTGGGGGTTGGCGCCGTAGCGAAGGGCCATGTGCTGCTTGCCATCGGCGGCGTACTGCTTGCGGAAGAAATCGGCAATGGCAGAGTCGTAGTCGGCGGTGTGCTCAAAGGCCTTGAGGGCGTACCTGTTGCGGCTGGTCTCGGTGACCTCGCCGGCCTCGAGCTCCTTGAGGAACTCGGCGTAGTCGGTAGGATCGCTAAGGATGGTGACGCGGGAGTGGTTCTTGGCGGCAGCGCGAAGGAGGGTGACGCCGCCAATGTCGATCTCCTCGACAGCCTCGGGCACGGTGACGTTGACCTTGGCAACGGTGTCCTTGAAGGGGTACAGGTTGCAGATGACGTAGTCGACCTTGTTGATGTTCTGGTCGGCCAGGTCCTTCTCGTCGGACTCGAGGTTGCGGGCGAGGATACCGGCGTGGACGGCGGGGTGGAGGGTCTTGACACGGCCGGCGAGCATCTCGGGGGCCTTGGTGATGGCAGAGACGTCCCTGGAAGGAGAAACAGACAGTCAGAATTATGAACAACTTCAATTGACGTCGGAGAGAATATGTGAGAGGGAATTGGATCTTTCTTACTCGACAGGGAAGCCAGACTCCCGAATCATCTTGGCAGTGCCGCCGGAGGCAAGAATGCGGACATTCTGCTTGTTCAGACCCTTGGCCAGGTCAAGCAGACCGGTCTTGTCGTAGACGGAAACGATGGCAATCTTCTGACCCGACATTGTAGCGATGTACACAACAAAGTGTTTCTCACGGGAGATGTTTGGAGGACGGAAGAAGGAGGGGTGACGGGATGTCCTTGGTTTTTTGACGACGGGCGACCAATGGAGGGGTAAAATCATACCTCTGCAGGGTCAAGTCGGGTCCCGCGCCGGCGCTCGGAGGGGCAGAAAAATTTAGTGTCACCCGCCGCGCAGCTTCCCATTTCCTCCCGCTCTCAGTGGCTGCGACCCCAGTGCGAGCCATTGCATCACGCCTCCGGCTCCAACCCGTCCGCCCCAGCTCCATCATTGAAACAAAAAGTCGGAAGTTGTCGCAGCCTCGCGCGAGGAGGGATCTGGGGAAGGAGCTCCTAACTAGACGTGAGACTACAGTGCTCGTACAGTGTGTGACACGGACCTCCTTCCTCGTCTTGCCTTACATCATTGTCTCCTTGGCATTGGGTTGAGCATGAGACGAGACGACATGACACGCATCTTCATCCATCTAGGCTAGTGATTTCTACCAGAAACACCCATTTTCGAGGCCTTCCAGAACCAAAATGCCGTTCCCGTTTGTTCTCCCGACGACGTCGTCCTTCTCCTTTAGCGCCTGCTACACCTGCGAATCCCACCCCTCGCTGCCCCTCACAGCGAGCACGTACCGCGGGGTCGTGAGGGATGAGCTCAAGAAGCACAAGAGGCTGCCACCCTCGTCCCAGTCACCCCACGTCGCCTCGGTCATCTCTGCCCTGACCAGCTATGTGCCCTACGTGCTGGCCATTGACGACGGCCTGGCGGATAGGTCCAAAGAAGTCAGGGTGTGCCCCAAGACCGACCCTTCCATCGAATGGCGCCCAACCATGTCAGAGAGCGCTGTGCCTGGACGCGAGATAGCACGCGTCAAGGTCCAGACACTCGAGCAGGAGCTCACTTTTGCTCTTTCGACCTTGGCCCAGGCTCAGACCCTTCTCGCCCGCAGTGTTCTACACCCTCTGTACGTCACCACCGCCGCAGTGCCGTCCGCCCAGGATCGTATCACAGCTGTCCAGACTGCAAACAAGTATCTCCTTGATGCTGCCTCCATCTACGACTACCTTGCGACGCGGGCAGAGACATCACCCATCAATGCCAGGTATCCGCCGCCATGCGCCGATGTGTCGGCCCCCGTGCTACGAGGCCTGTCCTCATTGTCGCACGCCGAGGCGAATCTGCTTGCGGTGCTCAAAGACGACCCTTACCCAGGCATCGTAGCCCAGTCCCGCAACTCGACCGACAAGGAGTACCTCTACAAGGCACCCGATGTCCCCAAGGTTCGCGCCGCCATCTTCGCGCGTCTTTGCCTCGCAGCGGCAGACCACGCTGCCAAGGCCTCTTCCCTCTGCTCCGCCAGGACCAGCAACGGCTCCAAAGTGGAGGAATCTCTTCTTCGTTACCTCGAGGACACGAGACGCACAGCCAAGGCTCGTGCTTGCCGCTTCTTCGGCATTGACGCCGAGCTTGGTGGCGAAACAGGCAAGGCTCTCGCCTGGCTGCGCGCAGGACTGCAAGAACTCGGCGTCGATCTCGCTGCGCGGGACACCGCCGCCTCAGGGAGCAAAAAGGGTGCCTTTGGCCGCCTCAAGAAGGATTGGGCCGAGAAGAGGGAGGATCGCCGCGTGGAGAAGGAGACGGCCTGGGGTGCCGACGGCGGCAGGCTCGAGGAGATGAGGGTGATTGAATACCTGGAGGCAAAGTGGGAAAAGTTCAACAACTTGGTAAGTTGACTGGCGTCGTGAGGGCCTTGCCGTCAGCTAACATCCCCCCTCAGGTTGACACCCAGATCATCCCGCCCACGGGACCGCTGCTGGCGCAGATGCCCTCAGGTCGCGACCTGCAACCCATCCGGCCCTACGAGCCACCACAGCTCGACAGGAGCGTGCTTGAGGCAGCACGAGCACCGCCGGAGCACCCTGATGACGTCGTCTATGAGAGCTCCGACGATGAGACCAAGGTCGGCCAGTCTTCAAGAGACCCTGTTGGCGCCTACCCAGGAAGCCGGCAAGAGTACAACAGTACGCCTGGGTACTACTAGCCTCTCCTGACATTTCACGGCATTTACCATACGAAACACGTCATGTCAAGCAACATGGCCCATTACTGCATCGTGATAGTACCTGGCTATACATGGTGTCCCGTCCATTCCCCCGTGTCGCTAGTGATGCAGAATTGTCATGCGGCCCCTTTCCTGGCGGCCAAAACCAAATCCATGCGACGAAAAGCCATAGAAGCAAACCAAAACGCCTATAAGAAAACTCCAGGGTATTGCGTGATGTGTGTGATTTTTTCAATCGTTAAATCATGATGAGAGGGTGGGCAGCACCACACCGATGAAAGTAAAGTAGTAGGTAGATTGGCAGGGTCATGCCGTCGTATCGCCAACAATGTCGGCTGAGATTTCCTCGCGCACCTTGCGGCACCACTTGAAGATGGCATCCTCAAAGTCGGCCCAGACGCTGGGGGTCGTGTTGTAAACGATACCGAGGGGGTCGATGCGTAGGTGAGTCTCCCACCGCAGCTCCGCTGCCTTGACCCAGTAGCGCAGGTTGTCGGCACAGCGGTAGGGCTTCTCCGTGTCCTCGTGGAAGGTGGTGATGCCGCCGAATCGGCGCTTGGAACGCTTGACAGCGGCGTTGTGCAGCTTGACGAGGCGCAGGCCGTTCGAGAAAGCACGGAGGAAGGGTGTCTCGCCTCCAGGTCCAGGGGCGTCACTGGTAGTATCTCTCGCGGGGGTATACTCAGGCAACGGGTCGAGAGTGAGACCGACCTCAAGGGAGGCGAGGAAGGCGAGCTCTCGTTCAACCTCCTTGCCGGCCCAGTCGCCTGATAGCCAGGTCCAGCCCTCTCGTTCGGCGCGCTCTGTGCGCTCGAGAATGGCCTCCTGGCTCAGCATGGAAAAGAGGCTGCGAAGCCAGGCGTCGAGGCCGTTGATCTCTTCAGGACGCATGCCACCAGCCCAGCGACGCGTGGCCATCTGCTTGAGAGTCTCCATGACGGCAAAAAGCTCAGAGCGAACCTGGCGCTCGGGCTTGATGGCGTCAAGGCGCTCAGGGTGCTCATGGGCTGTGTAGTACTTTCTTGCGGCGCGGATGGCGAGCGTCATAACATCGAGGATATGCATGCCCTGGATCTCGAACCAGCCCTGAGACTTGGACTGGTGCCTCAGGTGGTGGCTGCTCCTGGGCCGTGGTGATTCTGTATTTGCTGCAGCTGAGCCGCGACGGGGTGAGGGTGTCCCAGGTGCGGAATCGTCGCCTGCGGTGGCATTTCTGGCATCCTCGAGGGCATTGGAGGCGTTTTGCAGGGATGTTGATAGCTCCGACTTGAGCTCCTCTATCGTCGGGGGACGAGCCAGGGGCTTCTCGCGGTGGATGTAGGTGCTGGCAGTCGGAGGCAGCATATCTGGGTCCGGGGCATCATAGTCGTCCGAGTCATAGGGGCCGTCGTCGTAGTCGTCGACATCGATCGGGGAACCGACCAGGGGTCCGGCAAAGGTAGAGGAGGCGCCAAGGTCGGGGCTGCTTCCCATGGAAGCGTAGGATGAGTCGGCGTCGGAGGCGAGCATGGTAGGCGAGAGCATGGAGGCTCCGGCAGCGGCAGAACCAGAGGGGTCATCGAGGGCAGACAGGTCAAGGGTGCTGCCGCGGTTCTGCCTGTTTTTGCGTTGTAGCTGGGCGCCCTTGCCATCCAGAAGACCGGTGCGGGCAAAATAGTACTGCAGATGGGCGATGCTGCCGAGGCTCAAGACGCTCTCCCTCGACTGTGCGCTGGCGGCAAATGTTGTGCCCTGAGGCCGCATGTAGCCGCGTCGACGGCTGGCGACGCGGGCGCCATCGCGGTCTGTGAGTAGGCTGCAGGTGGACTGGCGGGAGGAGGCGAAGCTGACGTCGGAGCGGCGGCCGTAGCTGGCGGATGACTGGCGAGAGAAGCCGTCGCTGCTGCTGCGGCCGAGGGAGTCTCGAGGTGTAAAGTCTGTGCCGGAGCCGTGGGATATGTCGGAGGCTGTGGAGAGGCAGCGGGAGAGCTCGGGGACGGGGCCGATGGCGCGGGAGGGTGCGAGGTCGGGCGAGGGTGACTCGCACCGGAGGGAGGGCGGGAGCTGCTGCTGTTCTGCGGCCATGGCCATGCTTTCAAGTTTGGTGACCTGGTGGTGGTGGTATTCGGGAAGGGCGGGGGGGCTCGGAGGCTATGACGCTCTCTCTCGGGTCTCACGAAGCCATGTGCCGAGGGGAGGTAGGTCGAGAAGAAGGCAACTTCTTATGAGAGAGCTTTTGGGTTTGGGAGGGCTTGCTGGCTGGGCGGCCGTGTGGAATGTTGATGTTTCAGGCTGTAGGCGGGGCGACGAAGGGAGGAATTATTCGGCCATGTTGGGGGGCAACGGCGGGCAGAAAGAGAGCAAGAGAGAAGGCGAAGGCGGGCCTGAGGTGGGATGAATCGGTTCGTGGGGTGCCAAGCAAGAAGGCCTTGGAAGAGAGAGCGAGGTAGGTACAGAATGGGGAGTCGGTGGTCAAAGGTGGAAGTTGAAGAGAGGGTGAAGTTGAAGCCAAAGCCAAAGGGGGGTTGTCGCGATGATGCACGGGAAACAACACAACGACTGGACTGGACAGGACAGACGGGTCGAAACAAAGGCGGCCGGCAACGTGTCTGCCGTTGGACTTTGGGGGGGGAGAGTCAGGGAGCCAAGGCAGGGAGCCAGGGGGTTGACTTGGTCACGTACAGGACTCATACAGCCTGTACAGTTGCTTTCCAAGCACACTCGGAGGGATGATCGAGGAGCCAAAAAGCCAGGGGTCAGGGGCAATTGGACCCCTGGACCGTTGCCAAATCGATAACCGTCGCCTCCAATCACGAGGGGGGGTGCCCGTGGGCATCTGGAGGTCCAATGGGAGAGCCCGGGATGATGCCGGGGGAGACGGACAAGGCATGGGGCGAGCGAGCGAGGGCACCGAGGAGAAAGGCCTGGAGGGGAGGGCCCGGAGGGGCAAGAAAGAGGAAAGGGGAGGGGGCGGGCCAATTTAATTTCATCGAGGCCCCTGGTGACGAAGGACGAGGCGTGCTGGAGTGGTGTTGGTCCAGGTTGATTTCCCGCGGTGGGGACGCGGTGTCAACGCGCGACCGGGCCGCATCATGAAAGGGGCACGCGGCGGGGGCTGCCGAAGGGGGATACGATGTGTGTGTCATTGGGGAGGGAGCTTGTGCTTGGAGCTTGGGGACTGCCAATGGTCCCGGATGGTGGTTGTTGGGGAAGACATGTGCTAGTGGTGGTGGAAGAAGTTTGGATTGGACGAGTTCAAGTGAGAGAGTATGTTGAATATCCAGCCCGAGTCCCATGACGCAATTATAAGGCTTGAGAACTGGTGACATGAATTCATGCTTATAAGACATCGGCAGCGGGCGGGCAACCGATGACACGGAGCATCGGATGTACAGCCTGAGGTCAAGTAAGACCAAGCATCTCGATGGACCAGACCCGGCCTGGCTGAGCTGGCAAGACTCGATCGGTCCAGTACCACATCAGATGATATGTACGAACGCATCTCCAAGAACCAGTTCTTCCACCTTTCTTGAAAGTGCCCACCGTGATATACCTACGCTGGGGTTACCGAGGCGGGCCGAGCAGCAAGCGCAATGTCTGTTCTCAGGCCCAAAGGTCGGCTATTGGTGCCCAGGAGGCAATAGACCGGCCGGTTCCTCGAATCCTAGCCTCCTAGGGCAAAATACGACCCAGGCAGCCAGGCCCGTGGGACCAAGGGCAAGCTTGTTCATCTCCCGGGCATCGATGTGCAAGTATTGGGCGGCGGCCGGCCCCGAGTTGCTTTTTCCATCCCAGAGCAGTGGATGGGATGGATGCGATGCAAATGCGATGCGAGGACGACCAGCATGGCGCACGAGGAGGGAATGCATATGACATGCATGTGGGCCGTGGGGGGATGTCTTGATGGCGGTGGTGAAGCTGTGGTTGTGAACATGAAGCTAAAGTTGTGCTGGTGCCAAGATCGTCAGGCCAACAAATCGTTGGGCCCGTAATCAAACTTGCCTCCCGTCGGCATTTGTACTTTTCGTTATCCCTTTTTGCACAGGCATCGTTTACTGCTGACCGTTTGCCCCAACCCACGGGTCTCTCCGGCACTATAGGGCGACCTGAACGTCAAACGATGGCCGAGCAGTAGCTGTCGTCGTGGGCGACGGCAGATGTCTCGGACCTTCAAGCTGGTAGCCGACGGCATCTCGAAACATAGCGGCCGCCGGGCTGGTGCAGGGAGAAAACACAGCACAGCTGCACTGCACCTTGGCAGTGTACAATGTTCAGAGGTGAGTACCGACGGACAGGGTGACCCTGGCCTGGCCTGGCCCGGGCCAATCTTCCAGACATCTTCTCTCCCTCCCCTCCGCGGCGGTGGGCCGACAGGCCAGATGCAGGCACTGACACACTGATCTCAGGGTTTTGTCTGTCTTTCGGCGCGATCGTGACTGTCAGAAGGAGAGGGGCCGGCCAACTACCGCGGCCTAGGAACTGTGTGGTCTGTCAGCCTGGGCGGTGCCATCACGACTGGCACGTTGTAATTTTCGGCGCGGCCCGTCATTTTAGAAGGAAGATGTCTGTTGGATTGACCTGCCTGTTGAAGGTCTTGTCCGAGTCCAGTCCCTTGGACAATCGATACTTACACGGTTCAAGCTGTCTTCAGTCTCGGTACTGGTAGTGGATGACAGAGGGCGTCTAGAGACAGTCTCGATGCTGGTTTCACAATGATGCCCAAGTACCGCTCGCTGGTGAAGTCAAACTTGACCCTTGCATCGCGAGATGCTCTGCCCCACGACCCCCCGGGTATTGCCCGTCATGTGCCAGTGGGAGGAAGGCTGAAGCGAGAGAAGCGCGATACCTCATCTCGCGGATGTGCCAATATTACCGACCCAGACTTTGGGGACAGGCCTGAGTATGAGTGTAAGTAGTAGTGCGCGAGGAGGAAAGAAAATGTGCAGCACTCCCTGTACGATGGGACAACTTCTTGAAGTCACTGTCACTGTCAAGATGCGGCTGGCCGTTTCTCGTCATTTCTTCCCGTCATCTTGTCCATCATTACCCTTTCCTTACTATGCCTTGCTTGGCCGACAGTTGATCTGATCCCATCTCCGTTTGCTCATCGTTTCTTCCGGTCGTTTCTCCCCCCACGAGTCGCCCGTCTGTGCAATCCTTCCATCCATCGATTGGATCATCGCTCCCGTTTCCGTGTCGCACCAGAACCAGACCGACGGCCACAGACCAGACGCGACTGACACGCGCCATCCTTCTTCGGCCGCTTCTTTTCTTCCCTTTCCCTTGGCCATTGCCCCTCCTTCCCCCCATCTGATCACATCCGTCTCGTCTTTTTTTCACTGTTGATGCGTGTCTCATTCGCCTAGCCGAGCCTTGTTGTCCTTTTTCACTATTTTGTCTTGCTTGCTCTTCACATCCATCACCCACCACCACCCGACACCGACTCCGACTCATCCGCCTCTCTCATCCCGTTCGGTTCATCGCCGTAGCCGACCGGCACTTCTCTCTCCCCCTCACACACACTCGCTGGCATCCATCCTCATCTCCTCACCACACTCGAAACGCATCAAAAGGCCATTCATATATCGGCAACACACCACGAGGCGTACCCTGTACACACCACTTCAACCACCAGCCGCTCCTCATCAAGCGACTACAAGGTCCCAGCACCTCACTATACACCACACCATCACCAGCTCAAACTCCAACTCTTGACCAACCAGCCGTGGCCAGTCCTTCGCTCCAAGCCAAACTCATCCAGGACCCTTCCGCCCCCATCCTGCATTCCACGCTGGCCAAACGAACCCCCCCGGGCCTGCTGCAGGACCAGGCCGCATGAGCAGCTGTCACCCAATAGCGGCTGCATTCCCGTCCTGCACCAGAGCCGGCTCCCTGTCTGACAACTCACTCGCTTCACCCGTCTGGCGGATCCCGAGACCCCACCACGCGCCGTCCAAAGCCTGTCATTGAAGCGTCGCGCGTCCAACTGTCGGCTGCGGCTGCGGCTCCAGGCATCAGGAAAACCAGCAAGCACCAGCAGCCTGCCTTTTCTCTCCTTGTCTGCCTGCGTGGCGGTCAGGACGACATTGGGCACGAACCAGACGGCGGAGAAAACCACGCGAGCCGCTTCTCATACTTACAGCTGTGGTCCAGCCTGCTGAAGAGGACGAACCGAGAAACGATCGGTTCACATCTTCCAGTCTTGATGCTCGCTGTGCCTGACTAGCAGCAGCAGCTACCTCAGCCTACGAGGCCCTGGGCTCATGTCAAACAGGCACCTATGCTCCCCAGAGCCCGCTAACACGAATTCTCTCCACTCGTCGCCGACCCGACCGAACGACTGGACTGTGTCAGTCGAGCATCCGTCGAAAACAAAACATCAAAACATCCCCCATCGAAAAACACAGCACCTGCCTTCCACCACCAAAAATCGCCCGCCACCCCAGAGAAGACACGATCAGATCAGTGTCCCTGCGCCGTCCGTGAATGGCATCGGTCGTAGCGATCGCCGAGGCTGGTGCGCGCAGCCCCGGTCTCTTCAGAGTCCCGCACCCTGGCCCCGGTCTCGAGCTTGACCATGGCAGCAGCTCGAACCAAAGTCGGAGCCCACCAGCCGGGGACAGGCTGCCACTAGACAGGCCCAGCACCCCAGCAGCAGAAGGAGCAGCAGCACTGGCACCCGAGCCACCGCTGTTGACCGCCCCATCACCCCCTGCTGCACCCCCGTCCGCCCGGGACCTTCCCACTGCAGACGCCCCGGAACTCATCGAAGACACCGACCTCCAGCTCCCCTTCACTGATGTCTCCAGCGAACTTTTCCGTCTCCAGCCCCAATTCGACGACACCGCCTCTGACCTGGACCCTCAAAACAACAACATCCACGTCAACAACAACCACATCTCCAATACCCAAAGCTCCACAAACCTCAACACATCCCTTCACGTCGCCTCCGATCCTCATCCCGCCTCGTCGAATCCTACCACCCCGAGCACCAAGGTCACGAGCACCGTACCCTCTCCCTCGAGTCACGTCACCGCCGCCTCCAACCACTCGACCTCGACCTCGCCCGTCCCAACCAAGCAACCGCGCAAGCCATCGCCCGGCCTCGCCGCCCGTCTCAAGGCTCTCGGCTTCGGCTCCTCCTCCACCAAGAGCTCCCCCGATCCCCCCGCCGCAAACGCTCCCCGCGACCCCATCGGCCGCCTCACCGAGGAACAGATTCGCCAAATCGACCTCAAGCACCAGGCCAATTCCGTTGCCTCAATCATCGAGCGGCGCGGCCGCCCCTGGAAGGGTGCATCCGCTCCCCTCATCTTCTCCAAGTCATTTGCTGCCTTAAACCCAAACACGCACCACTCGGACACGGCCGCCCCTCGGTCCGTCGCGTCTCGCGACGCCGCTGCGCCCGTCGTTGTCGAGCAGGACCATCTGCCGGACGAGTCCACACCCGTCCCCCAGACTTCCTTCCTCCCCGAGATCGACTGCCCCGGTCCCCTCGATATGGACACCAACAAGTACCGCCTGCCCGACCACACAAACGGAAATGGCACAAAAGCACAGCCCGAGATGCGCCAGGAGCATCTCGACCGCGTTACCAGCCCACCCTCGCCCGATGCTCCCCTCCTCTCCGACGACCTCCCCCCTCCGCCTCCCGAGAAGGACACACCACCAGCAACCCCGGCTCCCGAGTTTACCCCCGACCTCAACTCCTATTTCACCTCAAAGCCGAACCGCGCCGGCTCAATCTATACCCTCTCCCGCGCCTCGCTGACCAACCAGCTGGCTCAGCTCACCTCCCTCCAGCTCCCCGACGCCGATTCTCTCTCCAGCAGGGTCTCCTCCATTCCTACCGCCCACGCCGCCTCCCAAGCCCTCATCAACGCCGCCGAACAGATTAAGAGCTGGATATCAAAGGCATCAGAGGTCATTGCCGGCCTCGACAGCGAGGATGATGTCGAGTGGGCTGCCGCCGGTGGTCGCGAGGGTCTCGCCGAGGTCGAAAACGCTGCCACAAGATTCGAGGGTCTGATCAATGCCTACGTTGGCGCCATCGAGGAGCTCCAGGGCCGTGCCGACATTTCCAGCGTGCCTGCCGTCGACCTGAACCGCGCCGTGCAACAGATGGAATCTATCATCAGCGATTGGGCCCAGATCCAGTCCACCCTCACCAGCGTCAAGCAACAGGTCGAGATCGCCATGGAGTGGGAAGAGCTGTGGAACATGGTCCTTGGCGACATCAACGGCGAGCTGGATGAGCTGTGCCGGCTTGTCTTCGAGATGGAGGAGCGCCGCCACAAGTCCATCATGGCGGCTGCCGGCGGCGACAACGTCGACATTGGAGATCTTGAGACCATTGTCGAGGAGGCACCAGCACCGCCGGCACCCTCCAAGCTCGCGCCTCAGCCCGGCCGCTTCGGCCTTGCCGCCTTTCCCCTGAGCCCGAGCACCCCAGGAACGCCCACCCTATCACAGGACGATTCCAGCCTACTGGCTCTCTTCGCCCGGATGCAGCCCCTACGAGCATCACTCGACTTCCTCCCCATGAGGCTCTCCGTCTTTAGCGCCAGAGCCCAGCGATCCTTCCCTACGGCCTGCGATGAGCTTGACATGCGGAGAGAAGGCCTCGATGGCACATACAAGAAGCTGGAAAAGGACGCCGAGTCACTACGCAAGGAGCTCGGCGAGGACCGTTGGGTTATCGTCTTCCGTGGCGCCGGCCGTCAGGCCCAGAAGATGATTGAGTCGGTCGAGAGATCCCACCTGAAGCTCAAGGAGTCTCTCGATGCTGGTCATCACCTGACCAGCGCCCCCGCCGTTTGCAAGAAGATCGAGAGCTACGACGCGAAGAAGACGCACTACGGGCCGGCCATTGAGCGCGTCCTCTCCATCATTGACAAGGGCGTAAAGGACCGCCTGACTGTCAACGGCGAGATCCTGCGACTAAACGCCGAGCTGCAGTCCAAGTGGGAGGCCCTCCGCATCCACATGGCCGACATGGACATGCTCCTCGACGAGATCCAATCCGACAACAGGGGCCAAAAGCTGCGCGACTCGGTTTCGAGCATGCTCTCCAACGACCTCTCGGCCATCGACAGCGGCCGCGACACCCCCGGCAGCTCGCCCCCGTCGTCCGTCATCATGGCAAGCCTCGGTATCGAACCTGTCACTCCGACCCCTAAGATGCTCAAGAACGGCCTCGGTCCCGGTTCCAGCGGCAAACAGGCACAGCACACAAACAGGAGGCTGTCCCTCCTGCCGACGCCCTCCAACCAAGCAAACCGCAGGCCGCTGGGCTCTCGGTCCGCAACCACAGTGGGCAAGTCGGCCATCCCTACGCCTACCGGCGGTGCGACCGCACGGCCTGAGTCGGCCCTGACCAACAGGCCTCGATGGAATACCTCGACCAACACTACGGACATTGGCCTCGGTCATAACTTCAAGCCCATGACCCTGACCACACCGAGCCCGTATGCCAAGAGGACACCGGTGGGAAGATCCGCGTCGTCGCTCACGCCGTCGTCCAGCACCAAGGTTCCATCCGGCCGCAGCCCCCTGAACAGGTCTTCATCCGCGTCGCCGATGCCTGAGGAGACGCCCACTAGGACCGGCGGCTCCCGGCTCTCCTTCCGCGACAGGATTGCGTCGCCAGGCCCATATGCCCAGCCATCCTTTGCGAAGCCCCGCCTGACATCATCCACCTCGATGGCATCTGTGGGCAACCGACGAGCGTCCATGCACCCTCCCCTGTCGCGCGACAACTCCCTGGCAAACCAGCCGGCACGTCCTGCGAGCTCTCTCGCAACAGGACGCCGCTCGAGCATGCTGCCGCAGCCGGCCTCGAGCGCCAGCGGCCGCGTTTCGCCGCAGGCACTCGCTGGCGCCCGTTCCGCCATGCTTAGTAGAAAGGGCTCCAGCACCGCCTCACAGGCGTCCGCAAGCAACAAGCCCAGGTGGCGCTCATAGGAGAGACGTCTCCCCGGTTGGCGCAACAGCCGCAGCTGCGGCCCGGGCTCTAGCCCAGATACCAGTCCCAAAGCCAAGACGGCAGGCCCCAAGCCCCGCTGGCACTTTTTCTGAGCTTCTCCAGCAGACTTGGCTGCAGAGACATCCCTTTATTTGCAATTACGGCGTGGCGTTAGCGGGGGGCACTGCCGGCTAGGCGTTGTATTTTGGAACAGAGGAAGAAGGGAGAGGAGGAGGAGGAGGATCAAGTGGTCCTTTTGGCTGTTACTTGCGCAGGAACGGCAGCTGTACGAGATGTGCGAGTTGTCTGGTAGATATGACCGAGATGGAAAAGGTGCAGAGGAGGAGAAGTCCGCGCCAGAAATCACAATATACCCCCAACCCCCTGTTGTATGTTAGCAGACGCCGGTGGACGAGTTGGTCCCAGCGTGGAGAGAGCGGCGCCAGGTCGGTAGCTACCTATTGGAAGCAGGTTTGGTCCGGCTTTGAGCGTGTTGTGACATCGGATTGTGTGATGTGCTAGTGAGAACATGCTAATTCCTTCCATCAGGATTAGAAGGTGAGTTCTGATTTTCTGGCTGAAGGGGGATTCTGTTCTGACTTGGGAGGAGCTTCTAAGGCAAACCCAATGAATAGATCATCGAAAGGTCCGCCGTTGGGTGTAGAGAGACGTGAGCTTTTATTTATTTGCTGTTCCGTTGTCGACAGCGCATCCCATATGCCACTGCTCAAATTTCTGCACTCTTCGTTTCCGGATTTGCAGACTCGATGTTTGTCACGGGGTCTCGAGGACCCCAAATGTTTGTCATCTGTGGTGTTCACCAATCCATGATCAAGTCTCAATTTCCAAATCTCATGACAAAATATACAAATTGAAGCATTACACAAGCAAAAAGAACTGGCGGTGGGAGTGGCTCGAACTCTCAAGCTTTTGCTGGTCATTCCCAGGTAGTGACTTCCTTTCGGATGCCACCACTCCAGGCGTGTACCACTGCACCGCCACCAGCTCTGCCTGGGATGGAAAGACCCCAATATATAAGGGCTAGCTGCCTTGCAGTGTCAAATAGAGCCAGAGTAGTATGAGAAAAATACCGAAGGGGCAACATCAGTCAACCGCTTCCAACGCCCGCCCCGAGCACCTATCCAGGCTCTCCGTTTGTTAAACAAAACAGGCAGGAGATGCATCTTGAACATAACGCCGAAGCAACATTGCGTGAGCAAAGTCTTTGTCTAATCCAAAAATAAACAACAGAAATGAAGTAACTGCCTCATGCGAATTATGACAGTCCAAATAGTCATAACGCAGGCTGAAGGTTCACAACAACATTGCAAGTGTCTCTGTTGTGATGCTATTCACCAAGTGCTTATGTCAGCAACCAGAAGTTGAGGCGGCTGAATATCGGCCAAACCCGTTGTGGGCAAAAGCTCTTCGTGTTGCCTAGGCGCCTCGCAAACTTCATGCGCTGGACACCCCATCAAAGCTCGCCCCCCCCTTGCATCCACCGAATTCATCGACTTCAACTCTGATGCGCGCCTGCAGAGTCGACAGATCAATCCTACCTCCTAGGGATATGTGCCGACATCACCCATAAACGTCAAGATGTCTGACTCGGACTTCGAGACCATCCGCAAGCTCCAGGCTGAGCGCAACGCGGCCGCCGCTGCCAGGACGGGCAACCGCACCTTTGACCCCGACACCCAGCGTGCCGACTCGGGCACCAAGCAGAAGCTGACCGACTCCTTCGATAAGGATCTCTACGACCGCGATGGCGCCGACAAGTTCGCCGGCTACAACACTTCCATCGCCGTCGGCGATGGTGATGACGACGAGATGGAGGAGGCCGACACCACGCGCCGTCTCGTTGGCCAATACACCGCATCGCGGGAGATGATTGACGAGTTCTCCCGCGGCGCCGGTGTCGAGGAGGATGACCCCTTTGCGGGCCGCGGTGAGCGCAGCAACCGCATCGCCGACCGCGAGACCGACTACCAGAAGCGTCGCTTCGACCGAGCCCTTACGCCCACCCGAGCCGATGCCTTTGCCGCCAACGGCAAGTCCGGTGCTGCCGAGGATGGCGCCAACTACCGAGAAGTCATGGAGGCCAGGGAGCTGGAGAGGGAGGAGGAACGCGTCCGTCGTGCCATTGAGGCCAAGCTCGAGGGCGGCGCCGACGAGGGCAACGTTGCTCCGGCCACCCTGACCCAGGGCGACCAACAGGACAAGGCCGAGTCCGAGTCCACCGAGGTCGCCGCCGCGGGAAGGAAGCGCAAGAAGAGATGGGACGTGGCCACGACTCCCGCCGAGAATGGCGATGATGCCGGGGCTGCGGATGCCACCAAGCCCAAGAAGTCGCGTTGGGACCAAACACCATCTCTCTCGGGAGGTGCCGAAGCCCCCAAGAAGCGCTCCCGATGGGACCAGGCCCCTTCGGCCACCCCAATGGGCAACCAAGGTCTCGCGACGCCCATGCACCCGTCCCAGGCCGGCCCCGGTGCCGTCATGCCCACAACCTTTGGCACCGATGTCTCCGGCAGAAACATGCCCCTCAGCGACGAGGAGCTCGACCTCCTTCTTCCTGGCGAAGAGCAGGGCTACAAGATTCTCACACCACCCCCTGGATATGAGCCCATCCGGGCGCCCGCCCACAAGCTCATGGCCACCCCTGCGCCGGCAACTGGCTTCATGATGCAGGATCCGGAGGCGACGAGGCTGGGCGGAAAGCCGGTGCACAACGAGATTCCCGGCATTGGCGATCTCCAGTTCTTCAAGGCCGAGGATATGGCCTACTTTGGGAAGCTTACCGACGGAGCCGACGAGAACAGCCTGAGCGTGGAGGAAATGAAGGAGCGCAAGATCATGAGGCTGCTGCTCAAGGTCAAGAACGGCTCGCCTCCCGCACGAAAGACTGCTCTGCGTCAGCTCACCGACAATGCCAGGCAATTCGGCGCCGGGCCCCTGTTTGACCAGATTCTGCCGCTTCTCATGGAGAAGACGCTTGAGGACCAGGAACGCCATCTGCTTGTCAAGGTTATCGACCGCATTCTCTACAAGCTGGACGACCTCGTCCGCCCCTATGTCCACAAGATTCTCGTCGTCATCGAGCCTCTCTTGATCGACCAGGACTACTACGCCCGAGTCGAGGGTCGCGAGATCATCTCCAACCTCAGTAAGGCGGCAGGCCTCGCCACCATGATCAGTACCATGAGGCCTGATATTGATCACGTCGACGAATACGTCCGAAACACCACTGCCCGAGCCTTTGCCGTCGTCGCCTCGGCCCTCGGAATCCCAGCCCTGCTCCCCTTCCTGCGCGCCGTGTGCCGCAGCAAGAAGTCGTGGCAGGCGAGGCACACTGGTGTCAAGATTGTGCAACAGATCCCTATCCTTATGGGATGTGCTGTGCTGCCCCACCTCAAGGGCCTGGTCGACTGCATCGGCCCCAACCTGAACGACGAGCAGACCAAGGTTCGCACGGTTACTAGTCTTGCGATTGCGGCTCTTGCAGAGGCGTCTAACCCCTACGGTATCGAATCCTTCGACGACATCCTCAACCCCCTGTGGACAGGCGCTCGCAAGCAGCGCGGCAAGGGACTTGCGGGCTTCCTCAAGGCGGTCGGCTTCATCATTCCCCTGATGGACGAAGAGTACGCCAGCTACTACACCAGCCAGATTATGGAGATTCTGCTGCGAGAGTTCTCCTCGCCCGACGAGGAGATGAAGAAGGTCGTTCTCAAGGTGGTCTCTCAGTGCGCCAGCACCGAGGGTGTCACCTCTGGCTACCTTAAGGAGCACGTCCTTGATGACTTCTTCAAGAGCTTCTGGGTACGCAGGATGGCGCTGGACAAGAGAAACTACAGGCAGGTGGTCGAGACGACTGTCGACATTGGCCAGAAGGTCGGTGTCAGCGAGATCCTGGAGAGGATCGTGAACAACCTCAAGGACGAGAGCGAGGCGTACCGTAAGATGACTGTCGAGACCGTCGAGAAGATTGTCGCTAGTCTGGGCGCCGCCGACATTGGAGAACGCCTGGAGGAGCGCCTTATCGATGGCATCCTCCATGCGTTCCAGGAACAGAGCGTCGAGGACATCATCATGCTCAACGGTTTTGGATCCGTGGTCAACGCCCTCGGCGCACGCTGCAAGCCTTACTTGCCCCAGATTGTCAGCACCATCCTCTGGCGCCTGAACAACAAGTCGGCCACAGTGCGTCAGCAGGCGGCCGATCTCATCTCTCGCATTGCTATGGTCATGAAGCAATGCGGCGAGGATGCCCTCATGGGCAAGCTGGGCATCGTCCTGTACGAATACCTCGGCGAGGAGTACCCCGAGGTGCTCGGTTCCATCCTTGGAGCCCTGCGTTCCATCGTCACAGTCGTTGGCATCACCCAGATGCAGCCTCCCATCAAGGACCTGCTCCCGCGGCTGACGCCCATTCTCCGCAACCGCCACGAGAAGGTCCAGGAAAACACCATCGATCTCGTGGGTCGTATCGCCGATCGCGGCCCCGAGAGCGTCAACGCTCGCGAGTGGATGCGCATCTGCTTCGAGCTGCTCGACATGCTCAAGGCTCACAAGAAGGGAATCCGTCGCGCTGCAAACAACACCTTTGGATTCATCGCCAAGGCCATTGGCCCCCAGGATGTTCTCGCCACTCTTTTGAACAACCTGAGGGTGCAGGAGCGTCAGTCTCGTGTCAACACGGCTGTCGCCATCGGCATCGTCGCCGAGACGTGCGCGCCCTTCACCGTTCTTCCTGCTCTTATGAACGAGTACCGCGTGCCTGAGCTCAACGTGCAGAACGGTGTGCTCAAGTCCCTTTCCTTCCTTTTCGAATACATTGGCGAGATGGCCAAGGACTACGTCTACGCCGTCACACCCCTTCTCGAGGACGCCCTCATCGACAGGGACCAAGTCCACAGGCAGACGGCCGCCTCCGTCGTCAAGCACATTGCCCTGGGCGTGGTAGGCCTCGGATGCGAGGATGCCATGGTCCATCTCCTTAACCTCCTATACCCCAACCTTTTCGAAACGAGCCCCCACGTCATCGACCGTATCGTCGAGGCCATCGAGGCCATCCGCGTCGCCGTCGGTCCCGGCGTCGTCATGAACTACGTCTGGGCCGGGCTGTTCCACCCGGCGCGCAAGGTCCGCCAGCCATACTGGCGGCTCTACAACGATGCCTACGTCCAAGCAGCCGACGCCATGGTCCCGTACTACCCCAACTTGGACGAAGAGACCATTGACCGGCCGGAGCTGGCTATAATGCTGTGAGGGGGTGATTTGCTGGAGACAGGAGGAGGAAGACGTTCCTTGGATTAGTGTACGCGGCCCTGATTTCTTTGACACTGGCGCTCGGAAGCCATGTAATACTCTCTTGTGTCTGTAAGACGGAGGTTGTGTTTAGGTAGCATCCTGCGCGGCGTTGGCACGAAAACATGATTTTAATGTACATTTGCCTGTTCCTGCGTGATGGCGTGATGGCCTTACTGCTCAGGGCGCGCCATGTACTGCTGTGGTCGACGTCCCGCTAGAGCCTTAGAGGCATAGTGCTCCATAACTCGACTGTCGCATCGCTCTTGACACTGATCCGAATAACGACGGAATGTCTGCAAATTGTGGTCTAAGATGGAGGTGTATTTCATTCAGGTTACAAAAAGTGCATTATTTCGCTTTGGCCTGTTGGGCAGCCGCCTCTGTTTCGGGGTCAGCGTGTGATCTCATGAAAGCTTATGAGCCAGCAGCAACGTACCTCTCCGCGTGGCATCCTCCAGAAGCTGGACATCGACGGACTGCGACGGCAGGTGGACGTAGCGCACCACTGAGCCTCGGATGAAGACGTTCTTGACAGAGCTCTGCACGCGACTCGTCAGTTTCGAGCACCTCATGAGAGAGAGGCCGGGCAACGCACGAGATGGGGGTACTTGAGCTCCTCCACGACCTGGATATCCTCCAGCTTGATGTTGAGGTACTGGTCGACGCTCTTGAGCACGCCGCGGATCTGGATATCGTTCTTGAGCTCGACGGTGACCTCCTGGTCGATGAGGGTCTTGAAGAAGCTGTGAGCGGCGTTAGCGTTTGAGGTCCTTGTCCGCGTTCGAAGAGAACCCTGCTGCCGCGGCGGGTGGCTGCTGAAACCACTGGGGAGATGCGCACCTGAAGAACAGCATCTTGGCGGGGGTTTGCGGCTGAGGGGACGCCGGATGTGAGTTGATGCGCTGTGATGCGAGGTAGAGAGTTGATGATCTTGGTGTGGAGCTTTGACGCCTGGCGGTTACGGTACGTACCGATTTGGAAGGCTGATCACGTGATGGCGATGGAGGCATCAGGACTTCCATCAGCACCAGCAGATCACTCATGTTGCTGATCCCAATGATGCGGTATTGCAATTGGAGTACTCTACATGGCTTGATAAATCATTCCGATCATTTCCTTTGACACTTACACCGGGGGTGTTGCACTTCATTTCTCCATCATCACAATCAAGGAAACTGACTGACGGTCTGAAAAAATCGATGACATCTCGCCGCTTCTCTATGTGTAGCAGGATGTAAACGCCATTCACCATATACATAGCCAAGTCCCGAGCCTCACAATAATGACCACCCCGGATGCCGTACAGACCCATCGTCCACTGCACCCTCCCCTAGGACACCTGCACAAAGGCCCTCTTCCGGACTGCCCGGCTTTCGTCCTCGTCATCCCACGTCTCGTCGACGTAGTTCTTGACGCTCTTGGCCTCGATTTGCATGCCCACGATCTTGAGAGCGGCCATGTTGTAGCCCATCTCGTCCTTTTGCCTCTTCAGCGCGGCCCGCAGGTTGGTGCGGATGCCGTCCAGCATGGTCCTCATGGTCCTGCTGGCGACGATCTGGCGGTGGTGCGTCTTGAGCATGAAGAAGAGGATGCGGCAGGTCAGCGGGATGTTCATGGACCGCTGCGCAAAGAGGTCGAGGAAGGTGAAGAGCATCGGCACTGATGCGAAGGGGAGCACGAGCAGTGCGTCGTGCAGGGCGGATGCCTTGATGCGTTGGAGGACCGTCATGACGTGCGTCTCGGCGCTGATATTTCCGAGGGCGACGAAGATGGGATTGCGCTGCGGCGGCGCGGCGTTGGGGTTGGCGAGCTTGGCCTGCTCCCACTCCTTCAACAGGTTCAGGTCTGCCATGCCCACTTCGAGAGCCTCGGAGATGCGCTCGCCTGCCATGAGGGTTTCCACCGTCTGCTTGCTGGCCGCGCCGACCTCGTCCGCCTCATCAGCGGCATCGGGGTCCCGCTCCAGCGAGCTCGTGAGCGTCTGTTCGTACAGCTCCTCAATCTCCTTCTCGCGCTCCTCCTCGAGGAAGATTTGCTCGTCCGTCTCGTCCCACACGCGAATGCTCTTGTCGTGGCCCGCGGTAACGAGGAACCTGCCGTTGTGACCGACGGCCATGGCCCAGATCTCGCCGTGGTGGCCCTCGAGCCTCTGGATCTGCTCAAACTTATCCGCGTCCCAGTACTTGATCATCTTGTCCTTGCTGCTACTGAAGAAGTGGTGGCCGTTGCCGTCGTTGTTGTGGGGGACGAAAGCAACCTGCAGAATCGAGTCCTGGTGTCCGAAGAGTGCTTTGTGGCAGTCGCCGAAATCCAAGCCCCATATCCTGATGTTCTTGTCTGCCGAGCTCGTCACGATGAGCTTGCTGTCGTGGGAGATGTCCATGCTCAGGACGGGCAGCTTGTGGCCGTAAAGGTTGAGATACAGCTTCAGGCTGTCGGTGAAGAAGACCTTGACGGTGTTATCCAGCAGCGAGCATGCCAGCAGTTTGGCGTCCGGGGAGAAGCGCAGACTCAGGACGTCGTCTGCGACCTTGAGGACCCTCGACTGTACCAGCTTGAGTTTGGGCACCGTACGTGTCGTGCCCAGAACCTCCTCTTGCACGATCTGGAAGTTCCAGAACTTGGCCGACTTGTCCGCACCGCCAGAGACCATCGACTTGCCGTCGGGGTGAACCTGCAGCGACCAGATGGCACCCTCGTGCGCCGTGACGCTGTCCAGGAGGCTGGCAGAGGCCACGTCGAATAGCTCAAGCTCGCCCCCTTTCGTGCCGACGACAACGACCTTGTCGCCGGGGAGGAAGGAGCAGCATAGCGCGTATCCGCAGTCGAATGTCCTGATGCAGGCTTGCGTCCTGATGTTCCAGATCTTGAGGCTTCCGTTGGCCGCCGTGGCCAGCATTCCGTCGTCGGAGCTCAGCGAGACCGACCGCACGTCTGTCCGGTGTCCTGGCATCTCCACGGCCAGAGTCCGCGAGTATTCGGGCGCCTCGTCCTTCTTCGACCGTCCGCCTTCATCCTTTGTGGATATGGTGTAGTATTCCAGCTGGTTGTTCGTCGTCGCAACCACCAGCTGCACGTCCTTGCCGCTGCCAACCGTCCAGTCCACTGACCGTGCCTTGCCTCCTGTCCGCACAATGACGGACTGTACGAAGAAGTCGCCGACCTGCGCCTTGGAAATGTCGTCCGCAGCTTCCGCCTCGTCGTCTTCCACCTTGCCGTCCTTCGTCTTCTCCCTTCTTCTCCTCCTCTTCCTCGCCAGTGACTTCTTCACCTCGGCCTCTGCCCGGATACGCCACACATCGACCGACTTTTCAGATCCGTGGACGGCGAAATAGTCCCGGCGGGGATGGAAGACCACCTCGGTGGCCTTGTCCTTGCTCTGACGGAACAGCGTACCGCGATCGAGGAGGAACTGTGTCGTCTTGGGGGCATCGACACGACCCTTCATCGAGGCGAGGCCGGCGGTGTCGATGTACCACACCTTCAGCTCGCCGTCGTTTCCGGCGGTAACGCAGCCATTCTGGTCGGGCGATACTCCCAATGCCCAGCACTCGCCGTTGCTCTGCGCAATGTGAGTCTCAATGCAGTGCCTTGACGACAGATCCCAGAGCTTGATCAGAGAGTCCTTGCCAGTGGTCAGGAGGTACCCCTCAGCAGCTTCGCCGTCCAGGGCCATGGCCTGTACGTCCTCTCCATCCTCAGCCTGCGCTTCCGGTTCGATGAACTGCAGGCCCGTGATCTGGTCCTTGTGTCCTCGCAGCTTGTACTGGCCAACTTCGGCAACGAGATCCCAGATAATGACGTCGGTGTCCTTGGAGCCACTTGCCAGTCGCACGCCGGACTTGTCGAAGGCAAGATGCGTAATGGCCGACTTGTGACCGTTGAAATTGACAATCACCGTTGTGATGGTGCTGTCCCACAGGCGGATGCTGCCGTCCTCATAGCCGATCGCGAACACGGCCTTGTCGACTTTGCTTTGCGCGATCGCGGTCACTGGCAGAGTGCAGCGCTCGTCGCGCCAGCGGCTCAGCAGTTCTCCCTTTTTGATATCCCAGGTCAAGACCTCTTCGTTGGCGGCGACGACAGCCTGGCCGGCTCCGGTGCCGGCTCCTTTAGATGTCCATACGATGTTGGAGGTGCTCGATGCGACAACGCCGAACGTCTTGGAATGCTCGTACTTGCTGGGGAGAATACGTTAGCTTTCGCAGGGGATGCGCTTGAAAAAGGGCCATACAGGTATGATTTGACCATTTTGGCGACTGACCAATCTCACGGCCACGGTCTCAATGGTATCTCCAGGCAAGAGTTCGATCCCTGGTCCTACTCAAATTCTCCCACCTCGAAAAGACCGGGCAGAATGCGGGAAACTTTTTCTTATCAGTCGTTATCGATAGAGCAGCTTGAATTGGCCTGGCCGATAACCATCACGTGGAGAAGCTGCTCGGCGGACCCGCTCCAGTGTCGCTCAGCCACCCCGACCGAGCTCCAACACCAAGGTCAAACGAGCCCCACCACCAGGCATCGTCATCAGCATCCAGCCAACACACAGCAACGAGGCCGAGCAAGTGAGCCATTGGGTGTCGCCAAGATGCTTCTCCTCGACTACCAGAACGTTCTTATCCAGTCGGTGCTGACGGAGAGGTTCTCGGGGTAAGACATCGTTCTAATCCATCAGACCACTCGACATTGACTCGAGTACCAGTGCCCCGCCCGTCCACATCGACCAGACGGTGTCCGACTTCGACGGCGTCCTCTACCACATCTCGACTCCCGAGACGAAGACTCAGATTCTTATATCCGTGCAGATCAGGTGCTTTAAGGACCTGGTCAAGTATGGCGCCGAGCAGGTTCTCCAGCGAGAGTACGGCTCCTACATCACGGCCACCGAGGCTGGATACGACTTCTCCGTCTTGATCGACCTGGAGAGCCTGCCAGCCGAGAAGGGTGAGTGCCTACTTGGTTGAGAGGCTTCATGTGCGGCTTGGGCTTACCAAAATGCAGAGGAGCGTGATGCTCTTGTTAGCAAGTTCGCCCTGCTGAAGCGCAATGCGATGGCTGCGCCCTTTGAGGCCGCATACGAGGAACACTACAAGCTGCGGGAGGAAGCGTCCAAGTACTCGTCCGAAGATGCGCCCCAGGGTGTCAAGGAGGGCGGCGAGGTCATGGCGATCCATTACCGCGAGGAGGAGGCCATTTACATCAAGGCCAGCCACGATCGTGTGACTGTCATCTTCAGCACCATCTTCAGGGAGGAGACGGACCGGATCTTCGGCAAGGTCTTTATCCAGGAATTCGTCGATGCCCGCCGGAGAGCCATCCAGAACGCCCCCCAGGTTCTGTTCAGGAACGACGCTCCCCTGGAGCTGCAGAACGTGCCTGGCGTGCAGACCTCCGGCACCGGCGAGGTCGGATACGTTACATTTGGTATGTGACACGGTTCTCCATATTGTACCCTTCATGAGCTGACGGCTACAGTCCTGTTCCCCCGCCACCTCACTCCTCAGCGCATGCCGGACGTGATTTCGCACATCCAAACCTTCCGGGACTACTTCCATTACCACATCAAAGCATCCAAGGCGTACATCCACTCTCGTATGCGCAAGAGGACGGCAGACTTCCTGCAAGGTGAGATTACTGCTATCCAAAATCCAAAGTGCGTCGTACTGATATCACGACAACAGTTCTCCGCAGGGCTCGGCCGGATAGCGAGGAGAAGGAGAGGAAGACGGCCAGCGGCAGGACGTTCAAGGTGCAGGGCGCATGAGACCCGAACGGGCGACAGGTCAGGCTTCGAGATGCCAACTGCCGGAGCGTAGGGGATGATGTTGGATTTTGGTAATGATAGAGCCTCGGTATAACCGAGCGATGAAACAGCAGGCCAGGTCCGTTACACGCATTACGGACGCCGTCCCACGTGGTGGTCGCGTCGAACCCCGCGATTTGATTGTCTTGCACGGAGTGAGTACAACGGTAATTGAAGACCAAGCCTCGAAACGACCGAGGGCGTACTGGGCGCAAGCTGAAAGGCATGGGCGTGGCTCATGCGTTTCGTTTGCTTGCCGGTCTCGCCGAGGCGGCCCAGCGACAACTCGAGATCCTTGACCGCCATGCTGCCCGAGTCTCGACGAAATACTACAAAAAGGCCGGCACGACCACTTTGGTCGAGGGACGGTCATGCCGTGCGGTCGCTGGCTCTTGCGCCCGTAGACCAGTCGTTATATATCAGGCTGTGCTGCGAGACTGATGAGATGGCATGAAGCCAAGAGCCGGGAGCACCCTCTGACAGTCGTGACGCGATGTTCACCAGGGGGCATGTGCGGCAGTATTGCGACGCCGAAGCGTTTGAAGAACACAACCATCACCACCAAGGCACGAAGCCATGTCTTTGACAATTCAATGCCCAGCCGTGAGAAGTCTCGACAGATTGGCCAGCTTCCATAGGCCAGCTTTCTTTTGCCTCGTAGCACATGCAGTCCATGTGGGAGCATATCAACGGTAGAAGATTGAGCGAACCACAGGGGACGCAGGCTTGCCAGGCTTTGCTGCACACTGCAGGGGTCGTCCCCGAGTTGTCCTCGCTGAGTGGACGAGGTCGCATGGACATCTCTAGCGGGTTTAGGCGCCCCTGAGTCGGGGCCTTGGCCCCCACCACGAGACATGGGGATGCTCGCTCCGAGGGAGGCTGGGAGACGAGTGGCCCAGGGCGACGGCCAGGGAACACGAGAGAGGAAATCAAATCACCTTACCGCCTGTCCGATCCGAGGACGTCCACCGCCCCTCTCTCGCCGCTGTGGAAAGGTTGCCCTTGGAAGGAATCTTCTGCTTGTCCCAGCCAGTGAGTCGCTGGACAGTACCACAAACGTGGCTCTCATCGCTCCTTTTTCAGGTTCCTGTGATCACGGCTCGGGAAGCGCGTTGCCGTAACCCTTGACACGGCGGTCCAGCAGTCCATTCGTTTTGTCCCTCATTTTTGAGGTGAGTGCTCAGGCACCAAACACCCCCTGATCCGACCCCGGGATCTTGAGCGATCAAGAACTCCTCTGACGAGGCCGCCTCTGCGGCTCCCAGCCTTCGCTCCAACCTCCCCCTCCGAGTCCCGACGACATTCGTTTTCCGACCGACCCGTGGTCAATCGCGACCAGCTCGACGCTACGCGAGATCGACCGGCGACAGGCATCCCCCGATCCTGGTACATTCTTTCACAAAGGCGGAAAAAAGAGGAGATTCGACATGAACACAGCAGCTTCAGCAGCACCATCCATCAACAACAACCACATCAACAGATCGACAGACAGACCGGACACCACTCCGCCCATCCATTCATTGTTCACCCACACGCGACCGTTGCTTGCAGACGACTGCATCAGGTCGACTAGACGTCACCTCCCTTCAGTCATCGATAGACCCGAGACGCGACCGCGACACTTTCTCTTAACCTACTCCGGTACCACGACATCATCGCCCTGCGGCTCTAGGCGCCACTGACGGGTAACCGTCACACCAAGAGTGCTACAAGTACAACATCCCTTTTACGGAGCGACATCGTCGTACAAAACACACCATCCTTCAAGACATCCGAACGGATCCGACCCAGAGATCCCTATTCGCTCTCACCGGGCCAACAACTTTTACGCTTTCTTTTTGCGTCCTTTCCCCCCTTCTCCCTTTTCATCACCGCCAACTCTTCGTCACAGCGTGTGATATCAGACCTTTTAGCGTCTGATCCTACCTGGGCAATCCACTAAACCCCATACTGCAGGATCCCGTCGGATTGAGTTGCGCCTCAAGCACACCGAAGCCAGCATTTGGGACGATCCCAAGCCCGGCCGACTGCCACAAGATCACCAAAGTGGGTCCAGGCACGGCCGCCTCCAGTGCACCGCCAAGATTCAGCCATCCTCGGCAGCCAATCAGCGCCCTCAACGTCAGAAGTCGGCCAATCTCATCTCCCTGAACACGCCGCCAACACGGGTTCCAGCAGCCAACTCAGACGCTAACGTAGCGGATACTGAACACCCACGGGGCTAATTGCGAGCCGGGTACCTTTACACCTTAGCCAGGCAAGCACGCTACCCAGCACCGCCGGCAGCTTCGCTCCTTTCACTCCACTCCTGCCTTTGATCCTTTCTCTCGGCCCGCGCCCCCCTCCAAACAAACACCACTACCACCTCCATCGCCTGTGGAATTCTCCCCAATTTCCCACCTTCAAGCGACGACGTCCGAATCGATACACGCGCGCAAGCAAACATCGAGATACCCGTCAAGCCACTCAATCGACTTAATCACGCCAGAACCGAAATACCCGCTTGTATTTGACTCCAGCAATCATCAGACGACCCGACGCTTCGACCTCGCGATTCATCCGGTCAATCGACGCGCGCCAACTCAAATTCCCCGAACGAACCGACCGATCGATCAATCCCTCTCGACCGCGCCATGCGAATTGGCTCTTGATAACAATCATCCATTTCCTGCGGAACTACGCGATTCATTCTCCTACTACATCATATCTCGAACCTCGCCCCCTCGCGACCCCGACCTCTGATCGGACAACCGCACCACCTCCACGAGGACAGGAGCGCGGCGCACGACCGTGCCAACGGCGATGCGGCTTCCCTTTCGGAGGCGCCCCGCGACGCGGCGTCACCGTCAGTCCGCCACATCAGACATAATCGCCCTGGCCGCCATTGCACCGGCATTGGCAAGCGCCCTCGACTTCACACCTGTGCCCGAGGCAAACCTTGACCTTTCGCGGTTAGGAAGGATTGGCGTGGCAGGCGACTTCAACGGCATCTCTCTTTACGAGTTCGAGGAACAAAACGAGAGACCCGTCACTAGAAATGGCAGCGAGGCACTGTTGGCACGACTGCCAAATGGCGCCTTCGCCACCATCGCATCGACTGATGCATCCATCCACGACATGTGTGCGTCCTACCTGAACTCGGGGGACATGGCGGGAGTGGTACTTGCCGGTAATTTTACGAGCGTGGACGGCATAGCATCACAAGGAGTAGCTCTTTTCAACGTTACCTCCTCCTCCTTTGTCCCATTGGAGGGCCTGACCGGACAAGTCAACGCATTGCTCTGCGACGGTGCCACCAACCGAGTCTACGTGGGAGGCAGCTTTCGACACACCAACTCGAGCAACGCCCTGATGTGGGTGCATGGCCAGGGCTGGACGCCCCTGCCATTCGCCGGCTTCAATGGCCCAGTCTCCTCCATCACCAAGGCCTCCAACGACCACATCATCTTTGGCGGCAGCTTCACCGGACTTGGCAACCTGACAAGCTCCTCCAACACAGAAGGCCAGGTGATCAACCTGTCCAGCGCAAATATCACCTCCGGCTCCAGCACCTCGACCACCGGCTTCAGCGACCCGCGCAACATTGTATGCAAAACCGACGGCGCGGACGGTGCAGGCAACACATGGCTGCTGCAGGATGGAGCCCCCGGCTTCTGGGGAGCATCCTTTGGTTTCGGTTTTGAGCCGACAAAGCTCCGTATCTGGAACACTCACCAGGACGGACGTGGAACACGGACCTGGCGATTCACGGCTTTCCCTATCAACGGCATCCTCAACATGACCTACGTCGACCCGGCGACTGGCCAGAACGCCTCGTGCACTAGCGAGTGCCCGCTCAGCGACAACCCAGATGTGCCGTTCCAGGACTTCCACTTTGTCAACTCGGTTGGCCTCGACTCCTTCCGCATCGATATCTCCGAGTTCTACGGTGCCGGCGGCGGTCTCAACGGCATCCAGCTTTACAGTGAAGATGCCTTCGCGTATGCCATCAACGACTTCAACGAACCCTCGTGCGATGGCGCCGGCGTCCAGTTGCCGTCGAGCGCGACCACCACAGGCCCCTGGCGCGAGTCACCGTCTCTCCAGAGCAGCTCGAGGTACCTGACGGCTGATCTATCCGGCGACATCTCAGAGAGCTCGGCCTCTGTCACTTTCTTCCCCAACATTGCCGATTCGGGTAACTACACGGTCGAGATGTACACACCCGGCTGTCTTCAGGACGACACCTGCGCCACTCGCGGCCAGGTCAACATCACCGGCATCATGACATCAGCCCCTGACGGCCGCTTCACCACCTCGCTGTACCAGACAAACAACTTTGACAAGTATGATCCGCTTTATTTCGGTTTTGTGGAAGGCGGCTCGGCGGGTGGCTTCCGCCCCAGCATCACCCTGACCCCTCTGGCCGGCCAGTCCCTCGAAAACATGACTATTGTTGCGCAGAGAGTTGGCTTCACCCTATTGAGCTCCACTGGTGGTCTCAACGGCCTCTTCGACTTTGACCCCAGTGCCACCGACATCGACCGCTCCGACTTTTCAAAGTCTGCCATCAACTCCCTTGGCTCAGGATTCTCTGCCAACTCGGCTGTTCATGCCATGACGACCATGGGTGATGTCGTCGTCATTGCGGGAAACTTCACCTCCAACAATGCTAGGAACGTTGTGGGAGTCAATACCGCCGACCAGACCACCAGCCCTCTTGACGGAGGTCTCAACGGCGAGGTGAGGGCCATGCATCTCGAAGCACCACTTCTGTACGCTGGTGGCAGTTTCGACAACATCCTGGACGGCAATGCTACTGGCCTGGACAACGTGGCCGTGTACAACTCCAACGACGACGCGTGGTCTGCTCTGGGAGGCGGCGTCAACGGAAAGGTTCTCCATGTCGTTCCTATGCAGGTCAACCTGACCGGCGGAGAAACCGAGGTCGCCATCGCTTTTACTGGCAGCTTCGACCAGATCAACGCATTTGGGGACAACCTGGCGGTTCCTGCGTCAGGCTTCGCCATCTGGGTCCCGTCCCAGCGCAATTGGCTTCCCAACCTCGCGGGCCCCGTGCCTTCATTCAACGGCATCTTGACCGCGGCCGTCCTGGAACTTCCCGAGGACAGCACCTCGCTCTTCGCTGGCTCCATGAGCTCCGCTTCCATCAGCGCCAACGGCGCTGTCACGCTGGGCCAGACCCTCGGCCAGTTCCCGGTTCGCATCGAAGCCCCGAGCGTTACTTCATCGTCTCTGGCTCGTCGCGATCTGCTCTCCAGCGGCAACGTCACCGGCGTTGTCGCAGGTGCTTTTTACGAGGAGAATGGCAAGAACATCACCGTTCTTGCTGGTCACTTCACCGCTCGCACCGGCGACGGCACCGAGGTCAACAACCTAGTCTTCATTGACAACGGCAACAACGATGCCGTCACTGGCCTGGGCTCCGACATTCCCGACAACTCGACCTTTGTCGCTCTGGCTCTGGTCAACGGCAGGCTGTTCGCTGGTGGCGATGTCAGCGGCCAGATTGACGGCGAACCCATCAGCGGTCTGGTGTCATACGACCTTGCAAACAACACTCTCGGTCCCCAAGTTCCCGGACTCAACGGCGGCAACGCAACGGTCTCTGCCATTCAAGTTCGCCCAGATACTGGCGAGGTCTACGTCGCGGGAACCTTCCAGTCCGCTGGCGCCCTCGACTGCCCCGGTATTTGCTACTACAACACTGAACTTTCCCAATGGAACCGCCCGGGCTCGACTGTTCAGGGAACCGCCAGCGCCCTGCTCTGGGCTAGCAACTCTCGGTTGATCGTGGGTGGTGACATGAGGGTCAACGACTCGTCCATCTCCCTAGCTATTTACGATGCCGAGCAGCAGAGCTGGTCTTCCTTCCCGGGCCAGGAGAACCTGCCTGGCCCGGTCAACGTCATGACCCGCGGATCTCAAGACGGCAACCAGATCTGGGTTTCTGGCCCTTCTCCGGATGGATCCGTCTACCTCATGAAGTATGATGGATCCAACTGGCACTCGGCTCAGACTCTGGAGTCGGGAACCCAGGTCTACAGCCTGCAAATGTTCAGCATCACCTCGAACCACGGCAACACCGACACCCTCAGTGGAAACCAGGTCTTGATGCTTACTGGATCCATCGCCCTTCCAAACTTTGGTACCGCCGCCGCCGCCATCTTCAACGGTTCAGCTGTTGTGCCATATGCTCTGACAGCCAAGAGCGGAAGCACCGCGGGAACGGTCAGCGGGATCTTCACACAAAACACAGACTTCTTCACCGACAACAGCGGCAACCTGGCCCTTGTCTTCGTCGTGCTGATTGGCCTGGCCATCGCACTGGGTCTCATGTTCCTGCTCATCATCGCTGGCGTTCTCCTGGATCGCCTTCGCAAGAAGCGAGAAGGTTACACCCCCGCCCCGACGTCAATGTATGACCGGGGCAGCGGTCTTCGAAGGATTCCGCCACAGGAGCTGTTTCAGTCGCTCCGAAACCGTGGATCTGGGGCACCCCAGATCTAAGGAGTGACAGAAGAAGCTCTGATTTCCCGTTTCTGCGAAGATGTTTTTCACATCAGAGTTGGTTTCGGCAGGCGTTTGGAAATGGCACAACAGCATGGCACGGCGTTGCACGGATGAAACAAAACATCCACATCTCTCCTGACCGGGCGTCGTACGGATTTCCCTAGGATTCCGCGCCCTGCAGGTCACACTTTCACACAGGCGTCGGTTCTCCGAGGACCGACGGCGACACAGACTCGGCAGCAATCCCTTCGATTCTTGACGACCTGACGACTCTTTTTTACTTAATGTTTACATATTGTGTTTTTCGGTTATACCACTTGCGCGAGCCGCGTCTCCTTTCCCCCAGAATACTTGCGACCAGCAATACACCCTGATCGGCCGTGTCCGAGGGGTATTGTACATTATCGCGTTCAGCCATTCGAGTATCACACGAGGATGGCTGCGAAGCCGCAGAGCGCAAGGCATCGCTCGCGATGCACTCAGTTATTTCATGGCAGGACCCGATCAAGGCGGGCCAGGCCCGGAGGAGGAGAGGGTGAGATAGGCGGAAGGCAGATGACGATACTGGATCGTCAATTAATGTCAAATGAGGCCTGAAGTACCACGTTCTGTGATTGTACCTACCCAGTGATGTCTTGCTGCAACTTGAGAACCGAAGCTTGGGCTAGACTAGACTGCCAGAGTGGACCGATGCTCTGGTGGCACCAACGACACGTGACTTCGCGACGCGAATGCAATTAAGAATTTGGGCCCCGCGTCTTCGAAGCTTGGCCACCAGCGTCATGACCTGCAGGCACTCGTCCTTAGTTGCTCCCGATTTTTGTTCAGCACACAACATCCACCTCCGTCGGAACGGAACCACGCCATTGCACCTAGAAACCAACCCGCCCTTCCCTGTCTCTCCTGCCATACACCCACTGCGTCCCTCCGCAAGTCGATTCCCGTCAGGTGGCGAAGATGGTTCAGTCATCAGCCCCTCGCAAGCGGCCAACTGCGACGCCTAGAAAGCCCGCGGCCAAAGCGATGCCGGCATCTTCCAAGAAGCCTGCCCGACCAAACGGTAGCATTCTCAGTTTCTTCCAAAAAGCCGAAAAAGAAGACGAGGCCCTGTTTGTCGGCCAACAGGCGAAGCCCAACACCTTCCAATTGGCCAAGTCCACGACAGCTGCCGCTCCCGTCGATACCTCCGACATCGTGGATGAGCAGGAGGCACGTTTCAACGAAAGCGAGGTTTCATTGAAAAAGAGGAGGCTGAGTGCTGATGAAAACGGGGAGAATAAGGAAAACAAGAACGAGTCCGCCGGTAGCGAAGCTGGCGACTCTGAACATTCCGGCCAAGATAAAGCGACCAAGCTCGGTAAAAAGCCATCAAAACGCAAGGGGCCTTTTGTCGATGACTCGGACAGCGACGGGTCGGACGCCGAGGATGCCAGGCCAAAATCACTGTTCCATCTGGCCTCCGCCCTGAGAAAATCGCCATCAGATGCACCCGTCCACATCCCAACGGATCAGCCGGAGCCCAAGCCTACGATACAACGAGAAACAAGCTGCCCACCCCCACCGCTTCAACAGGACGAGTCCGTGGATACCGCCTTGGCCAACGTCGACGATTTTGCTGATTTGGACGACTTCCTAGATAACGATGAAATAGGAGGCGAAGAATATCGCATGATGCGGTTCATGGAAGAGCAGGCCAAGTTTGAGGAAGAAGCCGGTGATGGATTTGCCGAGAACCTCAGGAAACCAAACCAGGAAGCCATGGTGGCCAACTGTCCCATCTGCGACGGAAGCCTTGACGGCATCACCCCCGAGGAAGCCACGAGACATGTGAATGCATGTTTGGACGGCAACCCCACACCCCTACCCTCGACGACACAACCGGCTGTATCCGAAGCAAAACCAGACATCAAGGACAAAACACCACCAGCTACCGTCAGCGCCCCCGACATGAGTAAGAGGTTTGCCCGCGCCGCGGTGCCCCGTGCAGGACAGACGAACCCTTTCGAGGTGAACGGCGGCTCTGCAAATAAACCGCCATCAGCTTTTGCGCAGCTCATGTCTGGCCATGCTGAGAATGCGGCCTGGGCGGACGCTGCAGCAGCCGAGAACGCTTCTCGGGGCCGACCTGCCTATGAACGGACATGTCCGTTCTACAAGATCATGCCCAACTTCTACATCTGCGTGGATGCGTTCCGGTATGGCGCAGTTAAGGGCTGCAACGCCTACTTCCTCAGCCACTTTCACAGCGATCATTACATCGGTCTCACGTCAAGCTGGCAGCATGGCCCGATTTACTGCAGCAAGGTCACGGGAGACCTGTGCAAGATGCAGCTGAGGGTAGCTGCCCAGTGGATCGTGCCCCTGGAATTCGAAGAGACGGTCGAGGTCCCGGGCACGCAGGGCGTGACTGTGACAATGATCCCCGCCAACCACTGCCCAGGCAGCTCGCTTTTTCTGTTTGAGAAGACGCTGGGTGGCGGGCCGAACGCGAAGAAGCAGCGCATTCTGCACTGTGGCGACTTTCGAGCGTGTCCTGCTCACATTACGCATCCGCTGCTGAAACCGGATGTTCAAGACGCCATAACCGGTAGGGTCAAGCAGCAGAAGATCGACATCTGCTACCTGGACACCACATATCTCAACCCACGATACTCGTTCCCGCCTCAAGAGGATGTCAGCAACGCTTGCGCCGAGCTTTGCGCGTCCTTGTCTCCAGATCCCAATTCAACTGACGATGCCTGGGATACGATGACGCGCAAGGGAGGTACTGGCTCTGTCAGCAAGTACTTCACCTCGCTGAAAGAACCTGCTGAGGAGGCAGGGCCTGAAGACTCAACAGACACGTCTGTGGCGCCCATGTCGGTAGGGGCCGAATTCTTCGCGAATGTGAAGAGCAAGAAGGCGCCGACGCCTCGCCAGCGGCTGCTGGTCATCTGTGGAACCTACTCAATCGGCAAAGAACGCATTTGTATCGCCATCGCCAAGGCACTCAAGACCAAGATCTTTGCCTCTGCTGCCAAAATACGGATCTGCTCCAAGCTAGGTGACCCGGAGCTCGCGGCCCTGATGACTTCGGATCCCCTGGAGGCCCAGGTGCACATGCAGATGCTCATGGAGATTCGAGCAGAGACGCTCCGCGACTATCTCGACTCGTACAAGCCTCACTTTAGCCGTATTGTCGGCTTCCGACCCTCCGGGTGGAATTATCGTCCATCGGCCGCCGGTCAGGCGGGAGCGAGCAGTGGTCCGTCCATCACGGCCAGTGCCAACACGCCCCCGTCCACGATCCCGACGACATCGATTCTGCACTCGCAGACATGGGCGTCAAGGTTCAAGGCGTCTGACATGACACCTCAGCGAGGCAGCACGCGGGATGCCATGTGCTTTGGAGTACCGTACAGCGAGCACAGCAGCTTCCGCGAGCTTGGCATGTTTGTCATGGCACTGCGGATTGAGAGGGTGGTGCCAACGGTCAACGTGGGGAGCGAGCCGTCGAGACGGCGCATGAAGGCGTGGGCTGACAGGTGGATGGCGGAGCGCAGGAAAGGGGGTCTTGTCACGGCGCTCATCGAGGGCAAGGACGGGGAACGCGATGCTCCTGGGAAGGATGTCAAGTTGTGGGATGGCAAGGACGGGAAGGGGGGAGGCGCGTGGTGGTGATGGTCCATGGTCTTGTATAGCATGATGTCAAGTGTCTTTCCATGTCTGATGTAGTACCAGTGAGGCCTCCTCTCTGATCCTTATCACGATTTCTGGACTTTGCGCCTGATACAGTCGCGTGCCTGATTGCCAGATAGGGTTGAAGAACGGAACTTGTCCGTCAATGTCACCAGTAACACGGAGGATCGCGCCGTGCTTAGGACGGAACCTTGCAGCTGTTAAGCTAGAGGAACCCCGCTGCGGGGGGGTTCTCCGGGCTGACGCGATGCCATCTTATCTGAGAAGCGGGCAAATGCTCGGCCTTTCCAGTTAGCGCCGTACCATTGAGCCTCATCCAAGACCAAGACTTGGAGTTGCGGCAGCCCCTTGTCGCCTCGGGTCACATCTGTAGCCAATTGAAGCGGCGTAACGCTCCTACTGGCCCGCCGGCTGACATCACCTTCCCTCTGTCCAGGGGCTGAAAGTCCGCCCGCAGGCAGGAGCAAGGTACCAAGGTACGGCGCGACTCCAGTTTAGTGCAAACAGCCACTGCCATCGTCGATGATGGCGCTCGACTTCCCAACTCCTTCCGTGAGAAAAGCTTGCTAGTTCTCCAATCCACGCAGGACTGTTGCTCGTTCAGACTGATCGCAGTCTACGTCCTGCGCCGACGACACTCTTGTTTGGCTTATCTATCCGGAGCACTGCACTGCATGTCCCAATCCGCGACAACATAGCCCTCCGTCGCTCGCAGCGACCGACAGAACCCCTCTGCCGAATCTGCCCTCGCTCGAACCCACGATATCGCCACCATGTCGAACCCTCGAGGACCCCCGTATCCTCAGAAGCAAGCCATCATGACGTCCAATCCCTTTCAACCTCTCGCAAATGCGGTCCAGAGTCCTCTGCGCCCGGCGCGGCCAGACCTTGCCGCCGCCGCAGCAGCTTCCGGCGCCGGAGCTCCTCCAGGGAGTGATCGCGCTCCGAGCCAGGCCTCGTCGACAAAGAGCAAGAAGAAGAAGAGTAGTCACAAGAAGAGACGTGGGAGGAGAAAGTCGTTTGCTGTTCTGACCGAAGAGTCGCACGACGAGGCTGTTGAGCCTGAGCGCCTCCCTCACAGGCCGGAGCTCTATCTGCAAACAAGTGGGAACTTTAGCAATACCAGCATCGATAGCCAGGCTTTGCTGGACCACCGGTACGTTCCAGAGCAAAGGTTGACCTGCGGTAGACATGTGCTGACTTGACGTGACTTTAGCGACCAGCAACCCATGAGAATTCGAAGGAACTCGACCCTCGCAGCGCTTGGATCCTCACTGTCAGCAGCTCCCCACGTCGGCAGTCGGCTTAGATCTGTCTTCGGTCACCCTCCGGATAGTGGCGACGATGACCAGCAGTCGGAGGACGAGGGGGCTCCTCTCCTCTCACGCTCCGCTCAACGAACATCCACGGCGCCGCTTCTCGGATACGGTAGCTCGCAACCACGGCTGAGCCGTCGGGGGTCCAGCAGATCGTCCCGGACTAAGCGTCAGAATGCCTTCTCCAGCAGCGCATACAACAATATCAACTATCCCCCCTCCATGCCTGGCTCTCCGAGACTCGGAGGCATGGCCGGCATGGACTTGACATTCCAAGACGTCATGATAGACGACCTGCATCGCTCTCCCCACGACAGCTACCATGACCACCACTCCGACGACGAGGATAGGAACGAGAGCTCGCCCAGCATGACGCGGAGGAAGACCCTCGCCCTCCCGGCAGAGGCGGACGTCTGCTTCCCGACCGGCGTCTCGGAGCTGGGCGAGGAAGAGGATCACATTCAGGCCTCCGAATTCCGTCGGAGGCCCAAGAGGCGGAGAAAGCCCTGGCCAGACCTGTCCATCTTGGACGAGTGGAGCCGGATGGAGAAGGAAGACCGCAGTGACGAGCGAAGGGTGAAGCGTATCACTGAGCCCCAGCTCATCAACGGCCGCCTTCGTACGGTGCATCGGGGCTGGATGCGCACAGAAGAGGACGCACCCTACAGATTCACCTACTTCAACGAGGAGTTTCCGAGTACCATCCACAGTCAGACCATCTCGGAGCTCGTTCAGGTCGGAGGCACCTTCAGAGAGCTGTTCATCCCCGAACCCCGCATCCTTTCCGACTCGAGCAGCGACGAGGAGAGCGATGCCGATGAGATCTCGCCCCTTGGGTCCGCCCTGCATCATACCTCGACTAACGGCCAGAACGGCGTATCTGCCCTCTCCACCCGCCAGAGCTCCGTTGTCCAACCGCCGGCGGGTACTGACGACGTGGTGCCGCGGGAGAGCCAGCCCTCGCCCGAGAAGGAGAGGGTGCCCGTTGAGAAGATGTCCAAAGGCAGCTCGCGTTCCGGCTCTGGGAATCCCACACCAATGCGCGTGATATCACCGCCGCCCCGAACATCGACCAACGAGTCCACCGCCGCCGCCCCGGAGAAGCCGCCCAAGCAGCCCCAGTACGGCGAGCGGCCAGTATGGTGGCTCGACGTGCTCTGCCCGACAGAAGCCGAGATGAAGGTCCTGGCCAAGGCGTTTGGCATCCATCCTCTGACGGCCGAGGATATCATGGTCCAAGAGGCTCGTGAGAAGGTCGAGCTCTTTAGACACTACTACTTTGTCAACTACCGCTCTTTTGACCAGGACGCACAGAGCGAGGATTACCTCGAGCCCGTCAACATGTACGTTGTCGTGTTCCGCGAGGGCGTCCTGAGCTTCCACTTCTCCATGACCCCTCACCCGGCCAACGTGCGTCGCCGTATCCGCCAGCTCAAGGACTACCTCATCGTCAACCCGGACTGGATCTCATACGCCATCATTGATGACATCACCGATGTCTTCGGCCCCCTCATCCAGGCAATCGAGGACGAGGTCGATGACATTGACGATACCATCCTCAAGCTCCACTCGTCCAGCGAGGAGCGCATCAAAGACGGCACGCCATATAGTGAAAAGGCGTCGGACGACGGTACTGTCGTCGGTTCTGACAGCGATATGCTCCGGCGCGTCGGCGACTGCCGCAAGCGTGTCATGAGCCTCTACCGCCTGCTCGGCAACAAGGCCGATGTCATCAAGGGCTTTGCCAAGCGCTGCAACGAGCGCTGGGAGGTCGCACCCCGGTCGGATATTGGCTTGTACCTGGGTGATATCCAAGACCACATTGTCACCATGACCTCGAATTTGAGTCATTACGAAAAGTAAGCCTGTTGCCCACCCCTCTACTGCTCGGGCATGACTAACACGTACCAGAATCCTCGCCCGCTCCCACGGCAATTATCTCGCCCAAATCAACATCCGCATGAACGAACGCTCCGAGCAGACCGCCGATGTCCTCGGTAAGCTCACCGTCCTCGGCACAATCGTCCTGCCCATGAACATCATCACTGGTCTCTGGGGCATGAACGTCTGGGTCCCTGGCCAAGACGCCGAGGGCGACCTGAAATGGTTCTGGTGTCTGACCGCTGGCCTGCTCGCTTTCGGTCTGACCTGCTATATTATCGCCAAGCGCGTCTACAAGATCGTGTAGCAAACGAAGACGGCTGCCAGATCCATGGGCTAATCCCAGCACTGCCCCCATTGACGTCTCATTCCCATTCTGTTGTTTCACTACTTTTATTTGTCACGCGCGCCGCCGAGTATAACGTAAGGGGTCGGGGTCATGGCGTTTAGCGTTTGAAAGGGCACACAATAGTCTGCCAAGCAGCACTGGTTGGAATAGATTTTTCTCTAGATCCCCAATAGCGATAAAAGCACCATAAGATGTGTTCAAAAAAGGCCACCCGAGAGTCTCGGTAGCGAGTTTCATTACTAGCCTATGCTGAACGCCAAGCTGGCTATTATTACCATGCGCCGGAAACGCCCGTGAAAGCCCAGGGGCTCCATGACCATGGAAGGCACCCATGAGCCGTGAGAGTTCACTGTATAGACGACACCCTTCCCCAAGCCTATGTGCAAAGAAGAGGGAGGGGGTTGCGGGATGCCGCGAAGTTAGGGGTATGTTGCGCAAACGATAAAAGGCATGGCCTGCCGCTTGCAGCTTGGGCCGAAAAGGTGATCGTGGCGGGGCCTGGATGGAAAGGGAGGGAGGAACACCATGTGCTCAAGCTTCCTTAAATGTGGGCGTGTGTGAATGTGTGGCGGCTTGAACGTGCCACAGAAGAAAAGAGGTCCAACCGAGGGAGGACCGCTGGCCTCTGCAAGTCCAAACGCCTGAATGCTGTTGTGTATGCCAAAAAAAGATGTGACAACCGGCAGTCCGGTCGGTGTGATGATGCGGTGCTCATGATCCATAAATATCCTGAAGACGCCTCGAGAGGCAAAGAGATGGGTTGAGAAAAGGGTGATGATCCGAGGCCTACGAGGTCTCGACGGCCGAGGAGCCCGTGTTGGCCCTCTTGATGCCGAAAATGTTGCGTGTCCGAGACTTGCTTCGGGGCTTCTTCTCCTTCTTGGAGGAAGCCTTGCCATCGTCGAGGTACTTGGCCTTGTGGATCCTGAGAGTTCAATAGTCAGTTTCTGTCGTCTTGGTATCAGCGGGCTAGGACCGGGCGCGTACCAGCTGTTGCCCACCATGCTCATCCCTTTGGCTTCAGCATCCCTGTAGAACTTTGCGGCCTTCTTTAAATCCTTCTTGCAGCCCACACCCTGTGCGTAGCAATAGCCGGCTTCCGCCATGGCATCGGCATCGCCCCAAGCTGTGCAATGATCAGAATAATTTCAACTCAACAATTTGGGGTCAACTTACAGCCGGCAATCTCGAAGCAGCGCAGGCCCAGAGTCTTGTCCTGCTCGATGCCCCATCCGTTCATGTGGCTGACGCCCAGCTCGTAGATGCTGAGGGCGAATTGGGCCTTGCGAGTCCTGTTTTCGATCTTATCGACAAACTTGCCCTCTTTGGCGTGGCCCTCGTCATCCGCAATCTCGATACTGGCGCCTTCGGCGGCCTTTCGGAGCCATTCCACGCCTTCCTTTTGGTTTGGCCGCATGCCCCAGCCGTGTCTGCAAGCCAATGCGTAGAGCAGCATACCAGTAGGATGGTTCATCTTGGCGGCGTGTCGCAGATGGTAGGTGGATTCCTTGACCGACCCGTTCTCGTGACATTCAATGCCCTTGGCCAGGTGCTCCTCGGCTGTCATATCCGCGGTGGTCGGTGCGGTAGAGACCTGCGACTTGGGTGGTCTCAGGGTGCTGGCCGAGTCGGATGTCGCCGCTGATACAGCTGTATTAAGCCTGGCGACATCGTGGAGTGGTGACTTGAGGGGACGCCCTCTCGGGCCGTCATCTGAGGTCCGACCGCCCTCGGTAGAAGGCCGACTTGGACTGGGCGATGGCTGCAATGTCAGGGCGTTCCGGTCCATGCTTCGCTTCCCAAGACTGAGATCATCTGACCCTGGAGCGCTGGCAGAACTGGTGGGCCGTGTTGGCGGCGAGGGCGGGGCCCCGTGCTGAGACGTGGCATGTGCCTGTTGTTGCTGCTGCTGCTGATCGAGAGGAAGCGATCGCTGGAGCATTTTTCCACGGGGAAGCGTGAACTTGGAGTAAATGTAAGAAGGCGCTGCTCTTGCGTCGTCCACCGACATGTCGGGGAATCCCTCGCTGTTCATGCTGATTGGTGTGTGAGCCGTGTCATCTGCGAGCACAAAAGAGGCCTGCGTATCAGACGAGGCTTGCCGGGTGGGCGTCTCGGGCCCCGGTGTGCCTGCGCGACTGAGAGGCCGAGAGAAGTTAAAGGACGGGCGCGGCAGAGGCACAGAGACATCGGAGCTGATGGAGGCAGATCTGTGGTAGTGGTGCGAGTTTCTCCCCGGCGACATGGCAGGCCTCGCGGAGAAGGCCTCGCTGCTGGTGGAGAGCTTGCGAGGGGGCAGCGAGTGGAATGAGGCGCCCATGGCAGCGTCCTCGTCGGTTGGTTCCAGGGGCGAAGATGTAGCACTGGAGGAGCGCTTGGTGAACATGGGTCGAGGCGGAGCAAGTCCCGGGCCATCAAACGAGTGCTTCTTGACTCTCTCGGGCGATCCTGCCATTTGCAACGAGGCTGATGATGACGGCCGCGGCACAGAGCCATCCTTGCGAGGAGAGGACGTCCGGACCGAACGATCATCTGGGTGTGCGCTGTCTAGAGCATCTGGCGATTGCTCCCGGCGAGCGCCGAAACTCGTGTCGTTCTCGTCGATCTGGCCAAGCTGCCGACCTCGGGGCATGGTGTCATTGAGTGGCTGTGGCGGCAGAGGGATACCGTCGTCGGGAGTGGGCGGGATGCGGCTCATGCGTGGATGCATCGACTTTGGCCGCTCGGTATGTTCGTCAACTTCGGTCCTAAGGCCAAGGCCGGTGTGGAAAGGCTCGGGTGTCTGGCTGCCATCTGAGCCGGAGTCTTGGGACATGGATCTGAAGTAATCGGAGCGGCCCTGCTGGATCAACGGGCTCTCAACTGTCAGTGGCGGCAGGCGGCTCATCCGCTTTCCAGCATGATCGGCGGCATCCTGGAGTTGGCGGGCCAGGAGTCGGCTCTGCAGGGCGAAGGCATCGAGAGGAGAGAGCTCCGGGGGCACGTCGCCGGCAATGTGAAGGCGAGGCGATCGCAGCGGTCTGGAGACGGAAGATAGGTTGGAAGTGCTCGACTTGGAGCGCAGGTCCAGAAGGCTGGGCCTATGCTGCTGCGTCATGGTGGATGTCGCAGGCGTATATGGATATTCAGGTTGGCATCCGCAGGAGAGTGAGTCGTCGAGAGGTTGGAGATGTGTCGGTGACCGAGGTGTCGTCGGGTGGGTGGTCGTCGCCGGCGTGGTGGAGGGGGGGTATGGTACTGTTCTGGTTGGGATCGCGATAGTGTATGTAGTTGCGGGTCGAGGACGTGGTGCGAAATGGCGGCTGGAATCTGGATGCGCTATTGAGCGTGTTTCGGCCGTCAAGTCGTATGTCGTCAACGCCCAGCAGGGATGCTGTGGCCAAACGAAGGCCAAACAAGCAGAAGAGGGGGGCCGAGGGGGCAGTGTGGCGTGTGGCTCAAAGGAATGTTCGGAGCAGGCGCATGAAGATGAGGTCAGGACCAAGGTTAGGGGCCCGTGGTGTGGAATGCGTCCAGCGAAGGAGGCGCGATGGGACCAAACGCCGCGCTTGCGTCAGTGGCAGTTGCTGGTGGAGAGCAAGATGCTGGCCCAAGTAGACGTGAAGCGGTGTCGATGATTCCAATGTTTGGGTCGGAAGTCGGGCGCAGAGGTGGTGAGTCGCTGAAACGAATCGCGGCTGTTGGGAAGGTGCAAACGAGCGTGGACAGCAGGGCGAGGTAGGAGACCCGGAAAGGCGAAGTAGTCGAATACGAAGGTCGGGGCGGGGCTTGCCTGGTCTGTCGGCTGTGCTGTTGAATGTGTCGATCCAGCTCGCAACAATTGACACTGCCCGAGAAGCGAGAGTTTGGGGAAGGGGAGAGAGGTCAGGAGTGAAGGCGGAGAGAATGGTCGCTGGGCAAGGGGCACGATGATTGAATAATGGGAGAATGGGGCAGCCAGACTTGGTCGTTCACTTGTTGCCAGGCCTTGCAAGAATACGAGGCAATGTCGGTACATTCATGGACAGCGTGGAGTACAAGGGGCTGTCACTATTTGACAGTGGGGATGACACGTACCTCGGGTACACTGCACAAGCACCCGACGTCCATCATCCACACTGGACGGGCATCCAAAGGGGCCCAGAACAAGGGGGGCACTGGCAGTGGAGGCAGGAGAAACACTGAACGGCGCGGACCACGACCTGGGCCTGTCCTGAAGTGCCTGCCCTGGATGGAATGGGGAAGGGGAAGGACCAGGGGGCACTGGAGCCACACGACCACTGGCCCGAAGCCCTCCAGTGGGCTGCCCGTGGACCAACAAGACAACGGGTGAGTGTGGTCTGGCCTGGCCGGGATTGGCAAGTTGTGGATGCATGGGTGGATGCATGCAGGACGTCGACAGGGGCCACCGTAACGCCTCAGGGGTCGTGTGTCAGCGACAGGCCAATGAAGCGCGGGGTGCGGCCCCTCATCTCGGCCCCGGGCCCCAGGCTCATCTCAGTTAGAGCCACTTGTAGACCTGCGGACCATCGAGGCCGCTTGGCGTGTCGCACAAGCGCAAGAGACGTCGTGGCAGGCGATGGCAGACGCTGTGGCAGCCACTTCGATGGCATGTCTGGGGTGCAGAAACCGATCCGTGACCTCGGCCGCTAACACACCATTAGTGCAGGCTGCCCAGGGATCATGCCGCCCCTGAGAACCTTCTGAAGCCAGTCTTCTGCCCCAATGCTTATGCTCCCACTACCGGGCTCTATCACTGAGTGCCCAACGTCGTGGTGCCTGACGACGACGACGACGACATTCGCCTCTGTTCATGCTGCGGGCCCTCCGAGATCAGATGGGCATCGCCAGAAACTCAGCTTCGTCGTCATCCATTCAATCAACCTGACGAACAGCATTCGTAACAGACGCTTCAGCCCCTCGCTGCCAACTTCTAATCTGGGCGTGGCTCTGCAACGCCAGCTTGACCAGCTTGGCTGCGTGCAGCTCTCCAGCTGGATGGGACGGGGTGGCCTTGCCCGCCTCAGCTGCCCGGACAAAGATCGGAGGCCAAGCACCCGAACATCGGGCGATGAGAAGCTTGAGGAGGGATCGTGGCTGGAACGGTCCTCCAAATCGACAGGTCTTCCTTCGCTTGACGTCTTTTTGCCAGCAGCTTTTCAGCTCGACGGTCACCAGGTCACAAAAAAAGCAAGCCACTTTTCAACCCGTCATTTGCCCCGGCAGAACGCGAGTCGGGTTTATCCCTGGCGCATACCAGAAGCTCCCCCAAGGCCTTCTAGACTGCGTGGCCCCCATCTTGGGGCCGTTTCTCGCTGCATGTAGGTAAACCAACCGTAGGGTCGGGAGGGCGCCAGCCAGAAAACGGACAAGATCCTCATTCCTCGCCTGGCCCTTGCAAGGTCCCCATCACGACTGACTCGGAAACACTCACTTGCAGCGGAAGACCGGCCTCCGTCTTGTGTGCTCGACACTGGTGCCACACCGCACAGTCGCGTCCGATGCAGTCCGGCCGACGCGCCATGAACTCCCCCGTCTGTGCAACAGGTCCCTGCTCCGGGACGGCGCCCCGTCCGGTTCACGTGTCTTTCGGTCACCGGGCAGCTAGCCTAGAGTTTTCACTTTTTTTTTCTCGCCTTCAACTTTTGATTGCTGGAACTGTGGTCCCTGGGCAATGCTTCTATTTTACTAGTGCCTATGGAACAATCGTATCCTAGGGGACTCGACCCTTGGGCATCCTTCCGGGGCGGATCGCAGGTGCCGCCGTGGAGCAACCACTTGGGCCGAGCTCATTTCGTTGTTTCGAGCCCCCCTGTCTCCCTCCCGACTCCTGCTGCAGGTACCCTTCTTTGCATGTGCTTGTCCCCTAACCTGACCACTACTTGTTGCCGTGTTTTTTCTTCTGCCCAGCTTCCACAGCGTCTAGTGTTCCCCGACCCAAGCATGGCTCGATGGCCACGACATTTTCTTTCCGTCCAGGCCACGCGCTGGGCTACTTAGGGGAAAAGAAAGCAGGTACCCGGCTCTCTCAACGTGCCAGACCAGACACCTCCCCTCTGCTGGACCCTGTGTCATCGCCGCTCTCCGTTTCCTTTCCGCTGCGGAACTCCGTGGGGTCGGTCCCCTGGTGATGCACGGCGTGCATTATTGGACAGGCATCTCCATGAGCCCTCATTTCCAGACTTGGCCCTGCAACCCACCCGTTGTATAGCAACGGCTGCCCCCCTGATGGCAACAACACTCGCATCCGGTGCTACGGTACGATCCAAAGAAGCAAGAGGCAGCCGAGTCGGGTGCACGTCCCGCCGTTCAAGCCCAGTCGACATCATCCCGTCGTTGTCGTCTTCGTGCTGCCCAATAACCGTTCCAGGGCTGAGCTGTGCTCACGGACTGACGCAGAGACACGGATCTGCCGCCTGCCATGTTTCAGACGATCCAGCGAACCGTCTCCGTCATTCGTCGACATTAGACCACTCCCAACTCGCCTCACGTTCTAGGCCAGCTGACATCAGACGGGCTGCCCCTTTTACTTGAACCACCTGTGAACGTCGCCTCATCCATCGTCGAGGTGGCAATGAGCTTCACCAAGTGCGATGAAAATCAATAGCTCAAGGCGACTGATCACCTGCAGAGGTTCATCCATAGAAGCGCCTTCTATAACGCCATGGCTTAGGTTCGGAAATTACCTACAGTGTAACCCGTGGGTCCACCGGCGAACAGTTCGTTGGGCCAGAGGCTAAGCTTTTTGTATTGGACGTGTGGGACAACAGACACAGGGAAGAACGCTGACATGACAAGCACAATGCTCGGGTTGGATGTCGAGTCCAATCGATGAATACGAGCTACATGCCGAGTGTGGCTTCCACTACCAGCTAGAATGATAGCAATTGAGCTTGGGGTCCCGAGTCCTTGACCAAAAAACAAACGCCCTACGCCAGACTGATCCAAGGTTCTCCAGAACCTGGCCTGCCATTGCCCCTGGTCATGTGATGCATGACTCTGCTATGCTTTGCTCATCTGGCTCCGCCTCAACAAGGCATACCTCAATACCCGTGGGCATAAGATACTGCCTTGGCTCCTCGTCCATTTTGTCAACTGCTCCAAGCTCCCTTTGGCGTGACCAGCAGGTTCATTCTCATTCGCAGCTTGAGCTCAAGAGACCAAGTGGCCTCTGACATGTTCACCTGCCGCCAAGCTCCGCGACTGCCCGAACCATGTAGGTCGGCATTCATGGCCTGTCTCTTGCTCTGCGCTCAGTAATGACCCAAGACCGGTTCAGCGGCCGAATTGAGCGCGCAGAGCCAATATCTGTGCGCGCTCAGCCTCCGGAAGCATATTGATCGTGTCCAGGGGAAGTGCGAGAACTTGTTGCATGAGCGCATCGGTGGTAGGGTCACCAGATGGAGCCGCCGGCGGTGGTGCAGCCGCATAGGGGGCGGGGTGGCCATATGGCGCCGCAGCAACGGGAGGAGTGTTGGTGACGCCGGCAGGGGGGACCGGAGGAAATCCGGAAGCTGCCTGTTGAGGGTACGCGACCGGCGGGGCCTGTGCCGCGGGTGCCGCGATTGGGCCATCGACAACTGAGCGGATTGCTTCGGGAGAGACAAGGCCCATGAGCAGCAGTGCCTGGAAGACAGCGTACGACAGTTGCGGGGCCTGCGACAGGAGTTCGGTGGCCCTGGCCGGATCGTTCGTGGCGAGTGCCTTCATCTGAGTGAGGATATCGAGGAGTTGAGAGGGTGGCAGGGTGTTCAGGGTGCGCGAGATAGCATCAGTCGCAGTGACGTTCGGCGGCAGCTCCTTGCCCGGGGGCAGAGGGGGCAGAGACGACGATTGCGCTATTGCGCCCGCAGGCTGTCCATATCCATTGCCGGAAAACGTGCCAGTGTTGCCGCCATGTGCGTCGTGTTCGGGCTCTGTGCCGGGCTCGTTGGAGAAGTCTACCCTCAACTTGCGTCCCATGGTTTCGTAGTCGTTGAGGTTGCGAACTGCAGAGGCGGCAGAGTCTGCGCAGAAACTTGTCAGTCAAGCGCTACCTGCGACATCCCCAAGTTGTTTTCACTGACCGTGATCCGGGTATTCTGCGAAGCCGAATCCCTTAGGACGGCCCGTTTCACGATCGTAGACAAGCCGAAAGTTGACGACCTTGCCGGCGCTGCTGAAGATATCGCTGATCTGCTCCTCGGAGAGACCTGTCCACAAACACAAATCAGCTTCTGTTTCTGATAATAGCCCATTGAGTGGTCGCTACATACCGTAGGGGATGTTGCCGACAAAGACAACGCGGGATGCCGTCTTGGACATGGCGCAAGGAAGAGTCGCCCAGCTACTGCGGCCGGAGCGTCAAACGTGTGTCGAGTCCAATCGCGACTGCGTCAACCCCAAAATTGATTGTCGGAAGTAGCTGTGTGGAAAAAGCTGCGGTATTGACAGCTTGTGGACGAGGATGAGATCGAGTCTGGGTTGTTGACGATCCGGCTACAAGGCTGAAGCCCAAAGTCAGACTTCCCTCACGTTGAAAGTTCCAGGAAGGCACGGGCCAACGGGTTTATCTTATCGGAGCTCGGTAGCCCCCCACTGGAGGTCCCCCCCAATTGGAAGGTGGCCGCGCGCCTATCCGACCGACCGCGCCTGGACCCTGGGCCCGGGCAGTGCCCGCAGCGCCCGTAGGAATTAGCAGGCCGCTGGTGACATCGCCCGAAAAAGCGAATGTGGCCTCTACTGCACCGGAGCCTCCTCTCAGCCGCCCATCCCACGACTGCAATTCTGGAGCGCACGTCACGAGAACGTCTCCAAGCAGCTCAATTGCTTTTTTTCTGCCATTCTCTTTGCTTTCGCTTCCACTGCTTCCACCGATTCGAAGTCCTTCAAGCGACAGAAGGAGCTTTAGGTCTCACGCGCCGCCGTTGTGCCTAGTCGCAGGCTGACCGGCACCTCTATCATCTTCCTCTTTCGAAGTACTGGCAATAGTCTGAGACAGAAAACCACCCCTCCAAAGTCGCAATGCCTCCCAAGTCGAGATTTACAAGGCTCGACGCCTTCACCAAGACCGTCGACGAAGCGCGCATCAGGACCTCGTCCGGCGGAATTATCACCATCGTCTCTCTGCTTGTCGTCTTCTGGCTCGCATGGGGAGAATGGGCCGACTACAGGCGCGTGGTGATACGCCCTGAGCTTGTGGTTGACAAGGGACGAGGTAATTATAGTCTTCCTGGTCTATGCGACTCGTCCATCAAGCTGACAAGAAGTTCGCAGGCGAGAAGATGGAAATCCACCTGAACATCACCTTCCCCAAGATGCCGTGTGAGCTTCTGACCCTGGATATCATGGACGTGTCCGGAGAGCAGCAGCACAGCATCATGCACGGCGTGAACAAGGTGCGCCTCCAGTCGAGGGCGGACGGAGGTGCCGACATTGACACCAAGGCCGTGGACCTGTGAGTAAACCTCCAACGTGCCACCACATTCCCAGCAATCCCTGACAACCTCTTGTAGCCACTCTGCTGAGGAAGAGGCTACTCACCTTGACCCGAACTACTGCGGTCCCTGCTATGGCGCCACGGCCCCCGCGAACGCGATCAAGCCCGGCTGCTGCAACACCTGCGAGGAGGTGCGCGAGGCCTATGCGCAGTCATCGTGGGCTTTTGGCAAGGGCGAGGGCGTTGAGCAGTGCCAGCGCGAGCACTACGCCGAGAAACTCGAGTCCCAGCGCCACGAGGGCTGCCGCATTGAGGGCGGCATCCGTGTCAACAAGGTGGTCGGAAACTTCCACCTGGCCCCCGGCCGTAGCTTCAGCAGCGGCAACATGCACGTGCACGATCTCAAGAACTACTGGGATGCCGAAGTCAGCCATGACTTCTCTCACACCATCCACCACCTGCGCTTCGGCCCCCAGCTGCCCCTCCAGGTCATGCACGGCGTCAGCAAGAACTTCCAGCCCTTCACCAACCACCACCTGAACCCGCTGGATGGCAACAAGCAGGAGACTGACGACCCCAACTACAACTACATGTACTTTGTCAAGATTGTGCCGACGAGCTTCCTTCCTCTCGGCCAGAAGGGCTCCAACAGCCTCTTCTCCGAGGAGAGCGCCAACCTGGGCGACTTGGGCCAGACCGCCAACGGTATCATCGAGACTCACCAGTACTCCGTCACCAGCCACAAGCGTAGTCTGTCCGGTGGTGATGACTCGGCAGAGGGCCATGCCGAGCGCCTCCATTCCCGGGGCGGCATCCCCGGTGTCTTCTTCTCTTACGTGAGCATTCCTTGGATTCCCGCGCTCCCGCGACCAGTGCTGACAGCTTCCCCCAGGACATTTCACCCATGAAAGTCATCAACCGCGAGGAGCGCTCCAAAACCTTTACCGGCTTCCTCACTGGCCTGTGCGGTGTCATCGGCGGTACCCTTACCGTCGCTGCCGCTGTTGACAGGGGTTTCTTCGAGGGAGCCCTCAGGCTGAAGAAGCTTCGGGCGAAGGACCTTTGAAGCATATTTTATAGATATCAGGCATCAAGACGTTTAGCAAGTGGTATGGGGTGGTGATGGGATAGGGGCTGGTTTGTATAAAGAAAGAAAGTCCTTCCCCTTTCCGGGCATACGGCTAGGAGTTTGGGCTGCTTTGGCCGTGTGGTCTCTCTACTTTGGGTACCTGTCAATAGGCACCAATGTCACAATGATTAAAGAGTAAGAACATGTCGTCAAAAGTGTTGTGATCATCGCCTCGGTAACTGGAATCAACGGTGGCCTCTAATTGCATTTGTCATGATATTGGTACAGGAACGGTCACCCCGCAACCGTCGACGCTGTCCGTCATCTACGAGTCCACCTCCATCGCCTCGCTGGTGACCGGGACCTCCTCGACACTGACGTACCGGCCAATGTCGTTCTTGGTGATGATCTTCTCGTTGAGCACCGCCGTCGTGCCCTTCGGGAAGGTGTAGCTCTTGAGCTTCGCGCTCCTCTCGTTGGGCTTGACGTGGCCGCGCTTGAGCTCCGTCTTGTCGGCGGTGATGATGGCGACATCGACATTGCTTCCCGAGCCCAGATCGTTGAATATACCGGCCAGGATGGCGTCGCTGCACAGCTTGACCGCATCGTCGCGGGTGAGCTGGGGCTTCCACTGCGTCTCGAAGACAGACATGGCGGCGAGCGAGCCAGAGCCCATGGTCACGTACGGCAGCTTGTCGGTGGAGCCGTGGGCGTGGACTGTGAAGAGATGGGTTCCGGTGGGGTCGACACCGGCGACGACGAGGTAGGCGCCGATGTGGCCCTGGTACTGGAAGAGGTGTTGCTTGAGCATGGTCATGCAGGTGACAACGCGGGGCTTGCGGCCGGTGGAGAGGGAGTGCAGCTCCAGGTTGGAGGAGATGATGGCCGTGGTGAACTCAGTATCCGCGGCCGTGCCGGCGCCGGCGCACCAGATCTGGGGGGCGATGTAGTGAAGCTTCTCGCAGTTCTTGTCGGCAACGATGGGACCGGACGTCGCTCTTGTATCGGCGGCAATCTAAGCCAGGGTTAGCGCGACCGGGGACTCGAGCTGGTTGTCGGTTCCTCTTACCACTACACCGCCGTCGAAGATGCATCCCACGATGGTGGTACCTGTGCTCGTGGCCTTGGGCAGGGGGACGCCGCGGGCGTGGAGGGCCGCATTGCGGTTGTAGTTGGTGAAGTCGAAGCCAGGCATCGTGGCTGCTTGACAGTCTCGCTGCTGTTTGAGGTCGCTGGTTCGGATCGCAAATGTGGAGGTTGAGAGGTGTTGCAATCGGGCAAAGGAGGTGCGGGTTTCGTCGGAATGGGCGAGTGTTGATACCTGGTGGTGGTGGGCAAGAGCCAGGCGTTGGTGCTGAGATGACGAGGCTCAAGAGCTGCCTCCTCCAGGCCGTCGTCGTTTGGAGCTCCAGCTCATGCAAGGCACCCCAGAACACACGTCGACCCCATCCCGCGCCGTTGATTGGCTGCCGACGCGGCTCAGCGCCCACCTGGCCCAAGCTCTCAGCACGTGACGCTGATTTTTGGTAGCTCTTTACTTTTCAGGCATAACAATTGACGGCGGTTGCTTGGGCCTTTCAGCACTGCACGACCAAGAGTACTTTCCAGTTCCCAGTCTCCATGACCTCTTCGAATTGGAGCTGATAACCAACAACACCTCCATGGTCGGCGCATAATACCGCGCACCCTCATACCGACCAGAACATCTCGTGGCCATACCAAGCCTTGCTTGCCTGCCTGAGCTTCGACGCCAGCTGGGGCCCGTGAGACAACCCAGGGCGACGCGCGCCCAGAACAACGCAGCATCCTGCCAAGACGAACTCCCCAAGTATCTCCCCGAATGCGAAGGGGCTCGCACGACCTTCCTCCGGATACTTCGCGACAGTGATGGCTTTCAGCTTCGGGAACTCGGGCGCCAACAGTGCAGGCAATGCAGCGTCTGGCAATATCACAGAGGGCTCAGAGCTGGAGCTGATTCAGACTGAGGTAGGTGACCCTCCTACGGCTCTGGCCTAGGGCCAGGCTGCTATTATGCTTCCTCTCTTCGTGACGCTCACCATGTTTGCAGGGCCTCGGCTTCAAGACGATCGCAGGAGATGCCAAGCTTCAGTTGACGTCCGCATGGACGCAGCCTCCTGCCGACACCGCTTCGCTCCTCACCATTGCCCCAAACAAAGGACTTGTCGCCGCTGCTGGACCCGATGGCGTTGTCATCGCAAGCACAGAATCGGTTCGGAAAGCCTTCGAGAACGAGAAAACGGGCGACTCTGAAACCCGAAACTTCCAACCTCAACTCAAGCTGTCGCTGCCGATGCGCGTGTCTCAGATCGCATTCACGACGGACGAGCAATACCTGATCATATCTGCGGAGAGCGGAGGAGGCCTGGCGGTTTACGAGACGCAGAGCCTCCTCCAGGGCGCGACGCAGGCGACGTTTGAGCTTGGCACCAATGGCGAAGCGCTGCGCGCCCTGGTGCCGAACCCAACCACAGAGAAGGCGGAGCTGTGTGCTCTGCTCACCACCAACGGCAACCTGCACATGGCCAATTTCAGGGAGAGGCAGATCAGCAACGTCCTGAAATCCCAAGTGAGCTGTCTTAGCTGGAGCAACAAGGGAAAGCAGCTTGTTGCTGGTCTGGCCGATGGAACCATCTTTCAGATGACGCCGGAAGGCGAGGGCAAGGGCGAAGTTCCTAGACCTCCCAGCGTATCCGACTCCCACGTCTCTTCACTCCACTGGCTAGAGAACAACCTCTTCCTCACCATCCATACCACCACAAACGAGTCTCCTCCGACCTCTGTCTACCATATCATTCACAGGGACAAGTCCAACTTTACATTCCAAAAGATGACGGATCCCGTCGATCCATTCGGCGCGGAGAAAGCGCCTCACTATTCCATCACGAGGCTGCGAGACTTTCCCCCCAACTTGCAGGATCTTATCCTCGTCTGCTCCACCGCTTCTCCAGACGTTGGTATGCTGACTCGGTCCAAAACACCTCTCACAAACGACAAGCCGGCTGCTGCGATAACGTCAGTGTTCACAACTACTGAACTGCTTGACGACTCGAAGCGTGCACAGCTGCCGATGAGCGATTCTTTCGACAATACCATTCCCATCGGTGTCAGCCTGGATCTGTCTAGCCGAGAGAAGGTGTACAAGCCTCTGCCAGCAGACGAGGAGATCGAGGAGTCTCCTGGGCCAGTGCCTGGATACTGGGTGCTCAACAACGAGGGAGTTTTGTGTGCTTGGTGGGTTATCTACGAAGAGTCGATTCGGCAGGGAACGACATACCCGGGCATGGCAGGCGCAGATGGCTCTATTTCCATTTCTGTACCTGCCGCAGCTGCCCCAGCGCAGGCAGCCGCTCCAGCATCGGCCTTTGCGGCACCAAAGTCGACTTTTGGCTCATCAGCCTTTGCCTCCCCGGCCGCGGCCCCAGCTTTTGGCGGTTCCTCTGCTCTTGGAGCAAAGTCGTCGCCATGGGGAACTCCCTCAACAACCACACCCGCCGCAAGTCAGCCAGCGTTTGGCAGTACCGCGTTCGGCGGCGCTGCTGCTGGCTCGAGCCCTGCTCCGGCATTCGGGCAGCCCAGCTCCCTGGGCTTCGGACAGTCCTCGCAGCTGGGAGGCAACAAGTCCCCTTGGGCAACAGCCGGAACGTCGGCAGCGTCGACGGGCGCAAGCTCTCCAGCCTTTGGACAGAGCGGGCCTACCAGTCCTCCTGCCTCAGGAGCGGGAGGTTTTGCCAGCTTTGCCAGCTCCGGAGGCTTTGCGTCTGCCGCGAGCAATGGCACTGCCAATGGAGGCAGCATCTTCGGCAAGCCGTCTACGGGTTCGCCGTTTGGTGCCCCGCCGAAAGGCGCCTCCGAGACGGCGTTCCCGCCGCCCAAGACTAACAGCATGGGTGGTGGCATTTTCGGATCCAGTCAGCCCTTCAAGTTGCAGAGCTCGTTCGAGGCTGATCCTTCTCAAAAAGACAGCAACGAGAAGCCGGGTGCCGGCGGTGGTGGCTCACTCTTCGGCAGCGGCTTCGGGTCTGCTCTTGGCGAGACTCCCAAGCAGGCAGCTTCCAAGGAGATGGACATGGGCACGTCGGACACGCAATCCTCGGCCCCTGCTGCTCCCAAGTCAGTCTTTGGACAGCAGCAGTCCGTGGAGAAAAAGTCGCCATTTGGAGGACAATCACAATTCGGAGCCCCTCAGTCAACGCAGTCGGCCGCGTCTCCCTTCGGCAGCGCGACGCCCTCGCCATTCTCTACTGGCGCGACACCAGCAACGGGCAAGTCGATATTCGGAGGTCAAAGCTCTGCTGCTCCAGCAGTCAAGTCGCCCTTCTCTCCATCCAACGAGACTAAGTCGCCATTTGGCCAGCCGTCGGCCACTCCCGCCAAGTCGCCTTTCGCTCCCTCCAAGCCGGATGAGTCGGACGAGTCACAGACTCCCAAGGCGAAGAATCCTTTCAGCTCCGGTCCTTCTACCCAGACTTCTCAGGCTAAGAACCCGTTCAGCCTCGGTTCGGTTGCTACACAATCTTCGACGCTCTTCGGTCAGCCATCCGGGCCCAAGTCTCCCCTAGGCCTGGGTGTTCCCGAGTCAACAACCCCCACCACAACACCCGCCCCCAGCAGATTCGGCTTCCCGACGAGCAACGACTCGTCGACGCCGAGGGGCAACCCCTTCGGCCCCCCATCAGGCTCAAGCTCTGGCAGTGTGTTCTCAACGGCCCAGGCCCCGAAATCCCCCCCTGAAATCAGGGTGGAGGAGGATGTCCCGCTTCCCCCCGAGTCAACGAGCAGGAGCGCCTATCCTCTCGGTGACTCGTCCGCCTCTTCAGCGGCGAGCAGAGCCTCTTCTAAGCCGGAGAGCGCGCCTCTGCCGCCTGATTTTGTCAAGCCGGCTCCACGCTTCGTTGCCGAGGAGGCACCTCTTCCTCCCGACTTTGTCTCTGGCCCCAAGTCACCTGCGACAGAGGATGCACCTCTTCCCCCGGACTTTGTCTCAACTCCCAAGCCCGCTGTCGCAGAGGATGCCCCTCTCCCGCCTGACTTTACAACAACACCACAGACCGCGAAGCCTGATGCGAAGACGGCCCCATTCGTGTTCAAATATGAACCCGTCGAAGATACATCTGAGAGCTCGGAAGAGGGAAGCGATGTACCTCCGCCCAGAGATACGAAGCGTCTGGGCAAGATGGGTGCCATGGCAAAGAAGGCGCCCCAGTCCAAGAAGCCGGTCAAGGCGCCAGCTTTGCCCGAAAGCGCAGGGGAGAGCGATCTGGAAGAAGGCTCGGACGAAGACGCCGAGTCCGAGGGCAGCGGCGTCATCGTCGGCAAGGACACCAGCCCTTCCGTCACTGGCTTCACTGCTACGCCGGGCTTCACGCCGCAAAGCTCCTTCGGTGGCCTTGGCGGTAAGGATCACGGCATCTCCCAGACCCCGCTGGAGAAGCCGCGGAGCAGCCTGTTCGGCGAGATGAGCCGCAACGCGCCCATCTTCCCCCGGCCGAGTGCTACCAGCCCGCGGTCTCCAAGCCCTGTTCGCAGCGCCATCCCTCACAGGATGTCCCAGCTCAACACATCCCGGTCGGTTAGCGCCCCTGGAATGGCGTCACAGATTCTGGGAGCTTCCAAGAGGCAGGGCATGCCGTCGAACCTGACCACGGTGCCGAGCCGGGCCGAAGAGGATCCCCAGCTAAAGGCTCAGAGGCTTGCGCGATCAAGGCGGGAGGCTGCCGAGACCAAGGTTCTCGAGGATGACGAAGACGACGAGATTCAGAAGCTGCTCAAGTCCGACATTGAGCCCACGCTGAAGATTGATGACTTCGTCGCTCACACCAACGTGGCTCCGTCCTCTCAGGAGACGATCCCAGCGCAGGTCGAGACGGTGTACCGCGACATCAACTCGATGATCGACACGCTGGGCCTCAACGCCCGCTCGCTGGCTAGCTTCATCAAGGGCCACATGCAGTCCTACAATGAAGACGGCCGGAGCAAGGAGGACCTGGAGAATGCGGAAGACTGGGTGCTCTGCGAAGTCAACGATCTCGGCGAAGTCATTGACCGGGAACTCGCACAAGACCTTGCCGACGGGCGCGTCCACGACATTGAGGACAAGATCGACATTTGTCAAGACCTCGCCAAGGAGATGTCTCGTCTAAGGTCCAAGCAGGAAGATCTTAAGAAGCTCATCACTGTTCGACTGGACCCAGACCAGGCTGAGGTCAGCAAGTCGCTGCCCCTTAGCACGGAGCAGGCGGCGCAGCAGACCGAGCTCCGTCGGGAGTACGCCAGGTTCTCCAAGCTGCTCGCAGAAGCCGAAGAGGCCGTGACGCTCCTCAAGACGAGGTTGGCCACGCTCGACGCTGCCTCGGGCAAGAGCTCGGGCAACGTGCCCACGGTGGACGCGGTGCTCAGGACAATCACCAAGATGACAAGCATGGTGGAGAAGCGCTCAGGCGATGTCGACGTCCTCGAGAACCAGATGCGCAAGCTGCGGTTCTCGTCGGTCAATAGCCGGGAGGACACGCCGGTCACTCCGCAGCGGAACAGCCGCTCCGTCATGTTCTCGCCAGACCGGGGAACGAGCTCGCCGCGCAACCTGCGCAGCTCGTTCATGTCCCCGGCGGCCAGCGCCAAGAGCACGACACCGAGGAAGAAGCTGAGCGGATTCAGCGCGGATGAGAAGGCGGAGCTCACCACGAGGAGGGCGAGGCGGCAGGGAATCCTTGACAAGCTCAAGGCCAATGTGTTGAAGAGTGGTGTCCAGCCGTGGCCGATGCCCGCAGACACGGAGTGAGAATGGACTCGGAGGAGGGAGTGCACAACGATAACCTGGATAGCCACGGATCGTGGCAGGCAGCCAAGGCGTTTAAGGAACATGATTCTGTAGCAGTAGTGTATCACGGTTTGGCCAAGTTGACTAATTAACGGCCGTTTCCTGGATCTGGTATCTGCGGTGACGTCCAAGTCAATCTCGATGTAGGCTCATGGGCTCATGGGGGAAGCGAGGACAAACCACGCCAATGTCAAACATCGCCAAAGTGAGTGACGAGTCAATTAACGCTGTCAACGTATCCTTGTGTTCTGTTTTGGCATTAATAGGTCTACATGGTGAATGCTACGGTCATAAAAGTCTGCCGTCAAAGAGATTCTCCCAAGCACCCGCCGGAGATGCAACGTCTGCCCTGCAGCCCTGCAGAGCCATCAGGATGAGGATTGAGCATGGGTTCTGAGTCAAGTGCCGTCACAAACAGACTCGCATGGCCGTTGATCATATTCCCAGTAGACATGAGGCTCAACGGGTAGCCGGTCGCGGCGCCGATCAACAAAAGGATCTTCGCGATGCCCTCATGCCGATCTGAGATTAACATGGAAGCCAAGCTTTTCCTAGCAGCACTGCTTAAGCAATCTTGGCTTTTCTTCTCGTCGCCACTTTTTCCCCCACGTTGAAGCAGCCTGTACAAATGAACCGAGGCTTCTACTTTGTCAGCTGTTGTAAATCAACAGCATGAATTTGCAATTGCCGAGGTGGGAGCCGAGAGGGAGCATTCTGTCCTTTCTGTAACGTTTCGTTCCGCTGGCGGAATTCAGGAGACGCCAGGCCATGCAAAGGTTCTAGGCGGCTTTCGCACTGGCTACAAGCCGTCCACCCCCTGTCAATGGCTTGAGGCCATATTTTCAAGGATGTGATGCAGCTGGTGAGATGATCAGAGGGGGGGGAGGGGTCCGCTAACGCAAGCAGTGCATCACATTCACGCCAACAACGGCCCCTTCGACGTCTCCCCCGATGTCCCGTCCCTCCTGCTTTTCCCACTGCAACCACCCCACCCATTCTCCGGCATTCAAGCTTGCGGAACACATACCACTTTTCTTCTTGTGTCCGAAAGGCGGTGAGCCACGAAGAAGGGGGGGATGCGATACTCCAGTCAGCAAGGTGGCGAGGAGGCGCTACTAAAAGTATAGCCTCAAGATACCTGAGTACTTTAGAGAGGACCGTAGGAGTCCTCCCATTGGAATAGAGAGAGACCATTCTCCTTGTGCCTCGACTTGCGACTTCAGGGGCATGTGGTTTATCTCATCGTCCGCGGCTGATGCCGACCATCACTCACACTTTGTCCCGTTCCTGAGCAAAGCTCTTGGCCTCGTCCCAGGTCATCAGCTTCACAAAGATCCACCGCATGAGCTCTCCCCCGACTGGCCCCTTGCACCTGAAGGAGTCTCCTTCCCCATCCACCCGAACGAGGAGGGGCCCCTGTGTCTCGTAGTCCTCGTCAATCACCGCGAAGAAGACCGGGTCCATCCCGTCCTCCTTCGCCCGCGTGGCGTGCTCATCTTTGATGTTCTGCAAGACTTGCAGCTCCGGGCTGACAGCCTTGTAGATCTCGTCGTAGCCTTCCTCGGGCTCCTCCTCGGCATCAGGGAGATCCTCGTCCTCCACATCGCCCTGGTCGGCATCATCGTCGTCCTGCTCGTCTCCAATGTTCTCTTCAGGGATTTTCTCGTCAGGCATGTCATCTTCCTGAGCCTTGTCCGTGACATCTTCTGCGCCCTCTTCATCGTCCTCGTCCTCTTCGTCGAGGCCAACCATCTGTAGACCCTCGTTCATCGCCTCCAAGGCCTTCTTGAAATCGTCTTCTCGACCCTCGGGCAGCAGATTGTACAGCGCGAACCACTTCGTCGCCATAGCCGGCGTGTTGACCATCTCGCTAGAGTACCGACAAGTGGACCAATTTTCAATAGCGAGAATGAGAGAACTATGAATATTTCGGGCGCTTTCAATGCTGAAGCGGAGAGCGTCATTGTAGCCGTGATATTCCTTGAGGCTCACAAGCAGGACGCCGCGGCCCTGCAGGTCGGGGGAGTCGACCACCATGAAGAGCCTGGGATGGATGTCATCTGTATTGTCGACCGGAGTGGTGGCCCGGTGATGTTTGATCAGCGCCTGGGTCCCTTCACCCAGCCGAGTTTCAGTGAAGAAGGAATCTTCATCTCCTTCCTCGCGCTCGTGTTCCGGGCGTCGTAGGAATGGCGCAACCGACTCGGTGCTTACACCAGGTATTGTGATGTAAACCTTGTTCGACAGGTAGGTGCCGTGGTTGTCATATTCGTCGTCGGACATTGTGCAGATTAGTGCTTCGGCTCTGGTCTGAAAAGAGATAAAAAGACGAGGATTAGCGGGAAGATGAAAAGAGAAGTAAGAGCGAAAATGGGAGTGTCAAGATCTTCGTTGCACTGCAGTCTCCAAGCGAAGCATAGTACCAGGCAGCAGTTTGAACGTCTAGATGAGCCTCAACCCCTCTTCGTCTGGGACGTTGCGGCACAGCTGCATCCAAGCGCAACAAATGGGAGTGCGTTGACCCCTTTCTGACCCGCATCAATCGGGTATATTGACCCGAGCCTTGGCATCGTCGTGGCCTCAAGGTCCATCGTGAGCCTCGCACGGCGAAAACTTCGCCCGCCCCGCCCAGTGCCAAGCTGAGGATGCTAAGCGACGGCGACGCATCTCCCAGGCTCACTCTGACCGGGCGGCAACACGAGCACGATGCTGCAAGTCTTGGTCCAGGCCAACGCTGCGCCGCAGTTGAAGCTGGCGAGCATGGCGAACGGACGACATAGCTTCCGTGAAAATGTGCTTGACCTTGGCAGGAGGTGTTGTGGACAAGAGGCAATAAGAGGTTGTCGAAGTATGAGGAGAAGACGAACAGGCAGACAGCTCGTCTCTGCTCATCGTGTGCTTCTTATAGTTCGGCGACACTTCTCAACGGCCAGCAGGTGTCGTCGCCCTGCGTCCGAGGCAAGCACACCTTGAGACGAATGACGAGGGCCCTGACAGCCTGGCTCACATGTCAGATGTTGTCCTCGAGAATATGTCCAAGGAGGAGATCGCCGCTTACCTTGAGAGCCAGGGAACCCTCGAGAGGAGGATGAGTTCCGAACTAGAATAACACAGCTTCAGCCTAGAGCCAAACTGGAGTCCACGCGCCCCTGTTTATTCAACATCTTCGTGGATATCGCGCCACTTGGCCTGATGAAGTCCTGAGCCGGGTTGTCGAGTCAATTGAGTGCTGGTGAGTTTGCTTTCGCCGCATATTGGAGTCGAGGTGTGATTTGGCACGCGACGTTGACAAGTGGCGCAGAAGGGTTGTGATAGTGGCTGTGGCGGTGCGAAGGGGCTCATCTCATCTTGTCGCGCAAAAGGTGTCGCCCTCGGTCTTGAGCTACCCATCCTGGACCATGCCCATTCTGTAACCCCTAGAATCCCGTCTTCCGCCCCTTCAATGAAAAGAAGGCTTCTCGTGCGTTCCCAGGCGAGATTGCCCTGTGCATAGTGGATATTGGTCGGCCCGGGGTCATGTACGAGGTTGAGACATGGACACCAAAACACCTAGAAGTTGAATGAGGACATATTTGAAGATGAAGATTATGTCTCGTTTCAAAACGTCGTCAACTTTGAACGGCTCCTTTCTGCTGGCACGGAAGGGAGCGAGCGCCATGGGAGAGGTTCTCTCGACGACCACCGTGAACCACGGTTCAATACGCACCGTATGGATCCTCGTCCACACCTGCATGCTACGCCAACACCTCCCTCGCCGGCTAAGCTCAAGAAGGGTGTCCGTCCAGCGTCACTACGACCACACTCTCGTCCTAAACTCACCCCGTCGACCCCTGATGCCTGCACCTGCGCCGGCACCTATTCGTCCAATCATGCGACACAACATTCCCGGGGGTGGGAAGCGACTTTCCCCCTTCGGACGGCAGAATGACGTCATCTGACGTCACCAGCCTGATGATATCCCGTCTCGAGGGCGGGAAATACCTCTCGACCTTCGCGATGGCCTCTCTCCCTGGCTGCTGGCTGGGGGCCGGGCGGGGGAACAACTGCATCATCCCCGTCCATGACGAAGAGGCTCTCGGTTCGGTATGCGCCGTGGCCTGTCTACCCTCGCTTGGGGGTTATCGCCGGGGCGTATCCCATAGTGCCCAGGAGGCGCCCAAGCATCTCATTGTGTCTCGATTGAGTACATGCTGACCGTACTGTACTTGAGGGCTCGCACTCGACTGAATCCCCATACGTGGTGGCGATATTTCCCATGTTGCCCGTCAACTGACCGCCCGCTGGGACGCCGCCGTCACTAGGGCACCCAAGTTTCCAGCCCGACCCCTTCGGGCCCCTTCCAAGGCGTCAAGGGCTGAGTCTGGGGCGAACCACCAAAAAGGACCCTGAAGATCCATCTCTCTGCAGGGCGGTCGGGTGGCTGGGAAAGTTACCTATGGCGGCTACTGAGTTGCCTGCACAGTATGAACATGCTGGCAAGTTCGAAGTCTCCACGGGCGGTCTGTTGATAACGGCACGACTGTCCGTGTATGGCCTCCTCGGCTTTCTCCCCCCCGGCCGCCCAAATGCAAGCCGCTCGCTCGCTGCACCCAGATTGTCTCGCTTCGCGCCCCCCTCCCCTTCCCCCCTTGTCCAACTCGTTCGAAACAGCAAAGAGAGGGCCCCCCTTTGGTGCCACCACCAATACAGGGAATGCGATCCTAGGGCAATCTGCGGCTTCTGGATGGATGGCCACTGACGTGCCTGTGGTCACCGCCAGGCGGCCTTTTCTTTCAACCTGGAAAGTTCAATGCACGCAAGTCTCGAGGATGCACAACACAGTTTGCTTGACACCCTCTTCAGGACCGAGGCAAAACGCGCCGAGCATCAGAACCCGACACACCGCACATGTCGATGCATGGACCTGGGATATTTTTGGCCCGGTTCATCTGAGGTCCGACATGTTGGTGGGGCCGGACACCACCCGAGGCATGATCGGATTGCGACATTGTGCTGGGCGGGGGGGGCTTGTCCTGTCCTGTCACTCGGGGGAGTCGGGGGGCGGTCAGACAAGACCAGACAGATCAGGATGCCGGAAGAGGAGCGCCTTGGAGGGGCTTGACGCGCAACGCCATGCATCAGGTCAACAAGGACAATCGTCGATATCATCAAGGTACTGTAGGTACCGCCTTGTAGCCTTGCCTTCACGAGTCAAGTCACGTCCGGGACACATCCGCTTCCCTATCCGCCTCGCCATGTCGGGGACGCCTTGGGCACTAACAGCACCCAACCAAACCCAACGACCACATATCCTGGTTGTCTTTCTTGTTTCTGTGCAACGGTATCGTACCAGAACGTGTCGTCCTCAAACCACACATGAGCAGGCTGGTACGGTACACGACGGGGGCGACAGTCAGATTCGTCTGGCCAATCAGCGGTGAATTCACGGCGCTGCCAGCTTAATAGGGGAGGAGATAGGGCCTCAACTCCCTGTAGATGGTCCAAGTCGCCACAATCATCCATCACCCGATGACCAACGAACTACAAAAGCGAACCCCGGTTGGGCAGAGTACGTACCGTTGCACGACACGACAGGCAGGCAGAGCCCTGTCGGCCTAGAATGCCATTGCGAAAGCTTGATTAGACTTGACTTTGCGCAGGAGGCCCGGCGACTGGCTCCCGTGGCCCTCCGCTCCGCCCGCGAGCGCCCCCCTCCCTTCCCGGGTCCGGCAATGATCACCGGCGCAACAGCACCACCGCCGCCACGGCCGCCCCGGCCACGGCGTGTGGACGCCGTTCCCTTCGGCCTCACTGGCTGGTTGTTGCATCTCGCCCCCTCCCACCCTTTCGCTCTCCGCCTTCCGGATCCCTTGTGGTGAAACACGCTCACCCACTTTTGACTTACGCAGCCTGCATATGCCAGATGCATGACTCCAGTCGTCCCCGGCCTGGACGACCTGGGGGGTTGTCGCCTTGTCATGAAAGCCGGCCGGTGGTGGATCCCCTCCATCCCTCCATCCCTCCATCCCACCATCACCAACTCACTCCATCGAGTCACCGCCCGAGGCGAGCGGCTCTCGGTCGGTTGCCATGCTGCATCGCGGGGTCGATAGCACACTCGATAGCAAAAGTCGACGATCTTGCCCTTCTCGACCTTCTCTTTCAGCCCCTCAAGCCCCTTTGCTCCCCCCTCCTCTTTCCAGCGTCTACACTAGCACGGCATCCCCCCCTGGCGCCATCACTCGGCCGCTGTGCGAACCGGAATCACAAGAATCGCCGGTTTCCCCACACCGGCTTTTAGGGTTGTCCATTAGTTACTCGACCCGACTCGAGTCCTACTCTAGCTGTGGCAACTGACTGCCTTAGGTTTTTCAACGGTAGCCGATTTCCGTCTCCCCGGCCCGGGAAATCCCCGGGAGCTTTTACTGAAGAACAAACACGGTCTTTTCTTCCTAGCGGCTGTTTGCGTGATGCCGGACTCGCAGTCTACCGAGTAGGGTGGCTCAGGGGGGGCGGGGAAAGGCCGGCAATAGTGCCCTCCTTCTGCTCCAACTAATACGCTGCCGCCATTTCCCCAGTCCCAAACGCTCAAACAGTCCCATTCTCCAAAAGTCAGGGCGTGATCGACACTCCAGCTGCGTCTCGCACCACGGCACGGCCATGTGCGCTGGTTGCGCCGATCCCATGTGATGGAGGGGGGATCACCGATGGAGCTGGCAGATGGCAGTTCAAATGTGATGGCCCCTTTCGACCATTGTGGGGTTTGAGTTTAGCAGACACACTTCAGTGGGTGGCGAGCCATCCAGCACCACCACTACCACACAGTCACATCGACAAGCATCGCCGCCCCGTTTCTAAAGTGCCGCCGGACCGGTGCCAGTGCTTGAAGCAACATCCCCGCAGAAACATCAAAGCAAAGCACGCGCGTACAGACGTACCTCGTGGTGTCCCGTCTCTCGGTATCTGCTGGGTGATACCAGCCATACTAATGCCAATTCCGAGCATCGGCCTCCCATCACCGGGACCATTCGCCCGAACGGACAGGGCAAGGCTCGCTCTCCGCTCCTCCCTGACAATCATTGCCCTCCACCGCCTGTCCGGGCCACCGCCTTCCCCCCTTCCGGCTGGATATCTTTCCACCCCGCGCAACCCCCTGCCGTCCGCCGTCGTCTGACACTGCAGTGCTCTCCGCCGTGCGTACGTACAACCCACGGCAACCGGGCATGGATCGGCGCTCCTCGAAACAAGGGATGGCCGCCTTGTCTATCGGCGGGAGCCGAGTAGGGGGCCTTAGGGGGGAGGGATCCAAACACAAACGCGGCCAACAGCCCCTCTGCATGTCTAGGTCTCCTCTATCCGAGGCGGGCTGCGAGGCGGGCTGACGGAGCCGGAGCAACCATCGACGCGACAGGGTCAAGATGCGGAACAGTCACGGGGTGTTGCAGTACATGAGATCGGCGTGGACTGAACGGCATCCTTCCGGACAATTACTACTTCAGGAACATCACGAGGTGGGCAAAACATCTGTCATCGTGATGCGCGTCTTCAAGGTTAAATTGTGATATTGGTACAGCAGGTGGACGGACTGTCTCCCACCTCTAGCGTCGGCCCTTGTAACTTGTTGGTCTACACACCCTCCCGAGGGCTGCCAACATGAAAAACAAAGTGCTCTGTGAACACACATGAGAAACGGTCTCAAAAACAATCTTTCCACACATGTACGCTCCGCGCGTAATATCTCATCCGTGCCATGCATCTAGACGATATGAAGCTCAGCAAGCCCATAGTTGCAGATGCCACAGGCCCGGCCGCCTCGTCGCCAAGTAACAGAAACGTAACAAAAGTGCCACCCCAAAAACGCCGAGTACGGGGTATCGACAGGTTCCGATGAGACCGACGGGGAATCATGAGTACCGCATGCCTCCTGCCCCGGCAGCCTCGCAGGACCGCCCTGGTGCAGGAGAGGAATCGAAAATGAAAAAGCAATGTAAAACCAACCAACCAGTAATGGTGCAATCGGTGCCTCTCGCATGACAGCCAATGTCGGGAGGGCCGGCGCGCGGCCGTTGGATGGGGGAGGGCATGCGTGCCAGGCCAAGAGGCAACGATCGGCATCGAAGGCGTCTGCTGCCGCCAGGCCCCCTCTACTGCTGACAGAGAAGCGCTGCCGCCCTCAGCCCCGTCGCAAGGATCGAAGATGCCGGACCATGCTGTGTGGCCCGCCCCATCATGCGGTTCTTTGGCTGAAACGCAACGGTATCCGCCCGTCCGTGCCATGCCTGGCTTTTGTCTTCGTGTGAACTCTCTTTTCGAGGCGTCCACCGAGAAATGAGGTCCGAGATTAGGAATGAGGGTGTAGAAAAATAACCGCGTATCGTGCCTCGATCTGCGTTTGAGAATCTTCCATGCATGCTAAAGCAGCATTGCTCGCGATGAAAAACCGCAGTCGGGGTGATCTCTAAAGCTGGGAAGAGCAAGTCGTCGTCTCGTCGAAACACCGATCCCAATAGACATGGATCAGTGGTCGTGTCGTGTGAACATAATGATCTTTTTTTGGTTTCTCGACACTCTAGTCCGAGTGATGGTCCTCAGACCCAGCCTCGGACCTGGCATCGCCCTTGTGGACCTTCTTGTGCCTCCTCAGGTTGGAGACGACAGAGAAATGCCTGCCACAGCCCTCAACCTCGCAGGCAAATGCTGTCCAGGTGTCAGTATACGTCTTCCGGTGTTTTGGGACCAAAAAGGGGGTGACTTACGCTTCTCGCCGGTGTGGCTGTACATGTGCGTCTGCAGCGACGACGGCCGGGTAAACCGCTTGTCGCAAACCTTGCACTTGTGCTTCTTCTGCGTGCTCGACGACACCTTTGAGCTGAACTGTCCCATCATGGACTGGGGCGCCGGCGGGGCCTGGCTAAGCAAGCCGTGCGGCCGGGGCAATGTTCGGGATGTGACGGACTCGATGTCGGATGTGGAGTAGTCGCTGACCGAGTCGGCGCCGTAGTAGTTGCCAAAGCCGCCAGAGGCAGACGATACAGAAGAGCTGGTGGAGTGGGCAGAGGGGAAGCCGTACGAGTCGGTAGAGCTGCGATCGTTGCGAGCGCCGTAGATGTTGCGCGGTGTGTCCTGGCTCATGGCGAGCATGCCTTGGCCGGCGTCGATGGCGTCTGCGAAGCTTCTCCGGTCGTCGTGACCGGTTCTGCTGTTAAAGTCAATCAATGATGTCCTTTGGGGTCTGGGTTGGAAGGCCGAGGCGTCCGGGTCGTCGAAGAGAGAGGTGGAGGGTACTGACGAGTGAGAGAACCTCCGGGCGTGATCTTGCTCAGGAGCGAGGGCAAAGGTAGACCGGACAGGCGCAGGTGCATATCCCATGGTGTCGTAGGGGGCCGGTGATGCTGAGTAGGAGGCATTGACGGGGGATGCAGACGAGGCGTAGCTGCTGGCTGCGTCGCCATAGGGTGCGGCCGACGTAGGCTGCATACGGCTGAGGCCGATCAGATCTTGAGGGAGTGTGAGCAAGTCCGGCCTTGGCAGAGAGTCTGCCATAGGGAGACTACCTGCTGATGCAGCAGTGACAGGAATCTGTCCGTATGAGCCAAGGGACGAGGCATTGCTGCTGGTACTTGTGCGGGCGGTGTGCGACCTGTCAAGACCCAGGCTGGGGTGCAGTGTCTGGTGGGCGGCGTAGAGAGGGTGACCGTTGGGCGGCGACGAGGCCGAAGGACCCCAAGGGTTGGAGAACTGAGGAGAGGTAGAGGTGGTAGGGTAGGCAGACATGTGGTCGAGGTTCAGGGCGGGCCCGAATCGTTGTTGTGTCGAGTCTAATGTCATGGTCATGGCGGAAGTTGGTGTCTGTTGGAGGCGGTAGGTATGGCAGATAGATGGGTGGATTGGGGGTTGGGCAGTAGTGGTCTTTCTCGGCGACGACGGCAAGGTTTCGCCGGTAGCTTTGCTGATCAGGGTGGGTGACCAAGTGACAAGTCTTGGTAAAGAAAGAAGAAGGGGAAAAGTTGATCAGGTCGTGACACAGATCAGATGGAATGGGAAGATCTTCTCTGTGAGAACGGCTCAGAGGAACGGGGGGATCAGCGAGGTATTATGTGTGTTCAGTGGACTACTGACACGCGGACCAGGCCAGTAGAGGAAGCTGTGGCCAGTCGTTTGGCGGATCCAGCAGTGGTAGCAGCAAGTCGTCTGAAGCTTGTCGCACACTGGTCAGCGGGACATGGGGGTGGGCGGTGGAGATCCCTTTGTGGCCCGTCCGTTGCAACCAAGGGGAAGGGGGGGGAGGGGGGCGAGTGCTAGAAAGCTGTGACGACTCCGACTCGGAGAGATCGACAGCCCAATGTCCCGTGGAAGAGATTCCGAAGTGACCGGGGTCCAGGTAGATGCAAGATGGATGGATGGATGGATGGATCCGTAGGCTACGCACGAGCTGGTTTGCTGTGCTGTTTTTGGCGAACTTCCGGGGGGCGTGGAAGAGTGAAAGTCCTGGGGGTAACAATCCAGGGGGGGGAGAAGTCGTCTTGTTGAGTGACAAGGCGAGATAGAGGCTCGTCTGGTCGTGGCGTAGGTGGTAGCCGGGAACAAGAGATCGGCGGCAGCTTCGAGGATGGAGCTGAAGAAGGAGGAAAAGAGCTCGAGGCAAGCAGCGTGCGCGTGATAGAGATGCGGGCGAGCTTGGGAGACTTGGGGGACTTGGGTTGAACGAGGGCCTGAATATCAGGGTCGACAACGAGTAAGGATTGCTGCAGATCTCGGCGACTAGGAGAACAAGAGTGGTGGTTTCTGCTCTAGCAAACGGGGGCTGGAGACGGACTGGGTGTCGATTGATCGGTGTGCGTGTGTTTAGAGTCGTAGTGGCACAGACAGGTACCGAGTTGATGTCTGGGTCTGATGTGCCGATGGAAGGGGTAGTCGTTGAAGCGTGTATGTGATGATCAGGAACATTTGGGTTGGAAAATTGGGACTGTTGGCGTGGAGAGAGGCGAGAGACAAGGCTTTTACATCTCGCAGGCTGGGACGACGTGGAGTGACGACGGAGGTGGGAGAAGGGCACAGTGATTCGGCTGGCTGCGAAAAGCACAGGAAGGAAGCTATGATGTCGGTTCACGTCTGTCTAAACCGCGGTGTGGATCAACAAACTGCGAGGGGGGGTAGGGTCGGAGGAGGAAAGAGGGGGTGTCGTTTAGGCTCGACCGGCCGGGGTGGGTGGGGTGGGGTATGGTGGATGTGGGTGTGAGATGGGAGGGGAAGGAAGGAGGGATGGATGAGGGGGGAGGGGGGTGCCTGCCAGCCAGCCGTGCGAATCCTTTTGCTTGCTGTGATGGAAAGCACCAAGAAAAGGTACGTGGTGGAGGTGGACAGGGACATGAGGGGGAAAGGGGTCCAGTTGCTCGCCGGGATGTCGTAAGTGGTAAGGATTTGGGGCGCCCTGACTGGACTGCTGGAGCCGGCCAGGGACCACGCCGTGCTGTCTGGTGTCTGTCCTGTGCTTTCCCACTGCCGCTGCCACGGCCCTTTCGACGCAAGTCAGGGCACCAAGCGCCGCTAGAGGGGGGCCTAGTATACTCGTACTGGCGACACACTCCATCATCAAGCTCGACTTTTCAAAGTACCCTTTTTTTTTCGTCCACGTCCTTGAACGAGGCCGGCAGAGAGAGCGTGTGTGCTAAGAGACCCTGGTCCTCCCCCCGAGATCCAGAGGGCGAAGCTCATCCACTACTCGCTCAAATGGTGGAGTGGCGAACGAGGCTCCCACGCTTTCCATACGCCAATCCGAGGTCTGTCTCTTCCAGGTTGTCTGCACCGAACGAGTCATGTCGTTTGCTCTGCCTCCTTCCGAGCAAACCGGGCAGCCGTTGAACAAGGCAACGTCCACGGCTTGCTTGCCTGGCGCTGCTACCCGGGGGCATCAAACGAGCCATGTCTTCCATGCCATGTCTGCTTCGTTGGGGGTGGCAGGGCAGCGCAGGGCAGCGCAACCTTTTTCTTGCCTCGTCGTTTCAAGTCCTCGTTTGTTGCCCAGTCGATTCCGATGGGCATTGACGCAGGAACGCGCAGTTGGACTTGACTTCTTGTGCGCCCCCGTTCCCCCGCGTCGTCTGCCCCCCTCTTGGACCGGGGAGGGTTGCCCTCTCGATACCTTCCCCTCCTTGCCTCCCTACCCTTCCGCCTCATCGTCGTCTGCCCTTTCGCCCTTTCGAGAACCGGCCTTGGAATAGCTCCCATCGTCGCCGGGGTGAGCAGCGCCACTGATGAAGGGAGCGTTACCTCCCCTGTTCAACCCCCAATGGGCGTTGGGCAACGCGGACGGCAGGGCGTTCCCCCAAGGCGGCACCCCTCCTCTTAGTGCCCCTCGCCCGCCCGACGATTATGCAGGGTCTTTTACTCGCCCGTCGATATCTGTCCAGGCCGAACAAGGTACATGGCGCCAGAGTTCGCCCGTTCGCCCGCCGTCGAAAAAGTGCCTCTTCTTCTCAATTTGACTCGGCCGCTATAGGGAGTGCCATGTCTTGGAATCCTGATGCCGGCGGATGGCGTTGAGCTTGGACACCGACCTAAAAATGCGCGGACCAGTCATCGTGAGGCACACACCAACATCTGCCGTGGCGTCCCGCGGGGAGCGTTGGCTCTGTTGGCGCTCGCTGTTTACCGCGAGAGACCGTCGACGCCGTTGTCTTGGTCAGTCGACCCCTGTTCCGTGCCTGACGATGCGATGTGCCTCGGGAATGTTCCCGTGTGCCAGAGTGAGCCAAGAATTTCCTCGAGGACGAAGACAGGACGGCGATGGCCGCATCCCGGGAGGGGCACGTTGATTTAGTTGTCAAGATCGAGGAGGAGGAGGACCCAAAAATGGCTTCGGTTCGAGACTCACTCTCCACAAGTCCGCTTTTCCCAATTCCTATCTGCCGTTCTCGGCGAGCTTTGCCCGCAGAGGACGCAGCCCACGAGGGGCAAAAGGCACAGGGTCCTGCTTGATCCCTCGCGCCAGGCTTGTTGAGGCGGACGGGCGCGGGAAAAGAGCGGCAGAATGTGTGGGCAAAGACGGGGGGATCCCGTCGAGTGCCGCCAATCCGTCATTGGCCATGCCATGCATGAGGGGTGTGCCCTTGGACGTGGAGGGTGACGGGGGGGTCAGGCTTGAAGGCGAGCGGGCGGTGAGCCTGTTCACACAGAAAGCGACGTCGTACCGTACCGGTACAGTGCTGTACGCATAGCGATTTTTGGCGCCGGAGAGGAGGAAATAAGCAACTCGATAGCGCGGGTTCAGGGAATAGCAGGGGCACAGCAGCACTTCAAGGTGTGAGAGGTCGAATCGAGTCCGGTGTCTGCAAGTCCCTGGAGCGGCGGCGGCGGGTCTCGGGACACTTGAGAGCGGACGGGGGGACTTCAAGTTGAGGGTGTGGAGTGATGATGGGGGGTGTGGTTCCAAGGCGGCTGCGAGACCCCCGAAACTTGAAGTCTCTCTCTCTGGGGTGTGGTCCTAGATTCCCACTGACGTAAGGAAGGTGCCAGGGTCACAGTAGACTCTTTCTCTGTTCGTTTTGAGCAGGGGGGCGCGTTTCGTCGCAAAAGCCCATATCCACTCTCCCACCTTGTCTCTTTCGCCCATCTTAGCCCCCCATGCCCATCTCCACCAATACGATGAGTGCTGTTGCAGCATCAGGCATCTTGGCACGAGGAACACCTTATTCTCATTCCCGTCATCGTTCGTAGACATCAATGAAGTTCCAGCCAGAGCAAGTGAAGTTCATTGGAAACCCGCCGATCTTCAACACTATCCTTGCACAGAGAATGAGCTGAAGACCAAAGCTGGATGATGAAACCAGTGCCAGTACTGCCGTGCAAGTATCTGTATCACGAGCGGTTCGACTCTTGTTGTTCGTCACTCGATGGCAAGGGTACAACTAGCACGGCCCAGGGCGGGTCGAACCAGCCAGCGTTGCATGGGCAAAAAGGTCGTGCTTCTCTGTCTTCCAAGACGTGGGTGGGTGACGGAGGAAGAGGCGGTCACATCGTCATATGCCGCCGCGTTTGGGCTGAACGCTCAGTCGCATGCTTGGTCCTATCCAACGGGAGCCATCGCGAGGATTAAAAAGCGTGGCAGGGGGGGGGGGGGGGGTAAGAGGGGGGTCCCGCCTGTCGTCATGGCGCCGGACCTCAACTGAACGGCCCCTCCATCCCCATCCGTCATTCCTCGACGTAGTGGCCCAAGAAACTGGGGGAAACAACCTCGCTCTTTGATTCCTGCTGACTTGAGCACTCGATCGATTGATTGTTAGCGCGACCCCGAGGAAGCACTACAAGACGTTTCCCCCAGTTCTCTGGCATCAATCTCCAGACTAAGAAGGGAACCACCGCGCCCCCATCTCGGCTTTCTTCCCAGCCGAGTCCCATCGACCGGCAGTCTCCAAACAACGCCCGCTAGCGGAACAAACGATGCTCGATGCGGTATCGCCTCGTCAGGCGCTCGTCGACAGGCTCAAGCGCGCCAGCAGCAGATGGCGGACCGCGTTCAACCGGGCCCTGTCCTCTCTGGCCAGGTGTCTATTCTGTGCTGGGCGAAGACAGACCTCGCATGCCTCGTTGACCCTGCCCTACATGGCAGCATGCATGCTTGACGCCCCTTGTCTTGGTTACACCCGTTCCGCCCTCCCTCAGCCCTTTCGAGAGAGAGTACAATTCGACCAGAGAGGCAGTGCAAACGCCAGAAGGGCAAGGGTCGGTAGGTAGTAGTTGGGTTGGAGCGATTGTTCCGCCATCAACCCACCCAAGTCTTTTGCGCATGGCCCTCGAGTCATCCTTGTCAGCGCTGACCCCCCAGAAGGCTGCTCGTGACTTGATGTGTCGTTACTGTCCATTGACATCCCCCGAAAACTGCCTAATCGGTCACACCCCGGACACTGGGGATTTGAATTGCCGCATCCACTTCGCAGAGGCTGAGGAGTGCGGCCTGGATATCATCATGTCGTGCATCGACCATTCAGCCCTCTGTCACCATTCGATGCTCTGCTAAACTGGTCCGAGGTACGCTGTGATTCGGCGCACCTTATCTCTCTAGTTCAGTCCCTGGTTCGAGAAGCCCGTCTGTCAAAAGGATGCGGAAGGATGGCGATTATGCCCAAGGGCGGCTTTGCGGTGACCCTTTTCGGTTCGTGATCGACATGTCATGGCCCAAACAGCCAACCACCAACTGAGGGCGCGCCAACATGCATCCTTCAGACCTTCAGGGAGCTTTCAGCTTGGCCTGTCCGGTGGCCCACCGCGCCAAACTGAGAAGTTGAGATGGGAAATGACCTTTGACGAGCTGACGGATGATGGCCGTGGCGCCGCGCCAAGTTGTTCCTCTCCCGCCCCAAAAGCGCCCTTACGCCCCTGGGGCTTCGTGATGAGCCGGGGGTAACCCTCCTTGGCCCGCTGGGCGGCCCAACGTCCGCTATCACCAATTCGGGGAAGCTTGGGGGGCGTTTGCCAAAAAGACACGGGCCTTTAGGAAAAGTAGACAAGACTTCGTGAAGCACTACTGCCGGTTCCGCCATAGCCGGCGCCTCGGTGGCTGCAAGATTGCAAGCGGCGCGGAGAACACCAACTGGGGCCGATGATCTCAACGGCGACCGCTCCGCGTCGTCCATCCTAGTGTTGGTCTCTGGCGCAAGCCACAAGCGCAGAAAGTGCCAATACTCGTATGTAGGTGTCGAAGCTTGGTCTGTGTAAGTACAGAATCCTTGGCGGACGTTCAAGTTGAGAATTGAAGCAGGTATGCCCTTGCTAGGATCGGGGTGTTTTTGCAAGCCGCCGCCGTCGCCCCCCCGGAAGGATTGTTGGGGGTGGGATGGTCAGTGTTCCATCGCAAGAGGGGCCTTGCTTGCCCTTTCGATCCGGTGGATATGCAGCAATATCATCAGCCGTGAGAGCCTCGCGGAGGGGGCAAGATAGGTCCAGAGGCGAATTGCTGCCCGACTGGGGTGTTGGCGCCATCGACCATGGCTATAGTCCAAGTCCTAGCACAAGAAAGACCAACCTCGTGTCTTGCCCGCTTGCCCCTGGACCCAAAGGAACCCTCGGCATCGCGGTGTTCCGTCCGGCCCGGTTGTTGAGCAAAGAAACCCTGATCTCCAAGACGGATCCCTTGTGATGAAAGGACAGGGCTGGGTCGGTGGTGTGTTTCTGTACGAGTACAGGAAACAAGCAAACGTCCTTGCCCAATGGTTGTCACACGTCGGATTTCTCCGCTGCACGATTCTACTGGCATGTTCGTTTTCTTCTCAAAGGGGATCCCTGCGTCCTGTTTCGGACACGCTCTCCAGCGTTACTTCGCTCGTCTGGGCCATCACATTCGTTGCCTCGTGATGTTTTAGCGTTCTCTCTCGACGTGTCGATGATGGATGCCAATCTCATCAACCCGGCATTTGCGAGATTGTTTTCTGGCCCATCTGAGATTGCAGCTCTCGACAGCCCCGTTTGAGCTGCGGGACCTCGCGCTAGCGCGCTTGCAGTGACTTGAAACGCGCTAGACATGGGACCCTAGCCCGGAAGATCAGTTGAGCGCCCGCCTATGACAGGTGCTGGAATGGTCGCCGACTACTCCACCTGCCACCACCACACTTGACGACGACCGGGAATCAGATCTCTCAAGGGTTTTTTTTTCAAGTCGTCGGCTTGTCGTCGAGGGCGACCCATTCCGCCCGCTCCACAGCTGATGCTGATTTCCCTCCGTCCATCGGAGATTCACCGGCACGTCACCGCGGCCCGTGCAATGTCCGAGCGAAGTCGAGACCATTGACAGGTGCTCCGCAAGATGGCGCAGCAAACGCAAGCGCAAACTGGACTGGCCTTGCCTGCACGAGAAAAACCATGGTCTCTCAGCTTCAAACGTGGCCGAGCTTGCTCGCCGGCGGTGGCATACTGGTAGAGACATTAAAGCTCGAGTCAAGAGCGTCGTTCTGTCGACCTCCTGGGCAGTAATCCGTCCTTGCTCCCGCATACCCCAGATACTACTTACAGTGACAGCGTCGATCTTCGGCCAATGCGACCATCAACCGGCACATACCAGTGCTCCACTGCTTCAGCGTAGGATCGTGGGCACGGCGAGAAACGAAACATACAGACGCCCAGGATGTCTTTCAGCTTTGGGCAAGGCGGTTGGGGTGTCCATTTCTTTCTCTGTCTGCCCCCCTCCCAGTCATCTCACTCTCCCGTGTGTCTAAGTACGAGTATCCGTACGTACCCAGTCACGAGAGTGCGGCGGACTCTCCGCTGGTCCCGTCCTTGTTGTGTGGGAGGGAGGGGAGGGGTGTCTACGCACCCGAAGCTAGGCTGGCGATCCATGCAGATGATCAAATGCGAGGTTGACGGTGAGGACACGAAGGGAACCTGGAAGATTTGCTAGGTTTGTTGCGCTTATCAGCCGGCCGTGGCCAGGTGCCCTCAAGATTGGCTGGTATCGTCTTGTACCCGGTACGACACGGAGGCCCTTTAATTTGAGTGCCTATCGCCTTACCGACAAGGGCTTGTCTCAGAGGCAACAAGGATTCCCCAAAGGAGGGCCACTTTACCATCTGACAAGGGGGGGAAATCCCATCTGCATCATGAGGCTTCCTGGTCCACAGCGGGGGAGTGCCGATCATGACCGTTTTCTGTCTTCGGTGCGGCGGGGGCGCAATGCGACGGCTTCGAGAGGTCATTTCTGGACTCGAGGTGCCGTGTCTGTGTTAGATGACAACGGGGGCGCTTTGATTAAAGCGAGAAAGAGCCGTGAGGCGCTCGCTTGTGTCGTCGGAAGAAGTCGACGAGCTCGAGCTACGGCCGCCGGAGCGTCGTAGCCCTAGCTGCTGTGCCCCGAGTCTTGTGAGACAGTCCTAAGTTTTGTTCGCTTTTCGAGGCCTTTGAGGCAACCCCCGTAGCAAGGATGTCGATGTCAGTGCGCCAACGCCGGCATTGAGGGCGACAGCTGGCGGCACTGTGCTGGCGGGACTTCAGCGGCCGGGTGGCAAAAGACGTGATGAAGTGGGGGAGTGGAGAGGAGGAGGACGCGCGTTCTTCCAGCGCCTGTGAGAGACTGCGTCAGGGGACTCCTCCCTGTGGTATACGGCGACCTTGGGGGGGCGGTGGGCTCTGAAGACGATTGGCCATTGGGAATGCAGGCAGAGGGGCGGTGGCTGTCAGGCCGCTGGAAGCTTGCATGCTGCAAAACCTGAATTCCCAAAGCGCGGGAGGGATAATGCCGTCACTGCTGGGGGGAAAAGAGCGTAGTTTGTGGCGATGCGGTGTTAGCTTTCTGGTGGAGGGGGGACGGACGGGGGGACATGAGTCGGGTCACAAACTAGGCAGGTCGAGTGATTGCCCAACACGAGCCCAGTGGCATTTGCAGGGCCTCCAAATATGCGTGCTCAAGTGTCTTGGGAAGACATGTCGTTGACAATAGATTTGGAGCGCGCTTTTGATGGAAAGGGTCGAGCTGATGAGCTTTTGGACAAGCGAACTCCCTAAGGAGAGAGCAGAGACAATTGTGATTGGTTAGAACCCGATCGTGGGATAGGACGAAACATCAATGACGTCAGATGGGCTGTTTTCCTGCGCTTGAAACGTCGAAGAGGCCGTCCGTCCAGTAGGAGGAGGGGAAGATCAATCGCCGGGCGCGGTCCAGACCGTCGTCGACCGTCGACGGCTTGCACATCGTCGGCGATGCCTACGCGTCGCTGCCATGGACCTTTTTATTTAATGCTTCGAGGCTGCTCGATTTGTACTGCTCCTCTGCTTTTTGCTCTGAACTTCGCTTGGGACGAATTTTTGCGGAAAATTCGGGGTCGACGGGTCCACTCCAAACGATATGCGCATCTCCATCGGACACATGACGACGACTCACACATCATGAACGAACAATATCCGCAAAGGACTTTCATCAATACATGACACGAACGAAGGCATGGTCGCCTGCCGAGAGAAATAGTGGATGATGGAAGAACGGGTCTTCGAAGAGGAGCAAGCATGCGGCGCTTGACCATCACGATGCGAATACACTCGGCACATCCATTATCGACCTCAGCATTCGTGCGGCACGATGCCACACCACAACAGCTTCGACCCCGACCCGACAATGCTCGATGCATGCGCCAGTAATCCGCTAATTGAAGATGGAACATCATTGCGCCGCCACATCGTCATGCAGGCTCGAGAGCCTCGCGCACCGTGCTGTTGGTTCCAAGCCGTCGATGAGGTTGGAATCCCTCAGGCTCTCAGGCAACGGACCCAGAATCCTTGGCTTTCACTCGACATCGACAACATGGTCCATGACTGATGCAGATGACGACAGCGGCACCGCCCTGGATCACCCGGCGTCTGATGATGGAACACGGCATTCCAAATTGATCCAATGGAGCCAGCATTGAACACGGTCTCACGTCCGTCGGCTCTTATGCGTCTGGGTCAGCCAAGGTGGTACACGCCGTCGACGATGCACAAATACGCAATATGCCCGCCCTGCGCAATATCGTCGTCACTTGGCTTTTCGATCCAGGTCCCTCCAAGCAAAAAGCAACGCTCATATCGAGGGCAGGCCGGGGCACCCTTACTTTTCCGTCACTCGCAGGATGAGACATGGCTGGAGAGTCTGCCCGATTACCGCATCCAGGCTTGTCTGGGAACTGACTGTCATCGGGAAGATCTGTCTCACCTCCTTGGCCCAGGAGCGACTTCGCCTGATTGAAAGCATGCAACTTGAAGACCGCCAGGCACGGGAATCCGAGGGTTTGTGATGGGCTTGTTTGACCGACATCCGCCGAAACACAAATGCCGTCATCGCCTTTCGGTTCACGCCCCTCCTCGCTGTCCACCGTGGTCGCCATCCGAACCAGGAATTCCCTAGGTACAAGCACACACCTCGGATGCTTGCCATCTCGATAGTTCACTCGTGATGAGGGGTTTTGCACCGGGGAGACTAGTTAACCCCCCGCGCGGCCGCCATGCACCGTAGTCATTGTCCCAGCGTCCGCCCCCCCGCGAGCAGCTTTGCATGTGCCGACGGGTCATGCACAGTGGAAGAAGAGCTCCGAGTTGGTACGCCACATGGGACACATGAATCGCGCGGGTGCCGCCCTTGCCGAGACGACAGCCCGCTCGCTCGGTTGACGAGGTGAGATGGTGCGATGGGACGGAGCACATCTAAGACAAAAGCTGTTGTGCGGGAGATCAACCAGGAAGATCTTCGATGTTCATCCCGTGCGTCACGGCAGTTGAATGGTCGACGGGCCAGAAGACAGGCAAGACAGATGCAGCCAAGGCGTTGTGCTGAGTATGATGAAGTAGATGGAGATAGATGTTTACGGCGTTGTCGCTGTATCGAATCGCAATATCAAGTTTCGCGAGTCTCTGCCAACAAGACGATTTTCTGGTGCTGTCGAGTGTTGATGGATTCCCTCATGTCTTGCGCCTCGCACTCATATATGCCTGGCTAGCTGTGAGATCTGCTTCTAGGTACTAGGTGATGAGTAGGTGTTGTGACCTTTGTCGTTGTCAATCGAGGGCTTCGAAGCCTACGTTTTTCTGATTCGCTGCCGGGAAGACGGTAGGAGGCATGTTTCGTCGATGGGAACTGGCCAGTTATCGGCAAGCTCCCAATGCCGACAACCATCATCTACAGGCGTAGCGTGATGTTGTGATCAGGCTTCAATTTGAGACCTTCTGTCAAGATTTTCGAGCTGGATTCATACCAACGTCCTCTGGCTCGATTGTTCAAATTGAAAGCTGCAAGAATCCAATGCCGATGTGGATGTAGTCAAGAGAAACAGAGGTCCGAATAATGTTGGACGGCCGATATGCCCCGTGTCATGGGGTCAAGAGTTATGCGAACATGTTAGCGGCAACCGAAGTCGTCTCGACGAACACGATTCCACCAGAGTTCATCGTTGTATGGCGGTTCATATCTGTTACATCAAATGGCGGTGTACGCGAAAACGCATGGGATATATGTGCTCATCGTCTGGGTGATGCCCCCAAGAACCACGCATTTCGTCTCGGTGAAGATTGATATTCGGATGTAGGACTTTCAGCGCATGTCATACTGACAGCGGCGATGGCGAGGACACTGCCGAGTGTGATCTGGCCCCGAACAGATCTAGTAAACCGACCATGGAGCCCTTCTTGCCGACTCTTGAAGTATCCGAGCAGGCCGCCGTCAGGATAGTGCGAAGGATAGACTAATTCTGGCCCTCTTCGCCAAGCCAGAGATGCCTCATCTCAAGGATCACGCTTCCTGGACCAGAATTATAGTGTATCGGCGGATTCCGTTCGTACCTTTCACTTGATGTGAATTTCAGGATCAGTCACGTTTGTAGGTTTGTCTGCCTTGTAGGCCTAGCATTCGCCCAGACCCTGCGGTCTCGGTCCCCCTTTCAACACATGTCTTGTATTCTAGGGAGCTTGACAAGTGGCTTGCTGAAGAAGATGCTTAAAATGAGCTGTGTGAGAGCGTGGCAGTCTGGTTGCACGACGAAGGGGACATCAAGACTGGTGCGCGACTACATCCGGTTCGCTGATTGTATCGTGATGCCAACACTTGGTCGGGTCTGACGCCTGTACATGAGGACAGTATTGTGCTCGACCCCAACATACATCGGCCATGGCTCAGGGCAAGCTGGAGTGGCTACCTTGCTTCGTTGGATTCATCATTGCATGGCTTGAAGCGATGAACGAGTCGTGACTCTTCACTCGCTCGATGGTGATGATTCTTCCACGCCTGTTCACATTGTTGAACCTGCCCCCCGGGCACTCTGCAATCGGCACAGGAAGCCTCGTGATGCTTAGAGATTCTCCAACTGAACTGGAAGTAGCAGAATGGAGAGGGCCGATCTGGTCATTAGGGAATACTTTCAGCGAGAGATTTCTTCCTCTGGGGAACGAACATGCTGATGGAGTGTTTAGGACTTGGTGTACCGGCAAGAAGATCTCACACCCGCAGCCAGCATTGCAACGAGAGCAGATAGGCCACCAGCCGGCACAAGAAGAACTCCTTAGAAGAACGACAGTGGAAGTATTGCGAGGTGTTGCACCCCCTCTCTCGTCCCATTGCATCTGCTTCAAGTACGACATACGGACCACATGTGACATCCTATTTGCAAGCTTTCAAGACAATGGCGCTTGTATCAATGAATCTACCTACTTACTACCAGAAGATCTTTGGGGTATCGTGACAGTATCCATGGTTGAGAACTCCAGCGGCTACGACGTGCAGCTTCGACCCAGACTTATTGGAAATCAATGAGCTTCACGGCCAAGGAGTCCTCAATACCCGCCTCCGCATCATTGGGCAGGAATACCCGCTTGGGGATCTGGAACTCGACAACCGGGGCCTTCTTCACCTCCTTCTCCATCTCGGCGTCCAGCAACTGTGGAAGACTGTCAGTTCATGTTGGGGCAAGCGTATGCAGCAAGGGGCAACTTACACTGCTGTAGGAGTGATCCAGGAAGTCCTCCACGTTGTACGACTGCTTCGTGAATTGTTCCGACATGATCTTGGCGATTGTTGCCACGTTCGGATGCCAGTGGCTCTGCAGCTGGACAAGCTCCCAAAGACAGCTGTCGATGGCGCGGGTCTCGGTAGGATCCGCCACGTCGGGCAGGAATGGATCATCCATACCCTCGTTCTCAATCAGTTGCTTCATCTGCGGGTCCTGCACCTCGCGGTGGATCATGAAGGTGCATGTCGGGTGGTGCTTGAGGATGTTGTAGGTCCAGGGGATGATGAAGACAACGGCTGCCGGAGGGCCACTCAGCGACAGCCGGGCAAGCTTCTTGATGAAGCTTGCGACGAGGGCCGCCGGCAAGTGCGAGGATGCCAGGAATGTGTCCATGAGGCGGAAGAAGCGGGATCTGTGCTTGGAGTGTAGAATGTCGCGATCCAGGAGCGAGTAGAGTTTGGTGTAGAAGGACGGGTAGTCGAGGTTCCTCTCCTTGATGAGGTAGAAGACACCGGAAAGGGCGAGAAGGGACATGGAGCCGCCAGTGTTGTACGAGTCTGTCAGGAAATCGGCGAGAAGCTCTGGCCGCGTGAACCACGGCGCGATGACGTTGGACATGATGTCGAGAATCTGCTTCCTCTCGTCCTTGGTCTTGGCGAGCCTCAAAACGGCGAGCCATGCGTCCTGTCCTTGCCGTTGGTGCTGGTGAAGCGAGTTCAGAGTGTGCGACTTCTTCTTGGGCTTCTCGAGGTAGAAGTTCTCAAGCTCCTTGGGCACGTCTCCAATGGCAGAGAGGAGGCCAAAAGCGTCATCAAAGGCGTCTTCCTGGTCTTCAGTCGTCTTTTCAACGAGGTTCCTGGTTCACGTTAGCATGGCCCAAAAGGTAGTTGGATGGTATCATGGCGTACTTGATCGCCCTCAAGGCGTAGAACCGAATGTCGTCAAACTCTCCGAGATACGTCTCGACAAACTCGCCGCGGGCCTCATCGCTGCTGGAGTTCAGAAGCGCCTCCATGATTTGCTGCAGCCAAATCTGGGGGAAGCTGTTCTCCTCCGACTCGGCCAGGTACTGCGCCTCCGACTTGACGAGCTTCATGGCGATGGCGAGAGCCGGGAGAGCCAGCTCATCCACAATGATGAACTCGAGGAGCACATCCTTGTACTCAAAGTACCGATCCCGGAGCCATTGCGTGACCACGGCTTCCTTCTCTGCTTGACCCTTCTTCTTCACGAGAGAGCCCGAGGCGAGGAGGTTCATGAAAACTTTGGTCAGGGCGACGGAGGCGAGGGCGGCGAGATCTGTTTCGCTTTCATATGCCTTTGCGATGCCGATCAGTTTCGGAATGTTGTTGTAGTTCTTCTTTGATTCGAGGATCGACTCCTGGAGCCTGACAATCTCATCGGCGGCGGCATTCTCATCGCTGCTCTCGTCGTCGCTCACGGACCGTGCCCGCTTCTTCGGCGGCGCCCTGGTTTCCGAGGAGCGCTTGCGCTTGACGGCCGGAGCGCTTGCTGTTTTGCCGGGCATTTTGAGTCGTTTCTGGGGGACAATGTGAAATATCAACACAAGCAGACGCAGAGCAGTCGAATTTCACTGGCACTCTGATGGCCAAGACCTTAAAAATTTCCAGGCTCGAGTGCACAGACCATCTCAACTTCAGATTGGAAGGGAGCCCCACTTGATCAAAAGTGAAGACCAGGCTAGCCTGATTCCCTCCAACCCGTTTGCCCGTCCGTCCAGTCCCGTCCAGTCTGCTGTCGGGCGCCTCCACGGTTCCGCAGACTCCCGGCAGCCCAGCCAACGTGAAGAGCTGGCAGCCGCATCACGTGACGCCTTCTACCCGAGCTAGCGCGGCCCAAAAAACCTCAACCTCATCCTCCAAGCTCCGAATGACCTCAAGCCTCGTAACTCGCATCCCCAGATCATCTCAAAATGGCGTCCCGTCTGGTTAGATCCGCTGCTGGTACGTCTGAACCCCTCGGTCCGACGACTACGAGACCAATTGGCCCGCGACCGCGATCGCTGACGTGTAGTCTTCCCCTCAACAGGCGCCAACCTCCTCCGGCCGACCGTGGCTCGGCGCGCGCTCCCCGCCGTCTCCATCATCGCCGCCCGCAACACCTCCAACGTGCCCGCCGAGGAGCCCAAGAAGAAGGCCCAGTCCCTCATCGACTCCCTGCCCGGCAACTCCCTCGTCTCCAAGACTGCCATCCTCTCCTCCACCGCCGCCCTGAGCGCCTACGCCATCAGCAACGAGTACTACGTTCTCAACGAGGAAACCGTCGTCGCCGTCGCCCTCCTCTCCGTCTGGGGTGGCCTCATCAAGTATGGTGGCCCCATGTACAGCGAGTGGGCCGAGGCCCAGAGCAACAAGATCAAGAACATCCTGAACCAGGCCCGTGCCGACCACGCCTCCGCCGTCCAGGTCCGCATCGACGACGTCAAGCAGATGAGCGGTGTTGTCGACGTTACCAAGGCTCTGTTCGAGGTCTCCAAGGTACGTCCGAGCACGGCCGACATACATCACCGAGGGGTCTCCCTTCCGTCACATGCCGGCCCCTATACCTAGTGTCAACGTGGCATCATACTGATACGTCGTCTAGGAAACCGCCAAGCTTGAGGCCGAGGCCTACGAGCTCGAGCAGAAGACTGCCCTGGCCCACGAGGCCAAGGTCGTTCTCGACTCCTGGGTCAGGTACGAGGGCCAGGTCAAGCAGAGGCAGCAGAGGGAGCTGGCCGAGAGCATCATCGCCAAGGTCACCAAGGAGCTTGAGAACCCCAAGGCCCTGCAGCAGATCCTGCAGCAGAGCGTTGCCGATGTTGAGAGTGAGTACCACCGCATTTCCGAGGCCGAGTTGACGCTTGCCGACCGACCCGAAAGATCCATCATGCTGACGCCGTAAACAGAGATCCTCGCCACCAAGGCCCAATAGACAGCTTAGCTGCCTAGTTTCTTGAACGAGAGATTCCAGCAGAAGAGCGGAGGGTTTCTTTTGTCGAGGGGCTTCCCCAACCCGTGTTTATAAACACCCTGTGCATTAGCCAATTCCAAGAATTGTGATCCTAACTAATCTACCTGCCTGGTTGTCCTACATGTTTGCACACTCGATGCCTCTGACTGTGAGAACCCCGGTCCACGACAAGACCACGCCGGTCTTGGGTGACTGAATACGTGCATTGGCACGTGTAGGCAGAATTGAGACAACAAGTTTCAGCCAAAGCCTCCATCGCCGATAGCGGAGACGGGATGTCGCCATTGAGGACCCCGAGTCTTGACTGACGCACGCGTTCAACTGGGTAGTACTCGTATTGTTGTTCATTACAAAGAAAATAAGATTTAACACGTCAATGTACAGGACACAAACACCGGCCCGCCCTCTCAATACAACGGCCGTGACTCCTCCCACTTCGATACAGGGGCCGTTTTCTCCTTCGTCACCGGTGACTCCTCCGACTTGATGTCCGCGCCGAGAGAGATACGTCCACTGCGGCGCCGGCGGACGCTGTCACCGCCGATGGGACCGATCCACTCCCATGCCCTGCCCACCTCGCCGCTTCGGCCCTCACGCTGGCCAGTACGAACATTGCTGTTCTGCTCAACAATGACCTTGACCTTTGCCCAGATCCTGTCCCGCACACTAAGGGAATGAATAGACCGGAGAACATCGTCACGCAGGTTGGGCAGGAACAGCCAGGGGTCGTCGATCTCTTCCTCGCCCAGCTCCTTCTGCGCGGCTAGTCTGGCGAGCACGAGGTCAACGAGTCCAGGCAGCCTAGCCGCTTCGTCCTTGTGAGACCTGTAGCGAGCGCGGAGATAGAAGTAGAGCATGACGAGGGAGGTTAGAGCCCCAGCTGGGAGTCGATATCGCTCCAGTCCGAGTCGGAAGGAGCGCTTTGCTGAGCAGGTGAGCGAAAGGCGAGCGAGAGAGGAGGACGAGAGGTAGGTGTTTGAAACGCCGGCGGGATTGGCTTCTCTAGTTCCGGGGCCGATCTGGTTAGTATTTGGGTCAGAAATGACTGTTTGTAAAAATGATGCAAGGGGTTGTGCGTTGTCGACAGTGAAGGGGTAGGACAGAAAATACTCACTCGACGGTTTCCACCTCCTCGCGATCCTTCACCTCTCCAATAGCAGCCGCCCAGAGGTCATCGAACTCCTGCTTGTTCATCTTTTTGCTCCTCTTTTGGCTGATGACCTGCCTGAGTTCTTCCTCTTCAATGGCGGGAGTCTCCTCCTTCTTGCCGGTGTCGTCCACCAGCTCGCCACACTCAAATTGTGCGCGCCTCTCGCGCAGTTCCTCGACGGCCTTGTCTGCCACGGCCTTGACGCGGCGGACCTTCTCGCCATCAGGCTCGCATGTCGGGGGCAGCGGCACGATGCCACCGAGCGACAGGGGGTGCGGCACGAGAATGAAGTCCTGCTCGCATCGCACAGAGTAGTCGGCAAAGCAGAACGCATGTGCCGGGCAGGGCTCGCACTGCGGCTCGACAAGGGGCACAACCCAGTCCGGGACAGGGAGATCGGCGGGATTCAGTTGGACAGCGTCCCGGCCCAGTCCACAGTATCCGACGGCGACCTTTTCCTGGCGGTACCAGCCGGCATAGGTGGCTAGAAGCACGAAAGAAAGTGCGGCGAACGGCACCTTGAAGAAAGGAGTTCTCGCTGGGGGCTGGGCCGCACGGCGAGGTTCCAGGGCAGTCTCGCCTCGGGACCTCATCTCGAGCTCGAGCTCAAATTGTTCTTCAGGTGTGAACTCCTCTCCAGCATCGACGTCGGGAGCCACAAGCACGGGCTCAGGTGCGGGCAGACTCTTACGCGGCTTTTTGCTGGGCGAGACTTCAAACTTCTTAACGGATCTCGATGACTTTGGTCGCTCGTATTCGTCAGTCTGTCGCCTCGTCGAGATATCGTCGTCATCGTAGTCGTACGTGCTGAGGTTCTCTTGACCACCCGTCCTTCTTCGGCTGCTGCTGGGCCTGGGCTGGACTGGCGGAGAGCTTCCACTCTGGAACGGGTTCTCAGCGGAGAAGTTCTCGGATACTCGGGGTGTTTTGAAGAAGTCGTTGCGTTCGGACTCCTCGACCTTAACCTGAGGAGTGATGGCACGTGTAGCCCTTCGCGCAGATTGAGGGACGATGTCTCCGTCATCGAGTGCTTCGGAAACCTGGCGGCTTATCCGTCCCTTTCGCTTTGTCGGGCTCGGAATAGGAGCAGGCTCTGGCTCTTCGTAGTCCTCGGACCGAAGTCTTGCGGAAGCCTTTCGCGGGGAACGAGATCGCCTGACACTCTGCGGCGGAGGCGCAAGCTCATCGTCAAAGGCGTCAAATGTCTGAGAGTTGCCGCGGGGCATGTCGATGATGCCCATGCTGGAGCGCTTGGCTCTAGCTTGTTTGTCGAGGAACTTCTTCGCCTTGGGCACCACTCCCTCGTTGAAGAGTTCGATAAGCTGGGGCTTCTTGGCCGTCCCGGGATACTGTACGTCGTGTGCGACCAGGATGGAGCGCAGTCGTGGAACAGTAAGGCCCTTGGGGTCGAACCCAGGCTGTAGGTAATCGTACTCGTCGTCCATATTGTCGAGGCGTATGTAGACAGAGGGTCGGTAGTAATGTAAGCCCTCGATGACTGTCGAAGTACTAGTAAAGGAAGGCGGAACCAAGCAGGCGAAACCTCGCGATAAAAAAGCGCAAACAAGACAGCTTCCGACTGTTTCGGGCAGAGTCCTTCCGATAACCTCCGTTGCTTTGTTGGATCAAAGGAAGGTGATAAGCGTCAGCGATACGGACCAGCCTGCAGCTTGAGTGTGACTGAAGTGGTCAAAGCCCGCGTCAGCAACGTACGCAACTGAAGGAGGGGAACCAAGGAGGAGCGCAACAAAGCCAGATTTCTGGAAGCAGCGGCGTGATGCGATCGAAAAAGTAAAGGTGTTGCCAGAGGGTGCAGGTCCCGCTGGTGCTTTGTCTCTGTGGCAACCTGGATTAAAAGTGGGCAGTTGATGAACCTCTGGTGGGGGTGACGACATGGGTTGCTGACGTCTCAGCCACGACAGCCACACATCTCTTGTTGCCTGCGCCACTATTGTCGAACATCCCACCTTGGAGGAGGAGCTTGGACCATCTGCTAAAAGTCCCGAACATGTGAGGATGCCGCCGATCGCATGATGATGAGCATATTGGTCCATTTCTGAGGGCAAGATCCCTGACCAACCTTCTATCGTTTAGCTCTTGCTGGTCCTCCAAGCACTGAACTGCGAGACAGAACTGCAGCAACATGCCGAACCCACGAGCCCTCCTTGCGCGACCTCGAATCGTCTGCCGAACATGCACCAGGCGCTTCCAGACGCAGTCTAGAAGGTCTTTCGCCAGTACGAGCTCGACTGAACCCGATATCTACGATGTGGTGTGCGTCGGCGGTGGTCCTGCAGGCCTGAGTCTTCTGACGGCACTTCGTAAGTGCCAATGACCCAACTATGAATGCAATTGATCACCAAGCTCACACTTCCCAAGGCGCAAACCCGGTCACTTCCGGACTGCGGGTTGCCCTCGTCGAGGCCCAGGACCTGTCCAAGACCCGAAACTTCAACCTCCCCTCCGACCGTTTCTCGAACCGCTGCATATCCCTGACGCCAACATCGGCCGAGTACCTCAACTCTATTGGAGCATGGACCCATATCAAGCGGAACCGGGTGCAGGCCTACCATGAGATGCAGGTGTGGGACGGCGTCTCTGGCGCACGTATCGAGTTTGACTGGGAGCATGGCAACTCGAGGGCCGGGAAGACCATCGCGTACATGACAGAGACGCTGAACCTTACATCAGGTCTGCTGAGCCGCCTGGACGAGCTTGGTGGTGTCTCGGTCTTCGAGAACTCCAAGGTGCAGGATATTTCCTTCGGCGAGGAGACTGAAGAGATGGACCTCAGCCAATGGCCTGTTGTGCATCTTTCGGGAGGACAGAAGCTTTTTGCCCGTCTTCTTGTCGGCGCTGACGGTGCCAACAGCCCGGTTCGCTCCTTTGCCGGCATCCAGGCCAGGGGCTGGGACTACGAGAGGCACGGCGTGGTAGCGACGCTGGAGCTCGAGGGCGATGGATGGGGTGGCGAGCACAACAAGACCGCCTACCAACGCTTCCTTCCTACTGGCCCTGTCGCCATGCTTCCGCTGCCCGGGAAATTCTCGACGCTGGTATGGTCAACAACGCCTGAGAGGGCGGCCGTCCTGAAGAGCCTGGCGCCAAAAGACCTCGTCGCGCTCGTCAATGCGGCCTTCCGCCTGAGCACGACGGATCTGGACTTTATGCACACACAGTCTTCGGGCCAAGATGACGAACTCTCTTGGCGCATGAACCACACTGAGGTCGACCCACGAAGCGTCCCTCAGCCCGTGGTCAATGTTCAGGAGGGCACCGTCGCCTCGTTCCCTCTCAAACTCCGCCATGCAGACACATACATTGGGGAGCGAGTCGCGCTGGTTGGCGATGCCGCCCACACCATTCACCCGCTAGCCGGTCAGGGCCTGAACCAAGGCCAGGGCGACGTGCAGAGTCTGGCCAAGTCCATCGAGTTTGCCGTCTCCCACGGCCAGGACATTGGCACCTCCCTTTCTCTCGAGTCCTACAACTCGGAGAGGTACGCCGTCAACCATGTCATGCTCGGGGTTTGTGACAAGCTTCACAAGCTGTACTCTGTTGGAAGCGGGCCACTGGTGCCACTCCGTTCCCTGGGTCTTAACGCTGTGAACGCCATGGGTCCGCTGAAGAAGTTCTTCATGGAACAGGCTGCGGGAACTGGCAGCAAGCTTGTCTGATCCATCAGTGGCACACCATCTGTAATATCATGTAAAATGTATAACATCTGTTCAATACAACTACTGTCCTGGTCTCGGCTACAGACGCTGGTATCTCGGAATAGACCAGCTCCAACATTCCGCCCCGCCAATCGCATCATATACGCATCCCTGAGAGGTGATTCGATGATACGAAAAAAGAACGATGGAATATGTACCGTGCTGTCTGTCTTTGTCCTACAAGTACAAACGGAATTGACCTCGCGATCCTTTACTTCATTTTGTCCCCACCCCGATGATTTATCGGTCGACCTCACCTGGGATATGGTCAGCGAACAAAACACATAGCAAGGCGAAACTGGGGTTGACGTACCAAACACAAGATCCATAGTACCAATGACGGCGACGGCGTCAGCAAGCATGTGGCCCTTGCAGACGTGGTCGAAACCACCCAGGTGTGCGAAGCCGGGGGCACGGATATGGACACGGTATGGCCTCTCGCTACCGTCGCTCACGACGTAGACACCCATCTCGCCCTTGGGAGCCTCGATGGCGGAGTAGGTGTCGCCGGGGGGGACGGTGTAACCCTTGGTGTAGAGAAGGAAGTGGTGGATCAGAGCCTCCATGTTCTCCTTCATGGCGGTGCGGGGAGGTGGAGAGACCTTGTAGTCCTCGACACGGACGGGGCCGGCGGGCATCTTGTTCAGGCACTGGTGGATGATGCGGAGAGACTGCCTGAACTCCTCCATGCGGCAGAGGTAGCGATCGTAGCAGTCACCACGGACACCGACAGGCACGTCGAACTCGACCTGGTCGTAGGCGTCATAGGGCGCGCTCTTGCGGATGTCCCAAGGAACACCGGAGCCACGAAGCATGGGGCCGGTGAAGGAAAGGTTCAGCGCGTCGGCGGCGGAAACCACACCGACACCCTGCAGACGCTGGAGCCAGATACGGTTGTCCGTGAGCATCTCCTCGGTCTCGTCGATGCGGTCGCCGAACTGGGTCGCCCACTGGTAGATATCGTCGAGAAGACCAACGGGGATGTCCTGGTGGACACCACCGGGGCGGACGTAGGCGGCGTGAAGACGAGCACCCGAGACACGCTCGTAGAACTCCTGTGGGAATCGTTAGTACATGACGCCTCGGATGGGTTTGGGGAGAAGGCCTACCATGAGCTTCTCACGCTCCTCGAAACCCCACAGGAAAGGCGTCAGAGCGCCAACATCCATTGCGTGGGAGAGGACGGACATGAGGTGGTTCAGGATACGGGTGATCTCTCCGAACAGGGTGCGGATGAACTTGGCGCGCTCGGGAATCTCAATGTTCAGGAGCTTCTCGACAGCCAGGGCGAAACATTGCTCGTTGGTCATCATGGAGACGTAGTCGAGACGGTCGAAGTAGGGAAGCGCCTGCAGGTAGGTCTTGTACTCGATGAGCTTCTCCGTGCCGCGGTGCAGCAGGCCGACGTGGGGATCGGCGCGGACAATCTCCTCGCCATTGATCTCGAGAATCAGACGCAGCACACCGTGAGCGGCGGGATGCTGGGGACCAAAGTTGACGGTGTAGTGCCTGATCTTCCTGTCCTCAACGGGAACCTCGACGTCGTCGCTGAGGGCCGAGGTGTTGTAGGGGTCGGCGGACTGGTGCTTGAAGTCGGAGTCGACGGGAACGAGCCTCGTGGGCTGGTAGTCGGAAGCCGGCTGGGCGTATCGTCGGAGACATGTCGTCGAGAACTGACGGGCGGCGGTCGAGGGACGGGCGACGGAAGGGCGCAAACATAACCGCTTGGCACTGTGGCCAGCGAGTCTGTAGAGGCTCGCCATTGTGGTCGAAGGGCGGGAAATTGGCAGCAAGACAAACTGAGGGGATCTACCTCCTCAATTGGACCTCTTCGACGGTGCCGGGGGGCAGTGGCGAGCTGGGGGTTGATGGAGGGGATTCGATGATGTTGGATTGTGTGGTATGGCCGTCATCTCCCGAGGAGCTCGACGTTCGAAAGAAATCAGTCGGCTCTGATTGGCTTTGACGGAACAGCGTTGAGCCGGGGCCGCGATTCTCGACGGGCCCGTTGAACGTCCGCGCCGCGGGTGGAGCCTTGGAGCAAGGTGCCAACAGTGTCAATTGATGGGCGGCACTGTGGACTGTTGCTAGAACTCACCTCACCGATCAAACAATGAACATGTCCTGGACATCTCTCCATTGAATCTCAACACCAACCCCAACAAGCTGGAAATCGCTTGTCTGGTGAAGCGGTCTCGCTACAGGGCTCCTTCCAACGTCTCCACTGTCTTGGAGAGATCCTGCCGCACTCGGTGCCACGACGAAAATGCCATGGCCATGGTCGTCTGCTACGCCACCAAGCAACAAGACTGACGAGCAGCAGTCGGGCAGCAAAACATCGCCACTATGGAACGAGGTCTTGAGACCCGAGGATCCCTTGACGAAAGTTGCCAAGGAATGGGGTCCGATTGGACTGACAGTCGTCGGGACGTTGGCGGCGTTTGGTTTCTATCAGCACTACCTGCGCAGATTCCCGACTTCAGCTAACGTTCAGGAGTCCTTTTTCCGACGAAGGACCCTGTTCGGCAAGGCCACCAGCGTTGGGGACGGTGATGGTTTTCATCTCTTTCATACACCAGGAGGCAGGCTTGCTGGGTGGGGATGGCTCCGGAGAATCCCCAAGACAAGAACGGACCTAAAGGGCCAGACTGTAAGTTGCGCATCACTTTGTGGTCCCTAGTTCCCATCTGATTAGAGCAAGATCCCGATCCGCCTGGCCGGCGTAGATGCGCCCGAGGGCGCTCACTTTGGACGCCCTGGCCAGCCAGGTGCGGCAGAGGCGCTCACCTTCCTCTCGGACTACATTCTCAACAGGAGAGTCAGAGCCCAGATTTACAAGCGAGACCAGTACAACCGCATCGTGGCAACCGTATACGTCCGGCGGTTTCTGTTCAAGAAGGATGTCGGCCTAGAGATGCTCAAGCAGGGCCTGGCGACAGTGTATGAGGCCAAGAGCGGTGTTGAATGGGGCGGCCAGAAGGAAGTCTACGAAGCCGCCGAAGCCCAGGCAAAGGCGAAGAAGCTGGGCATCTGGTCTGGAAAGCAAAAGGACTTTGAGAGCCCCAGGGCGTACAAGTCCAAGATTCAAGATGTCGAGAAGGCGCGCGACACGGAGACGAAGACCACAACACCGCAAGTGGTGAAGAGCTGGTGGCGCAGATGGATTTCATGATCAAGCAGGAGCGGAGCGACTTTCACTGCAAAGCAAGATACCCTGTACGACGCACGATGGCCACTTTGGGCCCTGAAATATACCCGGAGCCGAGTTCTCCGTTGCCCCTCCGAGGTCCTCCCCGCGAACCCCATGCCACGGCTTGGGGACTTGAACCAATCATTCTGGGCTGATGGTGTGCAGCGCCTCTTTCACTGCAATTTGCTCGGCATGCACCCCGCCAACCGATGACTGTGTCTCTGCAAGCCGAGATCACCCAGGCCAAATACATCTGTGGTTCGGCAAACCCGGCAGCGAGCAGAGGACTCCATCTTCTCAGTCATAGGATTATCCAGGATGGCCTGCGTCGGAGAAGCCTGGCCCGGAGAATACACGGTTTAAGGTGGCGGTCGACAAGTCCGTCTTCCCGTTGCAGCTGGGCAGAGGACACTGCGTTGCAGTCAGACAATCTACGCAATTGCTGGTGGCGCCATTCTCGGACATCCTTCTCGTGTACATAGCAGAATGAGTGGTGAGTGTGCAGCATGGCGACGTCCCATTATGGCAGCGTTGCAATGCACTCACTGCGCTCAACCCCGCCATCAGGAAGACATGCTCCGTCAACACATACGGCTTAGTGGCCCGACCATCACATCGAAGCTGTCAAGAGGGTCAAGAGCAGGAAGTATCACATTATTTCTCGAGTACTTAAAGATAATGATGTAGTTGCCAAGATGAGTGCTATCCACTGCTACTCTTTACCATCGCCTCCTTTTCCCCGCCATCGTCATGATGTTCTCCCTCAGCAAGGCTGCCGTAATTTTGGCACAGCTGAGCCTTGTTGCCTCTCAAACAGCCGTAACCATCAATGCCGGCTCTGTCCTTCCTCAACAGATTGATGGCTTCGGCGTATCCCAGGCCTTTGGTCGAGCGGCCCAATTCCGAGACGACTTCCCCCCGGGTCCACGACAACTGGCTCTTGACTATCTCTTCTCTATAAGCACTGGCGCAGGCTTCTCCATTGTCCGCAACCGCATCGGCTCGGGCACTGGGTCATGGGACAGCATCCTGCCCACAAATCCCGGCGGTCCCAGCGCCAACCCGACCTACGCGTGGAACAACGACGATCGTGGCCAAGTCTGGTTCAGCCAGCAGGCGGCTCGATATGGCGTGACCACCTTTTACGCCAACGCATGGAGCGCTCCCGGTTTTATGAAGACCAACGGCCAAGAGATCAGCGGCGGCTGGCTCTGCGGCGTGACCGGCCGCTCCTGCAGCTCGGGCGACTGGCGCCAGGCCTATGCCAACTTCCTGGTCCGCTACATCCGGTACTACGAGGAACAGGTCGGCATCAAGTACACGCACCTCGGCTTCCTCAATGAACCAGACTGGGTGTAGGTCTTTTCCTGTAGAGTATCAAAACACAAACACATGAAAGTGCTGACCCTGCGCAGTGTCAGCTACTCGTCCATGCAGTCAAATGCAGCCGAAGCCGCCAGCTTCATCCCCATTCTCTACAACACATTGCAAAGCGCTGGACTTGGACGAATCAAGATCACCTGCTGCGATGCCCTGGGGTGGCCCAGTGCTCGCACCATCACCAACGGCCTCGTGTCGGCTGGTATGGAGCAGTATCTAGGCGTCATGACCTCTCACATGTACAGCGGTGACCCCAACACTCCTCTGAGCACAAAGCTCAAGGTATGGCAGACCGAGGCGGCCGACCTCGATTCATCATGGTGTACTACTTGGTACTCCACTGGCGGGCTCTGCGAGGGTTTGACGTGGGCCAACAAGATCGCCACCGGTATTCTGAATGCCAACCTCTCCGCCTACATTTACTGGCAGGGCGCTCAGATCAACCAGTTTCAAGCGGCGTCTTACCTTGTGGCAACTGACGGAACAACCGTGTACCCTTCCGGTCGTCTCTGGGCGTTTGCTCAATGGTCAAGGTTCATCCGTCCCGGGGCCAACCGCCTCTCCACCTCTGGCAGTATCACTAGTGTTCTTTGGGGCGCTTTCAAAAACTCAGACGGCTCCGTCGTGGCCGTCTTCACCAACTCTGGGTCCGCAGCTCAGTCCGCACGAATTTCCCTCAGCGGGTTCACGGCGGGCGCTGCTTCAGCCTGGGTGACCGACAACACCCGGGCAGTTGCTGGCCTCACAACCTCTCTGTCAGGTGGTGTCGCCACAGTTGCGCTGCCAGCGCGCTCCGTGGTCACGGTGAAGCTTACTCCTGGCACGTCTGTTCCCCCTCCGACGACGCCGCCTTCTTCGACGCCCACCAGCTCTCCTCCGGGAGGCTGCTCTGCTGCCCAGTTTGCCCAGTGCGGTGGCACTGGCTATTCTGGCTGCACGACCTGCGCCTCGCCCTTCCGCTGCGTGTATTCGAACGACTGGTACTCTCAGTGCCTATGATTTTGGTCAGTCGGGGTTTTAGCTCTTGGGCCATTTGCTGTAGTAGATGATGTCGAGGTTCAGGGCTGAGGAGTGGCCCTGTGGTGGATTTTTGGGGGACTTTCTCGATAAGCGATAAGGCCTCCTCCTGACGCTAGGCCGTTTTGGCATGGTGGCGTCTTCAATCAACGATGATTGGCCTTCTAGGCCCTCTACCCCTGTGTGTCACATTGGAGACCCTAGCGCTGCTCTTTCCATCCGTGCTTTCGCGACTTTGACACCCTGGACTTGACTTCACCTTCCAACTTCTTTCTATCGGAAAATCGTCCCTTTCAACATGAGGCAGCAGAGAATGCGATATTGAGACAAGCCAAACACCCCAACACCACCATCAAGAATCAACACCCCCGGAGCAGCCTGCAGCAAAAGAGCTTGGCAACGGACGGGGAGAGTGACCGCCCGCCATGGCGACTCTCCAGGTTCGCGGGCCTGAATGGTCCGGCACCAAGCAAAAGGCCCTCGACGATGCAAAGAAGATGCAGGTCGCAGTGAATGAGCAGTCTATGAGGGACGGCAAAGAACTGCCACCTTATATGCTCACAGAGCTCATCGGCAAAGGCAGCTTCGGCAGGGTGTACAAGGCCACCGACGTCAAGCACAAGAGCCTTGTCGCCGTCAAGATCATCGACATTGAAGAGAGCGACACCCTCAACCCCAAGCTGGCCGACACATTCAAAGAGTTCATGGCAGAGGTCAATGCCTTGAAACTCCTGAGCGATAGCGGCGCCAGGAATATCAACCATGTCATTGACGCTTTGCCCGTGGGCCAGTCCATGTGGATGATCACAGAGTACTGCGCTGGAGGCAGTGTCGCCACACTGATGAGGCCGACAGCTCCTGGAGGTCTGCAGGAAAGATGGATCGTTCCCATTCTGCGAGAGGTCGCCGAGGCTGTGTTTTGGGTACATCGCCAGGGCATCATCCATCGCGACATCAAATGCGCCAACGTCCTCATCACGGAATCTGGCGGTGTGCAGCTCTGCGACTTCGGCGTCGCCGGTGTCATCGAGACAAAGTTCGACAAGCGCTCAACTTTTATCGGCACCCCCCACTGGATGGCTCCTGAGCTTTTCGATCAAAACATGTCCTACGGAACCGAGGTGGACATTTGGGCCTTTGGCTCCATGGTCTACGAAATCGCCTCAGGCCTGCCGCCCAACGTCATGGCCGGCATCGATGTTTACCAGCTGGGAAACTACATCAAATCCCATGTTCCGCGCCTCGAAGGCGATCAGTACTCGGACCAGCTCAAGAGCCTCGTGGCCTTCTGTCTGATGGAAGACCCACGGCAGCGGCCAACGATCGAGCAGGTCCAAGCCCATCCTTACATCATGAACTCGGCACAGAGATATCCTACATCCTCACTCTCCCTTCTGGTCAGAGGCTACAAGCTTTGGGAGTCTCAAGGTGGCGCCCGCAAGTCGCTCTTTGCACCCGGTGGCGCCCAGGGTCTTGCCGACGTATCCGATCTCTCGTCCACAGCACTCGCCAATGACGAATGGAACTTCAGCACAACTTTGGCGTTTGATCAAGAGGTCTTTGAGGATCCCGACGGGCAGGCAGTCTTCGACGTCTACGGAACGAATGTCGACTTTGACCCGAGCGAGATGTTCCGTCAGAACAATTCCAAACCCAAGGGACGGCGGAGACCACCACCACAGGCTCTTGCGGCCATGCGCGCCCCGCTGGAGAAGGTCTTTGACCCCAACACGATATCCAACTACGAGGACAACGCCCGCGCCTACTACGGTATCCCGGCGCCGCCGCCCGTGTCGGACCTGCCCCTCCGAGACGAGTCATCTCAGTCAGCCGATGTGAGGGAGTCTCTGATTGACCTCGATGCCTCTCTCAACGGTGTCGACCTCTCGAGGTTCGTCGACATGGATACCATCCGCGCCGGTGAACCTCGCATGTCTGTCGACTACTACGGCGACCCCGAAGACTCCGAGTTCAACAGGCCGCCCCTGAGTGACCCGGCAGACCTCAACCCCAACCGCAGGACGCAGGACTGGAAGTTCCCTTCCTTTGGACCAGCATCCGCGAACCCAGAAATGTCCAAGTTTCCCCCAAGCGACGCATTGTCGGTCCCGTCTCCGGCAAATCGCCCCAGCTTGCAACACAGCTCGACCGACCCTGTGCAAGCACCCAATTATGGAGGACCTGCCGATTTCACCTTCCCACGACCAGGCACTCAGGCTAGCATGCGAGAGGGAGGACCTGCCGATTTCACCTTCCCACGACCAGGCACTCAGGCTAGCATGCGAGAGGGAGGATCTGCTGATTTCACCTTCCCACGACCAGGCACTCAGGCTAGCATGCGAGAGTCAGTTAGTAGCCTCATCGACCTCGACATGAGCATGCCCGAGCCGACACCCAGCAGCCGCGAGTCCATGAGCAGTCTGATTGACCTGGACATGAGCATGCCAGAGCCGACGCCAGAGAGCACACGTCCATCAACCGCCAACTCTGACGCCGCCTCGGTCAGTGGCTCCGAGATGGGCATGGCGAACCCCTTTGATCTCGAGCGCCACGCCTCGCTCTACATACCCTCCTCGAACCGCGAGCCCTCCATCTACGTCTCCGATGACTCGGACTTTGCCTCGGCCATTCCCAAGGCCAACGACGCCTTTGCCAACGGTCTGGCAGGCCTCGCCATCTCCGAGTCCTCCCGGTCAGGCTCGGCCATGTCGCACCACAGCCGGCCCAATGGTAGCATCGGCAGCAGCACGGGAAGCAGTACTATGATGATGCCCCCGCCTCCGCCCCTGCGCGTTGAAACTGGCTTCAACCCCACCGACTACGCCGACGAGCCCGAGGATTCTGCATATCTCACCCCGCAGACCTCCCGGGGTCCCTTTGACGGCTCGACACCCACGGCGCCCAACACCGCCCTCAACGGACGGTCGCGTCCAAGTTATCCCATTCCTTCTGCCCCAGCTCCTCCGCTGCTGCAAGTAATGCAGGGCCAAGCAGACCCCGAGATGGTCAAGGCGGAGCTAAGACGGATGACCATGAGTCTTGGCGAACATCTGACGCTGATAAATCAGCACCTCTCGTCACTGCCGGTGCGGGACGCCGGCTATGACGGTTCGGACGGAATGCAGTAGGTGTGGAGGACATGACGATGAACTGGCTGTGACATTTGCTTTTTCTTAAGTCTGCGACGGGACGCGAGCCGTCCAAGCATAGCGGGCGTCTGGGCCAGGTGGCAAAGGAACCTGAACCTCGTGACATGGCAAAACGGGGTGGCGCCGCATTTGTACTTCTATTCGGATCTTGGGGCAACGAAAGGAAAAGAAGGGCAGCAGAAGCTGGCATGATAGCAATTATATTGACACTGGGTCTATACGAATCTCGTTCCGTCGCTCGTGACTTTGAAGCAAATCATACCCCCATCATGTCTCCTATCAGGAGAGCACGGTGCTTTTCCATAGCCTCCTGCAGGGTAATGAGCACACCTGCGGCCAGAGTCTTGACCTTGCTCTCCTCTCCGCCATCATCGCCCCTGAGGTTGTTGAAAACGGCACCGACCCACTCGTTTGTCTCGACGATTTCACGAGGCATCTCGGCACAGAGCCTGCCCAGTCCCTGACCGGTGCTGTCGTTGACTTCAATCATGGCAGCGAGAGCAACGAGAAGCGCATGTGTCGCCGTCAGGTCGCCAGCAATGTGGCCACGGACGCCGAGCAGCAGATCCCACAGCTCCGAGGTCATCTGAGGGAGGCTCAAGGTTGAAGGGCCGGCGGCATGGACGAGAATGGCCAGAGTCTTGAGGTAGAGAGATAGGAGGTAGGGCTGGAAGACGACGGAGCCATGTCGCTGCGAGGCGGGCGAGCGAAGTGCATGTTGGAATCGGGCTGTCAGAGGGGCGAAAAAGGCCACGGACAGCAGCGAGGCAGTAGTATTCGGTATGGCGCGGAGCCGTGGCTTGGTACCCGCCTTGACACCTGCAGATTTCACTCCCTTTGCGTTCAATCGAGACGTGAATGTGGAGAGCTTGAGAACATCGGGGCCTGTGGCCTGGTCTGCTGCATTGGCGGCAAGCGGAGCCAGGAAGCTCGATGACAAGTCTTGGGCGATGGTGTCAAGTGCTGTTGTCGGGAGCGCCTTAAGATTGGCGCCGCGACCTTGAGGCTGCAGCAGCTTTGCCGATCCAGGTGTGTTTTCGTCAATGTACATCCTCTCCATGCGTTCGGGGAGTTGCTTGGAGGGAAACGCTGCGGCTGCGGCGTGCTCCGACACGTCAAAGCCGGCAACCTCCCTGGCCCCAAGCCCGAGGACGATGAGAATGGACGCTCGCTGCGAGATGGAGTAATCGCCGTCGAAGAAGGTCTTTGCGAACCAGGGCGCCATCAATTTAGGCTGGGCGACAATGATGGCAATCATGCCCTGGGTGCGTTTCTCGTAAAATCCATCCATCTCAAACTTGTCCTGTAGGCCAACAAGCAGCGCTGCCAGCTCTTCCGCATGCTCGCTGACTTCTGCTCCGAAATTCGCCTTTCGTCGAATCAGTACTGGGGCAGTTTCCAGGGCGAGTCTCTGTTTATCGTAGCTGTCTGTATCGCGCAGGTAGAGTATGAGGTCTCTGATGTAGACTGGCGGCTTCGGTTTGTCCCGGCGGACCATGGTCGCGTCCTCATCTGAGTCCTCGGGGTCATAGTCTGGTTTGGAGTACGATAGCAAGTCGGCATCTTCATCTTCGTCCGAGTCCTCGACCTCTTCGATGACAAAACCTGTTTGTCTGGGAGGGATGGGGGTACGCTTCTGCTTTGAGGAAGGTGCCTTGGCCTTGGGTTGTGCCATGGTTGACTTTGCCGGCGGTGCGGACTTTGTGAGCAGCTTGTCAATGGGTCCAACTTGGTCAGATATTTTGACCAGGCTTTTGAGCCACCGAGCTTCTTCAGTATCCAGTTCATCCATCTTGAAATCAAGCTTGGTGTCTGAGAGTGAGGAGATTGCCTCGCCAATAATCATGCCCAAGACCCTCGCCTTGGTCTGGGATGCAGCAAGGCGGTTCGAGACGGCTTGAAGATAGCCTCCAGACCTTGTGAGCATCTTGACTTTGAGGGGAGAGCTTCCTTTGACGTGGCCGGCACTCAACAAGACGACCTGGGCATGTGCTGTACACTGGTTAGTCCACGAAGTACAGGGCATGTAGATTTATGCTCACCTTCTTGCTGGAGAATCGGCGAATGCTTGATGTAAAGCTCGTCGCCAAACAGATTCAGACTTTTGTCGAGGACTGTGCTGATGGCTTCTCTGTTCTTGGCGAGTGCAGAAAGAGCGGCGCGTCGAATGCCAACCGAGTCGCCTACTCCGGCCCCCGTGGCGCTGGTGAGCCAGACGATCAGGTGGTTCCTACGGCTATCATCGTTCCCGACAAGTTGTTCAATCACGCCCGCTGATCCAGAGATGACCGCGGATGCCTCGGGTGTATCGGCAGTCCCCAGTTTGTTCAGAAATGTATCGGCGAGATGCTTCAAGACTGCGTAGAGCACGCGCTTCTGCTCCAACTGAGACAAGTTTCCAAAAAGTCTGAGGAAATGTCTGTTTTTGCCTTCAGCGCCTAGCAGTACATCTTGGATCACCTGTTTGATCAAATGCTCTGGGGATCCTGTTAGCACGGCCATCGCAGGTCGGAATATGACAGCCTACCTCCATATCCAAGTCGAAGGGCCCGAGCAAAGACCTCTGAGCAGAGGGCATCATCCTCGAGGCTCGTGTCGGCATTGCTGATCCAGGCCGCGATGCTTCTCCCAATCCATTTCGTGTATGTCAAGCCATCAACGATCCAGACACGATCTTTCCGAAGTTTTTGATCTTGGGAGAGGATGGCCTCGGCTTCGGCGGACAAGGAGATGATCTTGCCGCTGCTGGCAAACAGGGAGAGAAATTCTTGTTTCAAGACCTTGCTCATCGTCGCGCCAGCTTGGGAGTGCACATTGTGCCAAAGGGATGACAGTGAGTCATCTCCGTCTAGTATTGCTGTGAGAACCTGGAGAAGGGTCTCGAGACCAAGAGTGATGTCGGGCCGTTTCGCGTCCTTCTCGCTCGCTTTCGATTCCAGAATTAGGACCTTGATGCGGGCCAGCAGTGCGTTGACACCGGCAATGTTGCGCAAGCAGTCGAGCATGAGGAAGCGATCATCTTCCTGCCCATCCCTGAGAAGAGGCCAGTAGTTGGGCACAATGTCGGACACGAGCAGCTGCACAATCTGTGCTGTGGTTGGGGATGGCGCACATAGCTGATTGCCCTTGCGAAGGAACTTGAGCGTGAAGATCAGCGAGTCGTAGTCGGGCTGACTTTTGAGGTGTTCCACGGCATCTGCGAGTGAAGAGACAGGGGCGGCGTCATGCTGGACTTGGATGGGTTTCCGAGGGTTTGAGGTGCTGAGGCCGGCATCCTCAATCCTTGGCTTGAGGTACGTTTGGCTCACTGGGGTAAAAAAGTCGTCCATGACTATCCAATACCTCGCACTGGACTGCGGACAAAGGATGTTTCAGTACAAAGCAGATGATATTGTGGGATCCATCAGTAGGTCTTCCAAAGTCGGGACCGGGAGCTGTAAGTTGATGTTTGTGAGTCCAGGTTGTGTTGAAGGCGGTACGGTCGTTGGTGGAACAGCGCCGAAGGAGAGCTTCCCCACTGCCTGGTAATAATCTCACACCCATTTTGAGGACTGCCACCCCACCACTGGCGTAAACAATTCTTGGTGTGGCCTGGGGCCTCTAACGTTACTACGAGAACTGTCCGTGCACGCGCTGCTGCCTCCACGCTAACCACCATAAATGGCAGCGACAACCACCTGCTCCTACCAAAGCCGTCCCGCCAACGCTGAGCTAAGCCCCTCCAACTCCCTGGCGACATCCATCTCGCCGTCACTGACGCCCAGCTTTCGGGATCTCGCAGCTCAGCATGACTTCGTCCGTCACAATGTCGGAGGCCTCGCCAGTTTCCTTCCACATCGATGAGGCCAAGAGATGGTACGCAAATGGTCCTCGGTATCCGTGGGTCGGCGCGACACAGCTAACTCTCATCCAGGACACACGTCGACAACATTCGCAAGACCCCTGGTCCCTTCACAGACCCGATTGCGGGTACGCAAGAGGCGATCGACCAATTTGACAGCATAAAAGTTCTGTATGTATGATTCTCAGAATACAGATTGCTCGGGAGTTGCTAACCACATTGCAGTGTCATGTCCGTAACCCCCTACACACCCCTCTTCGGAGAAGTGAGCAGCATGAGCTGACCAGATTCCCAGTGGCGCCGGTGGCCTGGGATGTGAGATCCTCAAGAATCTTGCCATGTCAAAGTTCAAGGATATTCACGTTATCGATATGGGTATGTTGTCCTGCTTCTCTTGTTTGATGTGCTGACGTTCTCACCATATACCTCCCGAAACAGACACGATAGACATCTCCAACCTCAACCGTCAGTTCCTATTCAGGAAGTCCGATGTTGGAAAGTTCAAGGCCGAAGTTGCCGCCGAGTTCGTCATGCGCAGGGTCAAGGGCGTCAAGATCACCGCCCACAACTGCAAGATCCAGGACTTTGACGAGTCCTTCTACAAGCAGTTCCAGATGGTCATCTGCGGCCTGGACAGCATCGAGGCCCGGAGATGGATCAACGCCATGCTGGTCGGCATTGCTGAGGAGGGAAGCGATATGGACGCTCTAATCCCGCTCATCGACGGCGGCACCGAGGGCTTCAAGGGCCAGGCTCGTGTCATCGTCCCCTCCCTCACCTCCTGCATCGAGTGCCAGCTGGACATGCACGCCCCGCGCGCCGCCGTTCCTCTCTGCACCATCGCCTCCATCCCGCGGCAGCCAGAGCACTGCATCGAGTGGGCCCACGTCATCGCTTGGGAAAAGGAGAAGCCCTTCCCCAAGTTGGACATGGACGACCCAGAGCACGTCACATGGCTGTACCAAAAGGCCCTCACTCGTGCCCAAGAGTTCAACATCCCAGGCGTCACCTATGCCTCCACGCAGGGCGTCGTGAAGAACATCATCCCGGCCATTGCCTCAACCAATGCCATCATCGCCGCGGCCTGCTGCAACGAGGCCTTCAAGCTCGCCAGCACGTCTGCGCCGACCCTCGGCATGGAGGACAACTACATGATGTACTCGGGCAACGACAGCATCTACACCTACACCTTCAAGCACGAGAAGAAGGACGACTGTCCTGTCTGCGGACAGAACGCCCGCCCTCTCGAGGTCGATCCCACCACGACCCTGCAGGACCTGATTGACTCGTTTGCGGTTCGCCCAGAGGCTCAGCTCAAGAAGCCCTCTATCAGAGGTGAAGGCAAGACCCTCTACATGCAGTTCCCGCCTTCGCTCGAGGAGCAGACCCGCCCGAATCTCGAGAAGAAGCTGGCCGATCTGGGTCTCGAGGACGGCCAGAATGTCGTCGTGACGGATCCAGCATTCCCGCTCGAGTTCAACTTCTTCCTGCGCTTCAAGCGCGCCGCTTGACGCGGCAGTGCACATGGGTAGAACACGTACGACACATGCCTTGACCGTGTTACCCCATTTGTTAACGAGGATCATGAATGGAAAGCATTTAGAGGACACCCATGTTGACAGAGTTGAACTTCCGTGATGCAGCTCGAAAATGTAGAAGATGTAAAGTTCGCTGGTATCATGAATTTTTCTTCTACCGAAACCCGAGTGACCCTATGCACCGTCGCGGTAAAGCCAGAAAAAAGAAGCTGGCGCAAAAAAAGCAGCCTTGTAAACACCGTGGGACGTAGAAAGAGAGGCATTATGGTACAGGGGCCTACCCCCCACGCTCACCGGACCATGTTGATGACCTGCTCCTGCAGCCTCGCGCACTTCCTCTTGAGGGTCTTGATCGACTCGAGGAAGATCTCATCGCTGTCCCACTGGCCGGTGGTCTCAATGGCGAAGATGAAGTGATCCCGTCTCCGGCCGAGCTTGACCTTGCCCTCAAACTCGGCATGGCGCATACACTCCCTGCTGACCGTGTCCTTCATGGTATCGCGAACGACGGCCTTCTTCTCGCCCTCATGGCCCTCGTAGCCGCTGCCGGCCTTGCGGGCCTCGTGGGCGGAGACACGCTCGATGCCGATGACGCCAGCGGGGAAGCAGCGGGCGAACTTTTCCGCATCGTTGCCGAGGATCGGGCGGGTGATGTCGATGGTCGGCAGGAGACGGTAGGAGGCGGTGGCGACGGGAGAGAACTTTGCGTGATCGGAGCCGACGCCCTTGTGCATGTGCATCTGCAGGTCGAGGGTCTGGCCGGGCCGCAGCTTCGCGATCAGGATGCCGGGGACGTGGGGGCGGATCGAGTCGTCGTCGGGGAAAATGCCCTCCTGGCGGCCGGTAGGGATGTACTTAATATCGCTGGCGTAGACGTAGGCGTTGTTGTAGAGCTTGTGGGGGTCGCGCTCGTCCTTTGCGGCGTTTTCGTTGCGGGTGCACTCGACCTGGAGGCGGAGCTCGACCGTGTTGGTGTCAAACATGTCGCCCGGGGTGCCGTCGGCGTTCTTCTTACGCCACTTCATCCAGTTGCGGATGACTTCCTTTGACCCAGTAAAGGGCACGAGACCCAGGCGGTGCGACAGGACTTCGTCTTGGATCACGGACGTGTTGTTGTATACGTATACGGTCTCGATGGCCAGGGTCGGGATCTCGGAGATGAGGATGCGGCGGAAGGCGTTTGCGATGGAGGCGTCGACGCCGACGAGGGAGAAGGACGACTCATCGCGCGTGAGGTGGTGGAACTGGACTTTGAAGCGCTCGCGGAACTCCTCGAGGGACCAGCTGTTGTCCTCGCCGGGGAAGTTTCCTGGGAAGTCGGTCGAGGTGACGTCGGTGACTGTCTCCTTGTTGATGCCAACCGTCTAGAACGCGGAGAGTGTCAGTCAACGGGGGGAGGGTCGGGGTTTATGGAAATCGGCAGGGGAGACTGACCTGCCGCCTCTCCAGCTCCTCGGCGCTGGGTGTCACGAAGGGAGCCATTGTGTGTGGTGCTGTAGTGTTTCGCGGAAAGTCGGTGATGGGCGGCAGCGGAAGGGCGATGCGATCTCTCGACTCGACTGAAGGCCCGGGGAAATTTTTCGAGACCCGAGAGACCCCTCCAAAAAGTTGAAGATTGGGCTAGACACACACCCGCCAATTGCTTATCGTGATAACGCAACGCCCCATGACACACCAAGCAGCGCGCCCACCTTGCAGTCATTCTCCCTCACGCCAACACAATGACTTCCTGCTCAAACTTGCCCGACTCAACAACTTGTCCCTGCATGACTCCGTGGACATAGCACTCTCCCAGCAAGTCGTATCTGCCATCCTCGCGACGCCGGATGAGAAAGGGCACGTGTATCTCGTTGATGACGCAAGCCACGTCTCCGACACGCGCATACCGCGGAGCCAGGCCGATGCGCCCCGACTTTCATCCGCCCGAACCTTCGATGACCCATGGCCGACTTGAGTGCATCCTGGACCTCGGAAAGCGTTGCGGCTGGCTTGCGCGACTTGAGGCTTGCGAGATCAAGCTTGCCCCGACCTGCGGGTCTCTGCTGACGAGCCGAGTGGGTCTGTCCGAGAAGTGATGGGCTCCTGCCGGTGGTCTCGTCTAGAAGAAGACTGAAAATCTCGGCAAACGAATCGGGCGCAGTGTTTCTGCCGTCTCCGTTCTTGTCGCCCACGAGTGTACGCCAGAAGGCCTCGAAGACGCTGCCGCCGTAAACCTCGCATGTCGCCGAGCGCGACGTCAAGTCCACCCATGAAGCCAGCTCCTTGTTTCTGAGTGCGGGCTCGTCAATGTCCATCAGAGGCTTGGTGCATGTCTCCGAAAGGCCGTCGATGGTGTCGAAAACCCACGCATGTACCAGTAGTTCCATCGTGTCCGGCCTGAGGACCTGTGTGTGATTTTGTCGCTTCCCATAGTCGACCAGGGAAGCATTGTACATGTGCCAGGTGGTGGTCCCAACAGCCAGGGACTTGGATACACGCGGCTGCGACCAGTCGGGAACCCAGGACGGAAGATCGGGGAGCTTCGAGTTTGGCTCGTGGTCTACACCGAACAGCACGTCGCAGAGGAGGCCCGACCTCTCGGTAATGTCGGCATAGGCTGCATTGCAAAACGCCATGCCCGGGGTGTAGTCCTTCTCATAGCTCACCATGATTCTGTTGCTTAGGCTCGTGTTCAACATGCCCAGCATGCCGTAGATTTTGTCCCGTAGGTCAAATGCCTGGGCGTGTCGGGAATCGTTGGAGTTGACAACGAGTGGGAGGCGATTAACTTTTAATTTTGTGTCGCCGCGAGGGCACATGGCTTTCTGACTCGCCAGTGTGGCGGGAACGTGCCACAGCGGTACCGACAACTCTGGTTTCTTGTTGTATAAGCCTTCGAGGTCGACTGCAGCAGTAGTGTCTCTGAGTTTCTCGCAGAAATCACCCAGATCCATGAACTTAAGCACATGCTCGCCACACATGATCCATGGCTGAGCCGACAGTACAACCTCTTGGATCGTCCACAAGCGCGTGAACCATTTACGGCCTAGTATGTCATAGACGCCCTCCCAAGGGAGCCGACTTCAGCGCTGGCAGTCCCGTTTTTGCGAGGTAGTCGGCCTCTTCTGGTAGTTCCGTAGTCCCGTCGGCGGTCCCTGACCGCAGCCGCTTACGTCTATCTGTTGTTGCCGCGTTAGAACTGATGTGGCTGGCCTCCTGCTCCTGTGGAGGGATGGGTGAAAGGGTCATCGGCCTTACCCGCCTCGTCTTTTGCGTCGGGCTCAGGTAGCTCGAACCACTTGTAGCTGATTTCCCGGACAAGTTCCATTGCCTCTGGTGTGTTATCACCGGCAGGGCCTATCCAGATGATGGTGCTATACGCAAGTTCGTAAATGTCAGACATGAGTCGGATCTGCAGCACCTTTTCCACCTTGTCGTCTTGGTTGATACATATTTGATCAATCCACATGACAATCGACTCGTTCGGGCAACGGAACTGGCGCAAAGCCTCCTCCAGTGTACGGGTGATTTGCTTCTCGACCCCGTCGCACAGGATAGTAGCGTCGAAGATAGGCTCACCCCAGGTATAGCTCAAGGCCGTGTACCACATGGGCGTGTTAAGGTTGTCTTGTGAAAGGGCGTGTGGGTGAGATATGGACGAGTTCCATTTGGTTCGTTCCACTGGTATGGTGTATTTGAATTCGATGGAGCAGTGGTGGAGAGTTCCGAGGAGAGGGTCGTCTGGCATTCCTGGATGGATCTCCAGCACACGAATCTCGTACTCTTGGCGGATCGGTCGATAGATGACCATGGCAGAAGAACCTGTACTTGAAGATGCTTCGGCAGGGTGATGCATCACCAGGCCTCCCTGACCAGAGTTGTCGCCACGCTGTTTACCCAGTCGTCAACCTGACTTTGGACATACTGGGACCACATGCCCGGTGGCATAGTATCTTTGGAGACATGGCTGTGATACGTTGCGATACCCGGAGACTCTCGGTCAATGGCAGCGTACTCCGCGCCCTCGTCCACCCAACCAACTACTTCAACTTTCGTCATGTTTGTTTGTGGGGGAGGAATGAGGGGAAGCAGAGAAAATGCCCGCAACAGGCTCTCAGCACTGCCTGCCTGATATGGGGGCGAGATCAGGCTGCATGAAGACACAACCTATCAGTCGAGTCGAAGATGGCCGCATGGCCGCGTGACCTGTACCTCGGAGGAACCCAATTTGAAGCAACAAATGTCAGTTCCCCTGTCATACTCTATCTCTATCAACTAACACCGGCTGAATCTATGCCGCCGTCTTGATGCCCGCAATCATGTTCTCGTGGATCTTGGGCCAATTGCCATCGCAGGCGCCCTTGACCACGCCGATGAGCAGTCGTGAGCACATCATGGTCACGTCCTCGACGACCTCGAGGCCAGAGGCCCCGTCGCGCACCCTCCAGAAGGTCTCGAGCACGACGTTGAGCGGGCTGCGGATGCGCACAAAGACGCCGTCCTCAATGTCGGTAAACTCGTAGGTGCTGACAACGTCGGAATCCCACAGCCCAGCCGGCAGGGCATGCACGACCTCGGTCACGCGGAAGCACTGTGTCGCGCGCAGGCCGACGACGCCAGATGGCAGCGCGGGCGGCGGGGAGGGCGTGGCTGCTGGCTCGCGCTTGGGGTTGTTGGGCGAGCAGTTGATGAAGTGCTCGTGGTTGTGGAGCATGGCAATGGCTGCCTCTCTGGTGATGGGTGGCGGCAGCACGCTGACATGGTTAAGGGTTTGTTTGGTATTGAGGAAGCCTATTCAGGTCAGTATGAAAATGGGTGATGAGGAGATGGGAGCGACTTGCTCATGATGGAAAATGTTGATGTTGTGAGGTTGACGATTGGAGTGGTGCCACAGTGAGGGTGGGCGCTACAAGTGGTCCACTACTAGGCGGGTTACAGGAGGAGTGCAGTGCTACTAACGTCTATCTGATATCGCTGGTAATGTGACTTTTGAACGACGGGATACTGTTGAGGCCGCGATGAGAGCAAATTGACGTACGATACGGTTGATTGAAAGTGTTTTGCAAGAAGATGAAAATGGTTCGACTGTCACAGCCCCTCGAGTCGACGTGTGGTCGTGGCCGTCCAACTGTAACTCGGGATGTCTCAAGGTCCGAGCCCGGTGCTAGGCCCCTTCAGTTTGCCTTATCAGGGGGATCGCCTCAGGGGGCGGCTACAGCTTCATCCTCACCTCGCACATCGGATCTTGCCGAAGCCCGGGGTCCTTCAAATGGGATGTGCTTTGACTCTTCATCATGGCTTTTCTTCCAATACATCACCATGACAATCGCAGTATAGTGGCATCCTCGTGGCGGATGTCTCCAGCGATGTTGGATTGACAAGCGACCTGGATCCAGCTTCAGGTTCGCCGACCGCAATTGGGAGGTGAAGCCGGTGAAGCCATTTGAGATGCTTCAGGCAAGGCAACAACAAGCGACCGCGGCTTGTTCTTTTATGGTTCAAGTTGCTTGCACGCTCCAGCCCAATACTAGAGCGTATGTCCGCAGCCTGGTTGCCTGCCCCCAACCGCCAACCATTCAAACCACCCAACCGAACGCTTGTCTGTGGTGGTGAGCCTCCCGCATGATGCGGGCGCGCCGTCTCGACGGTTGGTTGGCGCCAGGCCATGCCGATGACCCCCCCTCAAGGCTCGGAGTCGCATATGACGCCTTGTTAAAGGACCGCAGTCCCCGACTATCAGGCTGTCTCTGGTGATCGCAAGATGTGCCCGACTCACTCATAATTTGAAATGCCTCCCCAGCAGCAAAGGTCACTACAGATTATCTGTGCCGAGAACATTGCATTTCTGCAACTCCTCCATACCGTCCCTTCCAAACCAACAACCAGAACGGTGCATGATAATGCCAAGGATAGCAAAACCAGGTGCCTCTCCCTTGAGCAGGAGCGGCAGCTCACTGGCATGCTGGCTGTCTTGTCATCTATCGAGACAACCTTTGAATTCACCACCGCCGTGGCCGTCCGAGAACTTCGCGCGTCCCAAGATAATGGAGCACCTACCCTCGAAATTCTCTTGGCGGTCAACAAGTCAAACCCTGAATTTGGTGAATCCTATCTAAAGGCAAGCATCGAAGGACTCGAAAGAGTCCTGCTCACTCTTTCTGTAGCAACAGAGCGTACGTGTCCTCAGAAACTTCGGCACTTTCCTGAGCTAAGATCGAATAGAATATGACGGTCTACTGGAGACGAAGCTCTTCGCTGAGGTTGTCTCGGCCTGCCAAAGCCGTATTCTCTCGCGCTTGCGATTTGGCAAGGCGAAGAGAAACAAACAAAAGCCACCTCTGCAGAATGCTCTGACCGAAATGTGTACTGCGTTGCTGGGGAGAAGAGAAACCGAGATTCTCTCGTTCATCAAGGCGACGCGGAGGTTTGTTGTCGCGCTCGACGATTACGGTAAACACCAGGTCGAGTCGAAGATCCCGCACCTGGTCGAAGAAGCAGAGGCCTGGACTCGACTCGGCGACATGGGTCACCATTTTAGCAAGTATCGGACCACGACCATGCACCTCCGGGTATATCAGGAGTATCGACAGATCATCAGCAAGATTGCACAGTACCGAACAGTACCTCGTCGCCTCTACCGAATGGCCCGAGTATGCCAACCCCTGCGCAGCGCTGTAGTTGTGCCTGTCCGCCTCGGCCCAGAAGCCTTCTACCAGCCGGACACTACTGGATACAGTCCTTCTATGGCAGAAACATACGAAAGGCTCACCATAGCGAAGCCAGCACCTCGACTAGCTACTATATGTAGGTACCTGCAGACGCGCGTCACTCCGAGTCCCGAGCATGGCTTCATCAGCGCAACGCGCCAGACGCTCGGAGAAACCAGCAGGGTACACGCCGAGGTTCAAATCTTGACTCACCTGAGAAGCATCGCACCGGGACCGGCCTTCATGACCAGATTCGTGCAGTCAAACAAGAAGGCTTGCTTCCTCTGCAACCTGCTTCTCACGCTCAATGGGTTCCCTGTCATTCCAAAGAGTCATGGAAAGCTGTACCCAGGCTGGAGGATCCCCATGCTTGCGGTGATGGAGCCGCTGCAGCTTCAACTGAACACCTTGTTGGCGCAGGTGTATCAGGAAAGCATCGCTCTGCTCGTGTTGAAGCAAAAGAAAGTCGACCTACCCTATCCATATGAGAGCAGCGCCCTGTCAATGTCCGATGTGGCTGCATCCGAGGTCACTCAGATCGTTTCGGACAACTCGATCGCTATCAGTCCGCCAGGAGAGTCAAAACAGTCGCTATTTGCACAAATTCTCACAGACCGAGAGAATAGCAGCGAGGAAAGCGAGGAACCTGTGTCTTCTCCTCTTTTCGAGACAGATGCAGCGGGCATCGAAGACGCGTCACCCCAAGCACCCCCGACAGACAATACTGGTCGACAAGAACCTACAAGCCCGCATGAAAGCACGGAGGAAAGCGAGAAAGAGATGTCTGCTCCTGTTTCAGAGACCGCTGCGGCAGACATGGGAGACATCGAAGAGGCCTCGTCTCGAAAACCTGCGCCAGACGATCCAGATCAACAAGAACCTACACGACTTCGCACCGAGCCCCTCTGGACAACTACACCAGGCCAAGCTCCCCTGGTCCACACCATTGGCGACTCGACACTTATGGTGGAATACTCCATCGGACCCGAAATCCCGAGGCCCAAGACTCTCCAGTATCAAATCAAGACTCTCAGCAGTGCCGACACCCAGCAACTCAGAGACACCAGCGCACACGTGGTGGCTGTCAAGGACCTGGAAGAAGGCTCTGAAGATACTCTCTGTGGAACTCTATCGGTCTACCTCGACTTTGGCAATGCAATCGCTGAGCTGATACTATACAATTAATCCCACAAACTCAAGCAACCCTTCTCATACAACAATCTTCTTCCGCAGCAAGTGGTGGGTGTTGACAGTCCACTTCCTCTGCGTCGTAAACACCCTCAGCACATCAACCTTAACCCTCTGCTCCGGGTGGTTCTTCGCACTCGCCCGCGTAAGATCGCCACAGCATCCCTCCACCTCGCAAAGCGTCGAATCGCCCTCGTGCGCCTCGATGCTCGCCGGACACATCCACACCTCGTCCACACCTGCAATCACAGCGTCGACCGTCTCGTTCTCGTTGCCCAGCAATACATGCCTCTGGTAATGCTCCGCGCCCTTGCGGATCCTGGTCTCCCTCATCACGACCTCTGTCGTCACCACATTGAGATACTGCCTCTCCTCGATCCACTGCAGCAGCACCGGCAGCTTGTACATCCTAGCCTGATTTTCCAGGTCTGCGTAGCGACCGACGTCGAAGCCGTTGGTCCTGTCCCAGTACAGCGGGAACATACCAGTTCGCAAGTATCGAAGGACCTCGCCAAAGAGCTCTGGGTCATTTTCGATGCGTACCCTGGGGGACTCGCTGGAGAAGGTGGCGCGACGAATGGCCTTTGTGAACCAGACGGATTCTTCGAAAATGTCGCTGCAGACGTGGAATTCCCGGTCGCCCACCTCGATGATGATTCTGTTGTCGAGTTTGACGTGGGACTTTCGGAGCACTGGAACGATGATTTCCTCGGTTGGCGTGCGTGGTTGCGAGGGAGGATGGAACTGGGACACCTGGGTGACAATGTCGCCATCCTCGTTGAATCGAAAAGCAAGGGAGCTGTTGCTGTTTTTGCGGGCCAGCGATCGAGCGATCTTTGCAGCACTGCCGGGTGTTGCTTTGGCACTTGTCTTGGATGAGTCGCCCGAGGTGTCGTCCATGGAGTCGCTGGCTTGATGGAGCGGATGGTCGCGCTGCCTGAGCGAGGTCGGTGTCGCGGTCCTAGACTTTGTCGGGTTCAGCTTGAGAGGAAGAATCTTGAGCATGGGCGGCTTCATCGAGCCCTGAGATGCCGATGATGACTTGCGCGTAGGTCGCTCTACCTTGGTGGTTGTCGCAGACGCGCCGCTATTCTGGCCCTCTCCCTGGCGCAGGCGAGGGGATGCATCCATGGAGGAAGCGTCGTAGCCGTCCTCCCGCGAAGTCTCGTGCTCCGAATCCGTCATGAAGCGACCCATCTTCTGGAGAAATTCCATCTCTCCTTGGGCTTCACTGAAGAACGTCGCATCATCGGCGTCTGCGGCGGCACACAGCCTATGGATGAACGCGATGATCTGCGCCGACGTACGCCTGAACTTGGGCTCAGTGGGAGAACGTTCCTAATCGCGTTAGCAAACGGTCGCGCGAGGGAGAGTAAGAGGAGAGATGCGCACCCGAGGCGTGGTATCATTTGAGAAGTTGCCGGGATCGCTGGGAAGTAGATCGAGGAGGAGAGAAACTCTTCCGTCGCTTGCGCGCCGAAAGCCGAGTTCGAATCGCTCGGCCATGACAGGTCGGTTGGTTTTGGTCAATTGGCAAGGAGCCGACGCGATGCGAGAGTGACGGTGTTTTTTCTTTTGTGTTTGGATTCCAGTGAATTGGTGGTGTCTGGCAGGAGCAGGAGCAGCACTCCCTTGGGGCAGTGGGTGGGTGCTGCTGGTATTGTTCGCCGCCCCTGAATCAGGGGCGACAGCACACAGTCACCCGCAGCCCGAGGCTGACACCTATTCACCACAACATGGCTCATCTATGAATCAGTCCTCGGAATCAGAAGGATGCATGTCGCAAAAAATACACAGAATCCACAAAGTTACGCTGTCCAAAATGTACATTGCTCTATCTCTACGCTGTCATCTTACATCAAGCTGCTCCGTCCCCCAATCTCCATGCTGCCCTGCCCATCCTTCATGTCGCCACTTCGACCGACTACAAACTCGTGGTAGATGCGTCGTAGCCTGTTGCGCTCATCTGAGCTGATACTGGCCTTGGTTCCATCGAGCGCCTTGATCAGATGCTTCCATCCGACGATGACCTCCTTGTCCTCGACAGCCGCCTTGCTCGCCTCTGGCTGCATGGCGCGCTTGTTCCGCTTGCGCGCCTGCTTGATATGCTCCAGCTTGGCTCGAATGGCCGCATTCTCCACCAGCTGGCTTGGCTGCCCCAGACCCGGTCGCGACGTCTCTTCCGGCTCACGGTACGGGAACTGGACAAAGCTGGGCACAGCGGCTGACTTATCCACACCGTTGGTTTTGCCGTTGGTCTTGGGCTCCTCGGTGCCGTCTTCTTGCAACACGTCGTGGATGGCCTCGAGCTGGGCGTTGGAGATGAGGCCTTGAAGGTCGGCACCGGAGAATGACTCGCAGCGCTTGGCGATCTCGGTCCAAGCCTCGTCCGAGTTGGTCATCTCCTCTCCCAGCTTCACCTTTTGCGACAACGCCTTGAGGATATCGACACGGTCTTCCAGAGTTGGCAGGCCGCACAGCAGAGACTTGTCCAGACGGCCAGGACGGAGGAGGGCAGGATCGATGAGGTCTGGTCGGGAGGTGGCTGCAAGGACGTACACACCGGACAGGCCCTCGGCTCCATCCATCAACGTCAGAAGCTGGTTGACCACGCGGTCGGTTACACCCGTAGAGTCATGCCCGCGCTTGGGTGCGATAGAGTCAAACTCGTCAAAGAAGAGGACTGACGGCTTCGCCGCCGATGCCCGCTCGAAAAGGTCGCGGACGCTCTTCTCAGAAGCGCCAATGTATTTGTTGAGAATCTCGGGACCCTTGACGCTGATGAAGTTGAGGCCACACTCGCCTGCCACGGCGCTGGCGAGGAGCGTTTTGCCACAGCCAGGATAGCCGTACAGCAAAAGGCCGGAGCGCAGTCGCAGGGGGCACTTCTCGAACACAGGGGCGTACTTGGTCGGGTACAGCAGTGTCTCCAGCAGCACCTGGCGAGTCTCCTGGAGGCCACCGATGGAGCTAAAGGTCGTGGTCGAGCTTTGCAGCGAAACGTTGCGGAGCGACGTGGGTGTAAAATCCTTCAGCGCATTGTCAAAATCAGCCCGGCCAAGGCGGATGGCTCCGATCTTGGCCGTCGAGGTGGTCTGGCTGACAGACCGAATGATTGCCTCATTCTGGGCCCGTTCCACGACGACGCTCAGATCCTTTGGCATGTAGCCGTCTGTCAGGCCTGCGATGTCGAGGAAGTCGAGGTCCTGGTCGAGAACAAAGCGGCCTGGTTTGCCCTGCACGCCATCGGCACTTCCCTGGCTTGCGCCATCCATCCATGCGCTGTCTTCGGCTCCGCGACTCCCATCTGCTGTGGTTGGCCGGCTTCCGTTGTGCGAGACGACACCGTCATCCTCGGCAGGAACGGCGTCCTCCTTGACAATGGCTTCCAGAACCTGTCTCCTGGCCTCCTTGTTGGGAGATTTGAGCTCCAGAACCTCGCGGAAGACATTTGACCCAACGATAGTGTCGTTCAACGATTCCTTGCCTTCTGCTGTGGCGAGAACAACGACCCCGCTATCTGGACCGCAGAACTGTCTCATCAGAGAGCTGACAATCTCACTGACTTGGCGACTGCGGCCGTTGTCGTTGCCGACTTGCAGCTCCGTCTCCGTAGGGCATGATGTGTCCAGATCGTCAAGAATGATGAGAGATCGCCCCCCGGACTTGGCGCCCCAGCTTGCGGCCATGAAAATTTGGGCAAGGGTTCCCCTGACCGCAGCCATCCTGCTCTCGTCGTTCACCAGCTTCTTGCATGAGAAGTATGACGTGTGGAAGAGCCCATCCTGCCGCAGACGTTGCGCTGCGTACCTTGCGACAGATGTCTTGCCGGAGCCCGAAGCTCCCGTAAGCAGAGTGCATGATAGATTTGAGAGATGGGTCTGCAGGTCTCCAAGAAGCTTGTCGATGCTGACGAGTAGTCCGTCATATGAGGGAAGGGGCTCGAAGACGGGTTCCTCGGTGACCCAAGAGGGTCTTGGAATTGGCGGCTGAAATTCGATTGCGATCTTATCGCTCAGCCCGACGGCCCATCTTGTCGGATCCCGGGGATCTGGAGCTCCTGCTGACGGCTCAAACTTGACAACACCACCCTCCCAGCCTAGGAGGCTCTCCAAGCCGTCCCACACACCGAATAGCATGCCGTCGGTGAGTGGGCCGGACAGGAGTGACGATGTCGTTGTTCGCTGACTGTAGATAGACCGGAAGGTCTTTGCAGCTTCTTCCTTTTCAGCCTTGGACTCTGCCCCGAATCTGAGGCCCCCGTTTGTCTTGCTGCTGGCGGCAAAGGGGAAAACCGACAGCTTTTGAACAGCGTTCTTCTCCAGTGGAGGGCTGGCCGGCTCAATCTCGACGATGCCACCAACCATCCCCGTTACACCCAGTGCTGCACATAATGGGGAGGACAGGGCAGCTGGCTTGCTGTCCGGTGGATCATCCCACACTCGGAGATTTGCGATGACCTTGTTGGCAACCTTGAAGGTGCTCTGAGTTGGATCTTCTGGCTGTTGCTTCTGCGCATTGGCGGACTGGGCACTGGTTTCCCGTAGAATCGTCACCAGCACATAGTTGACGCCCTTGAAGCCTCGCGACAGGATCACGTCGAGATCGACCCAGACGCTAAAATCGGAAGCCGCCTCTTCGTCGAACCAGTCGTTGCACGCCGTACGGTCGAGACCCCTCAGAACGACTCTTGACTTGCGCTCTGCTCTCGACGATCGTCTCCGCGATGTGCTGGCCCCGCTCCGCCGGGACTTTGATGTGCTCGCGACGCTGCGGTTTTCGGATGACGAGTGTGTCGTCTTGGGTCTGGTCTTGGGCGCAACGATGACCTCGGAGTCGGGGGAGATCTTGGCAAATGGCATGTCGGATGGAGGGGGAGGATCGAGTGACACCGTCTTGATGTTGGCTGACGAGGTCGGCGACAGATGCAGGGTGAGGACGTGAGGGGTCACAGCCACCCCCGAAGGCGACTTGTAGCCAGGATTCGGAAGCGCTCGGACCTGGGACAGCAGGTTGACTTCAAGGAATGTCGCGTGAAGCTCGATGATCTCCCAGTCCTCTGGCGTAAGCGGTTCGAAGTTGATCGTGTGTACTTGAGGCGGGTCGACGTGGATCGTGGTCATGACCTTCTGGCCGTCGGACAGACCCAGTGTGTTCGCAAGCGTCGCATCAATCTCGACAGAGGCCACCTCTTGGTCCCGAGCAGAGTTGTTTCCCCTCAGGCCGCTGATTCCGTCACGGCTGACCAGCGGCGCCATCTTGCGCTTGCTTGGCATGCCGGTCCATCCCAGGAAGACAGACTGCGGCTGCCCCCCGGCTTTGGGATCCTTGTAACTGAGCTCGACGACGACATTCTGCGCTGGCTGAGAGGGGGTTAGCATTGAGCCGGCAGTCTTGAGGAACAGAGGGGTCCGGGACAACGTACCGTGTTGACGTTGACAAGGAGCGAGACGAGCGAGGTGGGGAGGTTGACGAGACAGCTGCGCAGGTGGACGAGAGACAGCTCTGCGGCCGTGGACGGCCCGCTCTTGCGTGACGACATGCTTCTATGGTGTTGGCATGGGCGCCAGGTGGGATTGGATTGAGAGGTTGGACGAAGAGTCGTGGGGAGCTCTGAGCAGGTGACAGCTATCGGTTCGGTCCCCTCCAGTTGTCCCTCGGGAGTCGCAAACCCCAGACGCAAGGCCGTCTTCGCGACTCGCCCGCTTTCATGTGCCGACGCCGAGGCAACTTCGGGATTGGCCAGCCAAAGCCGGGGCTGAGCTCGCGCCACGGGAGATGTGGCGTCGACATCCTCCAGCCACACCAACACCGTCGGAGCACGAAATCGAGCCCAGAAGCGTCTGGTGATAGCCTCAACACCGTCTCGAATTCGACATCAAAGCAGGCCGCGTGGCTCAATTGGCAGAGTATCTGACTACGATTAGTAGTTACATCAGGAGGTTGCAGGTTCGAGCCCTGCCGTGGTCAAGCGATTCATTTTTGCTCATGACAAAACTCTGAATCGTTTTTGTGGTTGAGTGGAGAGGTCCCATCTGGGTGTGGATAACGAGATGGGGGCTCCTGAGCTAAGATCCTGGGCCGGTCCTTTTTGCCGACTTACTCGTACTCTTGGAGACAAAGAGAGAAGATGATGTCGGCGACTCGGCCAATGCTGGCCCATCCAACACATCCGAGGAAACAAAGCGCCGCAGGCTGGGTTCGGCATTCTCTCCGTATCATGTGAGCTTGCCTATAGCCCTGCTCACCTCCTGTTGATCTTCTCACCGAAACCAAGAAGATATTACTGCCATGGACAGGGCAACGCAGTGGGTGACGGGAGCAAAGTCGATCTCTATCAGCTACACGGAAAGTCACCATGTTCATCTGCTAGACGGTACCTGGAACATCCGTACTTGCTTCGAGTCTCGATATGACAGGAGCCCAAGGCTCGCTGCAACCCCGGCCAATTATTGATCGTCCTCATGCTTCCTCAGATCACGCATCACAAGCAGCGCCTGCATACGTGCAGCCAATGACGAGGCTACTGCTGGCGCTGCTGCCAGCTCAAGGAGGCAAACTGGCTGGGTTGCCTAAATTGTCCTCCTCATTAAAGCTCATCAACACCATACCAAGATATGTTGACCCGTCGCTCAGAATTCAAGTCTCCAACGCTTTCCTAATATGCCTCCATCACGCATCCGGCCGATCCCTCGAAATCCTAGCCCGGGATCGATTCGCAGTGGCGATGATGTACGGGAACCCAGCCCCTCTGGGCGATCGACAGAGTCGATCGAGGCGCACGACCAGGGCGATTTTGATGACGATATTGGGGACGAGGATCACCACGGATTCTTGATCATTCAATATGTCAAGTGCAATGCGGAATCTCCTGGACATCTCGAGCACACCAGCAAGTCCTATTACGACCAGCCACGCCTGTTTCGGGGAGACAGTGGCGGAAGCGCCCTTCGTGGAGCTCGTCCCATGCGATCTGTCCAGGCCTATCAGAGGGCTCATCCAGACGTCGGATTTCTGGTCAAACGACAGTATGATTGCGAGGCCTATCATTTCGACATGTCTTCTTCATTCGAGAGGCTCCCGCTTCCCCGGGCCGACCCCTCTGTCCCCTCTCACGTTTTCCCCTACTTTGACATCATTCGAGAGACCTACCCCTTGGCTGAGCCACTCAGAGAATTTGTGGATATTCTTGATCCATGCAGGGCTCAACTGAAGTCGATGGCTGCAAATGAGCCGCTGCTCCTTGGCTGGGAGAATCAATTGTCTCCGCCCTACCTCCCTTTCTACCACATGAGGTCCACCACCAACCAGCTCGCCCATAACCACTCAGCCGGGCCGGCAAGCTCTCATGTCGCACAACTACTCGGCTATATGAGCGAGCGCCTCAAGGATGACTGGGCCGAAGCAGACGGACTGCTCCAGAAGGGGCAGGTGACCAAGGCACACCTGAGCAAGCTCTTTCGACCTGGGGAAGCCATCATCACGTGGGCCGCCGACGAGCCGCTTGCTTGGATATCCAAAGAATACCCCAGACATCCCCGCAGCCAGCGCGAGTCGGAGTCGCTCATTATTCCTTGCTTTACGTGGTCGTATGATGGCGAGTTCTACAAGGAACACGAGAACCTCGACTTGACATTGCGGCCCCTGGATGACGAGGAGCCGTACAACATATCAGACCTGGAAATATTACCCCTTCGATTCGACACATCTGGGCTGCGAGAAGCCCTGATAGGGCGCGGGAATATGTTTTGGTCATGCCGGAGTCCAAAATTGATCGAATACCACTCACCGCCTGCACTCGGTGCCAGACAGGTAAGTTTCATAAACTATGGCTCCTCCTGAGCACCTGCTCACTGTCCAATGATCATCGGTATAGGTCGCTCCACGTTACATGATAGATATCAAGTCCTACCAAGAACTGCACCCGAAGGACGAGACAGCCGGTCCCAGAAATGATCACAAGAAGCATCATGAGAACACCGGTATGCCTTCGGATGAGCTTTTCATCCTCGCCCTCCCCCCAGTCATCAAAGGCTTCGGTATGCACGACAAGAAGTGGAGTACGCTTGAATCTTCCTGTGGCACGATTGGAACGCTCACACCTTGTGCGTAGGGATGCTAGTTGTTCGTTATTTCCAAGAGGTCAAGTGGGATGACAAGATGTTCAAACATCTCGTCCTCGACCAGCAGAAGAAGGACCTGATCGAGGCGACAATTCAGGTCCATATGCACAAGAAAATGACCTCCGACATCATGGAAGGCAAAGGCAACGGGCTGATCCTGCTGCTCCACGGAGGACCCGGTACAGGCAAGACGTTGACGGCAGAAAGCATCGCTGAACTAGTTAGGAAGCCTCTCTACCGGGTGACCTGCGGCGATATCGGAACAAACCCCGAATCGGTTGAGGAATACCTCAACTCCGCCCTCCATGTCGGGAATACATGGCAGGCTGGTAAGCAAGCTCCTTCGGCCGTACATTCTGCTAGTAACTCCCTACTTATACATTTGGTGGTCTAGTCGTACTCCTAGACGAGAGTGATATCTTCCTCGAGGAGCGAGAGAAATTTGATCTCCAGCGGAATGCACTCGTGTCTGTATTCCTGCGTGTACTGGAGTACTATGACGGCATACTAATTTTAACATCAAACCGCGGTGAGTTCTGATCAACCAGAGGCGAGGCGATCTTGAGACCTAACCAAGGATCAGTCGGGACATTCGACGAAGCCTTCAAGTCTCGGGTTCAACTTGCCTTGCACTACCCACCCCTCGATACCAAGGGGCGCGAGAAGATCTGGAACAACTTCATCAAAATGCTCAAGCATCCCAGAAGCAGCGAAAAGTCTCCACAGACAGGTGATGCGATTTACCCCGAGGAGGTCGATATCGAGGATTTGCAGGACAATCTAAACTTGCTTGGCTCCCAAAACCTGAACGGCCGCCAGATCCGAAACGCGCTCACCACGGCGCGGCAGCTGGCCATGTTCCGGCGCCAACCTCTAGGCTTCCGGCATCTTGAGCAGACCATCGGGGCCATCGTTGATTTTGAGGGTTACATCCAGGAAACCCGTGGCCAAAGCGAGGCCAGCCTTGCTCGCGAAGGTGGGAGGAGGGCGGAGTAAAAGGCGATACGTAGACCGACGACTACTGTTGCTGGAATTCCCATGGCGGGAACGGGGGTAAGATGTGGGAGTTATCCGCCTGGAATCTATCATTGACATAATTATACTCGTCATGGGGATCAGAGGATGCGGGTGGTCTGTGAGCCTGAAGCTTTCGTGCGAGGGGCGCCAAGGGGTCGCCCCTTTGGATCGGCCGTTGATGCCACCTGAAAGGCTCGTAAGGATGCCGCAGCGCTTGTCCCTGGGCCTCTCGGAAATTATCGCCGGCGAAGCTGGAAGGGGCAGTTTTCTGATGTCCGGAGTAGCTGTACTGGTCATCTTCACCGATGTAGCTCTCTGCCATCCCGATCTTACTTGGGAGATAGCCGCCGCTGCTCGAATAGCCCAAGCTGGTGCCTGTGTAACGTCGCTCGGCTGGTTGCTCTGGTTCGTAAGGGGACGATGTTTGTTCGTCACCATCGCCGGGGCTTTGAACATCCATTAGGTCCTGCCAGCGCGTGAGGCTGGTGTTGCGTATGGTATCCGAATACGGCTTCTTCCTCGGAACCTCCAAATTGCCCTGGACGTGAATGCTAGTGTCGCCGTCGCCGGTGACTAACCGTGACGTGCGAGTTTTATTGCTTTTGAAGTGGCCACTCTCGTCGCCACTGGTACTGCTGCGAGGGGAGCGGCTCCTGGGACGGAGTATTGGCGAGGATGGCGACCGACCCCTGGCTTCGATCTCCCTTCCCGGCATCGAAGGCCTAGGCCGAGGCCCTAAGTCCGGTTTGATCGATTCCATCCGGGGGCTTCCCCCAGCCTGAGATAATTCTGGGTCGTAATCGTAGTAATCCTCCGTCGGAACTTGGTTGGAGTGGCGTGGGGCGGAAGTCGTTATGCTTGTGAAATGGGGAGAGCCTGAGCGCACCGTCCTCGAAGACTGGGCCTCAACTTCCAAGACGCACAGGCGGCGCTGTAGCACCGCCCGCTCGTCTGTGTAGTCTTGGGAAATGGTATACGATGTTCCCGCCGCGGATTTCTTGTTTGAGGATATCTGAGAGGTCTCGTTGGTGTGCCTCAGAGGCAACCTTGAATGGAGAGAGCGAGTTTGAAGTGGGACGGGCCGACGGCCACCTTGCTGGGAGTCACCAGCATCGGGGGACTGGATAATATCTCTGTATCTTTCTCAAGCCTGTTTTCCAACGAGTTAACCAATTGGACTGCACAAGATTGGCGGAAAGAGGCCTCACCGATTGTCGGACCACATTCACTCCTCTCACAGGCTGGTTGGCCGACCCATAGGCAACTGCGCCTGGTGTCCAGCGCGCTGTCGAGTCTTGGGTCATGCGCGATTCTGGTCGTCGGATCGTCTACCGTGAGTCATTGACAGAGAAAGGAAGCCGGGCGGGCACTGTCGTCTTGATACAGGAGGTGGGATATGATCGAGGCGCAGGGTGGCAGTGACAGACGCGTCTCTGTCGAATGTAGTCGTGGGACAGGAGCTGTGATGTACAGCCCGACTGGCATGAGCGGGGTCAAGGTCGGGTGATAGGACAGGCTGCCACTTCCCACAGGCCGATTCCGTGGCCTGCTTCCATTGGCAGAGCTCCGTCCCTTGGCAGAGCTGCAGGGGCTGAGGTAGGTCAAGTTGATAAGTACAGGCTGATCTCCTACAGCAACAGCGTACTATCGGTCAGTGTAGACTCCGTTTCGACCCTGAAGTCATGAACAGCACTGTAGCTGTATCGGCCGAGCATGCTGACCCTTCGCCGACAGGAGCCCTCACACCCTATAGCCCTGGGCGTCATGGCAATTTGTTCCCGATGGACTACAGTCTCGAGTCGGCACAGCTGAGCCCTGTCAGCCGAGAGTCATGGGGGAGTATTGAGAAGAACGCATATGATGAGGCTGTGGAACAGCTCGAGGCGCAGCTGAAAGGTCAAGACCTGGAATGGTTGAAAAGTATTACCAAGCCCGGCAAAGACCCGTCGAGCATTCTGGGAGACCTCTTGGTGGAGGCTCAGAAGCAGGAGTCGAAATACAGCCAGGTCGCTGTGTCGTGAAAGCCCGTGATGAGAGGTATCAGACGGCTGTCGCAAAGTATCATGCACTATGGCAAGGTGCTTGATACTCTGTCCAACCACCACCCCGAGTATATCTCCCTAGTTTGGGGACTGATCAAGTTTTTTTTTGATGGTGAGCGGCACTGGAACACAGTCGAGTCCATGAGAGTTTCGCGTCGCTGACAGAGACATCACAGGGCGTCTTGACGCATGAAAAAATGGTCCAGCAGTTCTCGGACCAGCTCGCCCATATCGCCGATACCTTGCCCCTGGCCAAGATAGACGTCGAGCTCTACCAGACAGAGGGTATGAGGCGGGAGCTCGCCGGCCTCTACCAGCACATCCTCCTCTTCCTGCGGCATGCGACAAAATGGTACGGGGCTTCAAGTGCCAAGCGCGCCTTCACCGCCTTGAGTGTCAGCTCCGAGAAGAAGTTCCAGGAGACGCTCGAGAACATCAAGACGTGCGCCACGAAGATTGACAAGATGGCGGCGGTCGGCAACCGGGTGGACGTACGGAGGATCGGGACTATGGTTGTGTCGGGGTTCGGAGGGACCGAGGCCCTGCTGCATCAGCAGGAGAGGATGCTGCAGGAGACCAAGGCCGAGGTGAGGCAGTTGGCACACCAGATGGCTGACATGAGGGCAAGTGTGGAATCCCTGCGTTATGCCTTCGGCGGTGAGTGTACTCCTGTGTATATCTGGCTCTGGGACACTTACTGACAACCATCCCAGCGGGAGGCGAAACCCTCCATGCACAGCGCCTCCTCATAAACACTCACAACAGCATGGGAAGAGCATCATGGACCGAGGTGAACTTGCGCCAGATTCTGCCCGCCCTTGAGCTGGCAGCGAACCCGGAAGGCGCCTTGTCCCAGCACCGCTCCCTCGCCCGTCAGACCTCTCCCTGGCGCCGCCCGAACCGAGACGACAACGACCTCTACAGGGACCTCCGCGCCTGGGTCAACGGAGACACAACCTCCGTCCTGGTCCTGCAGGCCATGCCTCTCGCCCAGAAGCGGATCAGGCAGATAATCACCACGGCCATTGCTGCCCTTCAGCAGCAGGGTCAGGCGGCCATCTGGTACCTCTCAGATACCGGAGCGGAAAAAGACGGGTGCAGCTCGGTGGAGGGAGTGAGGGTGGTGTTGCAGACGCTCATCGCCCAAGTTATCCGGCTGTTGCCCGAGACTCTCTGTGTGAACCACACTGATTCGAACAGTCTCCGCCCGTCGGGCCCTCATTCGGAGGAGGAGCTGCTGACGCTTCTGGTCCTCATCCTGCGGCGCATCGGGACTTGCTTTGTCGTCATCGAAGCTGAGGACGTCGCGAGGCGGGCAGGCGGCCACGAGATGCTATCCCGCTTGTTCGGGTCGCTGTCGTCTCGGCTCACCGACTCGACGGCGCCCGTCAAGCTGCTGTTCGTCAGCTACCAGCCGTTCCCGAGCGGCTCGACGCCTCATTTGCGCCTGAGAAGTATCGGGCAAGATGCGCCGGTACCTCCCAAGCTGCGCAGGCCGGGCGGCACGGCGGCCTTCTTGGGCAATCTTCAAAAGGCTGTACGGCGATAAATACGGGAATGGGAAGTATTTCAAGAGATGTCGAATGAGTTGTTATTCTTCTATTGTAGGATACACAAACCCTGTTGTCGAATGTTTGAATGTTTCGATGAGTGTCCGGACGAGGGAGGACTTGGCTAAGTCAGAGTGGCGGTGGCTGAATCAATTAAACAATATGTGGCTGGTGCGTCGCGCGTCGCGAGAAAACGCGTCTCCTCGCGTCTTTCCTTACCCGCCCACTTTGAGACGGCGGGACGGGATGGGCTCTGGCCACCCCTGGCAACCAGCCGACGTTCCTTTCCCAGCCCCCACAGACTCGACTGTCCCAGTCCTCACGAGCGCCTGTCGCATTTCGCATTCACGACCACCTTCCCACATCCCGAATCTCCACAATCACCAGGCCGACGGACAACCCGATCATCTGCGCATTCAGAACCGGTCAAAATGGCGCTCCGTCAGTTCAAGGCCCCTGTGCAATACTCGGCGCAGCAGAGTAAGTGATCTATCTCCATGATGACCCGACCCCGCGAACAGCCGCTGACTTGCGCCGCCCCCAGGTGCTTTCGAGTTGTTCCTCACAGACTTCAAGTCCTCCCCGGAGGAGGCTCTTGCGCACGCGATTGGAGATGTGACGATAGCCGAGGACGACATCAGCGACGATGACCTCATGGACGACGACGAGACGGCGCAGGCCATCAGGGACAGGCAAAGGGCCGCCAAGCGGGGTCCCCAGCCCAAGTACAAAAACATGATGCAGGACCTGGCAGACCGCAAGATCGAGGAGGTCATCATTGATCTCGACGATCTGGCCGACGTAAGTCTGCGCAGCAGCTCCGTTTGGGGTAATGTCCGCGACACCAGCTGACCACATCCATTCCCAGTGGCAATTCCAGCACGACGCGAGCACTGGCGAACCTCTGAAGCTCGTCGAGTCTGTCGAGAACAACACCAAGCACTACGTCGAGCTCTTCTCCAGAGCTATCGATAAGAAAATGCCCAACCCAAGCACTGAGATCTCGTAAGCGCCCAGTAGCCAACAGCTACCTCAGAGCCGCCGACTGACTGATGATCCACCTACAGCTTCAAGGATGACATTCTCGACGTGCTGATGTCTCGCCGGCAAGAGAGGAACCGTGATTGGCAGAATGCCGCCAACGCCCCCGACGGCGACCCATCCGCAGCCAACGAACAGTTTCCCGCCGAATTGACCAGGCGCTACACCCTCACATTCAAGCCCCGTTCGCAGACCGCCGACCATGAGGCAAAGTCGCTCTCCGTCCGCGAGGTGCGCGGTGATCATCTCGGCCATCTGATCACCATCAGAGCCATTGCGACCCGTGTCTCCGACGTCAAGCCCGTTGTCCAAGTCAGCGCTTACGTCTGCGATCGCTGTGGTTGCGAGATCTTCCAGCCCGTCACCGACAAGCAGTACGGACCCCTCACCCTGTGCCCTTCAGAAGACTGCAAGATGAACCAGGCCAAGGGTCAGCTGTCTCCCTCCTCCAGGGCATCCAAGTTCCTCCCCTTCCAGGAGGTCAAGGTCCAGGAGATGGCGGAGCAGGTGCCCATCGGTCAAATTCCCCGCTCCATGTCCATCATGTGCTTCGGAAGCACGGTTCGCAAGATCAACCCCGGCGACGTCGTCGATGTCTGCGGCATCTTCCTCCCCACCCCTTACACCGGATTCAAGGCCATGCGCGCTGGTCTGCTCACCGACACATACCTCGAGGCGCATCACATCACTCAGCACAAGAAGGCCTACTCCGAGATGATCATTGATCCCAAGCTGGTCAGGCGCATCGAGCAGTTCAGGCAATCCGGACAGGTGTACGAGCTTCTGGCAAAGTCGATTGCCCCAGAGATTTTCGGCCATGTCGACGTCAAGAAGGCGCTCCTGCTCCTGCTCATCGGTGGTGTTACCAAGGAAGTCGGCGACGGCATGAAGATCCGTGGCGACATCAACATCTGCCTCATGGGTGACCCCGGTGTTGCCAAGTCCCAGCTGCTCAAGTACATCTCAAAGGTCGCACCTCGTGGTGTGTACACGTCTGGTCGCGGAAGCAGTGGCGTCGGTCTGACCGCCGCCGTCATGCGCGATCCTGTCACTGACGAGATGGTGCTCGAGGGCGGTGCCCTGGTTCTGGCCGATAACGGCATCTGCTGTATCGATGAATTCGACAAGATGGACGACAACGACAGGACGGCTATCCACGAAGTCATGGAACAGCAGACTATTTCCATCTCCAAGGCCGGCATTTCCACCACCTTGAACGCCCGCACATCCATCCTCGCCGCCGCTAACCCTATCTACGGCCGCTACAACCCTCGCCTCTCGCCTGTCGAGAACATCAACCTTCCCGCCGCCCTGCTCTCTCGTTTCGACGTCATGTTCCTGCTTCTCGATACCCCCACCCGCGAGTCCGACGCCCAGCTTGCCAAGCACGTTACCTACGTCCACATGAACTCCAGACACCCTCCTCCGGCGAACGGCACTGACGACATCATCTTCACCCCTCACGAGGTTCGCTCCTACGTCGCCCAGGCCCGTACATACCGCCCGGTTGTGCCCGAGAACGTCTCCGAGTACATGGTGAAGACATACGTCCGCATGCGCGACGCTCAGAAGCGCGCCGAGAAGAAGGGTCAGCAGTTCACACACACAACGCCCCGTACCCTCCTGGGCGTCGTCCGTCTCGCTCAGGCTCTCGCCCGTCTGCGTTTCAGCAACAGGGTCACGCAGGACGATGTAGACGAGGCCCTGCGCCTCATCGAAGCCTCCAAGGAGAGCTTGGCCGCCGAGCAGGGCACCACCCGCACGAGGCTCAACGCCAGCAGCAAGATTTACAACATGGTCAAGGCCCTGGCCGACACGGGCGCGTGCAAGCCCGATGACGCCGACGAGGATGACGAGTTTGGCGGCGAGCTCAGCTTGCGCAAGGTCAGGGAGCGCGTCATTGCCAAGGGCTTCACTGAGGACCAGTGGCTGGCAGCACTGGATGAATACACCGAGCTTGATGTAAGTAACCACCCTGGAGAGGCTGTCATGACGATGCTAACACACTTGAAAACAGGTCTGGCAGACTGCTGGCAACATGACGAGGCTGGTATTCGTCAACGCCGCAGGCAACGACGAGGGAGACGACGACATGGATGCTTAAAGCCTCATCGCGGCCAACGCTTGTCAGCATATTTGTTCTCTTCGTATGGCGTCGGCGTTGAGGGTGATCAATTATGGTCAGGGCAATGGATGTATTTTCTGCAGATAAATCGGCCAAGACGTACTTTGGCAGGGCCCTTGGGGCCATGGATGATATTTAAGACAACACGAAGAAAGCTTTATGATGCATCTCGTCACACGTGAAGGGTTCAGAATCATGATGCAACGACTGAATTTTGGAAACATGTGGGATATGGTACAAGATACAGGCTGGGCCCCTCGGACACCAGTACAGATACAGGTGAGTAGACATCTATCATCTACAGGGAACGCGTGTAGGTGAGAGACGCCCTCTCCAGCTCGCCGATGACACCATTGCCGGCGAGAGCCCACTTCTCGGTGACGGTCGCCTCGTTGACGGTGGCGCGGAGAAGGCCGCTGGCGGCCCAGTACTCCATGACGGCCCTAGCCTCGGCTTTGCTGAGGCTGCTGACCCTGAGAACATCGACGCCGCGTACGGCCTCGTAGACACGAGGATCGTAGGCCTTGTTGTAGGCTTCGGCCTGAGGGATAGGGAGGCCCTTGGCGGCAGCCTCGGACTGCTCGAGGGCGAGAGACATGCTCGGCGAGCGGGGGGCGTTGTTGCGGCTGGTGGCAGCAACGACAGCGCCGCCGTTGGCCATGGGGGCCTTGCCGGCGAGAGCATCGACGAGGAGGCGGACGAGGGTGAGCTCGTGGGCGTGGACGGGGTTGTAGGCCGGGTCGCGGTAGGCGCTGACCTTCATCAGGTGGGCGAGGTTGTCGATGGTGAGGAGGACAGAGGGTCCGCCGGAGACGGCGGTCAGCTCGTGCCAGAGGGCCTTGAAGACGGGCCAGGCGAACTCGGCCTCCCTGGCGCTCGCGATGAGATCGGCGAGCGTGGCGTCCTTGGGGAAGTGGGGGACGATGGAGCTGTAGTTCTTGGAGGGCTTGTACTTCTCCAGCGTGGCGCGGTTGGCCTTGAGTATCGACTGGAGGAGGTTCAGGCAGTACACGGGCTGATTGAACTGAAGAGGAGTGGTGCCGGCCACAGGGGAGTACTCCGTGTTAGCGTTGACAAGGTCCTGAGCTGTACATGTCTGTGGTCAGCTATGGTTGTTTCATTTGGGTCTGGAGAGACATACCCTCAGGGATGTTAATGACAACCCAGTTGTTAAGGAAAGCGTAGGACTGTGCCTGCAGCAGGAGCATCGTCTTTCCAGAGATCTTGTCGCCGGTCAGCACCGTCCGCACGGTCTGCTTCTCCTCCGCGGCGTTCTTCAGGCGGGTCATGAGGTCGATGGTCTCGTTGCGCACGAGCATGTGCGGCTTCCGGAAGAGGCCCCAGGGCTGGGTGATCTTGAAGGACTCGATGGTGCGCAGAGGGTCGATGACATTGTCGGGGATGGCGACCATGCGGCATAGGTTCTCGGGGTTGACAAGGGCACCGGCATCGAGAACGGGCAGGCCAGGGACGGGCGCGGCGTTGTTGTTGCTGAGCTGGATCCTTTTCCTGAAAGCCTTGCGCTCGCCGGGGGCGGGCTTCTTGAAATGGGGGATATCCTTCTTCTTGGCGGCATTCTGGCCGACCTTGCCGCGACGCATATGCCGTCCAAGCATCTGAAGAGGCTTCTTGTACGTCTTACCCGTGGCCTTGTTGCCCTTGGTGGGCATCGCGCCAGCGGGTGTCGTCGTCGAGAAGGGCGCGGTAAAGGTGACGATGGGCGTGATCCGAGGAGTGAGGCGGAGACCTGACGAGGGCCTCGTCAGGCAACGCGTGCAATTTGAGAGGGCCATTGCGGCGGAAGGGAGAGGTCGACTCGATCGGCGGTAGTCTCAATGGCCCATGTATCGTCGGATGGGGTGTCGGAGAAGCGCGCGAAACGTGGTCGGCCTGTGGCTAGACCAAGATTCGCACACAGGGGGACGCGATGCTGTCGACTTGGTCGTCTGGGTGAAGGTCGAGTTACCATAAAATCTCAAGCCATTTCGGATCCAATCGCGCACCACCATGGCGAGTGGGTCCAACCACCTTAGTCATCATAAGTGGAAGGAAGCTCGACTTGGAGGCGACAACTCCTTCTTTCGCCAGCTGTGAGAAGCAAGCGAAAGATTGTCGAGGGAAATGGGAGAATTGTTGCATTATTTACGGATATTTTCAAATACAGAGCATCGAGAACGTTGGATAAACTGCACTGCCGTGATCTTCCAATTGGCGCTCGAGTTCAAGTCGACAGCCGTGCTGCAGGTCCTTATCTTATCGCCTCGAGGACCCTCCAAAATTTCCATGGTCTGGAAAAGTTCACGGCATCCCACCTCAGCCTTCCAGACACGCAGCAATTGAACTCAGCAAACAGTACGAGTTCCCGACACAATGGCCACCGAAACTAAGATCAAGTTGCCCGTCACGGTAGACCGGCCGACGCCGTACACCTTTGGTAAGTCGCACTCCGCTCCGCCGGGCCCAGTCCTCCATCACCGACCTCGTCCCTGACCCGAACCCCCAGACCTCGGACTCCTCCTGGCCAACGACAACAACCCCGTCACCCTCGACAAGTCCGACCTCGAGGCCTCTCTCGCCTCCGTCGCTCGCGATGGCGCCCAGGTCCTCATCAACCAGCTCATGACCACGTGCAAGATCACCGCCAACTCCGAGGGCGTCATCCTCTCGCTGCCGCCGCCGTCGACGTCGCTTCCCCGCGAGAAGCCCATCCCCAAGCCGCGCGAGCCCACAAAGTGGGAGCGCTTCGCCGCCAAGCGCGGAATCAAGCCCAAGACCCGCGAGCAGCGTCGCAACCTCGCCTACGACGAGGACAGCGGCGAGTGGAAGCGCAAGTGGGGCTACGACGCCCTCAACAAGAAGGGCGAGAACGACTGGGCCGTCGAGGTCAAGCCCGAGACGGAGGCGAACCGCAAGGAGGGCACGTCTGTCCGCGGCGATGGCAGGCGGGCGCGCGTGGAGCGTGTCAAGCGCAACGAGCGGAAGGAGAGAAAGAACCTGCGCGACAAGAAGAACTAGACGACTTCTTCCTTCTTGTCCGTGTCTGGGTATCATGTGTGTGTGTGCATTTCTACGAGGACGGAGTTCTGGCGTTTCATGCATGGCTTGGGGAGGGCACCGTCGGAGAACCAGCATATACCAAAAAGCTTCCTTCCTCGCGCCCGGGGCATCCAATGAATCAAGCAAGTCTCTTCTTGGCTTTAGGTGAAAATCGTCTCATGGTCTTTCCTCTCTCACATGTCTGTCTGTCTGTCGTCTCTCTGTCTATCCCGCTCGCTCGGTGGCAAGCAGCAAAATACAAGCGCCCTTAGCCAGCAATCTCGCCCCGTTTCATCACCCAACATATTACTATACACAGAGACGCGCAACGCAACACTCAAAAACAGATTCATTACACAGACCAGCCACGCTCACCGTTGATACGGCGTGGCCTGTCCTTCCCACAAGGTCCCGCCCCTGGTTTTTCGAAATCGCGGGCCCGCGTCTCTCCCTTCACATGACCCGTATCCTTCATGAAAGAAGGTGCATCGCAAAAGAGAATGAGAGACGCTGAAAAGAGGCAGCGTCGTTGCTGGAGGCAAGGTTAATCACCAAGACCCCCCATGTCCAGATATCCAGTCTCCAGCGCCAGCCGCCGATCTAATGCTCCCACCCGCCACTGGAGCACGTCGTTTGAAGCTGTACAGAGGAGTTGGGGATGGTCGTCCCCAGAAGAGGACATGGCCGACAGCCCGAGGCCCTTCTGGCTCTCCTCGAACAACCCGTCAGACGGGAATAAAGGGTGGTGAGGATAAAGAAATCGTCATCGGCGTCAAGTCGTCAATGGTGGTAGGGTGGGATGCAAGTTCATATACACGCGAAGCCGCCTGGGGTATTTTAACAAAGAAAAAACGTCGTCGGTTCAGGGTATCCGAAACAGGCTTAGAAACCAAGTGGTGAAAGCGGTTTGATGGGCGAGAGGGGGCGGAGGTCTCCGGACCTCCTTGGTGTCTCGGCGAGGTCGCTGTTGATGGTAAGGGTGGTCGACGCCGTCGTGTCTGAGCCGACGCTGCCGTTGGACTCGGAGAGCTGGACGGGCTTCTTCTTGCGCTGGCCCTTTGCTAGCTTCTCGCTGGTGGTGTTATTGGTGTTGCCGGTGCTGCTGTTGACGATGCTCGCAGTGGACTTTTTGCTGCTGTCGGAGGACGAGACGCCGCGCTCTTCAGCAACGCTACCGCTGCCGCCAGTGGCCCCCACACTCGAGGGTGCTGGGGTCTCATCGTTTTGCGATGGCTTCCGGCCGTCGGCCAAGCCGCGGGGAGGAGGCTGGTCGAAGAGGCTGTACTCCTGCTCGATGAACTTGGCCTCCTGCTTGCATCCTTTCCAGCAGTCGCGCCATTCGCAAACGAGGAATCGGAAGCAAAAGGCGTCGATCTTCATGCAGGGCTGGAAGCAAATGCACAAGTTTCGGAAGTCCATCTTGTTCTTGTCCGAGTGGGCTAGCAGGAGGCTGAGGTGGCAGGTAATGGCGAAGAGGAGGTAGTAGTTGAATGGCGAGAGGTTCGAAAGCTCGTCGATTAGCATCTGGGGCACCTTCTCGGCGCCGGCGCACTCGCGAGCCACTCTCTCCTGAGCATCCTTAGGGAATAGCTCATCAGGGAGCTCGCGAAGCCACGCCTTGAGCATGGAGCCAACAATGTTGATATCATACAGATCGTTCTGCTCGAACAGGTTGACGTCGTACTCTGCACTTTGTCAGCATCTGAACAGTCAAAAATGTGACACATCCAGACTCACCTTCGTCAAATCTCCGCTGCCACTTCTTGATCTGGGGACCGCTGCCGGGGACACGATACAGGCCCTCTACATCGCAGCCTTTATAGTTGAGGTAGTCTATCGCGCGCCAGGGGAAGGCCGGCATCCAGAACTCGGTCTTATCCCGGGAGTCTTCAAGGCGCTTGCTGATGCGCGTGAGGCGTGTCTGCTCGACCAGTGGAAGGTTGATCACCTTAAGCGAGTAGTGCTCGTCGTCGATAATGGGCTCGCGCTCGGTGGTGCTACCACTGCGCATGCTCTTGCCGAAGAGGCCCTTGCTAATCATATCTGCGGCTCTCGAGTTGCGCAGACCGCCGAAAAAGCCCGCACCCTCAGCACGGTGGCCTGCCATGCTCTGCAGCTTGTTGGGATGGTGATCTTTGGTCGGCGCGAACTCGCGGTTGCTCTGATCGCGTGCTGGAAGGGGAGGGGCGTCGCGATCCATCGAGCGATTGCGCGACGACGTGGAGCTCATCTTGTCGCGATGGGCTCGGTCGGATCCTACAGGCGCAGTCTTGACACCCGTGTGGCTGTTGTTGTGGGTGCTGTTGGGGGTCGTCGCCCTTTCGTGCTCGACGGCCTTGGCAGGGGAGGGGATTGCCTGGAGCTGATCCTTGGGGCTAGGGCTATCCTGATCGCGATTCGATCTCGTTCGGTGGAGGAGACCAAAGGGCTTCGGCTTGGACTTCTTCGACAACGTGTTGGCGGACGTAGCGGCGTTGTCGGGGTCGGCGTTCGATGCCAGGGACAGATCGGACTTTGAGGGTATCGAGGGGTAGGTTTTCTGAGAGGGGGGATTCGCATAAGACGTGTCTAGTGGGCGCAAGGGTCAGATGATTGAGTTGCGGACGTAAGGACAATGGCAGGTTTGTAGCAACAAAAAACAGACGAGGTACGGCGACGGGGGGTGCAGGGGAACCGCGGGGAGGGAATACGGGAATCAGATGGGACCCGCTCGAAGGGCCGAGAGAGAGTGGGAGAGCGAAAGAGCAGGGACGGTTTCAGTATAAATGGAGGAGGGCTCGCTCATGTGCGTACCTGGGTTCTTGACGAGTTTGCTGGTCATGGTGGGTGCGGCAGCGCCGCGCGACATGCCTTCGGCGATCGAGTGGGAGTGGTGGTGATGGTGGGCAGAGGGGGCCCTGGAAGACGACTTTGAGAAGTGGGAGAAGAAGCCGCTCTTGATCTTTGAGTCGTCGCGATGCGTACTGTTAGCCGCGGCTGGGCGGGAGTCGCCGGTCTGGGCTCTGTCGGGTGCTCTAGGCGACGGTTTTGCTTTGGGGCGGGTAGGTGTCGTCTCAGAGGGTTGGTAGAGTGCGGAGGTGATGGGGGGATACCGCTGTGAGTCTTCGTCTTCCTCGTCGTCCCAGTCGTCCAACGCGCGCGAATGACTGCTGGCGGCGGTACTCAGGGGCGCTTGGGTTGTACTAGTGCTGTTGATCTGCTGCTCCTCCTTCTGTTGTTGCTGCTGCTGCTGCGACTGCGGCTTCTTGGGCGAGAACCTGCTAAAGGGAGAGCGTGGTGTTCGAGGGGACGAGCGTGAATCGACACTTGGAGGTGAGACGACGTGAAGAGTTTCAGCCGACGGAGAGGTGCCCTCGGACAGGGTAGAGGATGGCTCGGACAAGGTGAGCGGCTGTGGCACGGCCTTGCGTCCCATTTTGGGCGACAGTTTTCCTTTGGGGGAGGAAGAGGGGGGGGCGAGCGAGCGACCTCGTGAGGGGGGATCCAGGAACCGGCGTCTTGTCTCGGTCGGGATTCGGAAAAGGTGGCCAAACTTCAGGCGTGCAGTTTTCTGGTGTGTCGGTGGCCAGAAAAGGTGCACGCGTCGATAACCGGGAAGAGGCGAGGGCGAGGCAGGTCAGAGAGCAAGGCAAAGCAGAAGGACCCCGATGATCGTTTCTCAGGGAGTCCCCAAGCTCGAGAGAGGAGGCCCTAGCCCCCGACAAGGCCCCGATGCGCACTGTCAGGTTTGCCGGCGAGAGTGGGCGCCGATTGGGGTCTGTAAATCCGTGCGCCAGGATGTACTGTAGGTATCGCGCATAAGTCGGCGGATAAAATAGGGGTCAAGGGGTGGTACGGATGCGGGAAATGCTTGGGCGGAGGAGCAGGTCGAGGGGAATCCTGGCAGCAATCCTGGGCTGGAAGCGGCACGGACTTTTGGGTCGGGTTCGGGTGGCAGTGAGAACTGGCGGGCCACGAGCAGGGCAGGGCACCCAGGGTGACTCGATTCAGGAGGGACGAAAGCTTTAAAGTGTTGGTTGGCAAGAGGCAAAGCTGAAAAGTATTTTGGACGATGGAGGGAGATGCTTATGGTCGCACAGGAAGAACGTGCGCTCGAGTCCCCCTTGTTCAGTCCGGACACTGGACTTGCGCAAGGGCGGATAGACAACCAGCACCGGAGGCAACCCCCATCGGTTCAGGGAGAGGTGAATCAAAGGCACGCGGCGGATGATTAGTAGGATGGGGGTGGACACGACGCGGAAACCAGGGCATCGTCCGTGGTGCGGCGTAGCCCACTGCAGCGCGTGGAAGGTGCAGCAGCGCCCACCGTGACCCGGGGGACCGGTGGGGCCCTCGTGAGGAATTGTACCGGCAACCGGGTGTAGATTCCCAGTGCTACTTCCTGAACACTTTAGCAGATACCGTACTCGCCCATGATGCCCAAACACAGCACCCGGACCTTGAAGCCCCAGGGGCCCGATGGAGGCTGTGTGCCCGACTGGATGATAAAGGATTGGAGGCATCTGGGCACTGATAGAATTGGATGGGAAAAGAAAGCAAGGACGGGCCCGTCTCCTTTGTCCTCGTGGATGCTCGGGCAGGCAAGGCATGGCCGCGCTTCGACTACTCGAGTCCTGGTCGTCAAAAGTGCCAGTGCTTTCTCGCCATGGCAACAGCTCGTTTCCAGAACCAATGCCATCAGCCTGTCCGGACTCCGATGCCATCCATCATTCCAGCCTGAACATCTCGACGACATGTCCGTCCTTTCAACGCGTGTGCCCCCTTGCCTCCCGCCAGTGGCAGGTGCCTCAATGCTCCATCCGCACAGGGCTATCCACTCATGTGGCTTCTGAAACACGCGAAGTCCTGCACCCCTCACAGACGCTGTGTCTCATCGTCTCAGGGGCCCCGGGTCGTTTGAGACGGACGGCGGGACGGCGGGGGTTCCCAACGGGACCTCGCGATGCCCAACTCTGGTACCTGATTATTGATGTGCCTTCCCTGCAAATGCCCGCCTAGGCTGATCTCACGGGAGGCGCTGCCAAGCTTTGGTGACTCGTAAGTGATCACGAAGCTTGCCTTGTTTCGTGGTTGTTTAAAAGGACTCTCACCGACGACGATTCAGGGCATGGAGATTACGATGTATTAGGCTTCATGCTGGGCATATATACTTGTACGCCCGTCCCCTCTCTGTCATGCGCATTTCTCCCACCGCTCAATGGCATTGCCTCCCAATATCGATCACAGTCAGACCATCACCCCCATCGCTCGTACGGGTCTCTTCGGGCTCGGGCTCTCCGGCAGTCAGCGGTCGACGATGGCACAGGCCATGCTTCCAGGCCCGTCGCTCGACGGGTCGCTTGACGGCTAAGCGGCCTCAATGACCAGCGAGCACCGAGAAAGACTGGGTTCAAGTCGGGCTCCGTTTGCCTGATCGTCAGTCATCTGCAACCAGGCTCTCTGCCGCGCGGCTCGTCCATCACTACCCAATCTCCCTCAATGTCAATCCGACACGGCGCGTCACCAACTTACGCCAGTCCAGGGGCCTGTGTCCAGCAAACTGCGAAGATTGTGTCAGTATGCGCATTTCGTCACCGATAGCTCCGGGCATCTCCACAACACAATGGGTGCAGTTCTCCGCCGCCTTTCAACGTCAGTCGGTCCTGGTGTCGGTGAGCGTCTCGTCTCATGCGGCGGTGGGACACACGATTGACCTGAAGCGCAACACGTCGTCGTAAAGACAGCTTAATGCAGGTCGAATCACATCGGGACTTGTGCGTGCAGGCGGCATTGCCCCTGTGGGACACGCTGTTCGTGCCGGCTTCGTCACGGCCTCGGTAGTCGGCCTGCCAGGAACCAGGAACCACCCGGGTTCGGGAACGCCGGGAGCAATTATCCAAGGCGCCGCTACTGGGATGAGGCATGCCCTTTTTGTTGATGTCTGCGAGGCCAGCCAGGTTGTGGTTCCACGGTCGCTGTTTGACAGCCCGCGAACCGCTGCGCGCCATGTAATATCACTCGGAATGAGCCGACCTAATTCTCCGCAGGCCTGCCAGCGAATGGCAATTTGCCACACAATCGGTGTGTGTTGTACACCGAGGCCAGCTCATCGCTGGCAGACTGGGGACGCCACCAATTTGATGCACTGCACTGCACAACACATGGCCCTCTAATCGGAAATCCTCCCGGACAAGACGGCCCAGCTTTCTTATGCTGGCGACACCCGGCTTCTTGCCCGTTTGGTGGTGTCCCACGCCTTGATGTCCAGTCTTGCTCCTGCGTGTCTTGGAAAACCTGTGGCCAGAAGCAGCCACATTGCATGTTAGACACGAGTACTGTGATTGACAGCAGGACCACACATTCCACGGACATGATATCTAGGCAACCAAACAGTCGACTCTAGGTAGCTCATAGAAGCTCTTTGTCCAGTCATGTCCTGCTCTGGTGAGTGATGGATTTCTAAATAGAGCTGACTTGTCTTCTCCCGACAGAAATCTCCTGGTATTAACCCTCACAATTTGAAGCTCAAGATATTGCAACTTTTGGTGGAAGACGGAGAGAGTGAGAGAGGGGCTGCTGATCTTGTGCACGGGCCACTTGGTGCTCTTTGTCATCCAATGAGATATCCGATCTCAACGGCGCCGCCTCATCCCACCTCGACTTGACTCCAAACCAACTACACACCTCCACTACCACCACCGCACTGCCGCTTCAGGCCCTTCTCACTCGACCTAGAGCGACTGTGCAATACCAAGGCCAAAACCTCTTACAGCTCCAGTCCGCCGTGAGATGAGTGCTGCTGTCGAAACCCCTCCCGAGGGGCCGAAGCTTGCCAAGGAGGCCCATGTCAAATACATCCAGAGCCTCGACAAGAGGAAAGATGAATACGAGTACTGGTTGACCGAGCACCTTCGGCTAAACGGCCTCTACTGGGGCCTGACATCCCTCTTTCTTCTGGGCCAGCCGGATGCGCTTCCAAGATCCGAGGTTATCGATTTCGTGCTCTCCTGCCAGCATGAGAACGGAGGCTTCGGCGCTGCCCCTGGCCATGACGCACACATGCTGTCCACAGTCAGTGCTATCCAGATTCTCACGACGCTAGATGCTCTGGATGATCTGGAGTTGCGGGGCAAGGGCGCAGCGCAGGTCGGCAAGTGTAAGTGAAGCCTCACTATTCACCTGTGCTCCTTTCCACACCACCCAGATTGACCAGGAGAACAGTCATCTCGGACCTTCAGAACCGCGAGACAGGCACCTTTGCCGGCGACGAATGGGGCGAGGAAGACACTCGGTTCCTCTACGGCGCCCTCAACGCCCTCTCCCTCCTGGGACTGCTGTCCCTGGTGGACGTCGACAAGGCCGTCAGCTACGTGGAGGCGTGCGCCAATTTCGACGGCGGCTACGGCGTAAACCCCGGCGCTGAATCCCACTCGGGTCAGATCTTCACTTGCGTTGCTGCACTTGCCATCGCGGGGCGTCTCGATCTCGTCAACGTCGAGAAGCTCGGCCGATGGCTCAGCGAGCGTCAGATTGCCGGCGGCGGTCTCAACGGGCGCCCCGAGAAGAAGGAGGATGTCTGCTACAGCTGGTGGGTCCTCAGCAGCCTGGAAATCATCGGACGCACCCACTGGATCGACCGAGATCAGCTCATCGGCTTCATCTTGCGGTGTCAGGACCCCGAGTCAGGGGGCATTTCGGACCGGCCAGGCGATCAGGTCGACGTGTGGCACACCGTCTTCGGTCTGTCGGGTCTCAGTCTTCTGAAGTACCCGGGACTGGAGGCTGTTGATCCTGTCTACTGTATGCCACGATCCACCATCAAGAGGGTTCTGGGCAAGTAGTAGGTGCAACACGGGACATCTGTTTTCAGTGGGCTGACTTGCCATGATGTTACCGAAACTGTACAGCCACGGATTTAGGCGTAAGAGTAGGTAGTCCTGTTTTCCCATCTCAATTCCCCATGCAAGTCTGTGCCCATCTCCAGCCCCCATTCAGGTTTGTGTTCATCTCCCTACCCTCTCTTCTGCGACCATCACCAGATGATCGCTCCTCCTGCATGGTGTCCCTGTAGCTTCATGGTTTAGCATGTCATGGTCTGGTTGCAGGGATGATGTTCGAGCTGTGGTAGTCTTTCCTCGTGCCTCCTATCATGCTTGAAAAGATATTCCTCTCGGCCACCCACCATCATTGCTTGCCTTTGAGCCCCTTTTACTATCTCTTTGTTCACTAGTGTCTTGTCACTACCAAAGTCTTAGGCTTTGCCCCATTTCTGATGGCTTGCTGCTGCGACTGAGGGTAGTCCCGTGTCTTCTATATGTTGATATCCCCTTCGTGATGCACTTCAGCTCAAGGACTTCCTTGCATCAGCATTTCTATTGCTGCGTTAGCTGAGCGGATCCTTCTCGTTGTGCCTCAAGCTGACATACATGCTGTCCGCTCCTTAGTTCGGTGCACAGTACGAGGTGCGGAGTGCGGATAGGGGCACATTTGCGGCACCTTCATGTTATGCCTCAGGGCGAGCTGGGATTCACGATGCCCGCTCCACGATCTACCCCACGATGCCTGCCCCTTTCCCCTGGTGCGGAGCGTGGAGTTTGGATGGGCCGTAACTTCACGATTCAACAACGTCTCTCTCGTCGACGTAAACTTACCTCACTCCCTGGGTGTGCTCTTTCGAGATGATGATTTTACCACAGGTCTGCAGAGTCTACCCCTCCTCATCACCAAATACTAACGCTGTGTACAGGCGTACAATTTCCTCTTCGATGATACCGTTGCACGATGACTTGACTGTCAGTTTCATCTGACCCAGACTTGCTCGAGTGGCGGCATGTCTGCATCTGGCTGTGTGATGGCTTCTTCTATCGCGTGCATGGCGGGGTATGAGATACCCAAGGTCATCAACATTATGGGACCGATAAGCAACTGTGCCCTCACAGCACTGGGTGCATCGATCCCACAGAAATTTTCAGGCTCTGGGCCCAGCGTGAGGGCAACGCGTCGGGCGTGTTTGGGCCAGACGCGTCTCGCAGTCTGTTGTCCCCAAAAATTGCCCTTCTGGCCGCCTGGCCGCCTGGCCCATCCCCCTTTGGACGCCAGGCACCACCGCCCGCCCACAGCGCACCCCCAAGCCCACTCTTTCGTCCTCTTGGGCTCTCTCTTTTGCAAGCTCGCCTTTGCAAAGTCCCCTCGAGATCCTCGACTGCCTGCGAAAACCTCAACTTCATCTGGACATTTTGCCCCCTGAATTCTCCTGTCGTCTCTCCCACATTTCAGTCTGCTTGTAAGTGTCTGATGGCTCGATTTGTTTAGTATGATCGCGTGGCTGACCTCTGGCAGAGACAGAAGGACCGACCGGCACATCACCAGTCCATTCCTTCCCCACAGTTGAGCGTCCTCCTTGGTCGTTCCTTCTCACCCTCACCACATCTGCCTTCCACTCCTTTCGAGGAAAGCACTCTCCACGCTCCAGCTATGGACTCGATCGTTGATTGTGCCTTCCACCATGCCCGTGGACAGGGATTGGCTCGCCGGCCTGCCCGAGGTCGAGGACGCCTCGGACTGGGAAGCCACGATGGACCGGAACTTCATGGACTTCACCCGTTTTGGTGGTGGTGACCTGGACTCGGAGGTACGTTCTGGTCGACTGTGCCTTCATTCTTCTCTCTCTGCTCGACTGCGTCCTTCTTCCCCATGCTTTCTGCCGGCCTCGGCGACAGTCCCCGCCCCTCGTCACTGCCCAACACCCCGTTCCATCGTCCAGGGATTGTGTCGTCAGTCCTGGCCGTGGCCCCGGTGTCGTCCATCCTCAGAGGCTCTGCTCCAGATCACCATCCTTTCCTTTTGGCTTTCCTCTCTTTGGCTTGACCCTCAAGGCTCCCGTCGACGGCATTGCTGTGCTTCAATTGCCTAGACTCGGCCTCGAGCTCCCGAGTCATCGCCGCCACATTCCCAGGGACCGAACCCCTCTCTGTTTTGCCATCCCAGACTACAAGCACCCTCGCTCATCGGGCCCAATCACCCCCAAGGACTGTCTCTGCTCCGATTTCCTGTTCAAGTCAGCGAATCCTACTGCTTGAGTCTTTGTGTCCCTCAACGGCCCGTGCTGACATGCCTCTCTTCAGAACGTCCTCGTTGATGACAACGACATGTTCCCTATGCCCGACGAAGCCAGGGTGGCGACTGCTGGCACCCCGGCTTACCCTGAGCCTGCTGCCACCAACCAAGTCGCTTCCGCCGGAAACCATGGTGTCCAAGTTGCCCCGCCGTCCAAGTCGTCCTCCTCCGTGGATGGCTCCGAGGCCACTGAGAGGCTGCCCGAGTCGGATGCCCAGAGCACCGTGTCTTCGGGTGTCAACAGCAACTCCACTGAGCGCCCTCACAAGGGCAAGAGGGCTGAGAAGAAGGCTCTGCCCGCTGTTGCTCTCGTCTGTCACATCTGCGAAGGCACTCCTACCTTTTCGGACCTCTCCCATCTCCTCACTCACTGCAGCTCTCGTGCCCACACCAAGCGCCACTTCGACATGAAGGCCAGGGGTCTCACGGATGAAAGCGCGGCAAACAAGCTTCGCACCTATAAGACCTGGTACGAGGCCAACCAGATTGGTCCCATGATCAACCGGCGTCTGGTTGAGAAGGATGCAAAGGACAGGGTCCGGAAGATGGAAACTGCCAAGCGCAATTCGTCCAACCCGGTAAGTCGTCGCCTCAGATGCCCAAATTCACCGCCTTAGTTGGCCTTGCCGGGTCAAAGCTAATTTCTTTTGTCTTTGGAGCCTTCCAAGAAGCGAAAGATGGAAACCAAGGCTCCATTCACTTCCTCCAAGCAAGGAAAGCAAGTACGAAACCCGGCAACTGAGCAACCTCGTCTCCCTCCTGCCCTTCCTCTTGAGCCTGCTCCCGCCTTTGGAAACCTTGCAAGCCTTCCTTTCCACATGGACGCCAACTCAGTCTCTGCTGCAAGCGACTCACACCCCATCCAACCCTCAACTTCCAACACCCAGCTCCCAGAGATGGCAAGCATGGCCACCCAAGGATATGAGGACCTTCCAATTCCCGGACTCGAATCCCCCAATGGAAGTGTCTTCGCTCCTTCCGAGAATGGCGTGGAGTACGCCGATGTTGTGGAAGAGGAAGATGAGCGCCAGCCTGTTCTGAAGGGCAAGTACTGGCCTGGTATGGCCATTTTCGACTCCGCCTCTGAGAAGGATCGCCGCAGACGCAACCAGCGCAAGGACGCATCGGTCCTCCAGAAGATGCAGCGCTCTTCTGCGTCCATCCGGACCACCATGATGGTTCTCGACTCGAACTTCGACCATAGCTCGGATCGGGACGTTTATGATGAACCTTCCTGCGACGAGGCAACCCCGGTGAGCCTCCCTGGTCTTTCTTCCCGTCAATTGAATCGGCCCAACTGACATCTCTTCAGTCCAAGAAGCCGAGCAGTGCCGCCAAGCGCAAGTACACGCCTAGGAAGAGCAAGGGGGGCACCAAGGCGAAGAACACGTCCCGCGTCAAGCCGGAGCCGCGCACTCCTCGTGCCGCCCGGACTAACAACCTCATCGCGCCGCAGACTAGTGGCCCCCGTAGGGCCACGCGCGGTAGTGCTGCGCGAGCGCAGGCCGAAATTGCTCGCATGGCACAGAACGAACTCGAGGATCGATTCGAGGACCCTGCCGACTCCGACAACGAGTCCCTGCGTCCGGCTCTGAAGAGATCCGCCTCCGACGCCTCCCAGGACCGCGACACTTCTGCCCGTCCCTCCACTGCCGGCATCTCCAGCGATGGCAATGTCAGCCTCAGCAACAACGACGTGTTCCAGGACCCTGATGTCGGATCAGCCGGTGAGTGGCCTTCCCTTGTATGAGGCTTGGCCAGGCAGCTTGCTGACATTGGCAAAGCCGCCATGAACCATGCGCTCGGAGGCCATGGCCACGCAAGGTTCAGTCAAGGTTTCCAGATCCACTCCCCCACGGTATATTGACAATCCCCGATCGCAGATTCCCCCGCCGAAACCGCGTACCCCTCCAAGCCCTTTCCCGAAACGGCCCCCCGATCGCGAGCCCGAACATTTCCTCTCCGACCCCGTCCTCCAAGCCCATGCCACTTTCGTTCACAGGAAAGGAGAATAACAGTGTTTTCAAGCAGGGAATGATGGGTCAGCATGGCCAGAATATGGGCGGCCAAGGTATGATGTACTCCAACATGGGCATGCAAGGCATGCCTCGCACCGTCTGGAACGGCAACGTGGGCGGCCAGAACCCATACGGCTACGGCTACCAGAGCGCATTCCCGGATCCCATGATGTTCGGATCAGGCGCCGGTGCCCACCCGCCCTCCAACCTCATGCAGCCCCAGCTCAACGGCATGTATCATGACGATCTCCAGCACAACATGTTCCAACCCCATGCGGCCGTCAACGATGGTCAGCACTGGCAGCACAACGGCAACGATCTCGCCGGCAACCATGGTGGTCAGGGCCTTGCTTCTCTCGGTCCCAACTGGATGGGCCACGCGTCTGGCGCTTCGGGCTATGACGATGATCAGCAGACAGTTCACTACCACGACAACTAAGCTTTTCTGGTGTTTCCAGCCAACGTTCATCAGTCAAGGGCTTGGTCCTTGAGACCAGACCGAGGATTTCGACACCCGGCTTCTCATCGCCACACCTTTGCCTCTCGAGCATCACGCCCGATTGGCGTATAGCACTCTTTCTTTTCTTTTCTTTTCTTTTCTTTTCCTTTGATTTTTGTTGTAAGCTGCCACCACCTCTCCTCGCCGCACCGTCTCCAGGAAGCTAACTTTGGCTCGCAGTTTTGGCCGCCCGACCCCAAGAATCCCGATTTCCATTGATTCAGAATCAAGTATACTTCCGAGAGGCACCTCGTCACTGTCATCTCACCATGGGAGTGATTGGATCCCTTCGGGCGAGGGGAGGTTCCGTGATGGGAGACGGGGTTATGGGGCTGGCGGGCTTGGAGTTTTAGGGCATAGCACAAGGGTTGTGCTCACATTATCGGTCACCATCATACCGCAGAAAGGCTATGGGGCATCGAACAGAGGAGGACATCACATGTTGATTGATGGACAGGTAGACCGACTCGAGTTGGCATCCACATCCTCATTTAAGACATGTTGATAGGTAGCCTAAATTGCAGAGTCTGACCACGAGACTCAAGTTCTTGATCACCGGTGGTGTCACATTCTTTCGCTCTCCCAAATCCAACTTGACAATGAACAGTGCTTGATGTCTGGAAAATAGGGGCATGTCGGCTTCTATAAGGCCCGTGCGTCATAGATCCATGTGCCGAGGTGGGGGAGTTGGGGAGCTCTGCAACCTCTCAACGCGTTGCAAGGGTTCAAGACGCGCTTGCCACTTCTCGGCGCGACCGCCAGCAACCTTCACCTTGCCCCAGCATCGGGAGTGCCGCATGACGACCTCGCGCCGCTTTCATCAGTCCCAGCATCGATTTCGAACAGGGACAGACTGGGTCTTCCCAATCCGACAATGGCACCCCCGAAGAAGCAGCTGTCTCTGACCAGCTTCTTCCAACCCAAGACAGTGAACGGACTGGCTGCTCGATTGCAGCAGTCACAGACCCCGACACCACCCAAACGGCCACTCGAGGAAGATGCAGACGCAGCAAACAACGGACCAGAAAAAGTCCTGAAAAGAACCAAGGCATCGGAGGAGAAGGGCAAAGAGTCAATCGCCGCGAGCACCGAGCAAACTACGAGTACAACGACAATTCCGTCATCACGAACCCATCGATACGCATACGGAGAGGCCGGCGGAGATGCTTCCGCAGGCGCTGAAGACGGGGAGGATGCCGATGAAGCGGCGAAAAAACGAAAAGAGGAGCTGCACAAGAAATTCGTCAAGAAGCTGGGCCATCCCGATGCCATGCTGCGCCGGCGCCGGTGGGACGCACCCCCGGAAGATGCGGCTGGGGCCGGCGAGGACGAAGATGGCGAGGACGGGGAGGAGGAAGAGCCCGCGCCTCCGCCTACAAAACCGACGAAGAAAGGAGGCGCTCGAGCAAACAAGAAGCTGACGCCAATGGAGATACAATTCCTCGACATCAAGAGAAAGCACATGGACACGGTCCTGATCGTCGAGGTGGGATACAAGTTCCGGTTCTTTGGAGAAGACGCCCGGACGGCGGCCAAGGAACTGAGCATCGTCTGCATCCCCGGCAAGTTCAGATACGACGAGCACCCGTCAGAGGCGCACATGGACAAGTTTGCATCGGCAAGCATCCCTGTGCACCGTCTTCCAGTCCACGCGAAGCGACTCGTGGCTGCTGGCCATAAGGTCGGTGTGGTGAGGCAGATTGAGACGGCAGCCCTGAAGAAGGCGGGCGACAACAAGAACACGCCCTTCGTCCGCAAGCTCACCAACGTGTACACCAAGGGCACGTACATTGACGAGAACGGAGACCTGGACTCCCAGAACGACACTGGCGCTCCTGCCGGGGGCTATCTCCTGTGTATTACAGAGACGCCGTCCAAGGGCCAAGGCACGGATGAAAAGGTTGACGTTGGCATTGTGGCCGTACAACCGGCGACTGGCGACATCATCTACGATACTTTCGAAGACGGTTTCATGCGAAGCGAGATAGAGACTCGGCTGCTGCACATCTCTCCCTGCGAGTTCGTCATCGTCGGCGATCTGACCAAGGGCACCGACAAGATGATACAGCACCTGGCGGGAAGCAGCACCAACGTCTTTGGCGACAGGAGTCGTGTGGAACGTGTTCCAAAATCCAAGACTATGGCCGCCGAGGCTTTCTCTCATGTCACGCAGTTTTACGCGGACAAACTGAAGGATGAGGCCAGAGCCCCGTCAGCCGACGATGGTCGCGCAGGTCTGCTGCTTGACAAGGCCGTGCATTTGCCCGAGTCTGTCATCATCTGCCTCTCTGCCATGATCACGCACCTCAAGGAATATGGACTTGAACACATCTTCGACCTGACCAAGTACTTTCAGAGCTTCACCACCCGGCAGCACATGCTCGTTAATGGCTCGACTCTCGAAAGTCTTGAAGTGTACCGCAACTCGACCGACCACGCCGAACGCGGGAGTCTTTTCTGGGCTCTCAACAAGACGTTGACACGTTTCGGCCAGCGCCTATTCCGCAAATGGGTCGGCAGGCCACTGCTCGACAAAGAGCAACTAGAGGCGCGTGTGGCTGCTGTTGAGGAGCTTCTCGAACATAGGTCAAGTCCTAGGGTCGACAAGATTGAACATCTTCTGGCCAACATCAGGCTGGATCTCGAGCGCAGCCTCATTCGCATCTATTATGGCAAGTGCACGCGTCCTGAGCTTCTATCGGTTCTGCAAACGCTGCAGCGCATTGCGACGGAGTATGCGACGGTCAAATCAGCCGATCAGACTGGCTTCAAGTCGGCCCTTTTGAGCAGCGCAGTCCTCTCGTTGCCGAATATCCTCGACAAAGTCATATCGTACTTGGACCGCATCAATCCCGAGGCGGCCCGCAAGGACGACCGGTACAACTTCTTCCGCGAGTCGGAGGAGAACGAAGATATTGAGGACCACAAAATGGGCATCGTGTCTGTGGAAGCAGATCTTGATGTCCATCGCACCGAGGCCGCGTCGAAGCTCGGTCGCCAGAAGCCCGTCGACTACGTAACTGTTTCTGGCATCGAATATCTCATCGAGGTTCTCAACACGGATCTGAAGAGGGTGCCAGCATCGTGGGCCAAGATTTCTGGCACGAGGAAACTGTCGCGCTTCCACACTCCCGAGGCTGTGCGCCTTCTTGCGGAGCGGGACCAACACCGCGAGGCTCTCGCAGCTGCCTGCGACGCTGCTTTCGCCGGCCTGCTGCGATCTATTTCAGAGGAGGCATACCAGCCTCTTCGCGATGCTGTGGCCTCATTGGCAACGCTCGACTGCCTCCTCGGCTTATCCAAGGTTGCCGCTCTCCCGGGATACACCAAGCCCAACTTTCTCCCGTCGACACATGCGCCAAGCATATCCATCACTGCAGGTCGCCATCCGATCGCCGAACATACCTTGCCCGGCGGCTACATACCGTTCACCGCTAGCCTTTCGTCTCCATCGCCGCTGGCATACCTCATCACGGGACCAAACATGGGCGGCAAATCGTCGTTTGTCCGCGCCCTTGCCCTCCTGTGCCTTCTGGCCCAAGTCGGTTCATTTGTGCCGGCCGATTCTCTGACATTGACCTTGGTCGACGGCATCCACGCCCGCATGGGAGCGCGCGACAATCTCTTCACCGGAGAGTCAACATTTGCCCTTGAGTTGTCCGAGACGGCCCGAGTTCTCCGCGCCGCCACCCCTCGCTCGCTTGTTCTGCTCGACGAGCTGGGTCGGGGCACCAGCACACACGACGGCGCCGCCATTGCCCATGCGGTCCTGGACCACATTGTGCGCGACACACGCTGCCTGACTCTCTTCATCACGCACTACCAAAACCTTGCCCGCGTCGCTGCTGGCATCGGCAATGCCGGACTGCTGAATCAAGGCGAGGCCGGCACTACCGGGCCATTGGTCAAGAACGTCCATATGCGATTCACAGCGAGCAAGACTCATGCAGATGAGGATGCCCGAGGTCTCGCCCCGGACACAGAAGTCACAGCTGATGAAGAAATCACCTTCCTGTACGAGGTTGGCGAGGGCGTGGCACATCGGTCTTATGGTCTGAACGTTGCGAGGCTAGCCCGCATCCCTCGGAGGGTCATTGAGGTGGCGGCAACCAAGTCGAGCGAGTTGGAGAAGGACATGCGCATCAGACGTCTCAAAGGAACGGCTGACCTCATGGCTGAGGTTTTCGAAGCGGGAGATTCGGACGCAACAGCTGATCAGCTGGAGCATCTCATCTCGAGCATCGAGCAGTTGTAATTTTCAGATAGAGCGTGGAGTTCTGGTTTGTAGAATAGGCACCGATTGTTGAATTGTCTGGTCTGTCTCGGCACATCTGTGATGCGTTGTCTGGGTGCGAGGAGGAGCAAGCGCGTGCGAGCCACGAAAACACGTGATGTTCAAACACCCCAATTGGCTGGTTACCGATCGCAATCCCGGTGAGGATGACGGAACTTGTTCGCGCCTTACAAATCCGATGACAACCGGGCGAAAGAAAAAAGTGGACTGAGCCGATCTCGACATCACCCTCGACATCCCCGGTGTTCCGACAGACATTATCTTCCCTTCTCAACCTCCAACTGCTTGAGATCGATCGCCATGTCTACCGCCGCAGCTACCATTCGTATGCGACCCGTCTCCCGTCCGCAGCGCGGCTTCAATGGCTGACAATGTTCCTCCAGCTTCGCTCAACACCCCGGCGGCCGCGCCGGCGCAGGAGAACAAGCCCAAGGTGACTACCCATGCGCCGCACCTTCAACCCCGTCGCACGAGTCTGGAAGCTTACTGACGCTGATGGAAACAGCCCTGCTGCGTATGCAAGGAGGAAAAGAGCAAGCGCGACGAGTGCATGCTCTTCTCAAACTCCAACGACCCCGCCAAGGACTGCCGCTCCACGATCCAGCAGTACAAGGACTGCATGAAGGGCTTCGGCTTCGAGGTGTAATACGGTGGAAAGACCTGGCGCGCAAACGAGCCGGGGGTATGGGACGAATAAGACGATGTACTACCAGCACCGACGACGGAAAGACGTCACGGATAGACGGCGTTTGCATACGACACCTCGATTGATACGCAGCGCTAATGTTGCCCCCTATTGGGACCAATTCCCCTCACAAGACCTTCACTCCTAGACCGTAACAGCGTGTCGAGACTCTGGGCGTTCCCACTGTAGGATCACATGTGCTCAACCGAGCCCATCTCCATTCCGTCGCTTCTCTGCCCAGTCCTTGCCCCTTTCTGTTCCACGCTGGTCGCTTACTCGGATCTAGCCGGTTGTGCTGTCGTCCTTGAAGTTGCAGTCGATACCAGCCTGCTTGGCCTCCTCGGCAAGGCCGGTGAGGGAGGCGTCCAGGCGCTGGGCGAGCTCGGCCATCTGCTCCTGGTACTCACGGCACGCGGTGCGGAGCTCATTCTCGATAGCCCAGCGCTTGTCGGCGAGATGGCAGTACTGGGCCATGACCTCAAGATCGCGACTGAGCCTGCGCGCGAGGGTCAGCACTGTCTTGCGGTGCGTCAGGGGCGAAGCGATTACTCACATGACCTCGCGCTTGTGCTTCTCGAATTCCTCGAACTGGAGCTCAATGACCCTGACTCTCATTCCATGGATGGTCGCGGTCTCGTATTGGTCTGCCGCGTAGAGCTTCTTGATCTGGTTTGAAAGCGTCAGCGATGAGAAGTTGATATTGCAATGAGGTTCGCTAACCTTCGCAGCCCTCTGCATGTAGAAGTCCTTCACTTGCTCCATGGCACCGGCGCTCATCGCAGATTCGGTGTTGGTGTTTGGTTGGCTTTTGCCGTTGTTGGGGTCCATGGCAGAAGGCATGTTGCCTTCTGGGATGAGGTTATTGACTTTTGGGGATGGGTGGTGGGATGTGCGGCTGGTGATGCGGCTTTGCCGGCTGACGATGCGGCTTGTGAGCTTGGACGCGGGGCTCAAGGGTTGTTGTTTGGCAGCCTGTGGCTCTCAAAAAAAGACGGGAAGGATTTTGTTGCCATTGACGCGGGAGCGGTCTTGTAGCTTGAAGGAAGGTGTGGTGCCGCTCCTGCTGTCACTGCCAACCACATTCAAAATGAAGTCGAGAAGTTTGGAACAGCTGTTTTGGTAGTGTCAGTGATGATCAAAATGAAATGATAGTCTCCATATCTACTACAGGCTCTCTGCTTTCATTCTGTCCAGCAATTATCTTCTTCAAAAGTCTTCAGGGGGCCTCTGTGGCTCCCCTCATAGGATCTCATGGCATCGGCTTCGGTGAGAATCTCGGTGAGTGGTCGGTGAAGCGATGTGGCACGTGCTTCACCACAAAGCGCACGGGCCTTCTCACCCACCAGACCCCACTGAATTTTTTCTCGATAGCCATCTGGGAATTCTTATCGCCTCCAGAGACATGCCTCTTGATTGACGCTGTCGCATTCAAGGGTAGAACACCCACACACTTCCACGATGGGCCTCGCCGAGATCAAGTTGTACGTAGAGGCTGGAAGTCTCTGTTTGTCTGAGCAACTACTGACATGGTTTTTCCAGTCGTCGCAAGATCGACAAGGACCCGAACAACACGAAATGGCTTCGCGACGAAAGCTCCTTCGGCCAAAAAATCCTGCGAGCCCAGGGATGGGAGCCCGGCCAGTACCTCGGTGCTAAGGATGCCGCCCAAGCCGAACACTACACAGCAGCCAACGCCTCCTTCGTGCGAGTCTCCCTCAAGGACGACATGCTCGGTCTGGGCTTCAAGCAGTCCAAGGATGAGCAGGTCACGGGCATGAACGCCTTCCAAGACATGCTGGCACGACTCAACGGCAAGACGGAAGAACTGGCAAAAGCAAAGGAGGCTCAGGTTGCCGTGCAGACGACACTCTACTGCGACAGCAAGTTTGGCCCAATGCGATTCGTCAGGGGTGGCTGGCTCGTGGGCGATACGTTGCAGGAAAGTCCCGCGGCGAAGCTGAAGGCTGCTGAGGACGCCAAGACCGAATCGAAGAAGCGCAAGGTGGAGGATGTCTCCGACTCGGACTCTTCCAGCGAGGACGAGAAGGCCAGGAAGAAGCGCAGGAAGGAGGAGCGCAAGGCTGCCAAGAAGCTCAAGGCCAAGTCCGGCTCCAACACCCCCGCAGACAAGAGCGACGAGACGGACGCATCTGAAAAGGACAAGAAGAAGAAGTCCAAGTCAAAGAAGGACAGCGCCGCTACGACAGAGGATGAGACGGACGCCAAGTCCAAGTCGAAGAAGTCAAAGAAGAGCAAGCGGGATGCCGACTCAACAGATTCGGACGCCGAGAAGGCGGCCAAGAAGGAGAAGAAGAGGCTCAAGAAGGAGCAGAAGCGGGCGGAGAAGGCCTCATCCACATCCACACCCTCCGCCACAGGGACGTCAACACCAGCGGCGGCGAAGTCGGGAACCTCAACACCTATCCTGAGGGGCCATCACGCCGTGCGGTCCAAGTGGATCAAGTCGAAGAGCATGGCCACGTTGGATGATGCGGCACTGAACCAGGTAAGACTCGCTGCTCGATGTCTAATGCGTACACGGTTACTGACGACTGCCCTAGATTTTCATGATCAAAGCGCCTGCTGCATGAGCGTAGATCCTTGTAGACAAATAGATATACCCCTTGAGCATTCCACGTATCAGCAAGTCAGCTTGCGACACAACTCTTGTTCCAGTGCCTTGCCTTCGGGCATCTTATGCAAATGCTCGCCGCCCATGGCATTCTAGAATGCCCGCCTGAGTAATTCAGCATGGCCGCTAGTCCTAGATAGGCATAGAGCGGGGTAGCTCGTGCCTGCCCGCCTGGCGACAGCGACCTCCAAACGCCCCCCGCCCTGTTGCCCAGGCGTTACTGGTTGAACTCGCTGCCTTTCGTCCCTCGCGTCAACCTCATCGATTTGCCGACCGGATTCTGCATCGGACCCCAAATCCTAGAGAACTACACTCTACCAATCCTCACATCGGTCACCATGTCGGCCTCAATCATCAAGATAGAGTCCAAGGCCCAGTTTGACAAGCTGGTCAAGGACACGCCCATTGTCATCGCCGACTGTAAGTCCAGTACCCCACGCAGTGCCCCGAAATGTCTTCTTCCCAGGCTGACCAACCCTGGGTGACAGTCTACGCCGACTGGTGCGGTCCTTGCAAGGCCATCGCACCGCTGTTCCAGAAGCTCGCCGAGTCTGCCGCCAACGTCGAGTCTGTCGCCTTCGTCAAGATCGACACCGATGCCCTCAAGGATATTGCCGCCCAACACCAGGTGACCGCCCTCCCGACCTTCATGGTCTTCAAGGATGGCAAGGTCCTTGAGAAGATCCAGGGCGCCGACCCCAACAAGCTGAGGCAGACGGTCATGAGGCTGGCCGGCGAGCTGATGACTGGAGGCGGTGCTTCGTCTAGCGGCGCAGCTGCCGGGTCGTCCAGCGGAGGCTCTGGTGGTGGTTCGTGGAGGGGCGCCGAGCTGCCTCGCGGCTACGGCGATGTTACCGACCAGATCGAGATCAAGGGCTGCGAGCTCCTCAACGCGGATGACGACAACGGCAATGTCCGAGTGCTCTTCGAGGCTTCCAAGCCCAGCGCGCTCAGCGGCAAGGAGGGAGCCAACGACTTTGTCGAGAGCGGCTCGGATGACCAGCTGCTGCTCTTCACGCCTTTCTCGTCCATGATCAAGCTCCACACGCTTCAGGTAAGTTGCACTCTGTACCCTGCCTGCTGTCCAGTCATGTGCTAATCACCCGCTATCCAGCTCACGTCCCTGCCGCCCAAGGATGACGACGACGCGCCGATGCGCCCCGGCACCATCCACCTCTACACAAACAAGCCGCACAACCTCGACTTTGCCGAGGCCGACGACACGCCCCCTACGCAAGCTTTTACTCTGACCGAGGCCGACTGGAACGCCGACGGCACCGCCAACATCAGCCTGCGCTTTGTCAAGTTCCAGAATATCCACAGCCTGATTATTTACGTCACTGCCGGCGACGGCGATGGCGAAAAGGTCCGTCTCGACAGGGTGCGCCTGATTGGCGAGTCGGGTGAGAAGCGTGAGATGGGCAAGCTGGAGAAGATTGGCGATGAGCCTGGCGAGTAAATGTGTCGTCTCAGTGACGACGGCGGCCTGGTGATGGTAGATGCTGCATGCGATCAAATAGCCAGCGAGGAAACATGATGGCGAGCTAGCACTTTGGGCCCGGACTGGCCAGGACCAGCGAGGTGATAGACGAGGTAATGAAAAGAGCATTCACAAGGCCCTTCAACCGTCTCTCGCATCATGTCCACGAGAATTGAGGCGCAGGATCTGACTAGGCGCATGTCACGAAGTCCCGTTGTCTGTCTCCCCGTGATGGAGGAAGCCAACTCTAACCGATCTGGACGCCGCATCAAATCCTCGAGTGCATGCGAACGACACTCGTTATGACTGGATCAACGATGGCAAATCGTTGCCTGCATCGAGATATCAAGTCCCCCAGATCCCACACATCACATTGGAAAGGCGATAGTCTGTCCGACACTCACAAATCGCGACCCGGGTCCCCTCCCCGAAGGAAGGAGCACAAAGTAGGTCCGAGTCGCAATTGAGAGAGAAGCCGGCCTGCAATTTTGATTCTTCTGGGGCACAACTGACGCTAAATGTTTGACAAATCCACGGGGTTCAGGATCTTAGCAACACGGGAATGTTCATGTTGTGCCAGCCGCACGAAGAAGAAAAGAAGAAAAAGAAGACTGAAAACGAGGTCGCGGTGATTTTTTTTTGTAGTCGCGCCGACGGCCTGGAGTGGGGCGGATGATCTGGGTCGGCAAATCAATTCGCCGGTTTTGCTCGGGCCAGGGCTGAGTCAGCTTCAACAGGTCCCGACGAGGTTGGCCTCTGGTCACGGTGTGTGTCCCCTGAAGATCCAGCAGGGGTGAAAAGGGGCTCCCGCATCGTCACCGCCACAGTGGACGTGATGACAGTCGCGATGTCGGCCACATCGGTGGCTCAGAACAGTCTCTCCCGGATTTCTCGCCTCAGTCAATGGCATTTGTGACCCTTCGAGACTGTCTAAAATTCATGTCCGTAACGTATTCTCGGTAATCTCTGCATCCACTGCTCACATCTCTGCGAGAATGGACCATTCAAAACACCCTGTTGAGAGGAAAGCCATTTTCTATGCTATTTTGCATCATAAATACTCGGACGATACAGGAAAGTACCCTGAGAGTCTAGCACAAACACCACATTCGTCTGGGTCTGTTGCTTTCGCTGCTCGCTCGTCTCCTCCAACGGTCAACTGTGTTTCGCCGACGCTGAATTGAAGTTTGGCAACGGATACGGACCAATAACGGCAATGAAGAGCCCCGAAGCGTTCAAGCTCTACTGCCGCGTGAACAAGCATCTTGTGCTTGAGGTACAAGGCATGCGCCTGTCAATGGTGCAAGATCTGTGAAGACGAGGACTTCCAGCAGGGCTGGTCCTTCATTGCAGCACTTGCGACCAGAACATCAGCCAAGCAGACGAGCTGCCAGATGTGCCGATGGATCTTCCGTTGCTGGAGTTCCTGCAGTTCCTGTCCCTGGATTGCCGGTGTCCTGCCAAAAGCTTCCGAGTCATGACGGGGTCGTGGCGCGCCGCACTGAGCGCACATTAGTCTAATGATTCAATGTAAAAAAGGTCAAAAAGACCCCCTCCGGGCACCCTGCTATGCAAGGATCCGAAGGGGTAGAAAATCCCACGATGTTTGGGGATTTTGCTGGGCCTGGGAATTGAACCCAGGTATAGGGCCGCCGGTGGCGGGGGGTTGTTTAATGGTGTCTGTTCCACTGACTTAACCAGCTCGGCCACCGGCGGCCCCGTTGGAATAGGCAGGAAGGGACAGCACCTTTCAGGCAGGTACACGCACAGGCCGGCAGGCACGTACATGGCGGTACCTAGACAGGAGACAGACAACGACGCCGTGGACCTGCTGCTCGAGAGGGGCAACCCGCGCAAGTACTACGCATGAGAGAACGGAGAAAGTCGAAGAAATAAGGCCGCTGGGCTGGGATATTCAGTACAAACGCACAGCACTTCCTTCGCTGTCTCTAGTACCTCTGCAATCCAATCAACATCACTCAAGAGCTGGCGCACGCACACAACGCCCAAGAGAACCCCGCCGTCAAGCTTGCCGGCCTTCTTCTCGCATACTGGCCCATCCTCATTGCGATGATGGTGACTCTCGTCCTCCTCATTGTGATGACGGTGACTCAAGTTCTCCTCGTGCGCTGATGCCGCATGCGCTCTCTTCGGCCTGACCTTGGTACGTCGCGACCACCTATCCGCCCACTCTCCTGCGTTGTCGAACTTCCCCCGGCCGCAACCACCCAGCAAGACGGCACCACAGGACAGCAGAGTTGAGCAACAGCAGGACGAAGTTAAGCCATAGAAGGACGCGCCCAACAAGCTCATACAAGACGAGTTCGACACCGAATTTGCCCGTGGCCCGCCAATTATTTTGGAGATGCCTCAGCGAAACGGAAGTATCGTTTGGGGCTTAAAGACAGCCGAGTCCGGGCACGATGTCCAACATCCGTGAGGCCGCGACTGAAGCGAGCCCTGACGTACTCAAGTTGCTGCAACTCTCAGGGCACATCTACGACCTACCCAGCTTTGAGCAGCCTTGCCCGTCAAGACTCTCAGCCTAAACTCTCGTTTCGTGATGAACACGTTGATGCAAACTAAATCATCCCTGATCGTGTTGATCCTACTACAAAGCACGAAAGTAGGGATGGTTTCACAAGAGTTACGTAACAAAGCCTGACAACGACATCAGTCTCAAGCCGGCAAACAGTCTCCAGACAGCTAGAACATTCCGCAGATCAACATCAATACAGGACATGTCAAGAGTTATTCCATTAAGAATCAGCCAAAGAAGTCCCGAGAAGTCATACAGGGGGTCACGGAATCAGATCATCGTCAACCATGGTCATTAGAGGGCCGCAGCCCGTGCCAAGCAGGCATCTCGTAGCTACTCAAACAAAACCAAACGCCCACTCCCACAAAGCAAAGCGTTCAAACGGGCTTAAAAGCCCGCGCCGAAGCGCGAAAGCGCGGTGGTGATCTGAAGCTCGGACATGGGCGTGCCGAGCCAAGCCCAGTCCGGGCTCTGCACCTCTCCCGTGGCGATGTAATGCCACAGCATTTCCCGCCACGGGAGGTACTCCTCCTTCATCTCGAACCACAGGGGCACCATGATGGGCCCCATGTACTTGCCCCGGAGGATCCAGGGCACCATGACCGCGACGAGGCGAGCGACCAGCACCCGCATGGGCCGCTGCGCCTCTTGGTGCCCCTTCTCCTTAAAGGCGATGCGGACGAGGTCCCGAAGCGCCTCCTCGCATTGGGAGAACTCCCAGTAGGCCAGCTGGTAGGTGGCGTAGCTGCCTCTGGTCTGCTTCTCGGCGGACTCGACAATCTTCCGCAGGTTGCGGGCGTTGTACCCCTGCTGGCGGTTGCACTCGAACGCGCACGCGAGCAGGAAGCAGTGATAGTTGACCCACGCCGGCGACATGTGGTAGAAGAGGTCGTCCTTGGGGAGCTCGCAGCCGGGAGTTGCTTGGGTTGGTCAGCATGAGTTGGAGGGAGTCCGAGTAGAGAATGTGGACTTGCTGTGGTGGTACATAAAGTCAAAGACCTTTCGGATCATGGCAATTGGCCAGGTGCCCATGAACATGCTGACGGGAGAGCCATCCTGTGGAGGGTCAGTATGGGTACAGGAAACTGTGTCAAGGAGAACGGGACACTACTCACGTCGTTGGGAAGAGGCATGATGCGAGCCATGTAGCCCGAGTCCTTGAGAATGACTTCGCGATGGTAGCGCACCTCTTGAATACCCTTGAGATGATGCTTCGTGAACAGAACGACATCAGCGCAATCATTTTCGGCATTCATAAGTCTAGGGCGACTGATTAGCGGAGGAAGGGTTGCGCGATCATCTGGCGACTTACTCCTGGGCGCGCTTGCGATCTTCCATGGCCTCAACATGGCCTTTGAGAACGGCGCAACGCTCGTCGTAGTTGAGACCCGAGGTGTGAGGCCAGTCTTGTTCGTCATCGGGAACAGCCGAGTAGGTGGTGCTGCCGAGGCGAGAGACGACATCTTGGGATGAAGGACCGCCGATGTTCGAGTCGGAAATGGTGAGTTGACGAAGCACATCTCCGGCGCGGATAGGGAGGGTGGGGGTCTTGTTGGGATCTCCTCTGATGAAGTCGCTAGGGGTGATGGTCTTGTCTGAGTCTTGTGAAGAAGAGCTGAAGCGAGGCTGGCCGGGTCCGAAGATGTATGTGGACGCGCTGCCAACAGGTTCGAAGATGTCCGCAGTCTTGTCGGCATCGTGCTCGATATATCTCTCTTTTCCCTTGCCCTTGAAGTCGGTGGTAGTCTTGCGTGATGGAGACGAATCGGTAGACTGGGAGAGCTCGCAACGGTTGGTCATCAGGTCATCCTGAGGATGAGTATTGCAGGTGGAAAGTCTGTCGCGGGTGATGGAGAAGTTCTTGACAGTGATGGGGAAGTTCTGAACAGTGATTGGCGTTTCGTCTCGGCGGGCAGTCTTGGGAGAGCCCATTGTGCCAGGCATGCGGGACTTGGACTTGACTGTGTCGACCAGAAGACTGTCTTGGATGGAAGCGGAATAGTTGGTTGACTTGCAGGAGGTAGCAGGGAGCGAGACTTTGGGGCTGTGAGTGCTCTCGGAGGGAGAAGACGCGGTGGAAGAAGATTGGAAGGGCAGAGCGGCTCCGTCAAACTGATGCCTCTTGACAGGGCTGCCGCCAAGCTGGCTGTTGTTGTCTGAGACGCGGTGCTTCTGGGCTGTCTGGTCATCAAAAGACTGCAGGTGAGGAGCAATTGCAGCAGTGGTGGGATGAGTAGTGACGGATGGGGCAGCTTTTTTGAGTGTCTCTGGATGTCGTTTGTCCATGTTGAAGACGAAAGCGCGGTGCTGGGCATGTTGGTTGTCGGAAAGATGCTCAGATGCAGTGGTAAGAGTGTCCTCGGAATTGTCCATGGTGGAGAACATGGTGACGACGGGGGAGAGGGAGAAGGTAGGCATTTTGGGCGAAGCCTGAACCTTGCTTGCGTGGGTCTCCATCTTGTTGCTGTTGTTGCCTCCTTCCTCGTCACTGGCAGAAGGAGATGAGTCGTCAAGCTGGGAAGAAAGGTCAGAAGAGGCAAGGCGGAAAGTGGATGAAGAAAGAGAAGGAGGGCAGAGGGAATAATGACTTGTTGTTGTTGTCTTTGTTGCGGATGGTGGGATTATGGGATGGAAGAGTGGCTGTAGTGGGTAAAGAGAGAAGATGTGAGGAAGGAGCGGAAGTTCAGGGGAGTGATTCAGCTTGGAAGAGAAGGTTCCGGATGCCAAAGGGCAAAGAGTTTGCGTACCAGGTGTGCGGGATTCGTCGACCATGAGAATTTGACCCCCGCCTCGAGCTCAGCCTCTGTGACCTCTATCCCCGGGGAATGAGGCCCCTCGATGGGGCTCTCGCAGTGATAGCTGTTGCCACTGTCAATATCCCCGGGGGGTTCAGGCTCTGGTCTCGGCGACGACTCAGCAACCCGCCTCTCTGGGTATGCTGCGATTTTTGCCCATGATTTGGCCTGCATTATGGGCACGGGGTGGGTTGGCTTTGGTGTCTGTTTTGTACTTGCAGAATGGGATCAAAGATCGAATGTCCGGTTGCTTGCAAACAATCACTTTACGGGAGAAGGAGGTTTACCCTTCTCGCTTAATGAATCAGTTCGTGGGCTCTATCTACAAAGCCGAGGGCAGCCACGCTAACTGAAGTGCCTGCCATATTTCCTGAGGCGACGAGGCCAGCAGTAGGAAGCGGATGCGAGCACGGCCTTCATGTCGCGCGGTTCCCTCCCAAACTCTGTTAGGGCAGAGCGGTTTAAGGGTCGGCGACGAGCGAGCAAACGAAGGAGGCAGGTTGCCAGAGGGCCAGCCTCAACTGGGCCCGGTAGGGTAGGGAGTTGATGAGTACTGGGCGAAAGAACAAAGTGCCCGGGAAGTTGCAGACCTTTATATGGAGCTAAAGAATTCAAGTAGGCATTTTGCTTCTTGTTTGTGGCTGGGATCAAGCAGCCCATCACAGTGTTTTCCGACATCGAGACTCTGTTGTCATCTAGCTTGATGTGGAAGCACCGAGCAAATACTGCCCCCTCACGAGGAAGGAACAATCACGACAGTGGAATCAAGGAGCGTGTGGGATACTGTTGTCATTCATTCATGACATCTACCGATTGCTACCTGGTTCGCCGACCATGCAAAGAACTGTATCAAAAAGCAAACCTATGGTGCTATCCCTTTAACGCCGACGCTGGTTCATGTGCCAATCCGCAGTCCGCAATCCGTAATCCGCAGTGTGCAATCCGCAAATCCGCAGTCCGCAGTGTGCAATCCGCAATTGTTCCTTCCAGGCTCCTAAAACATCCTCGCGGAGCGGATGAGATCCATGCCATTAAGGCGCGGAATGCGTGCGATATCCAGGCGACGCTCGATCATGTACTCCTCCCAAACATCCATGACCGTGCCATGCAACTCGCCCCAGGTAATAGGGCCATCGGGCAAGTTGCGGGAGGGCGGGAAGGCATGGTTCCCGATGATGTCATCCTCCTTGAGGACCTGGATGTTGGTCCTGGTGAGGGTGGAGGGATGGCGGTAGGTGAAGCGAGAGTCCTGGTCGTAGAGCATGACGATCTCGCGACAGCTGCGGCAGGTGGTCAGGATGAGCTCCAGGATGCCGGCAGCGTTTGGCTCGGACTTAAACTGGGCCTGTCCAAAGGCGAGACGCTGGATGCGAGAGAGATCCACAGAGTGGAAGTAGGGATGAGCAAGAAGGTCTGTAGTGATCTTGACAATGTCGCTGGTGTGGTTGAGCCCTGCGGACAGAAACGAATCAGTAGATGCCTTTGGGGAAGGAAGGCGCGGATGAATCACGTACAGTATCCGCGACGCTTAGTGCCGTAGAGACCAAACTCGAAGCCACCAATCTCGGCGGAGGCGGCACGAGCCTCACGGCAGGCCATGCGGGCCTTGGGAGCGGCATAAACCATTCCGAAGCGAACGGCGGGCGGGTCGGGACGAGGAACAGGAACAGGCACCTGAGGAATGAGGCCGGGCGCACCACCAGCGACAAGGGCCGCGGCGTTCTGCTGCTGGGCCAAATATGGCTGGACCGGGACTTGGTGAGGGTTGTTGATGTTGGTCGGGACGTGGACACCACCAGTTACTCCAATAGTGAAGGTGATGTTGTTCAAAGCGCCGGGACCGTAGGCGCGGTGAGGGGGATCGAAGAAGGGCTCAAAGAGCCTCTCGGAGGGCATGGCGGCCTTCCAGATGTTCATCCGAAGCTCGAGGGGCAGCTTGGGAAAGAACTCAAAGGTGTTGCCACCTCCACCCTGACGGAAAGAGTTGCTGACGCCGGTGACATTGAGGACATTGGTTAGCTGACCGGGCTCCATGCTGGTGGTGCCGGGGCGACTCATGACCAGAACCTGACGAGTGTCTAACTGAAGAATTAGTTCATGACAATGAAGACAAGCCGAAAGATTCAAAGAATTGACTGGACATACTGGCTTGGATGTGGTTGATGTCCTGGGCCTTGCGGTGGCTGGCAGTGAGGGAGCTGATCTCCTTCTTCTGGGCAGCGACCTCCTGCTTCAGGTCGGCGATGGTAGTAGCCAGGGTCTTGAGGATGCTGGTCAGATCGTCAGACTGATTGTCTGCATTAGTCGCCATCCTGGCAAAGGGTAGAGATGCCAAAGAGGATGAATGGAGATGTGGATGGTGACAACCGATGAGGGTTGGTGAGGGGGGGTGTTTGTTTGACAACGCGACGCCAGTGACAGCCCTGTGGAGGGGGAATTTGAAGGGGAGTGAAGGTAGAAAGAGGGCAAGGGCGCTAAAAGGGCGAACGGCACAGGCCGCTAGCACCGTACCTGGCTTAGCGCCATCGGGATGTGTGGCCCGAGCGTGTAGATCTGCCTGGGGCGAGGCCTGTACCTTGCAGGAGGTGGGCCGTGAAATGGACCTGGACTGCAGGCTCGGAGTGTTTCCAGGCTAACTGGGCTGCAGGGCATGCTATGTTGATGATGGGCATCTGTTGTGATGCCAGACGATGGATGAGCCTCGAGAATGGTCGAAGGTGATGAGAACTGACAGCAAGGATGACTGACGGGACTGACAGTAACGAGGGCTGTGCTTGAAAAGTCCCCAAAGGCTCTCTGGAACGAATCGATGGACCGACATACACTGGTCTGCTTCTGAAGATGTTTCATTTCCAATGCACTCTGTCTGGTTGCTTCACTGCTAGACTGCCTGTGATGTGTGGTTTGTGATAACCACGACGAGACATGTTACTCTCTCATGATTGGGATTCAATCTGGCCTCCTTGCTGGGGATCGTCGACATTGAAGGGCACCTTCATCGTCTTTTCAGCCTTCTGCGGACTACTTTTGGTGCTTGAGATCATTTAAAACCGGGTTGCAAATCTGCCTGTCCTTCAAGGTATATGATATGGCGGGCGAATAGACCTGGGCCCTCGGGAAAGAGATCCTGGAGCACACTTTTGGGCAATTTCTGAGATTCTGGCTCCCGGTTGCACCGTCTTTCACATATGTTCTGTTGCGAATTTATTGTGGTGATCATTCCCAATTAGCTGTGTAAAGGTAGTCCCCAGGCAGTCAACACCATTGCCAGCCATCTTTCTGCTGGCTGACTGCCATGATGAGGCCTCAAAATCTCATCGCAGGCCATAAAATGAGCCTCATGCCCACCGGTCACTCGCCAAGGCACTGAAAACTTCATGATACCTATTGTGACGAAGACTCGAAGTTGAGTACCTGCCGCAATCCAATATCAGGCACCTGACTATGGGCAGTTAAGGTACGTTCGGGAAGTTGCTCTATTCAATCTCAGACTTGGATTCCAATTCGTAAAGTGGCAGGCACAGATTGACCTACAAAAGGAGGAAAGCAGGGAATTTCCAGCCCTTCCAATTCCAACAACTCTCCTTCCTCCGCAGTTCCGAACAGCTCAGACATCAGCCTCACTTCCCCACAACACTGCAGTCGGGGTTCGGAACAGCGTCGGCAAGATGACCAGACCTAAGAAGCGTCGGACGACAGCGGCAGAGAACCTGATGCGCCTTGCGAAATCTCGACGTCGTTTGCGTGCCCAGCGCGCCATCAACGCTACACTGGAGAAGAGAAACGACCAGCGTCATGAAATGACTCAACAGCATCAACAGCTTCTTTTGGCGGTCGTGGCAGCCCTCGACAAGAATACCACGCAAGCAAAGGAAGTGCCAGAGGTAATTAACAGCGTCATCAATACCATCAACGGCTGCAAGGAAGGTATCTTTCCTTCACCGAGTCGCTCTCAAGCTCTCGTACTAACCCAAAATCTAGACGCAGCCATGCCCCGTTCGGGTGGTCCTATCGGCTTCAACAAGCTCCCTCTTGAGCTACGACTGATGATATGGGAATTGGCGCTGCCTGATCGGCGGGTGTTTGAACCTCGTTTGAGGGAGATGACAGACCCTTGGGAACACATAGCGGTTTACCTTCAGCAAGGCTACCCTCCTCCTGTCATTCGTGGAGTTTGCAAAGAGGCCTGGCAAGTCACCGAAACCCACGGCTGCTTTTGCTTTGGCCTTACTGGCCACGCCCATTTTGGCTTCTGGTTCAATCCTTCGAAAGACTTGGTATTCATGAGTCGGTCTTCCGAGGAAGAGGAAACTTGCGATCTCGAAGACTACGAGAATGACTACATCGCCGTTGTAAAATCCAGTGGCGCTCGACATTTGGCTTGGAGCTCCTGGATGATCCATAACAGTCCTTCAGATATTGCAGAGGTATTGAAAGGGCTGCCCGGATGCGAGACGATCACAGCGGTTGTCGAAGCCGTGACCATGGAAGACGGCACCAACGTCAAGGCGATGTACCCGTTGGATGACGAGGATACCACAACGATGTGCGTGGCCGCGTCCAAGTCCAGGGGATCAGTCATGAGCTGGGCAGAAGAGAGAAAATACATTCTCAGGAAGTTGAGGAAATTCACCGGTTTGGGCGACAAGTTGCCTCGCTTGGAGGGCTTGGAGGTGGTGCGATCCAAGCAAGTGCACATGCGGGACAAGGAATGCAGGTGGTAGTTATTTGTGGCGGAGCTGGGCAGGGAGACGGATCTTGGGAGAGGCACTGCAAGAAGGACTTGAAATTGGCAAGAGGGTTTCATTTCTTGAGAACTCGAATAAAATCTCAGGGCTGGGTTCAAGCAAAGGGTAGGATGGATACTCAATTGAAGGAATCGGACCACCGGCAGTGCGATTGACCCATGTCGAGCTTGGGCCCCCCTGCATGTGAAGACGTGGAAGCTGATAGCAGGAGGCTGGGCGTCTGTGGCCAGGGATCCTGGCGGTGGCCTGCACCTAAATGACCCCAGCTGACTGGAAAATTCGTCTCCTGGACAGTCGTAAATACGCCCTACGCGCTCTGCTCTCCACGGCGTGGTTCATGTCTCGACCGCTGACAATCCAAAGACGACTGGGAGAGCAGACTCAGGACGAGCCAGCCACTGGAACACTGGGCGACCCCACTTTTTTTGAGCTCCTGCCACAGCAATGTCGCGGTACCCGATGGACGACCCAAACGACATGCCTGACTACGGCCGCGTCGAAAGGGCAACCAGTCTGACGAGGCGACGTCCAGGGCAAGTTGGAAGGTCACTATCACCGACCAGACAGCCATCCCGGTCTAGGTACGGCAACGAGGCGCCTGCCGCTCGGTACTTTGCTTCCAAGCCGGTCAGGCCTGTTGGCCAACGTCAGGCCCCTTCTGTGGACGACGAAGACCGCGAGCTCGACATTGATATTGGCAACTTCCGCCCGCGTCGCCTGTCGCGTGAGCACAGACAATACGATGAGTACGACAGAAACCCTCGGATCATTCGTGCCGAGCGACCCGCCTACTTGAGGCCGACTCTCGAGGAGGACGAGGATCACGAAGATTTCGCATCCAAGGTCGCGACCTTCAAGCTGCCGGGCCTCTCCTTGACCCAGCTATCCGACACTACTGGATCCATCGACGAGGAAAGAGAAGCCGCTTCGAAGCCGTCGAAAGCTATCAACGTGTATCAGTCGCAGTACACTGGCGATGGGGTCATGGAGGGGCTGCATTCAGCCAACCTTACCGTTCGACACGACTCCCAAGGGTCGCATCAGGGAAAGTCTCCTTGTCTTTTCCGATGGCTGTAGGTCGAAAACCCCAAGCACCCCTGCCAGACATCGGGCTGACCCGAGCAGACACATTCAACAAGACATCATGAACCTTGACGGCTTGACCGTGAGTAGAGCCCCTCAACCCATGGCCAGGCCCTCCCCTAACAGCCCCAGGATCAAATTCTCCAACTGCCGGGAATCCCACCCACAGACCACGCCGCCATTCTCAAGCTCGTCTACGAAGTCAAGAAGAACTATTCCAAGCCCGTGTGGACATCCAAGCACACCACCGTCCGCCACATGGCCCCTTCCTTCCGTCAGGTCCCACTGCGAGCCACCCGCCGGTACACAGCGAACCAAGACCAGAGCCAGAGCCAGGACGTCCAGACCCATGCCACGTGGATCAGCATACCATACCTAGCTCTTGCACGATACAGCGGCCTCGAAGCATCTGCAGACCCCGCGTCTTATCCGACTGAGACCCTCCTGCAGTCGTCCTACGCCCGCGTCGCTCGTAAGCGGGACATGGCCCAGGTTGTGCGCCAGGTCAGCATTGGAGACGAGTCATCATGCTTCCACATTCCCCAGCTGTGGTCCATCATCGTCGGGGACTCCCTTCTTGTCACCTGCGGCGTCATGTCGCAGGCAGAGCTTCGCGGAGACGTGCCTGAGCCAGCCAAAGGTGTGCCCATGCACAAATCTGTCACCATCGTGTCAGAGCCGCCGAAGGAGACAAGCGATGGCGTGCGTTTCATGGTCTACTATGAGGGCTCTCTGGCTTGGACTATCCCGGCCAAGGAGTGCGACACATACTTCTCCTTCATTTGCCGCTTCAAGGAGTTCTGGCCGCGCCTGGTACGCTTCTACTACAACGACCATCGGCTGCTTGACAGCCGTTCATGGGAGAGGGTACAGCATGACATCAAGTTTTCGAAAAAGGACATTGTCCTGACCATGCAGATAAGGTGAGCCGCGACCATCCCCGAGACTCGAGGCACCAGACTAACGATCAACAGTGCTCCAGCAAAACTGGCATCCACCAGCCGCCTCAAGGAGGGCTTCCCAAGTGTTCGACATGTTCCTCCCAGATCCCCACGCCCCGAAGGCCGTGCTCCTGGGAAACCCCCAGAAGCTTCGGAAAAGAAGCCGGAGAAGCAAGAATTTCCTTTCCGTCCCCGCGAAGACAAAGAATTCCACGTCTTTGCCTGGGTAGGTGGTGAGAACCAGACGACCAGACATTCGCATGAGGAAATTGGAAATTACATGAACGAGATCAACGACTTCTTCATGAGCAGCGCCAACAGCTCCTGGGATCGACTATACTCCAAGTCCAGCTCGGCCCTGCACTCGGCCGTGTACTCGCAGCTTGTCCACCAGCAGCAAGATCTGGATCGGGAGACGGAGGATCGTGAGGAGTTGGAAGAGATGCACGCTGAGAGGGTCCGATTGTATACAGCGGCGGAAACTCTGCACAACTTCTTCCTCCCACCCCAATTTGAGGGGGCTGTAAGCAGCAAGTACTGGGGCGCCATCAAGAAGCTCGTCTCGGTACGTCAAAAGCATCTCTCTGGTAAGAAACTGAAGCTGACATGGAACAGAACTACCAGCCAGATGAGTACCGTCGTGGTGGCAGGGTAGAGCGGGCAGAGCAGCGGAGTCGAATGCATCCGTCCCTGTCGTTGATCCTCTGGACTTTCAGGCAGCATATCCCAGCCATCACTGCCCTCAACGAACTGCTCAGCTCGTCCACGGACAAAGACCAGGCCAGCCTGCAGATCCCCGACGACCTGGTCCAGACCTGGATATTGATCGTCATGTCGCTGGTGGGAGAGACCTGCAGCACTCACGGCAACTGGTCTAACAAGCTCGATGATGCCATGGAAAAACTGCGATCAGGCATCGCACGGCTGGTGGCCTCTCTCGCGAGCCCCAGTCTCAACGAGAGTGCCGTGGTGCTCCCTCTGGACCTTGTCGTCCTCATGCTACCTCGTCTTCTTTCAGATGCGAACGGCCAGTACCCCGGATACAGCCAGATCTACTCGAGCTACCTCCAAGAGCTGGTATGTTGCGGGTCATATGTGCACACTTCTGCCACTTGCTTACAGTTCTCTAGGAAGCCGAGATCATGGGCATGAAGTCGGATATTTCATACCAGAACCGTATCAACCTCGCCCAGCAGGAGATCGCCGTGGTGCAAAAGACAGTCGAGGCGCAAAAGGCTGTTATAAGATGGGTCATCTCGGCGAAGAACAAGGCGTCTCGTGCGGCTGGCGGTCAGGGAAAGTCTGCTGCCTACGAAAGGATTGTCGAACGCAGTCGTCCAATGGACGACGATGCACTCGACCATGATCCTGTGATGGATTTCGAGGACGTGCCAAGGCTGTCGCCGACGGACCCGCGCGGGCTGCGCAGCCTGCTGCTTCGCGAGTGCGCCAACATCCTTCGGGGCAACTCGCAGGACTTTTCCGAGTATCAGAGCCAGGCAGGCTCCCTGGAACAGATGGTAAGTTGAGGCGGACGACCCCTCCTCGGTCTCAGACCCCTAACTGACACGTCTCTAGAACGCCAACAAGGTGTCCATTACCAAGGACAGACAGGAACAACTGATTTACGCCTTCACGGTGGTCACGATCATTTTCCTGCCCCTCGGCACGGTCTCGAGCATCTTTGGCATGAACACGGCCGATATCAGGGACATGGAACTTGGCCAATGGGCGTTCTGGGCGACAGCCATTCCGGTCTCAGTGGTCGTCATCCTTGCAGGCCTGCACATGGTCGGTGGCTTTGAACAGATGGCGACGTGGGCAGCCAAGAAGGTCAGGGGCGGCGACGAGGACATGCTCGAAGACCGGCCGCCGCCGCCTTACAAGCGACACGTCGACGATGGAGTCGTCGAAGTCATGCCGTACTCCTCCGGGACGGCGCCGCAGGTCCGGAGCCGGAGGATACAGACCAGGAGGGCGTACGACTAGTGGTACAAGTGCAACGGCTGGTCATCTCATCGTCCATGCATGAAAGCCAGGCTGGGACGACGACGACAATGGCAACGTCCAAGGATGTAACGACTAGCGGCATGGGGTCTCGATGGTCAGAACGCCGCCGCGGACTTCGGGATCGAGTGGCTCCAAATCGCCAGAAAATACATGACTTGCGGGGAGGGAGAAAAAAAGAAAGAAAAGAAAACCACCGTTGCAGGACGACTCGGACGCCTCGTCATCGGGCTTCCACATGCTATGCCACATCACCCAACGAGACAGGCTCAGCCCTGCAAGCTGTGCTGTGCGTGCTGTATCCAGGGTCCGTCCGAGCGCCCCTCTTCCCAGCCTCTCGGGGCTTTAACGGGGGGCGCTGAGGGACGGCCCAGCCGGGGGACGGGAGATCGCTTCGTCAGGCCCTCCCTGAGCCTCCTTTTTGCTTTACCGACTCGTCCTTGGACGGATCAGCGGCAACATTCCTGTCTTTGGAAATACAACAAAGTGCGAGCCGGCGGTTGGGGCGGGGATGCTGCCCGACATTTGTCTTGCATCGTCCTGCCTCCACGATGGGCAGAGAGTGAGACGGGATGCAGGGAAACCCCTGGCAGTTCCCGAATGCTAGCCGACTTTTGTTCCCGCCCTGCCAGTGCTGAGTGGCTGGGCACCGCCAAGGTGCCATCCCAGGGCCTCGACTCCCGAATCCTGCTTTTGGGCGTCATCGCAAGTGCGTCATCGGGTCGAAGGCAGCCATGCACAATCAACCCTCTCTTCTCCCCTTTTTTCCACATGCCGAACCGGGATATCCATCGTCGAATAGTTGGAATTACGACCCAGAACCAGTCTTTAGACTCAGAAAGCCAAAACGTGCCGTCCCCTCCCACCCTTCTTTGTTCGGTAGTCGAGGCGGAGCACCCAACAATCTGACACCCCGCCGTCTCCTCCCCCCTTCTGATGGTCGTCGCCTGACCTGACCCTTTTTATCTATTTATCACCCCGTCACCCGACAGCGATCGACAAATCCAGACCAGACCAGACCAGACGATCCAAGTCCCACAACCTCTGAAGCAACTCACTCGAACATCTCAACCTCATACATCCTTCGGAAGACACGAGACGACAAGACTTTATCAGCCGCAGTCTTCCCCGCCATCCCATCGACGTACGTCATCAGCTGGACGTCCGCATCCGTCGACTCCAGTTCCACAAGGTGTAGGCCATCGCACAGCGCACTCAGACCACAAGAGGAAGACAGAAGAGATCCTGCAAGGACCCGTCTGCTCCCGCACCTCTGCACTACAACACCGCTTGAGACGATCCAGCCGTCCAAATGGGTGCGTGTGAGATCCTAGTCACGAAGGAAGCAGAACACCACAACTGACATGTCCCTGACAGCGTACTCCCACCATCACCACCACAGCAGCTCGACGAAGAAGCGCCTCTATCTCGAGGAGCCGACTCGCGACCGTGCCACCATCCGCACGCGCAAGACGACAATCATCCCACCCCCTCCTCCTCCTCCCATCGTCATCCCCGCGCCGCCACCACCTCCTCCCGTCATCATCGAGCCTCCTCCTCCTCCGCCCATCTGCATCCCCGAACCTCCGCCACCACCGCCCATCCTCCCGCCCATCATCTATGAGCCCGAGCCGCCCATTGAAGTCATCGCCGTCGACGTCGATCCCACCGAGAGACGCCGCCGTCGCCGCTCGCGCTCTCACTCGCGCCACACGAAGGAGGTCTACATTGAGCGCGAGAAGCTCATCCCCATTCGTGTTCCCGTCCCGGTGCCCGTCCCCGTGCGCCAGGAGCCTCAGCACGAGACGTTCCGATACATTGATGCCCCGCGCCGTCCCTCGCCGCCGCGCATCATGCCTGCTCCGGAGCGAGAGGACGAGCGCATGAGGATTCGCATCCAGGACCGGCGGAGGGAGAGGGAGTACTATGACGACTACCGGTGAAGCACAGGTTGGTTATCCTCTATCGGAGAGGAAGCAGCTTCGTTTCTCTTGTACATGGTCTTTTCTTTGGGATATACGGCGCGGGACACTGATCTGAGCGAATACTGGACGATAATCAAGGAATGGGAAGGGCGCTCTTGTTAAGCAGACATATATAACATGTCTTGTATGATGAATGAATATGATAATCCTTGCTATATACCTCCTCTTTTCTCCGCCGCTGCGACACTTTGGGAATATCTCCGCCGCTCTCGGCAGACTTCGAAACCTGTAATCGCACGACTTGCGCCCGCTGTCCTCATCACCAGGACGTCATGACCTGATGCCAGCCATCTTCAATCAAACAAGCCCTCTTCTTCTCCAGGGCCTCGTCAGAGCATCGACCCTCGCCCATTGACAAATACGACCCGGCCTGGCCGTCTGATTGCCCTTGCCGAGACCCGTCATCTCAACTGCCCTCCCTCCACCCCGCCGTCACAGCTCCCACCCCAGGCAAGCCCCCTCATCGTGACAGCCCGCCCGTTGCGCAAAACACACCCATCGGGCTAGCCATCGGGGGTGCGCGCGCGTGAGATGTTTCCGTCTTCGTCCGTGTCAAAGCAAATCTCGTCAGATGTCCAGACCGTCCGTGCCTCTCCCTCCCCCCCTCTCCGTGCGGAGCAAAGCGTCAGACAAGAGCCTGGGCGTCGTTGGATCGCCCAAGTCAGCAGATCAGGCCCGAGGGCCGTCTGAAACACACTCGCGACGACCAGTCGAAGACCGTCTCCGGCTTCTCGGCAGCACATTGACAAGGACAAGGCACACCCGCCTTTTCAGCCCTCTCGGAGACCCTCCATCAGCCTTTCACGGAGGTGAGGTGAGGTCCTGCGTGGCGGCATTCATCGGCCACCGCCTGTCTCACCGGCCCGGGGGTGATCCGTCCTCGTCCTGCACTTCGAGAAGGGCATCACACGGACAATTTTGCCACATTGCGTGGCGCAGAACGAGCATCATGACCTGAATTCGTGATGATATGTTTGTTTGATGTGCAGTCCCCCGGCACCGGCTCCGGTCGGTCGGTCACCCCAGCTTTTTCGACGTCCTGCAAGGCTTTTGGGCATACGGGCACAAGCCTCGTCCCTGCATGCCGGCTTGTCGCGCCACGAGATCCCGAAGGCAGTCCGCCTTGACGGCCAAGTCCCTGAGAGCAGGCACGGCTGCCAGATAAAGTTTGCCCCGAGTCGCTGCATCGGGCCATTTCGAGATCTGACGGGCGCACAGAGTCTCGCCGGCCGTATGGGATATTCTTGGTCCCTGAAAGGACCGGATGGCGTCTCGGCTTGGGGACCGTAAACAGACCGCTGGGGGAGTTTGACCATGGGACGTCGACCTCATCAGACGAGGAGGGGCGGCTGGAACGTTTCCAGAGGGGCCAGTGCTCGGGCCGGGGTCATGCAAAGCCGGGTCGCCCTTCGGGACGGAAACTCTTCTGTGCAAAAAGTCAGGTCATTTCTGGGGGAGAGGCTGCGTCGTCTCAAGGAACTTTCCGTTTCGATAAAGCAACATCGACTGTGTCCAGATTGGCCGACGGCTCGTGCCGGGTTGCTCTGAAAACCGAGGGGTCTGTCTGACCCTCCTGAAAGCTCAGGGAGGCCCAAACAACAAGAGGCTCCAGACGGGGCCGGTGGTCCTAGGAGGCGCTAGGCGGATCATAATCATCAAACAACATGTTGCCGAGATTGAACACTCTCGGTCTTTGACCTTCGTGACGGACAGATTGGAGGACCCACACATGATCGTCAGGGTCTGGGGTCCTTGGGAGGTTTTCCAATTTCACTTGATGTCGATGGGGTTTGGCCTCTCGACGATTGAAGACCGGTTCTTGGAGGCGATGCCCCAGGCCCGACAGTGTCAATGTCGTGCATTAGGCGGTGGCCGGATAACGTGGTGCTGGGGCCCCGGCTGCGCTTGATCCGGGAGCCTAACGTCTTGATAGGAAGCCAAGAGCGCGGCGGCATGGCTGGTAGGTCTCCATAGTCAGGGGCAAGACGCATAACATGTCTCTCTGTGTGGTGTGTTCTTTGTGACTTGGGCCACTAGAGAGAGCTTTGGCCATTCCCAAAGCGCATTTTGCGTAATGAGGAGCAACACCAGGGGATCAGGTGGCTGCAGGAAACTGCAGGTGGCCCACGGACATTGCGGGCAAAGTCTGGAAGTGAAATGGTCCGAATAGTGGCGGACCAGATCGGGTCACCGGGGGGAATAACTGGCACTGCGCCAAGCGGGCTGTCTCTGAGCAAGGGAACCACGGTTGGTATCGAAAACACCATCGGCAGTGGAGTTCCCATGGATGTGAAGCAAATAGGGGGATCCGGCAGGGGCCTTGGCCGTCACTCCCGTCACACCGCCCTTTTTAGTCTCTGCGAGGCGGGTGCTGAACATGGAGTATCGGCAGGTGATTGGCCCGCCCCTGAAAACCGAGGCCGCCTTCCAACCGGCCGAGTGGGTGTGCGGCGTGTGTCGCGGGATGGATGCATCTTTGGCGTGATTTGGAATTGGCAATGGCTGTTTGTTTGCTTGGGGGATATCTGGTTCAGCCGAATGTCAGCATGAGCGATTTCAGAAGGCTGCCTGAGTGCAAATGCTGAGCAGGACGAGTCGCAAGTCATCTATTTCCGGTACCGGTGGTCGGGGAAGATCCGAAGATGCGACGAAGTTGTGCTTTCCTGTTGATGCTTATCCACCCTTCACACACTGCACCTCTTAGTGCACATGCATGTGTCCCACGGCGTTGGATCGCTCCCCGCGCGCTCGAACCACGGTTGCTGAACTTGTCGTGGCACATCTGGCATGTACTTGAAGACAGTAGTGACCTGGGCTGAACGGGCTGAAGGATGGATCAGAGACCAAAGCCAGCCACAGTCGGAGCCGGAGATGCATGCCCGACTGGGTCACAAGGACGGAGACGCCTGGGCTCAAACAGGTCCGGCGGGAGAGGAATGCTGCACTGCACTGCACGAGGTGGTCACGATCCAACGACCATTACGGCAAGCTTGGCTGCTGGCCTGCAGCAGGCCCGCCAGCCCCTTTGGACTGCGTTGGTCCGTGTGAGATAAGGTGGTGCAGATGTCGGTACTTTCCCCCCTTTCCCACGACGGAGAGCATGCAAGCTGACGGAGCTCTGTCCTGGGCGCGGACTCCCCGAGGTAGTGACATATCGCGGTAAGGTGCAGTTTCGGTAGGGGTAAGCTGCAGGAACAGATGCTCCCTGCAGGGGGCGGACCAGGGCGTCTGGGGGCGTGACCCCGCCGAGCTGCAAGTGGTCTCAGTGGCTGGCAAGAAGACGAAGAGGAGGCTTGATGTAGCAGCTAGTCTGCCTGCTGCTGTGTTGGAGGGCTGGAGGAGCTGGAGTCGTGTGTGGCGCGTCTGGCGCCCTTTCGAGCAGGCTGTGAGGTTTGGAGTATCAGTGCGTCCTGGATGTACCTACCGGTACCGGGATTGTGGGTGTCGTCCTGTCATCTCGAGCCAGCCGTGAGATCCGTCCGAGACTCCGCTTGGCCGGTCCAATCCTAGCCAAAGCTTCCCTGCTTCCCTCGAGCTCCTGCCGGGTCCTGAAGGAATGCGATGAGGAAGTGATATGGCCACCTGAGTGTCTGGGGGCTCGTCGACAGGGAGGCCTGAAGTGCGAGGCAGGACAAGACAAACCAAGACAAGCAGGGCAAGCAAGCAAGCAAGCTCCCCCTCCTTTCTCTGTTTCCCCCTCTGCCCCCCCACGAACCAGCCATCTGCCCAGCCTGCCAACCCTGGGCTGAAGGAGTGTCGACGCATGCCTGGTACGGTACCGTTTGAGCTTGGCTCGAAGGGGCAAGCGGCGAATCGGAGACAGGGGCGGTGATTGGGACCAAGGCGTGGGGATGATCCTGGGGCGCTCGATTTAATTAAGCATTCTTTGAACACTACCAGTCCAGTGGCCCTGAAGCATGCCGGAGGGCGACGATCCCAGGAATGGGTGGACGGCTCGGGAGGGGTGCGGTGCGTGAGCGGGCGGCTGACGACGGACTGTAAATATTTGTACTATACGAGGAGACTAGGGAGTTGGAGGGGGGAGGAGCAGACTCAGCAGAGTGAGAAAGCCGCGTATTATCTGACGACACGACGACGCCGGCGTCTGTCAGCAGCCATTGTCAGTGGCCCGAAGTTGCCGGTCGAAAGCTGGGTGGCGGAGGAGCTAGGAACTGGAGGCAGAGTGCGAGGCGGAGCTGTGATTTGATGTTAGATGAGGTGCAGTTAAGTGAGGGTGAGGTTCTGGTGGGAAGACGAACGACAAATGCCGACTCTGCACGTGGCCGGCGCAGGTCGATGTCGCAGAGCTGGCAGCAGGTGCATGTCCGGCGCGACTTCCCCGGCTCTCCACTGGACCGCTGGACCACTGCCATTCTGCCAGCAAAGTGCTAGAGGCGCGCGCCAGCGCGGGGACCTGGAGATTAGCAGTTCGGGACCCACGACAACGGACGGTAGCCAGGAAAAAAGCAAAGGATAACTCGTGGTGAGGGAGACCAATGTGCCGCCACCATGTGTAGCTTGACACTGACAGTCTGACAGATGAAGTATCACGACCGTGTGTTGTCGCCTGAAAAGTACTTGGTAGTGCGGTCCGATGAGAAAAAAAGAACCGCGAACTTGAGCCCGCTAGGGCCCCGGGCTCGAATAGCGCTGTCTCCATTTCCCTTTAGCGGGCGACTAGCGGCATGGGGCCCGCGATCCTCAGAGGCTCGGCCGCTGGGAAGAGTGCAGCAATTTGAGAATGGGGAAAGAACGACTCGGAGAGTGGAGGGACATGGACCTCCCACCGGACCAGTCAGTGATGGCTTCAGAGCGCCCGCCCAATCAGCCCAGGCCCAGAACATTACAATCGTCGTGAATCAGGCAAGCGCGCCTCCCAAACCATCCATCGGGAAGGGCAGCTACGGTACCTGACCATTGAGCAAATGCCTTGATTTTTCTTCCATCGCTTCCGAGTCTAGCAGAATTATTTTCTCCTCGCCACTCCCTCATCCGCGTTGCTCCCAAATTCTACCTCTGCATTGCTCGCCGACCCGCCCCAGAAATAGGTATCTAATTTGGGAGTGTGAGACCTCGAAATCTTTCTTCAGCATTCACAACAATAGCGGCCGCCACTCCACTCAATCATCAAGCACGCCCGCTGGAGGCCCCGGTCCCTGCTCTACCTTCCCTGCCTCGGCTCACATATCATCAACGTTGGCAGGCATCTCCCCGGTTCGAGCCGCCCGTTGTGATTGGGTCTCTCTGGCGCATTGTGACTCGGTGCGTTTTTCTCGCTCGTCCGTGGTGTTTCGCTGCGTAGAGCGAGCCAGCGACCTGCCGACCGACCTCCGACCCAGAGCAATCTGTTTTCTTCCAGCCAGAGACGCGAACAAGCCCGGCCCCCATTCAAGAAAAAAAAAAAGACGGGACGGAAAGTGAACGCGCTTCGGCTGCCCAACTCACTGACGACCTATCTGTCCCACGACACGACACACGCACTGCACTACCGCTGCTACACGACACCAGCACGACTCGACCGCTACAGCCCTTTTGCTTCAGCTGTCCGTCCACCGCGCGCACCACACCTCCAAGAATCAGCAGCGATACGGCAGAGACACAGGTACCGACCGGCACCGGCACAGGCCACAGGGTCAAAGTGAACTTGCGCGCGCGGCGCTCCGCTTCCCGAGCTCCTCCGCCTCCTCCTTATTCTCCCATCCTATTCTTCTGCCTGGACTGGGCAGTCCAGACTTTGCAGCGCGTTGCCCTTGTTACATGCGACGTCAATCAGGGTCATTCAGGCGTCTCGAAACGTCACCCGCCTGCCGTGCCACATCAGCAATCGCACCGACCACTCGATTCGAATGATCCCGGACTGGACTGGACTCCTCCCCCTCTAGGCTTACCCCTGGCCCTGTGGAATCCCTCCCCCCTCCCGCGAGACAATAGACAGCACAGCACAGCAGAGGCCCGGCCTCCTGTCCTTTTCCATTCCTGGTCAGCACGTCCGGCAGCAACATCCCATCTTTTTCAAAGCCGCATTGGCGACCATGTCGCAGCATGTGCTCCAGAGTGCCCATGCCGCCGACGCCGCCACCCCAGACTGTCCTCCAGGCCGCCGTCACACTGGCAACTCGTCACCCTCTTCGCCCGCTGCCGCATACTCCAACCCTTCGTCTCCAAGCTTGAGCCCGTCTTCCCCCGTGCTGCTTGACGATAGCCCCGTCACCGGCCGCCTTCTGAACCACGTCGTTGTTTCTCACCCTCTCTCTTCGGATGCCAACCCGTCACGGTCCTACGCCGCCTCTAGGTACGTCCTCTCCTTTACTTTGCACACCGTTACACTCCTCCTTCCCGTCGTGGTATCTGCATCTCATCTTTGAGCCCGTTCCATTCCCTGCCCCCGGCCTCTACGTCTCCGCCAACCTGCGTCCGCCGCCGTTCTCTCGTCACGCTGCCTTCCCTTTCTCGAGCCCTCCCCCTGTAACCCCGGAACCCGGACCAGGGCCCTGTCCAGAGGTGGTCCAGAGAGAGAGCCCGCCCCCGTCCCGACCGAGTTACATCCAAACTCCTTCTCCCCTGCCCGGTCCTGCCCTGTCCTGCCCTGCCTGTCCGTCCCCTTCACCTTGCTCAAGCCAAGACCGAACCAACCGAGATCCACTTCAACTTTCACCTTTCCCACTCTTCTCCTTGCCTGTCCTCTCCTCGCTATTCCTCTTGCCAAACACCATCACAAAACACGGCACCAGCTCCCACGGCCGAACCATCTTGCTTCGCGCTTCCGTTGCATCACCCAGCCCTACCTGTCTGGCGCTTCCGTTGTGCAACGATACCACGAGTCTAGCGCCGCCCGCCGCATCCATCAACGAAACTGACACACCTGTCCGGCCTTGCAGATCAGCGCGGAGACCGATACCTAGCCCCCTCTCCATCGCCTCGGTCGTCTCGCCCTCGACCTACTCTTCCCGACGATTCGACGCCGCCGTCCCGGCCTCCGCTCCCCTGCAGAGACTGCCGACCCCATATAGCCCGGCTTCACCAGTCGACGAGCCCCGTTCGCCCCGGGAAAAGTTGGACGACTTGATTGCCGCAGAAAAGGCCTACTACCAAAGCGACTCGTCTGGAAAGACGACCCCAGAAGGCGTAGCATCAGGGTTGGTACATGAATCATGGCTTGACGCCTCGCAGTCATACCAAGAAGGGGCTGTTGGTCCAGATTCGCTGACATCGTCGCTCGCCAGGTCATCCACGCAGACTACGCCCTCGAATGATACCCGAAGCGTATCCGAACCCCTCATAGCCGCGAAGCCTGTCAAAGGCTTGCCCAAGTCCCTGTCCTCCACCATGGCAGGCTCCAAGGCTGCTTCGCGGGCGGAAGCAGGCAAAGGGGCTGCCCGCACGTCATCCATGGACTCGGCCATCTCCGCTGCCACAAAGTCTCATGGCCACAAGGACTCCCAAGATACCCAATCAAGTCCGGCAGAAATTGCTGGCCTCATCAAGACGGCCGGAAGCCCCGAAGCCGTCATCCAATACCTGCTCAAGGACAAACATTCACAGACGCAGCAAAACTCCCAACTATGGCGCCTCGTCGACAAGCAGCGTGCCATGATCTTGGGCCTGAACAAGGACCTGGAGAGGGCGCTTAAGGACAAGGAAAAGTACCGGAAGAAGCTGAAAGAGGTCATGTCCGTCCCGGAAATCGCCAGGGCTGCAGGCTCTCACGCCCCCGACAGGGCTACAGAGAGGATTGTCCCCAAGGTCGACGTCAGCGCCCCCAGCGGCCGCGCAATTGTTGCTCCCGACTCGCCCAGCCTCGACTCGGACAGCCAGAAGCACTCGCCCATCGACATGGCTATGGCCCCGTACCCAATCACACCTCCCGCAGACCAGCCTCACAACGGCCCCCCGTCAGCCGTTGGCGAACTGCTCGATCCCGCCCACACTATGCCCAAGCCTCACGAACATGCGTACGACCAGTACGACCACGAGGCCGAAGAGAGGGCACGAGACGTGGCGCGACAGGAAGAAGAGGCGCGGCAGATGCAGGATCTGCCGCTCGGTCTTTCTCTGCCACCGTCACGCAGCCTGCCAAGTCAGCCACCGAAGATGCCTCCACCGAGACCTCCAACCGCTCCTCTGGCATCCTCAGACACCACCCCAAAGCCCGACGAGAACCTTGCTCAGTTCCCCTCGCCACCACCCCGGAAGGCTCCTCCAGCCCCCCTGCAGCTGCACCAGGGCAAGGAGTTGATTCTGGACGACGACGAGTCCGACTCGGACTTTGACGACCTCCTGCAAGTCAACGAGGCCAACGAGAATGTGCGCGGCAGGCGGAGGACGCGGGAGGAAGATGAACAGGTCCGCGAGGACATTGCCCAGCAGTTGGCTGAGCGTCGCAGTCTGTCGAAGAAGAGCAGCGCCGGTGCTAGCCCCGCCAACGCCCTGCCAGCGAGCCCACGAGAGGTGCCTGAACAGTACTCCAACTTGAACGTTGGACCGGCCTCCCTTGCCGGGGTCCTCAACGGCGACCAGGTCAAGCAAACAGTCCTGTCCGCACCCAAGATCCCCGCTGGGCTCCCACTCAGCCCTCGCCCCATGGGCGCCGGCCAACAGAGTGCCGCTCCGCTGTCTCCCAGATCCCAGGGAATGCTCCAGTCACCACCACTGTCTCCCCGGCCACCCCGCCAGCCGATTCCGATGCCCCCAGGGACACAGATGACGTCGCCTCCGCCTCAGTCGGCCGCCAGCGAGGCCATGTCGTCTCACAGCTCATCACGCAGGAAGCACAGCGCCTCCGAAGGCTCCCGCATCAGCCCCACGGAACGTAACCGCGTTTACAAGGGCTTCGTGACCGAGGAATACCCCGACCTGCTCCTGCCTCCCAACGCACTGCCATCCATTCAGATTCGCGTGGCATCCTCGCGTATGAAGCCATCAAGGGCCAGCGTGCTATCAATGACACAGTTGGAGGAAGACCCTGTCTTCACCCTGGCAATCTTCTCGCGTTCGGACTCTGGCGAGCTCTGGCGCGTTGAGAAGGACCTTGCATCCTTGGCCAAACTTGACCAGAAACTGAAGCACTGCGCTGCATTCAACACGCGGGCGCCGGACCGGTCGCTCTTCAGCGGCCACGCCCCGGCCAAGCTGGATGCCCGCAGGATCGCCCTGGACCGCTACTTTGAGGAGGTCCTCGACACACCCTTTGACTCGACGACGGCCATGGAGCTCTGCAAGTACCTTTCTTCCTGCACTCTACCCCCGAACTCGGACAGCGCCATCACTCCCGACAGCGTGACGGAGAGGCCATCCACCAAGACCGGACCTGGCGGCCGTCCCTACCGTAGTGGCTACCTCACTAAGCGGGGCAAGAACTTTGGCGGCTGGAAGGCTCGTTTCTTCATGCTCGATGGCCCCCAGCTCAAGTACTATGAGGCCCCAGGCGGCGCCCACCTCGGCACCATCAAGCTGCCTCACGCGCAGATTGGCAAGCAGTCTCACCAAAACGAGCCGCAGACCCCGGCGACTGGAGCCAATGGCGAGGAGCTGGACAACCAGTATCGCCATGCCTTCCTCGTTTTGGAGCCGAAGAAGAAGGACTCGTCCAGCCACGTCAAGCACGTCTTGTGTGCCGAGAGCGACAAGGAGCGAGATCAGTGGGTGGACGCTTTGCTGAAATGGATCGACTACCGGGAACCTGGGGAAGAAGAGGAGCGCCATGCATCGAGCACGCATGACCGTTCGCAAAAGAAGAAGAAGAGCAGCGGTGGCGGCAAGGGCAACGCTCATCATGAACCCTCAGGATCCGACAGCCTCATCGGGGTCAGCTACGATTCGACGTCGCAAGGCAACCTGCCGCAACAAGGTGGTGTCGCGCGGCCCAAGACATCCTCAGGACTGCCCGAACACCCCGACATTGCCCACAACCCCGTTGTTATCTCGGCACCAAAGGACATGCATGTGATCTCCGACTCTTCCAACTGGGGCGGCAGAGGTGGTCTCGCCATTCCTACGATGGAGGAGAAGAAGCAGCGCAAGAGGAGTTTCTTCGGCTTCGGGCCCAAGACGCGGTCTTCCGCTGACGGTCAGGACTCCCTATTTGGCGACAACGGCTCGACATCGTCGACCCCTCCGCAGGGCGGCTACCAGGGACCCGTGCGACAAGCTTTCGGCGCGCCCCTGGCTGACGCTGTGAGGCACAACCCCCCAACCGACGCTCGCGTACCGCTCCCCGCTGTGGTATACCGGTGCATTCAGTACCTGGATGCCAAGAACGCTTCCTTCGAAGAGGGTATCTTCCGTCTGAGCGGATCCAATGTGGTCATCAAGCAGCTCCGCGAGCGCTTCAACACCGAGGGCGACATCAACTTGGTGACCGACGAAGCGTTCTACGACATTCACGCCGTCGCGTCGCTGCTCAAGCTGTACCTGCGCGAGCTGCCCACCACGATCCTGACGAGGGATCTCCATCTGGAGTTCATGTCGGTGACGGAAATGACGAACCCGAAGGACAAGGTCGCTGCGCTGAACACACTGGTTCAGAGGCTGCCCCTGGCCAACGCGACACTGCTCAAGTATCTGATCGCCTTCCTCATCAAGATCATCAACAACGCCGACGTCAACAAGATGACGGTGCGCAACGTCGGCATCGTTTTCTCGCCTACCCTCAACATTCCCGCGCCGGTATTTGCCATGTTCCTCCAGAACTACGAACCCATCTTCGGCATCGAGCCGGAGGAGTACGAGCTTCCATCCCCAACAACCGGGAGCGAGTCCGACAGCCACTCAATCACGGCGGGCATGCAGAGGCCCGGCACGGCGACGGGTCAGAGCCAGTCACCTCACCGCCGGCGCCTTCTTGAGTCTGTCCAGGGTCAGCGAAGGAACGGAGGAACACCCCCACCGCTTCTTCAAGACCTGAACGCAGCCCGCGCCTCGCCACCGCAGAACGTCGCGATGAACCGTCCCATGGCACACGAGACACAGTACATGGCTCAGCAGTCAGCCGGGTTGCGCCCGGCCTACGAGACGAACCTGATGCCGCAGAGCTACGACAACGACTACCGAGGCCAGTCGAACTATGACCAGTCCTACAGCGGCGGCAGCAGCAAGAGGCGTGAGAGCGCCATCTTCAACGGAGGCATGGTTGGCCTCAACCACCAGGGGTCGCGGAGCCGACTTCGTGACGAGACCCGGTTCTAAGCCCGCAAATCGCATTTTGACTCGTTTCTTTTACATATATACCGCACCTTACCAGCCGCACGAGATACCCGGAAGCGACTCGAAGCGACACATTTTCAACGGCGATTCTTTTTTTCACGCAAAGCCTCGGACAGCATCATCCACCGACGAGTAATTCCCATTCATTCGCCCAGCCAGTCTGTGGACAGGCGAGGCTGGAGAGGCTTATTCTTTTGCTTGCATGACAACGGCACTTTTGACGATTCGGAGTTTTGCCTTTTTGGGGTGGTTTCAGGCCAACAAGGTCTGGACTGGGGGAGGGATTGATGAACTTTTGGTTGTTAGAACGTCTCGATACCCATCTCGAGTCACTTGGTCGGCTGGCGTTCTCCCTCAGCAAGGCGTTCCTGGCAGGTTATTCATTTTCTTTCTGAAATGCTTTACGAAGGGTACGGGCCAGAGTATATGAACTGGATAGCGGGGAATCCGAATCGTACACATTCCATCTGCCTTTCTCTGGTGGTGATGCTTTGCTCCATGACATACCTTACCGGACAGGAAGTCGGTTGTGACTCGCTGACATAAGCAGGAATCTGAAGACCGCCGGTTGCGTCGGAACGTCGGCGACTTTATCAGCGCGACAAGAACCTCGATCGGAGCTCCAGCTCTCCGCTGCTCCGTCTTTCCATCCCATCGACACTGCAATCAATCCAACCCTGGCCACGGCGTCCCATCCCCGACCCCCGCGAGAAGCGAACCGCGAACGCGGCCAAGCCCGCAGACCAAAGACGTGACCGACCGACCCCACGACGATGTCGGCAGACGCTAATGCCCTCGACCCTGCCCTCCGCGACCATTCGGACGCCTCTTCCGCTACACCATCACGCCCAGCCACCGATGCAGCAGCTGCTGCTGCCGTCGAGGCGCAACTCCAACAACAGCTCCAACAGCCTGACTCGCCCGACTCGACAAGATCCGACCACCACGGTGCCTCCTACGATGACTCACCACACAATGACGCTTCGGGCCACCCACTTGGCGACGATGCAAAACGCTCGAGAGCTTGCGAGGCATGTCGAGGGCTAAAGGTGCGCTGCGTGCCCGATCCGGAAGACAACGACGGACCTTGTCTGCGGTGCAGAAAGGCGAGGCGGAACTGCGTCGTCACCCAGCCGACACGCAAGCGGCAGAAGAAGACGGATAGCAGGGTGGCCGAGCTGGAGAAGAAGATTGACGCCCTGACGGCGAGTCTGCACGCCCGTGGCACCGGCCCGTCACAACATGGGAACACAACACCCGCTACCGCCGCCTGGGAAGACGTCAGGCCTGGGGAGAAGGAACCACATTCTGCCATGAGGAGGACCAACGACGGCTATGTCATCTACCAGCCAAGATACGAGAATGACTCCGGTCCGGCAACGTCAACCCCCGTCGTGACGGGGCAGAAGAGGAAGCTGGCAGAGCGCGGTAGCGACGGGAGTGCAGAGCCTGAAGCGAGGGGTCCGCCGCCCATTCGTATGGATGAGTCGTATGACGATATTGTGTCAAGGGGCATCTTGACGCACGAGAAGGCTGAGGAGCTCTTTGTGAGGTACAATGGGCCGATGGTTCGTCACCTGCCTGCTGTCATTTTCCCTCCGGGTATGACTGCCGCGGACTTGAGGACTGTCAAGCCTGTGCTCTTCCTGGCTGTTATGGCGGCTGCGTCGGGCGAGACGTCTAGCTTGCAGCGGCAGCTCGTGCGGGAGCTGATGCAGGTGCTGGCTGAGAAGATTGTCATCACTGGCGAGAAGAGCCTCGAGCTCGTGCAGGCGCTGCAGGTCGCAGTCATCTGGTACTGGCCGCCTGAGCACTACGAGGAGCTCAAGTTCTACCAGCTCGTTCACATGGGCGCCGTCATGGCCATCGATTTAGGCCTCGGCCGTCGCCTGCCCGGCAAGAAGTCAGTGCCGTACGGCGTGTATGCCTTCCGGCGCATTTCTCGCCGCACGACCGTGCCGGATCCCACGACTCTTGAGGCACGAAGAGCATGGCTGGCATGTTACTTCCTCTCCTCCAACACGGCCATGGCCCTACAGCGGCCGCTACTTGTGCGATGGACGCGTTTCATGGCTGAGAGCATGGAGATGCTCAAGACGTCACCCGACAACGCACCCACGGACGAGTACTTCTGCGCCCTTGTCTGGACGCACCGCATCTCCGAGGATATTGGCGCGCAGTTCGCCATGGATGACCCAGATGACGCTGTCAACATCAATGAACCTCGCACAATATACGCCCTGCGCAAGTTGGAGCGGGATTTGGAGACGTTTCAAAAGTCCCTGCCCAAGGAACTGATGCAAGACACCCTGAAGATCTCCTTTGGCATCGTGTCCCTCTACATGCATGAGATCGTCCTACACGGCGACACAGGCTCAGACGTCACAGCGACGCAGGCGTCCCAGACGAACGCCACGGGTCCGCCGACCATATTCCGGGACATCATCATGAGCGACCCATCCACCGCAACGACGGCCCACGTCAACGCCATTTCAGCATGTCTGACCAACATCGATACAGTCCTCGAAGCTTTCCTCGGCATGGACATCCCCTCGATCCGATGTCTGCCCGTCTTCAACTTTGTGCGCGTCGCCTACGCACTGGTCGTGCTCATCAAGATCTACTTCTCCGCGAGCCACAAGGACTCGGAGCTCTCGGACATTATCAACAAGGACGAACTGCGTGTGGATTTCTACATCGACAGTCTCCTGCACAAGTTCCGCGGTTCCGCAGCCGAGGACCGCAGCCGGCCGGGCGCAAAGTTCCTCGTCGTTCTCGTCATGCTCAAGGCCTGGTTCGTTAAGCAGGGCCAGCAGGGTAGCGGCGGAGACAGCGGTGCGTCGCCTGCGCCCAAAAGCAGGGACTCGCCGTCGGTGTCGGCAGCTGCGTCTGCGCCTCCAGAAACCCAGCAGCAGCAGCAACACATGGCCAGCACGCCGCTCCACCTCCTCTCGGAAATCGCCACCAACGACCGTAGCAGAGCCCAGACGACACCCTCCAACAGCAACAACAACATCCCATGGGGCTTCAACCTCCGCCAGGCCTCGCAGCAACAACAGCAGCAACCATTCGTCTTCGACGCCAGCGGCGCCGACGCAAGCCTCACAACCCCCAGCCCTGCCGCAGGTGACACAGCAGCAACGCCGAACATGTTCAACAATATACCGCCCCCGTTCTCCAGCGTCCAAGACTTCCACCCCTTCAACGTCAACGACCTCACCCAGACGTTGTCGATGGAGGAACTCGCCTCGAGCCTTGGCCTCGGCAGCGGCGCTGGTCTTCCTGGCGCGGGACCGGGTTTCCTGGGCAGCTACTCATCCACGGGCGTGGTCAACGCTGCGGCGGCTCTGGAGCCGGCTATGGCCCAGGACCCCTGGTTCGGGCAGTGGGGCGATGCGCTCGGCGGGATGCCGCCGCCCGGGAGCGGGCCGACTGGTGGATGGGGTGGCATGCCCCCATTCCAGATGTGAGCCAGGGCGTGTGGACAGACCCAATCCTTCACTATCCCAAGATCTTACTGCTTGACAGTTTATCATGTACATTATCCACGCCTCTTCCATTATGGCTTGGCCTGGGGCGCATTGGTTGATTTTGGGGGGTATACATATGACTACGATGACGGATATGACGATAAGGCTTGGGCCAGGACGCCCCTTGCGCAGTAGCGCATCGCCCCGGCGTCAGCGGAGTTATTCTATACAGTAGAGGGCGGGTACATGTTCTCCTTAGAGTGTTTCTAATAATATCGGAGTGCTCATCGGGCTCCCTCCTCAACATGATGATCACATCCTCACAAAGTTGCATGGTCGTTGAGTGATTCAGACCCTGAAATGCGTAGCGAGACATGGCCCATCAATTTGACTCCCTAGCCTATTCCCTAACAATAAACAAGCCGGGTTCCCTTGGCCTAAAGACTAAAAATGCAAAATCAGGGACAAATTGGGTGGTGTGCTCGCTGATCAGAAGGTGGCGCGGGATATGGGGAGATAGGGGTCTTTCGACATTCCTACGCCCCCCACTCCCACGCCTCAATCATACATGTACCTACTGGCTGAACCCCCCTTGCAGCCAGTGCAGACTCCGAAATTCCAGTTCCTCTCCGTCGTTAAAATCATTTCGTGTAAGACACGACCCCGGGGCCAAACCTCCTGGCCCGTGACAAAGCTTGCTTGTTGCGTCCCCACGCCATTGGATCTGAGGCCTGCCCACAGGCTTCCCGATCGCCCATTCCGAACTCCAAAAAGTATCCCACTCGCTGTAGAATATTGCAAATGGTCTTCAACGCAGCTTTCGCCATGCCAATTCGCGAATAATTCGACCGTAAAGAGGGACGGCGGATGCTCGAGGCCGCTTCCTCAACAAAGGAAAAATAAAAGACAAGAATAAGTCTGATCAAGTGACAGGCAGCAAGACCGGCTGCCGTAAAGCATACCGCCAATGTGTAGCAAATGTTTGTTTTGGGAAAGCCACAAGACTAATCCATGTAAAAGTCGCCCTTGAGGATGCGCTCCTGGAAGGCATCGGGCTTCTGGCGCTGAGGCTCGGGGGCCTTGGGCTTCATGGCCTGGGCAGGTGGGGCGGGCATGTCGGAAACGGACTTGGCTCGGTCGTGAGGGCTGTTCACCGGAAGGCTGGCGCGAGGAGGCGAGGTGGACATGTTGGAGGCGCCGAAGGAGAAGGATGGGCGCTGCCCGGTGACGGAGCTCTCGGCTCGGGACCTAAGCTGCTCGGACCAGTTGAAGCCTTGGTCTGAGCGTGGGGGAGGTGATGCGTCAGAAAGGGTTCTTTGGTTTTGTAGTGTGCTTGCCTGTGGAGCGATGCTTGGACGACGACCGACTGCTGCTGCTGCCGCCGCCGCCGCCGACGCGGACGCCGACGATGCCAGGGCGGCGGCAGCCATGGCGGACGTTGACGTTGCAGTCGACGGTGGCGGGGAGGTGGAGTCTTGTGGTGGCTGTGAGGGGCTCGCACCTGCGGGGAGGCTTCTGGGGTTCACGCTGCCACGTCTGCCGAGGACGGCAGGCGGCTTGGGTGCTGAAGCACGGGAGGGAGCAGATGGGTTATTACCATTTGATCCGGGACTTCCGTTGCCGTTACGGGGCCTCATGGAGGGGGCCCCGAAGCTCATCCTCCGGGTGAAGGGTGTGACGGGAGCAGTGCGGCTGCTCTCTTCCTCGTCAATGGCATTCTCGTCGATCGAGTCGGAGTTTGTGGAGATGCTGCCGCGACGGAAGCTGCTGAAGGCGGCGCCGCTGGTGGTGGTGGGGGAAGTGCCGGCGAGGCCGATGCCGGTGGTGGCGATGGAGAGCCGCCTGCGGTTGGGGTCGGAAGTCTGGAAGTTGACGCCCATGGAGGTCGAGTTGCTGCGGAAGAGGCCCGCGAGGGCCTGTTGGGTAACGGAACCGCGTCGCCTGGGGTTCATGTCGGTCGGGTTGTTCTGATTATCGGTAGACATTGTGGCGAGATAGGAAAAAGACGAGGAACAGAAGAAGGAGGGTGTGCTTTTGTAGGCGACGGGAGATGGTGGTGGTCGTGGTGAGAGCGGATTGCGTGGTTGTTGTGTGCACGTGTAACCGGGTGGTCTGAGTTGAGGGTGGAATCGAAAGGAAAGTCGTTCGAGTGAGGGCGAGGAATGAGGGGCAGTGAAACGCAATGTATTATGTCTGTGAGGAAGATGGACTGATTGAACGGGGGAAAGCAGGCGACAGGCAAAGGTTGTGCGAGGCGTGCCTAATTATAATGCCCCGAAGGAAATTGGCGTCCGACTACGTCTGACACGGTGGCCGATGGCGGGAGGGGGGGTGCGAAGTAGCGCAGCGCGAGAGGAGGCGGTGGGTGTGGGTGGGTGGTGAGTCTTGGTGAGTGTGGTGGTGAGGGGGGGTCGATCAAGGGGGGGGAGGACGTGGAGGGTGCAGAAGACGCTCAAGCTGTGACGCGGGATCGTCCAAGGGCCCTGTACTGGAGGCTGTTGGCGCTGTGGGGACAGAGGACAATCGAAGCTTTTTGGGAATTGGGGTGACGTCTGAGTGCGAGGACAGGGGTTGTTTGAACCTGGAAGGTCAAGTGAAGCGCAGCCCCAGCAGATTGACGGCGCCAGGTGAATCAGCCGGGCTGTCGATCGGGGGGTGAGGATGAAGACCGTGAGGGGGGCGTGGAGACTGGAGATGGAGGCGGACGAGTCGAGAGATTATGCTGCAAGCCGCAATGTGCTGCGCACGAGGTGATGAGTCCAGGCGTCGGTAGGTGAGGTGTGGGGAAGAGGCGGAGGCACGGAGGCACGGAGGCAAAGGTTGGGCAGCGCCCTAGTCGTAGTGTGTTCCCGCTTGGTTGATGCAAAGGTAGCTGGTTGCTTGGGTCCAGAGGCTGAGATGAGAAAGTGGGCGGTGATATGGCAGACCAGAGACAGGCGGGCCAGTATCACGGGCGGTGGTGGTGTGTCTAAGCGAGGTCGGTGGGCGGGGGTAGACACCTGGAAGCTGGGCTGATCGGTGATGAGTGTTTGAGTCGTACAGGCACACTTGACTTGGGGTACGTGAGTGACCTCCTGTAGAGGACTAGGTTGCGTGCGTGCTTGGGTGCGTGCGTGAGGGCGGGGTTGGCGGAGGCAGGGAGGCACACTGCAGACGGACTGCCTGCGGGAAGCTGAGTCGTGGACGACGAGGGATCGCGCAGTTTCGAGTGGAGTTGAGAAGCAGGGCGCCGGAGACGTGAAGATAAGGTAGAGGAAGTAGTACAATTTGCAGCGGAAGGGGCGGGAAAAGGGAAGAGATGAGGTTGAAAAAGGAAAGATAGGTACTTTGGCCGGAATCGTAGGTAGTGGTTGGGGAGAACAAAGGAGACTGGAGGACAGATTGTGACGAGCGAGGTACAGGTGAAGCCAGCCAAGTCCACTCCCAGTAAACCCCGAATACTCGTACCTGTCCAGGTCAGGAAAGAGGAGAGGGTCGCTCTTTCCTCGACCAGCGCAGCGCAGCGCAGCCAGCAAGCACTAAGGTACGTTCCGTCTCATGTGGGTACAATATGAAGCGGACTTCATCTGCGGGGGTGCGAGGTACTGATTCAGGGTTGGCCTCATCCTCATCCTCATCCGGGGAGGGGTTGAGGGGGGATGCAATGCACCCTCTCCGCGGTAAGGTATGGATCTTCTGGGGATCACGTCGCACGCCTTTCGATATCGTCGATGGGAAAGGCATTGAGAGGGGGGCGTTCTGTATCAACATGTGGGGGCGCCCAAGACATCACGCCCCCAAAGACACACTCCGAGCTTGACTGTCTGCTGGTGGTGGTTGGCCTTTTGCGTCCCCTCCAGCAAGTATGAGACCTGTCCCTCCCCCAGCTTGCCCAGGTGGTCCACTGTTAACCACCGGAGGCGACGGCAGGGACACGCCCTAGAAGGAGGCGCTAGCAACGCCCTACCAATCAGAAACGAATCACCGGCACAAGACACGCCAGCTTCCCCGGCCCATTAGCCGCAGCCAGGGTCACAATCCGGTCCGTGCGCGTTTTAGCGCGGAACCCTGGTGGTGGCGACGTCACCCAATCGACTCGTTTTGCGGGGTAATCCAGCGAAACCAGACGGAAGGGGGGGAGCGAAGAAGGAAGGAACACTGAAGGAGGGAAGGAGCAGAAAAAGGGCAGGGAAGGAGGACCACACGCAACGCACGCGGACGACTCACCCTTGGCTTGGCTTGGGGCCTGGGGATCACCAACGCCCACTTCCTTTCTGGCTTCTGCCACTCCCCAACCTGCCCCTGGTTTCCGTCGCCAAGGGGGTTCGCACAAACACCATCCGTCAACCTCAACGCCTCGACAAATTCCACGCGGGGGTTCGGTTCCATGTGCTCAGGGTCCGCGTCAACGCCCGCTTCCCCCGTCAATTCTCGCCTGTGCCAACCCGGCATCAGCCACCTGTCGTTCATGACGGCAAAGAAGACCGATTTCATTAATATGCAAGCCCGTATATTGCACCCTCCCCCTCCTCAGTCCTGTCGCCACCACCTCCAAGCCAGGGAACCAAATGAATCTACCAATCAAAACCCGCCAACCCAACCTCCAACCACCCACCACCACCATTTTCACCACATCGCATCGGTCCTCCGGCTCCCCCATCTCCCATCCCCGTATCAACTCTGCCCGTGTGGCACTGACGAGGACGGATGAGAGAGACGAGGTGCGAGGGGGCGTCTTCGCCAACGAACCATGCAGCCTACCCGCTACACCCCCTTCCGGAGCTGTTTTAGTCACTGGATGCCTGTCTGCGGTACCATGGCCAGCCCAAGCGCGCGCACCACCACCCGCCTTCCCGCTGGCTAAGAGCGCAAGGTCCAATCCCTGCACAGAACTCCCAGCTCGCGATTCCTCGTCGTCGGAAACGGCCTGTCTTTTTCTGCCCAGTCCAGAAAGCCCCGGGTGTCACTCCAAGGGCCTGCCCACGGCGGCTCCCGAAGGTCGAGGTCCCCTTTTATGCACGTTTGATCTGATGAATTAGACTTCCACGTCGCCTCCTTTTGCCTTTCCAAGGACATCACCCGCTACAGACAAACTAACACAGGGGTCGCCGTTGTCAACCTCGGGACGTCTTCGTCTACAATGGCGATTTGTCTTCTTCACCTTCACCGTTCCCAGGCTCTACCAACAGGCTCACTCTGCCAACCTCACCAAGTCTCTCGCTTACTTGGCATGCAGATGCCACGGCGGATGCAGGCTGCTGCTACTCAGCTCTGGGCCGCCCGCACCACCCAATCGCTTTCGAGTCCGGCCACGGGGGCGGCTTGCCAGGGGCTGCGCTGCAGCGACCACGGCCTGCCTGCTCGACGCCAACCACCCCGGAGATCTGGCCCTCCAGGTTGGGATTCCATACAGCAACCGGGGAATCCTGTCAGCACAGCTCCGTGCCCTGCCAGTGGCTACAACGGCGACAGGGGCCTTCCCTCCCCCTTTTCAACGTCAAGATAACCCTCCTCTCTGCATCTGGAAAAGAAGCAAGCCACCAACAAGTCGCCAGTCAGGCTCGCACTTCATGCAAACGACACTTCACCGCTCAATGCGCTGGTGGGCCATCGTCTGAACAACCATGCCCCTCGCCGACAGCTCTCCTTTTCTGTGAGGGGGCTTCCCGTCCTTGACCCCATTTTGTTGACCTCTCCTACCGCATCCCCCCAATCTCAGAGCTCCCTAGCCTCCTGACTCGCTAAGCTCGCGAGTAACGCCCGCTGGGCCTATCTACCCCGCAAACCCGCCCACGATGGCGTCTGTCTGCCGCTGTCTCCAGGTTAGCTCCGACGACACGCTTGGATAACAAGGCACCGAGCAATGAGCACCATGCAGTGTGTGGCCCGCACGCAACCGGGAGGTTGGCGGCCCCAGCGGACGGAGACTGGCTGCCATGTTCTCTTGGGGTGTGCCGCACTTCCGCGGGTGCTACTTGAACAACACATGCTGTTGCTGGGTGCCATGCTGTCAGCACGTGAAGTGGCTGCCTGTCCGGAACCCGCCGTTGAGTCCGGAGCTCGAAATACAGCTCTCGTGGAACCCACAACATCTGTGACCCACGAGCACCTGATCTCCTGCATTGCAATTTGCTTGAGCACCGGGCAGTAGCCTCTGGGCACCCCCGAAGAGAGCCATCACACCATCTTGGCATGTAGGACAGCACGCTACCCCCCGGCACTTGACGGAGCCAACCGCACTTAACTTTCCGAAAACCATCGCAGCCCTGCCAGAGTCCACGAGTCGTTCTCCCGGGACGACCGGGTCAGCTTCCTGAGGGCATGTCAGGCGGTTGCCCTTCGGACGTTTTCGAGCAGCTTGCAGCAGGCGAAACACCGACTGCTTGATCGAGACCTGCATGCAAGGCAGCTCGGGCATATCCTGACTCGGAGACTTCTGTTAACAAGGGTCAAGGGGCATCCGGCACATCCGTTGGGCTTCCTTGATTTTCCTCAGATATCACGATCGATCGAAGAATGTAGTACAGTATTGGGCAGCCGAGGCAACAAGTGTTGCGGCCTGATCATTGTCATTAGGTGTCATAGCTGACATGTCTATTTTCATGCACGGTCCTCTATCCCATCCAGCATCCTCCGAGTCCCCGTATGTCCCCAGTAGGGACCGTTAGGATCCCGGCTCGTCTATTCTTCTTGGCAACCTCGGCCCGTAGACAACGGGCTTACTGGCAGTGAAGAGAGCCATCGGCGTGGGTGTGGCAGTGCTCGTGGTCAGCGTCGGTGCTGGTGGCGGCACCGGCAGCGGCGGCGGTTGTGGCGGCAGCGGTCTCCGTCGCAGTGGCCGTGGCCGTGGTCTCGGCCTCAGCCTCGGGAACCTTGCCAGGGCAGCCGACGCCGGGAGCGGCAATGTCGTACGCCCAGGCGTCGATGGCGAAGTACTGGAGGGCGTCGCTGTCGAGGACAGACTTGGCCGGGTCGCTCTTGGCGAGGTCGAGGACGTCGGCGTAGGTCTCGGCGTAGTGCTCGACCTGCGCGTCGGTGATGAGGGGGACGTGGAGGACGCGGTGGAGCAGGTCGGTGGCCCAGTAGGTGTTCAGGCGAGACTCGGCGACTGTATAGCCCAGGTTGCAGACGGCGGACAGGGGGCGACGGATCTCGTAGGAGAGGTCGCAGATGACTGTCTCCTGTGTGGCGTTGTCGCCGCGCCAGTGGCCGGCCCAGGCTGGGAGGTGTCAGTTGGATGTCTTGGGGGAAGCGAAGCAGAGAACTCACCCTCCTGGGTCGCACAGTTGCGGTCAGGGTCGTCGCAGCGGAAGAGCATGGCGCCCTTGTCGGAGGAGACGATGCGGGAGTACCAGCCGATCGGGCCAGCAACAGAAGCGTTGCCAAAGTACTTGCGAGCCAGCTCGGACTCACTACCCCAGCGGAGCAGGTGGTCGCGAGCGTGGGCGGCAAGCTGGATCGTCTCCTGAAGGCCGGCCTCAAGCTGGTTGCGGAGGGTGGCGTTGCAGGAGGGGTGGATGGGGAAGTCGGCCTTCCAGCCCTCGGCCCAGTTGTAGGCGGTACCTGTGGCGACCTCGGGGTGCGTGTCGACCGTGACGCTGACGGGAACGTCGGTGGCGGCGCGCGGGGCGACCGGCGAGGCGGTGGCCAGGGGCAGGAGCAGCAGGGCTGCGGCGGCGGGCAGGTTGGCGAACATCTTGGCTTTTGTGGTATGGCTGGTCTTTACCTGGAGATATTGTGTCTGAGAGGACGAGGCGAGACGAGGGGTCTGGGAATTATCACCACGAGAGAAAGGCTGCTTGGGCTCTGGAAACCTGAGGGAGGGGGGAGAGGTCAGGAGGAAGGCTGGCGAGGCTGGCCTTTTTATATTACCCTGACCTTTCCTTCACTTGGTCTCCGAGCCAAGTGAATTCTAGAATCAAGGTCCCTACCCGCAGTCAGCTCGCCTCGCCACCCCCACCGCGAAAAATACTACGACCAGCTCATCAAGGCAGGCATGGGCAGGATGGAAAAGGGGATCCTTCGGCCAACGATTCGATATTTTGCCCAAAGAGGGAGGCGATGACGGCCATCGACCCCTCTTTCGATGGTTCTGAGTGGTCAATGGCGCGGTTGCCGGCGGTCTTTGGGCCAAAAAGCAAGGGCAATGCCAAGAGACGGACATGCGATACCTTGATGGTCGCCGGTCAGGCTCTGCATCGCGTGGAGGAAAAGGCTGGGCTGGGGCTACACAGCAGGCGCAGGAGCCGCGGTGCTACTAGAGGGGATGGAGTCCGTGGCCTGGCTGAGTTGTTGGCGGGGAAAAGATGATCATCAGCTTGATGAAGTCAGGAATCCCTGGGGGCAATGACAGCAATGATTCGACGGTGATGGTGTTGGCTGGACAGTTGGACGTTGTTCGGGTTGGTTTTTGTGGGCGGGGCGGCGCCGGCCATCCAGGTGTTTAACTTAACGGCCCCGCTCCGAGGATTCGGGACCGGGGGGATGCGGCCATCAGGGTCCTCGTGGGAGAAGAGGAAATCCCTCGTAGAATTGTTTGCTATGATGCGATCTGGCTGGGTTTTCTTTTGAGTGTGACGGATGCATGTGAGAGGAACATCACCGAGAGAGGAGGTTGGGTTGGGCCATGTGACCCGGGGTAACGGCTCGGTGGCGTGCTGTGATGCGTGACAGGAACGTGGCAGAGGTATGATGATGGAAGATTGATGGAAATGAGCCGAGTCATGGGTTCAATGTTTGCCATGCTTGTTTGTAAGCTTAAATGGGCGGGATGGCTGGCTGGTGCCCCCCCTCCCCACGACTCGGAAATGGATGCTGTGCTGACGGCGGCGAGCCGGGTTGAGACCAATGCTGTTGGCGTGGCGGGGCTGTGGGGGTTTTGTCCGGTCATCGTTGGCTTCCCATGGCGGTGAGGTCGGTCTGGCTGGCTGTCATGGAGTAAGTAGACTGACTTGTGCGAGGGGGTAGAGGGCCGGTGGGAATAGTGAACAGCTCTCAGCGTGTCTGACTGGAAGCATCCAAAGCTCGATCTAAGATTTTCCAGCCAAAGTCCTCATCATAAATGACCCAAGCTCTTTCTTCCTTCGTTTCCTCTAAAAAGACCCCCTCCGGGCACCCTGCTATGCAAGGATCCGAAGGGGTAGAAAATCCCACGATGTCTGGGGATTTTGCTGGGCCTGGGAATTGAACCCAGGTATAGGGCGCAACCGGTGGGCGGAGGTTGGTTTATGGTGTTTTGTTCCACTGACTTGACCAGCTCGGTCACCGCGGCCCCGTTGGAATAGGAGGGCAGGAGCGAAAATTATAAAGGTGGCAAGCCAGTCACTTACTTGGTCCACAGGCGCAACGCGGCTCTGTATCGTGCAGTGCAAGGTCCTGGTGGCCATGCGCCCACGGGCACAACAGACCTCCAAGCCGGACACCTGACGCATGGCCGGCCGACGCCACTCCGCTCACCGGCCCCGATACCGAGTGGGTCTTCCATCCCCGTCCCCGTCCCGGCCTCTCACCACCGGTCCTCTCCTCGCCGGACATCCTCCTCCCGTCCCAGCCCTATCCTCCCGCTGACAAGACACATCGTCATGCTGAGCCGGTAAAATACCCTCCCCTACCATTGGCCTTCCCGTTCCCCGGGCCACTCATCCGCTGCCGAACCATCCGAGCGCCTGATGGGACCCAAACGACCCCGCGACCGGGAGCGTTTCAACACGACTTGCCAACGGCGCCCCAACCTCCAAATAACCACCCTCCCTGTTCAGACTCCACCGCAACGTCTTTTTTTGCTGGTGTGTTCTTTGCCGTCTCTGCCGGGAACATCCTGTCCTAACCCACTGTCATCCCTCTTTCGCTCTCGGATCGCTGGCCCGCCCGACACATCCGCCCCCATTGCCCATGTTCATGCTCCATTGCTCCCCTCCATGGTACCGACGGTATCATATCCTCTACAGCAATGAGACGGATGCTGCCTCCTTACGCGTCGTGAACGTGGCCGTGCTCTTCAATTTCTCTTCCTTCAAGAGACAGACGCCCGCAACACCTTCTTTCGTCTGGCCATTTTTTTCGTCTCACCTCCCCATTACCCTTCCCGCCCCTTCTTCTTACGACTCGACACGAACCTTACTCTAATACCTTTAAATCCTCTTCTGGCAAGAGTTACGACTACGGATCTTTACGACAACAACACCCTCAGACACCCCAAACCATACATTCGCGATGCTCGCCTCACTCGGTCTCACGGCGGCTTTCTTCGCCGCCGCCGTCTCTGCCCACGGCAACGTTCTCACACCTGAGCCTCGCCAGCCCGGTCCCGCCATGGTGGCCGCCTGCGGTCAAGCCAATGTCAACGCTGTCCTCGCCGACCCCAGCATCCCTCTCGAGAACTTCCAGAATGTCCCGGCAACATGTGAGCTCCATCATATCCTCCATTCTGCAGCCAGACACTAACAAATCCCAGGCAAACTCGACCTCTGCCGCGGCGCCACTTTCGCAGACAACACCGCTCGCGTCCAGACCTTCACCGCAGGTCAGCAAGTCCCCATCACAGTCGACCTGCCCATCCCCCACGAGGGCCCCTGCAACGTCTCCGTCGTCGACACCCGCACAAACACCGTTCTCGGCGCCCCCTTGATCGAGTTCGCCACGTATGCCGACGAGAACCTCGCACAGTTGCCCGCCAACAACACGGCTTTCACAGTCACCATTCCCCAGATGCAGGCCGGTCAGTGCGTCCAGCCTGGTGCCTGCACAATGCAGTGGTTCTGGTTCGGCACAAACGCCCAGCAGACGTACGAGAGCTGCATCGATTTTGTCATGGCGTAGATCCAGGCAGATCCTGTTGGCTTGGCGAGGCTTGCTTTCTTGTAGATCATATCCAGCATAATATTGATTATTCTCTTGGCTCACATCATGACATGGATTGTGTGCTTGGTACATACCCAACGCCTCGGGCCCTTCACGGTTTGATCGACGCTGCCAACTTGAGTCCAAAGGCGGAATATTCCCTGATGAAGCCCAACTTTACCTCTGGAGGCGGGTTCGATGTTCGCCGCCACGTCTCCAGCACCTCGCTAACCTTGTCAAGCTCCTCCCATACTTGGACGAACTTATTGGACGTGACGCTGCCCAGCTGCGCAAATGCGCGCTTCATGGCGTCAGGGTCAGCAATCAGCGTCGCCCCGTCATCCGGGATGAAGCCCACGATATCGCCCTTGTTCTGGTTGGCCGTCTTTACCGCGAGGATGCTGGCCTTGACGCAATACATGATCATGGCAGCGAGACCCGCCGCCAAAGCTGTCGCCACGCTTGATCCTGTCTCGTACTTGATTTCCACCGCACGGCTTGATGCGCCACGCGACGATGAAGTGTCGAAGACTCGGCTCGAGATTTGGTCCTTGACCACGTCCACGCCAGGAAGCACGTATGTGATGCCGACTTCGGGTGTCCATGAGAAGACCTTGCCGTCGGCACTGGCTGCTCCAATGCGGAAGAAGCGGTCGCGCCATGGGCCGCTCGGGTAGTCAAACTCAGAGAACTTGCCCTCGTCCGGCGCCGAGCAGAACATGAGTACATTCCTCTCGACCGCCTTCTCAAGTACTTTGTGAACTAGTCGAGGGTCAGCATCTCGCCATCAAATATGGCAATGGCACTTCTTACGTTTGTTTTTGGCAGCCTCGTCGCTCTTGTCCTTGCTCATGGGTAGCGTCCAGGACATGGAGATGATTGTGGCCTTCTTATCCAGAGCAGCCTGCACGGCCTATCACACTCTCCGTTAGCACCGCTCTTCCAGCCAGAGCCAGGAACCACTTACCTGAGCGGCATAGTCCTTGTCAATATTGGTCTTGCCGTTGGGGTTGTCAAACGTCCGAAGTCGGATGGGATACACCTTTGCCATGGGGCAAATTCGGAGGATCATGTTCGCCATGACAGAGCCGTGGCCCCTCGCGGACGAGAACGGCGGCCGGACCTTGCCGTTGTGGAAGTCGAAGCTCTTGCCTTCAAGAACTTGGTTCGAGTAGGCCGTCTCAAAGACGTCTACGCCATCATCAATGAGGGCTACGACCACATCGTTCTCGATACCCTCTGCTGTGCCCTTGTTTTGCCTCGACTGCAGGAAGTCCAGGACGGTCTGGTCCCAGAAGGGCTTCATTTCTTCCGCAAAGCGGGCTGTCGAGTCGAGCCAGCGGTGAGAGTTGACGCCCTTGGCCGGGCTTGAAGCCGAGAAGTGCGGTCGGTCTCTAGAAGCTGCGTTCCGCTGCTCTTCGGTGCCGACGTCGGTCGCGATGACCTGGACGTCTTCGATCTGTCCTTCGACGTCGGACTGGGACTGGTTGTCAGAAGCCGCAGTGCCCAGAACCTGGAGGGTTTCTTGGTCTCCTGCCATCTCAACTCTACCACTACTGAGCAGTCTTCGGTTACGGTTGAGTCTGTCCTGGAACTCTCTGATCTTCTTGTTCGTCCATTGCGTGTTGTCGAACAACTTGGCCTGTCAGCATAGTCCAACTCTCCAAAGAGTCACTCCAATTGCTTACCTTTTCTGAAGACGGCCTAAAGAGATAGACTGTCTCTAGCCGTGGCAGCATGGCCAGGCCGTCGGAGCCTCCCCAAGCGCGAAGCACGGCACTGCTGCCGCTCCATCTCAGGTAGATCTGCTTCAGCTGCTGCTCTGGTGCGACCAAAGCATTTTGGGTCTCTTCAGGGGCAGATCCCTCCTTTTCAGTAGCCTTGCTGCTCACATGCAGGATCGTCTCTGGATCCAGATCCGTCTTACGCCAATCAAGATTGTCGACGACGAAGCGCTCGAGGGAGTCTTGAATGGCTTGATCCGAATGGACCTTACCATTGGCATCTCCCGAGTCTTCCACCGACAGCTGAATGATGTGCCGGACGCCCTTGCTGTGTAGCCAGTTGAAGAAGTATTTCATGTCTTTGCGACCGAGACCGCCGAGCTGTCGGATCCCCGTCTTCAGCTCTGCGTCTCGCTCCCTATCAGCCTTGATACCTCTTTCCGTCACCTCGACGTGTGGGAAAGACACATATTGCAGGACGCGATCGAACTTGATTCCGGAGGAGTGGTCCTTGCCCAGACGGTTGGTGAAGTCCGACCAGACAATCTTGCGTGGCAGGCGGTCGTAGTCGAAGCTGATTCGGACGTCTGGCGAGCATGGTCAGTTGAAGCTCCAAAAGCTGGTTTGGCGCACTTACCATCAAAGTTCGTGCCGTACAAAAAGGAGAGCGCCATCTCTTCGTTTCTCGTTCTCATGTAGTGCAGCTTGAGGCTGAGCAGGAGAGCATCCGAGTTTTTCGTCCACTCGGGCATAGTGCCCTTCTTCCGAGAAGGCATCGACTTCATGGCCGGCCTAGGTCTTGGTCTTTCCTGCACAGGCTTCTCTTGTGCAGGCTTGGCATCGAACCGCGCCGTACTGCTCCGCTTGATAGGTGTATTCGGCGCAGGTTCCGTGTTTCGGGCGTTAGTGTTCAGCTGGGTGAGGTTGGCTGGAAGGTCGCTCGCCCTCGCCGGTCTTGCCCGGCTGTTGTCTCTGCCCTGGCCGTCTCGCTCCTCGCGAAGTCCCGCCTTTGTCGATAGGTGACCGTCCTTGAGACGTGCGGCCTCCTCAGCCTTCTTCTTCTGCCGCAGCAGCTCTCGTTCGTCCAGTTCCTTTTCGGGTCCACGTTCGGGCCTGTCGTTGGCACGGTCACCTGCGCCCTTGCTTGGGCCTTCCCGCCGAGGTGCGATCTCTCTGGAACTTGCTGCAGCTCGTGGTGCCCTCACAGCCGACTTTCCTGGCGGCTCCATGCCGTTTACAGACTCATCTCGCCTGCTTTTCTCTGGATCGTTGCGACTCTGAAGCCACTTGTCGTACGATTTGCTTACAGCAAGTCTCGTTCTTTCATGTTCCTGGTACACGGACAGCCCGTCATGGTCGGCCACGTCGAGGAAGGTCCCTCGAGCTGCCGGATTGTTTCGAAGAGCGGCCAAGTCACGTTCGACGAAAAGAGCTACGAGGCTGGCCCTTTCATCGGTGTATTTGCCGAAATCGACGGCCAAGTGCATAGGTGTCTTGCCGCCTTCGCCCCGTACTGCAAGAACCGCGTCGGTAGCGTTCTCAATCATCAACCGGACCGTATCTGGGTCCAGTCTCTCCTTGATAGCGACATGCAGACATGCGTTTCCCGTTTGCTCTTGCTGGCTCATGGCCTCGGCGAGAGAGTCCCCGTGATCACCTTCGTTCTGGGCGCCAAAAACGCATTCGGAGATCATGTACTGCACCAGCTCATGCTGGGAGTTTCTGGTGGCCATGAAAAGAGGGTTGAATCCGTCCTTGTTGGGAATCTTGAGCAGATGGGGGTAGTCCTTGACCAGTTGTCTTAGGAGCAGCTCGATTTGGCTTGCCTCAATGTCGTCGGTGTGCTGGACAACCTCGACCAGGGTGTGGAGGATGTTTCCCACACCCTTGATGAAGGGCTTGCCGGCAATGTCGCCAAACTCATCGAAGAAGTGGTCGAGGTCGGTCTGGGTGACGTAGGATCGTTTTGACTTGATTGCTTTGCCTGCTGCTTTCAGGCGTTCCTCGAGGTCTTCTTCTCGTACGCCGCGGAGGTTGCTGACGTCTTCAATGGCGGCTTCAGGGTCAAATCCTTCAAACTCCGAGTCGTAGCCGCCGCCGTGCATTTCCGCGTCGGACTCGTGGTCTCCGAAGGGCGCCATCTTGAGTTCGAGGCACTGACAGGCTGTCAGCTCTGGCAAATGGCTGGGGTCATCGGCCTGCCGCAGACGCAAGCAGCAGATGAAATTAGAGGACTCAACTCACCACTCACCCACTCTATGATGTTGGTTCTGCTCTCAATTTCTTCCAAGGTTCAGCTCGACATAAGAGCTGCCCTTGATGATGAGTGAGGGCAAGACGGCTGGCCAGGCTGATCAGTGAGACCCAGCCCTTCCAGCCTCGTTCCGAGAGCGCCCCCTCCAGGCTTTCGGCCCCCAAACCAGCCCACACACTATCACCCGGGCAGTGTATGACCCCTGCTCAGGTGTTCAGGGGTGGTAAGACGAAAGTGGACCACACAGTGTGTCGGTCTATGGATGCATCGAGGCTGTTGCTGGCGTAGGATCGTGACGAGTGACGCGTGAGACTTTGTCCACTAGTACATAAGACAGGTACTTTGGTTCGGGTTGCAAATAGCGCAGCGCCTGTTATCTTTTCCATCTTTGCCTTACTCCTCATTTCCAATCATTCAAAAGCAACATGTCGGAGGCCCCGGAAGACTCGACTGCCAGGGGTGACGATGCTGGACTCGTCAGCATGGACTTGTTCGAGGAAGGCGGCGTGGAGGGCAGCGACTTTCGCACCAAGAACCTTGCCCCGGATCAGTATCATCGAGCTGAAGTTCTGCAGCGGACAGGAGCCGTCAGCATCAACTGCAACCTGACCAAGGTCATCCATGGCATCATGTCTGAAGATGGCAACCTTTACGCGACGCTCTTGATCATGGAGTGGACGTTCCAGGCGACAGGAACTCGACGCATCTCCGAGGCCACGATTGAGCTCGAGTTCGAGGCATCCTCGAGGGAGGGTACCGTCGAGGTCGAGAAGGTGTCGTTCCCAGGGTCGTACAGCCTCATGCCCACGACGCAGGAGGAGACGATCACCAAAGGCGGAGAAGCGACGGTAGGCATCGAACAGTTTGCTGCCCTCAGTCTGACGGGCAAATGGGAGAAGAGCGTCGCGAAGTCGACGACGGACGCCATCACGCTGAGCGGCAGCCGTCGTGTTGTCAACAACGTGCCTCCCAACCGCATCGCGACCTGGACCCTGACGGAGAATGCGTCGCAGCCGGCGGGTATCCCGAGTCTTCTCAAGGTCGCGGTGCTCGTATCAAGGGACGATCGGGAAAAGTTCTACTGCAAACTCGGCTTCAGTTGCAAAACGGACATGAAGACATCATTTGGGAGGCTCTTCAAGAAGATTCCCAAGGACGACCCGATCATCTTCCAGCCGGACCCCGAGCAGAAGGGAACTCGTCCGAACCGGAACGTGGAGTACGGAGACAAGGAGCTGGAGTTGGTGGACCTGGAGGATCTCGGCGATGTCACGTTCAGGACTGTTCTCACGAACGCGCAAAAGACTCGATGAGGTTGGAGGCAAATATCTTGTAGATAGTCGTGACTGAGACGGATGAGTACTGATCGAATTGATGGACATGCATTGCTGCTGTTTCCGAGTTGATTCGGGGGGATCACCAAGTGCCAACCTGAACTGAGTGGAGTGCCGTTGGTGATACCACGACCTTGCACGACCTAACGACAGCACAGTGATGCTACAGTGCAGATAGGAAGGAGCGGCCGGGCGTGCATCCGAATGAGGTGATGAGCAGGGGTTGCTGCATGCAAGCATAGGCATCCGTCCAATCCATCGTCACTATTTCCAGCTGGATCTTTTGTACCCCTGTCCACGCATGCCGCCTGAAGAAATGAGCAGCCCACTGAGGTAAGGTAAGGTAGGAACGGCCCGTAAGACGGTATGACGGGTGGACACAGCAGGAAGGAGCACAGAGATGGTGGAGAGCACCAGAAGATCAGGCTGAGGAGCTTGGCGTCAGCTCAGCTCGACGTCTTCCAACTCTCTCGATCTCACCCAGCTCACTCAAGCAGCTTCAAAGGTCATTTCCCTCAAACCGAACTAGACGAGCCATCTCTTCCATGAGGTATCTCGCACCTGCTTGGTAGAATATCACTTTTGTCACTCGCTGGGCCCTCCAGCTCACGGCGCATCATCATGTCCGACGCCGTCTCCGTTGCGACTGTAGCTGACGCCCCCATCGACAACGACGACGCTATCAGTATCAAGACAACAACCTCTGGCTGCTTCTCACCGCCTCCCTCCGATTACAACCCGGATCCGGAAGCAAAACTTCACCAACTCGGTCTGCACATAAACTTCCCTTGGGGTTGGTCGGGCTCCGACTACGATGACTACGAGTACGATGAATCTCTTGCACTGTCTTGAATTCGCCAAGCTCATAACCTGCGCAGCGTTGTTACAGTCCATGGCATCCGTGACGACTACAAGAAAGCCTGGATCACGGAGGATGGGTCATGGTGGGTGAAGGAAAAGTTGTTCGACACTCTCACCACGAGGGAGGTTGACTTTTCGTACAACATCGATGAACAGTCCACCCTATACAAGACCAACGGCATCACCCTCCTGGCGGAGCAGCTTCTTGCAGACTTTGCCGAACTTCGTTCCAAGCTCGATGAGGTACTCCGCTCCCTCCCGATGCCGATACTCGGGTTTTTGGGTGATGCTGACCTTTGATAGACCGAGACAGATCGACCCATCATCTGGATATGTCATGATCTTGGTGGCGCCATTGTGAAGAGGGTGAGGATCAACGCGACGACCACTTCGCTCAAGAGGCCTCGACGGACATGACTGACGTCGGTGAAATCCCTTGTAGGCCCTCATTCTTGCGATGGACAACCCCAGCAAATACGGGAAAATCGCCATCCTCAGCTCCGCCATCGTAAGTGGTCGTCACGTCGCCTTCCCCCCCACCGACTCCAAGTCCGGCTGGTCCTGACATTCCTAGTTCTTCCTTGGCGTGCCGCATCGCTTCGAGTCTCACGACGACGCTCAGGACCAGATTCACCGCCTTCTTCGGCTTCCAGGCCCAGATATTAGGAAAAACATCGCCCACAAAGCTTGGCACCTCGCACACCAGGTCGACCAGACCAACCAGCTGTTCCTCGCCACCAAAATCTTTGACCGCGCCGTCATCTTTAACATCTTCAGCCACAATATATGCAATAGCCTCAGGCAGGACCCCGTCATCGATGACCCCGCCCGAGTCAAGGAACTCATCGGGGAGAGTCCAAGCGACCCTGTGACGCCCTTGTCTCGTTATACACACCTAGTGGGACATTCCTTCGAAACCGCTGGTCGTATGCCGTGGCAGGAAATAGACCATCAAGCTCTGGTTCGTGGCGATCCGGAGGATTACTGGGTCCCTGCTATGGCAAACATGTTCCCCAAGGCCGGTGCTGGTAAGATACTGCTGTCACCAGAGTTGACACTTTGTTACCTATTTCCCGCCTGGAGCTGACTTAGACCAATAGTCATCAGAGTCAACTACCGCTTCCTCCCCACCCAGGCATGGCTTCTGGCTCTTTCACCGCCAACACGAGGCCTTCGAACCCCCTTCGATCCGGCCAGGCCCATCAATCCACTAGTCACATGGGTCGCTACTCAAACCCCGTACGAACACTTTGAAAACACCGAGACAGGCGTCAAATTCCTTCATCTACATGGCGATGGTACGCAACCACTCGATGTATTGGAGTTTTCTCGCCACTTCTACGTCTGGCTAGCATCAGAAACCAACGGCTTCGTCAGCCCGGACCGGAGACCTGATAGGTCATTCGTCTACTTCGAATTCGATGCACAAGACTCACGATACAACGACATGTCATCCATGCTCATCTACTTTATCACAATCTTGGCATGTCGCTTCTGGGACGCGTCGGAAGACTTGGCCAGCGGGGAACTGGCCTTCCTGGCAAATGTCCGCGGCTGGTCACTAGATGACCTGTACCATGTCTTCAACTCCATCCGAGGGTGCAACTTATCCATGCACAACCTTACCTTTTACATCAACGGCTTCGACCAATGCCCCGAAGAGCAGAGGCGGTGGTTCCTGGGCCGTGTTCTTGCACAGTCGAAGGAGAGTGACAGACAGTTCCGCATGATTCTGGCATCTCAGGGACGCGACGGTCTTGCTGTTGAAAACTTTCCCGAAGAAGCGCGCATCAACCTCTCCGAATGTCCAGCAGTACCAGAACAACACCAAACTGAGATCGCCCGCGTCGACTCGGCTCTGGACACTCTGGTGAAAAAGCGCCCACTCTATAAACAATTAGAGCCGAGGATCCGCGAGATCCTGCACGGCAACGACAACGCCTTGTACCTCGCCCGCATTGCCCTAAATTGGCTCGAGTCGCAGCCTCGTGGTATGACGAAGACCGCGGCAATCGTGGAGAGTCTCGCCACGTTGTCACCTCTCACACCGACGATACTTGTGCAGCACATCATCTCATCTCTCCTCACTGAACATCAACCCAGAGCCATGGCAGCCTTCAACTGGATCAAACATGCAGCGGAGCCATGGTCTCCCGAGTCGCTTGCAGAGGCGCTTTGCATCTACGAATGCGGCGACGCCGAGCCTGACTTTGAGAATTTGAACACCGAGAGCATCATGGTGAGTCTGGAAGCGATCTTCCTGGGTGTCATCATCGTCGACAACCGGAATGTTGTCTTTGCCCATCCATCATTCTACCAAGTTCCAGACTTGGGGAACGATGAGACGCTTGAGAACAGTGCAGCCAAGATTCACAGCCAGATTGCGGAAACCTGCTTGCGATACTTCGACCTGCCGTCCGGACAGAAGAATTTGGAACGATTGTCACCCGAGACGCTCAAAGGTGGTCCGTGGACCTCGTTACTTGACGCGATACCCATCGCACATACTAGGAGCAACATGGCCGAGTACGCCGTTCGTTTCTGGCCCCATCACTACAAGGCAAGCGGCCCCTTCAAACGCGAGCAACTCGTCCGCGATCTGCTCGCCAACAAGAAGTCCCGGGCCAGCTGGGAGGTGCCCTTCTGGCTTTTGTCAAACCCATTCATTCGACCGAGGCAAAGCTACATTGGCGCGCTGCCCATACTTGCAAGGCTGGGTCTGGATGACATGATTGAAGCGCAGATCGAGGCCGATGCTTCCCAGCCCTCCTTTGCCAAAGACTGTTGGTTCGCCATCGTTGAGGCGGCATATGCCAATAATGCGGCTCTGGTCCGACGTCTCATCGAACTGGCGGCAGTGGACGAGGAGATGCTTGGAAACGCATTTTCTGGCGCTGTTGCTGTCGGTAATACTAACATCGCCGATGCTTTGGTCGGGCTGATCCCTAGCCCCGAAACTTTCCAATGGCCAGAGACCGCCTTCTCTCGGGTCGCATCCAACGGGATGAACGATTTGCTTGCGGTAATGATGCAATCTGGTCGAGACATAAACGCGACTGAGAGCTACTGGGGCTCGCCAATCGTCAGCACAGCCTCCTGGAGACGTCGTATCTCGACAGTCAAGTTTCTCTTGGCACAAGACCCGGCAGCGGACTTGAGCGTGGTCGACGACGAAGGCGAGACAGCACTCACCGTTGCAATCACCAACGGAGATACCCTGATGGTTGAGCTCCTTGTCGCTGCCGGCGCGGACATCCACGTAAAGCTGGCCGCCGATGATAGAAACCCTGCGATGAGGGCCGTCAATTTCAAGATGCACCAGATTCTCAAAATTCTGCTCAAAGCTGGAGTGGATGCCTATGGCGGGAAACCAGTCAAACGGGAGGACAACGGCGAGGGGGAACAAGAGGCTGGCGACGACCCGACAGCACCCATCGTCTCGTCAGAATCTCTCCTGCATGCAGCGGCAAGCCGCGGCGCTGTGGAATGCGTCCGCGCAATGGCCGAGAGCGGCTTCGATCTGAATGCACCCAGCGATTCCGGGACCGCACTGTATCTTGCTGTTGTCAATGGCCGCCACAACCTTGTCAAGGTCCTCTTGGAGCTCGGAGTCAAGGCCCAGTGGGATCATGCGCCGCCCGAACACGAAACTGCATTGATGCGCGCCATCAACAACGAGGACACACAGATGGTGTCTCTGCTTTTGGAGCATGGAGCTCAGCCAAACTATGTTGAGCCGATATCGTCCTACATCTACGCCAAGACGCCTCTTTCGCGGGCCTGCTGCATTGGAGACCTCGAGACGACAAAGCTCCTGCTGGAGAAGCACGCCGACATCAACTATATTGGTGAACCCGGTGGAGATGCATCTGACCCACCGTTATTCACGGCCATTTGGGAGGATGAATTGGAGGTGGCAGAACATTTGCTGGAAGACAAGACGGTAGACGTGCATTGGGCGGGTGCAGTCGATCAACTGGGTGCGATCCACGCAGCATTCGACAAGATGACCGTTCTGCCGAAGGTGCTCGAGAAAGGGGCGCCCATCAATGCCGGAAGCATCCAAGGAACCGTCTTGCACATGGCAGCCAGGGCGAACAGTCATGAAACGATCGAGTTTCTCGTCAAGCACGACCCGAAACCCGACCTTGAAAGTGCCCACGGTGGAGAGTACCCAGACGACGTCGTGAGGAAGGCGGACGTAGGCTACACGCCGTTGCAGGTCGCTTGTGCCAATTCAGCTGCCGAATCAGTCAAAGTTCTTCTTCACGCCGGAGCCGATGCGAAATCCAGGAACGAACAGGGCGTTGACGCTCTCGACGCACTCTTGTTGCGGGGTTTTTCGTCAGAGGCTTTCACAGAGTGCTTGAAGCTGCTGGTGGGCTGGCCCTGTTTTGTTTCGGTGGATCAGGTGGACGACCAGGGGCAAACGCGGCTGCATCATATCAGATCGGATACGTCCGTCAGTACTGTCCAAACCCTTATCGAATATGGCGCACCTTTCGACAAGCAGAACAAACAGGGGTACACGCCACTGGCCATCGCCATCAGTCGCGAGAATGTTGCCGTTGCCGAGTATCTCTTCAAGAGAGGTGCCAGCCTCGATGTGTACGGGCCTGGGTTTGGCAGCGTCTTGCACCTGGCTGTCAAGCATGCAATGCTGCCTCTCGTCAAGCTGATGGTGAAGTCTGGCGCCGACCTTGAGCGGGTCGATCCTGAGTTTGAGTCTGGCGAATCGCTGGTCTACACTGCTTTGGATTTGGGCGACAGATCCCAGATCGGCGAGATGGTGAGGTACCTGGTCGACGAAGCCAAGGCACCAGTGCACAAGCTCGGCGGTCGCCTGGGATATCCCGTTATCCTCGCCGCATGGCTTGTGTCGCAGGGGAGATCATCCTATCCAGGCTCTGGACTTCTCAAGTATCTGCTCCGGCGTGGAGCCCAGGTGGATGCCGCCGACAAGTACGGCCGCCGCGCTCTGCATTTCGCATGCAGCGGACCGGTGTCCTCGATGGCCATTGATGTTCTTCTCAAAGCTGGCGCGTCATTGGACGTTACCGACAATCTCGGTCGGAAACCCATTCATTTCGCCGCAATGTCGTACGCAAGCACGATGTACCTGTGTGAAAGGGAGCCTCCCGTGGATATCAACGTGGCAGACAGCGATGGCTGGACACCTCTGCTTTGGGCAGCTCGTGACGGGGCTTACGGGGTTGTTGAGCGTCTCGTCGAAAAGGGGGCCGACCTCTGGGTCCGTGGCCGTGGCTCTGGCACCGAGGAGTGGTCGGCCCTGAGGCTCAGTCGGTTTGCCAACCAGATATCGTCGATCAAACACTTGCTCCGCCCGTCGGAGCACACCAGAGTCAACTCGGATGGCAAGAAGGAGGAGTGGGATGATGATGAGCATCAGAGTAGTGTTGGGCACTTGAAGATGGACGACTGCACCAGCTGCTTGCAGGTAAGCCTTCGGCCGTTCATTCTCACATACATTTGAACTAATGTGTCCCCTTCGCAGCACATCAGGGGAATTCAGTGGAAGTGCATCGAGTGTACCGAGGACTTCTCGCTGTGCTTCAAATGCTACCGACACCGGTCAGAGATTCATGACCCGGTCCATAGCTTTGAGGAGATCGAGCCGCTATTCGACGAGGAGATATATTCGACGAGCAGCAGGAGCAGTGGCAGCGAGCATGGTGAGCCAGGTCCTGTTGAGGGTTCCGAGGGCAGCGTCAGGGACGTCAGGGAAGAGGCAGAGCAAATTTCAGAGAGTGAAGGGGAGTCGGTGTTTGACCCAGATGCATAGAGTGGTCTGGAGAGAATGGCTTTGCGTAGATGTTCAGCTTGTATGGAAGACTTGAGAGGTTGAGGACTTCAGTCTTGAGGTCGACGTTGAAGCCCCCCCCCCCCCACCCCTGCTGAGATAAGCACCTTCACGCTCCTCCACAATCCAACGCCGCATCTTGCGTCGCCGGAGCTAGACCCTGATAGGCAAGCGGGACGGGGTGCCGAAGCAGATCCCTGCCTCCAAGGGTCCCCGTCTCGTCCCTTTGCAATTCGCGAGCCTGGCTGGCTGTCGCATCAGAAAAAAGAGCCCAGGGGACACATCGTCTTCCTCCTCCTCCCTTTCTGCATTCCTCCCACAAAGTGCCCAGAGCCGTCGCGTCCTCCGTCCCTCGAAGGGATCGATCAGCATTTCCATCCGACCAGTCTTTGGCCGCCTGACGCCTCTTGTGTGAGTTTGGACGAGCAGCCGACGTTCCACCCCCTTGCTTCCATGACTTGCGGGCTGGACACGTTGCTAACAACTGAGGTTCCACGTCGTAGCCCTGCCGCCTCCCTCCACGTCCCCTCCATCCACCACCCCCGGAGGACACATTACGGTCCGCATCCCATTGTGGCGGAAAAGGCTTTGCGGTACGTGACACTCGGGTCTATTTCTCCATCAGGTGCCGGAAAGCTGACAATTTTCTGGTTCTTGCAGATCTGCGATTGCAAACTCCCATCCACACACTTTTCCCACCTCCATCTAGGAGCTATACCGACCGCCGACACATATCCATTGCGGCGCCGTGATATGCCAAGATGAAGTCTCTCACTATGTTGATTGGCCTTTTGGGCCTCATGACCACTCTGGCCGCTGCCTGGAGCAAAGAGGGTACGTTGTTATCGAGTCTTCCCACCGGCCAATGCGACGACAAGTAGCTAACAGACTCGTCTCTCCAGACCGCGAAATCTTCCGCATCCGCGATGAAATCGTCGCCCACCAGGAGAACCCCCAGGCGTCCTTCTACGAGCTCCTCGGCGTCAGCCAAAAGGCCTCGATCGACGACATCACCAAGGCCTACCGCAAGATCACCCGCTCCCTCCACCCCGACAAGGTCAAGCAGCAGCTCAAGGCCGAGCGCAACAAGCTCAAGAAGGAGGGCAAGGCCGTCAAGCCCCCCACGCAGAAGGAGATCAGCGCCGCCGTCAAGACCGCCTCGGACCGCCAGACCCGCCTCGGCCTCGTCCGCAAGATCCTCAGCGGGCCCGACCGCGACCGCTACGACCACTTCCTCAGGCACGGCTTCCCGGCCTGGAAGGGCACAAACTACTACTACGACAGGTACCGCCCCGGCTTTGGCACCGCCGTCTTTGGCGTCTTCGCCTTCATCGGCGGCGCCATCCACTACCTCGTCCTGGTCATGAACCACAAGAAGCACCGCGACTTTATCGAGCGCTACATCAAGTTTGCCCGTGACCAGGCCTGGGGCGATAACCTCAGCATCCCTGGCGTCGACAGCGCGCCCAAGCCCGTCGTCGCTGAGGAAGAGGAAGAAGAGTCTCCCGCCGCCATGCCCGTCAACCGTCGCCAGAGGCGTCTCCAGGAGGCTGCCGCCCGCAAAGACAAGGGCATCAAGGGCAAGAAGAACGCCGGCAGCGGCACCGCCACGCCCAAGGAGGCCGCTCCCCAGCAGGCAGCTCCCACTGGTCCCCGCAAGCGCGTCATCGCCGAGAACGGCAAGGTCCTCGTCGTCGACCTGGCCGGCAACGTCTACCTCGAGGAGCAGGATGAGGAGGGCAACCTCGAGACCTTCCTTCTTGACGTGAGTTTCACTGCCACCTGTAACGTACGACAGACATACTGACCCATTCTCCCACAGCTCAACGAGCTCAAGGCCCCCACGTTCACCGACACCGCCGTCGTCCGCCTCCCCCTCTGGGTCTTCAACAGCACCGTCGGCCGCTTCCTCGGCGGCAAGGCCTCCTCCACCGAGGACCTTGACGACCTCGAGGTCGACTCTGACAACGACGTCGTCCACCACACCCCCTCTGGCAGCACCGACTCGGCCGCCGAGGACTTTGAGCTTCTCGAGGGTTCTACCGACTCGCTTGGCAAGGCAAAGTCCTCCGGCGCCCAGGCTGCCGCCGCCCGCGCCAACAGGCGCAAGAACAAGAAGCGGTAGATGTACATCTATCGCTGCCAGCTGCTGCAGTCGGCCGGCTGAAAAGAAAAAGAAGTCGCGGGTGTTGTCACATGTTGCGTATGATATCTGCCATTTGAGGAACTCGTGGACGCAATGTCTCGATTAGATTAGGTAGCAACGAAGTAACAAACGATTCTTCCGTCAAACAACATGAGGATGAGCTGTCCTATGCTCGGAAGGCCCGTGTGAAGTAGCCAAGTACCTGAGGAAGGCGCCTGCCAAAAGCCTCACTCCTTCACTGAGGTGGCGCTTTTTGCACCTTCCACAAATTACTGGAAGTCAAATTTTGAGGTTCCTTCCACCTTTATAAAATAACCGACTTCCCATCAACAAACGACGCGCCTGCTTTGCCTGCTTTCCCAAACTTCCCACCTCCCCTTTCCTCAAAAACTTTCTATTTCTTTCTTCACTTCCCCGAGAAATTTCCTGTTTCTCTCCTTGCTCCCTCCCGAATCTTTCCCTCCCCGAAACTTTTCTCTTTGTCTCTCCTCTGGGCAGATTCAATCAACATGGCAACCAACATGGACGGAACTCGTCGCGTTCTCTCCGCCGAGTCTCTGACGCCATCTCTTTTGAGAGATATGAGCATCGCTGAAGAGTATCTCGGGAATACCAAGGCCAAGATTTCCGAAACTGTCGTCGACATTACCGATGCTGTCCCCGACACCACTCGCCTGCAACGATACCTGAGCACCAGATCGGTCCTGAGCACGGCCTCATCGTTCGCCATTCGTCAACAAGAAGCACAAGAAACCCCAATTGGCCCCGAGAAGATCGGAGAAGGCTTCTGTGCCGAAATTTTCGACCTCCCTGGAGCCGGTCGTGTCGTCAAAAGAGCCAGACAAGATCCCACCAAGACAGTTGAGCTTTGGCGAGACTTTGGCAGTCATCTCAGAATCTTTGAGAGTATGAACCATCCCGAGGCTGCTGGCATCGACATCAACGTTCCAAAGCCCTCGTACTTCGTCACAGCAGCCGACTTCGCTGAATGGGCGAACGTTCATCAACTTCACCAGTACACCAAACGCACAGGCACAGACAAGCTCCCGGAGCTCCTCAGAGAACAATCTGCAATCTTGGTGTCAGAAAGAATTCTTCCTCTGCCTCAAACCATTCGCACAGCATTGGTCAACACTTTCTGTCCCATTTCGATGCGGCAAGCTTCCCTCTCGGACGTGAAGAACAAAGACTGTCTCATCCGAATTTACCTCGGTGTCCGCCGACCCAATCCTCTCCACCACGACATGTCGCAGGACTTCTCTCTTCGAAACTTCGAACTCACTCTGGACAAAATGCAGCACCTCAACATCGATCCTCTGCAATTTGTGCCTCCCATAGCAGAAGCCCTCGCCGTCATGCACTGGGACGCTCGTCGCGACGCTACCGATGTTGAGTTCGTGCTGGGGTCTGCTCCTGAGTCGCGCATCACAGCTAGAGACTTTGATGACATGGACAAGGATGGCGGACTCGGCATTCAGACGACATGGCAGAGGCCAAAGCGTATGCCACAGGACACCCTCGATTTCTCCCGCAGGGCAGTGTCTATGTGGCTGCTCGACTTCAACCAAGTTGAGAGGCTTCAAATGAATGATGAGGGTATGAAGAAGATTCGGTGGGCATTCTGGAACAATGACCCCTACTATCCGCGCCCCGAGGAGACACGACTTTGGGATGCCTTCAAGAAGGCCTACTTGGCACGCAGTGCCAGAATCGACGACGACTCCCCCCGGCCGCAGAGGTTCATCGATGGCATTGAGGCTGATGCCAAGGCTCGCCTCTCTGCGAACCAGGGGCCTCCCAAGGCCGGGCCTTCGTCATCGCCAGCCCCCCCGATTGCGCCTGGAGCGCTCCCAATGGCGCACAACACAAAGGAGAAAAAGGGAAAGAAGCATCGCAAGTATGCAAGCATTGCATGATTTCTTCTTCGAAGAGAGCTTCCTGGCACAACAGCTTCGTCCAAGAGAAAACATGGGCAATAGACCGCGAGGTGTGAGTGTTCTGGGGAACATTGGACGGGGCACATGGCTGCCATTGCTGCATCACAAGACACGGCACGAGATTTCAGGGGCTTCACACGGTTACGACAGGAGAGAAAAGACGATACCTAGCCCACAGCTACGCCCAGTCAATTCAAGAGTGATACCATACCAAGAATTGTGTGCCAATGCAATGCAGCCCGGGGGGTGGTGTCATGGGTATCAACCAGGATGAACAACATTGGCCACTCGAGAAGTTAAACTGACTTGGCGGGTAGCGGACCTCATTCGGAGGCGGACTTCATTCGGAGGTGGACCTCATTCAGAGGCGGACCTGCTGTGGTGTTAGCTCCGTGACCAGCATGCTGGAGGTACTTCATGATCCTACAGATGGCGGAGCACATGACATGATGCCAGCATATAAAGTCCATGTGTCTCATTAATCGGGATTCGTCCAAGACGGAACCCTCTCATGCAGTCGTCCAGACAATATGAAAGAGAAGAAAACAAAGTCTACCTAAACACCGTCCATACCAACCAGGCCTAAGCAAACATGAGTGGTGAAGTGTGTCCCGCTTTCCGATGCTACATAATTTCCATCGCCTCGGCGTTACCGGACGGCCCAAACTGATTCTGCTGGAACGAGCCATATTGGTTCTCCATTTGCATCTGTTGCTGCCAATCGCTTGCCGTGTTCATATAGACGGGGTCGGTCGAATGGCTGTAGCGGTGACCGACGGACGAGCCGTATGGCGAGAAGGACTCCTTGGCCCGCTTGGCAGCGGCCTGCCGCTCTTGATCCCGACGCATAAGCTCCTCGTAGCCCGACATCATGTAGGGTTCGGCAGGCGAGGTTGACACCCAGCAGCTGTCGGCTGACTGGACCTGAGTGCCGTCGAGGCTCATGGTCGTTTGCTGGGGTTGAGTCTGTGTGCTGGGGAGCCTCTCATAGCGCATTTTTGCCCATTGTTCCTCTTGCTCGAGCGTAGTGGTCGACCATGCCACGGAAGGGTTGTCCAGCTCGCTTGTGGGAGGAGCAGCCTTCCAGATCTCAAGAAGGCGTTGGCGCTGGGGCTCTTCGGATGTGCGGAAGAGCTCGGCCTGGGAAGGGGCAAAGACGGAGCAGCTGAGACCGTTTTGGATAAAAATAGTCTCGAGAGCGGCATGCTCAGACTGCGGAGGTTCCGAGGCACGGCGTTGGGGCTCCTGGCCCTGTTGCTGGTCGACGGTCTGCGCTTGGCGGGGGATGTGTGCCGAGTGGGTGTAGTGAGCACTGATGGAGTAGGTGATGGGGCTCGAGGAGATCTCAGGCACAGGGTCGCTTGGGAGCTGCTTAGGCTCGTTATCGGCGGGCTTTGAGAGGAGAGCTTGCTGGGCCTGGAGCTCCGGGTTGAAGGTGAGGTTGCGCGAGAAGAGCGCAGCCAGGTCGTCGTGGACCTGCATGGCGGGCTGAAAAGATACCATCTTCTGTAGGGAGTCAGTCAAGATCCCTGGCGATGAGAGAGTATGTTCACTTGCCGCTATCAGATATGAAGTAAGGGTGGTTGACGCGTCTTTTGAGAAGACCCGGGTGACGCGGTTGGTCCGGTCAATAAGTTGCCGACAGAGGGGCGATCGTTTCCCGTGCCGATGTAGGCAGCAAAGGGGGCGAGGAATGGAGGCGCAGGATAGGCGGTTCCGAAACTTGGGAGGGTTACTCGATTTTGTTTGACCCTGGGGGTAGGTAGACGGCGCAGAAAACGGGGCTCTCAAGCAAGAGAACTCGCTTTATATTGGCTACGCTAGAGTACTTTTGACTCGGGATGGCTGGATATCTCGGGCTGCTTCACGGAAACGCGAGGAGGATGGGTGTCAAGCGAAGCGAGGAAGAAGAAAAGCGGGAGGGATCGAGAAAGGGTCACAGGACCGGACCGGGGCGAATTCGTCGGGGGTGCGGTGCTAGGGGCGAGATGCGAGGAGAGTCGAGCGAGACCGGGTTGTTGAGGTCGGTCGGACGAGGGGTCGGAGAAGAATCGGGAAGCCGGCCTGATCAGATGGTGGGATGATGGTGGGCGGTGGGCGGTTGTCGAGGGGTGTGAGAAAGGGTATCAAAAAGGGCTGGTCTTTCGAGAGAAGAGCGAAGAAAAGAGCCAGATGCAGTCACGTTATAGAAGAGGGAAGAAGAATGGAGGGGCGAGGTGGGCGAGCGAGAATTATATTGATGACGCCGGTGCCATCCATGTGTGTGTGCGTGAGAGGTGCCTGAATGATGCAGGCGGGGTGGTGGAAGGTCTCAACGAGGGGCCTGCCTCAGTTAGGTTGGCAGGCATGGACGCCAGGTCCGCTGGGTAATTTCCCACAGCCCTTAGGCCCTGGGAGGAGGGTCACGGCAGGTACAAGTGCCCCCACGAGGGACGCCTGCTGCGCCAGGTACTTCTTCAACTGTGTTCGGTAGGGGTGGACGAGAGATGGATGGGATGGATGGTGGAAAGACGCAGGCATTTGGATGGAAACAACGGGGACCCGGCTCCATGACGCATCAGGCGCCTCGGCGGGTGTGTGACACGCAACGTCTGGAACGTCCGAGCCCCGGGCGGCGGATTTGCCTCGATCGTTTTGATAGTCCGCCCAAGGCCGCCTGAACCTTGACATTCAGCCCTCACTCACTCTGACCTCCAGCTTTTATTTCGATCATCTTGAACACCAACTGAACAACGAAATCAGGTCGACGCCTGAACTCCAAAGACCCCTCTCGTTCGCGCCCGCTCGTGCCACGCAGGAGACGGGAGCCCAACACGGCCCAACGCGACCATGGCCCTCACCTCCCGAACCATCCATCCATCCACAGGACCACCACTACCTCCTCCTGGACCGTATAAATTCCGCGCGCGGCGTGGCCCCTAGGACTGCATCCCGGTCCATTAGTTACCTCATCCCGTTCAATTCACACCCGCACCCCTCGTCCTTCGTCCCGTGCGCGCTTCGGTGACTCGATCCAACCGCCCAATCGCCCACCGACACGCTCATCACGAGGCCCACGTTGACCGATCCAGTGGCGGGGGAGGGGCACTGGATTTCACCCGTCCGCCGGTTGCCATCCCTCGGCCACTGTCCTGTCGAGACCTCTCCCCGTGATGATAATGGGATCTGTTTCAGACATTACGAAGGTTAAATGCCTCTCCGGTTTCTGGACACGGCCTTTTGTTTCCCAACAATCTGCTCCGAGGCGCAGGCATCTTCGATGTACGAACCGGTAGCACATGTTCCCTCAGGTCCCTTCCCCCCATCCCCTACCTGGTGCTTCACCGCTCCCTGTGAACCCTGTGGTCTGATGGAGCCCTTGTCCCGCGTCCCGCGCCGGTGGAAATCCAGAAGGGCCCCCGCGTGTCCATTTGGTGGATCATCTCCCTAATCATGCGTCCGGCTCGCTCGCTTCAAGAGGGGTTCTGAAACTTGACATGTTCAACTGCTCAACATGACGATTCAACGCCGGTCGCAAACTAGGCCGGTGCTGAGCGGTGGTGTGCTGCCCAATGTGCTTCAGCAGCTTCACTAGGCTCTACTTTTCAAATGTTCAACGTGTCGGAAGAATGCATCTCCCTGAGGCTCCTGGCAAGTTGCAAGACTTCAAATGGAACACTACCGGTATGAACGAACGATATTACCAGCTGCATGCACTCTAACGCCAGGCAGTGCATCCCTGTGAGCCCGCTGTAACGGACCCCACGCTGCAGCATCCCGCATCGCGGATTAAGCCACGCCAAGGTCCGTCAACGCCACATATTGAACTTCTCGTGGCTGGAGCCTTAGCTTACATAACCACCCAGGCCAGCCTTGCCGTGGCGGCCACCAGCTCCCATCCAATGAGAGCCAGCACCCGACCGCCAGCAACGCGCAGCTCCCAGGTTGCCTGAAGCAGCCCCGAAGCTCTCGTTCGTCGTCACCTTCAACCGAAGCTCACCTCCCGACCCAGACCTCCACGATCCACCACCTCTCTACCCAACTAGCCTCATCTCTCCGGAGACCGCCCACCTCAATCCGAAGCAAATCCCCGAATCCTCTCTTCTAGCAACAGCCCCAAGCCGTCAACATGGTAAGCACCCACCACCCTACCAAGCTACCCCCTCCAATACCCTGCACCCAACATCTATCTACCAACAATGCCCCCGCGCCTCCGTTCGATACCATCTAGCTAACCACTCCATCCTCCCAGACGTCCATAGGCACGGGCTACGATCTCTCCAACTCCATCTTCTCCCCCGATGGCCGCAACTTCCAAGTCGAGTACGCCGTAAAGGCCGTAGAGAACGGTGGCACGTCCATCGGCATCCGGTGCAAGGATGGCGTCGTTCTTGCCGTCGAGAAGGTCGTGACCTCCAAGCTGTGGAAGGCCGGTGCCAACAAGCGCATCGCCACCGTCGACCGTCACCTGGGAATTGTATGTCACACCCCAAGCCCTCCCAATACCCCTCTCTTCGCATGCGGCGGGCTAGATCACTTGAATCGATATCCTCGCTTCAAGCTCGTTGCTAACTCCCCCAGGTCTACTCCGGCATGGTCCCCGATGGCCGCCACTTTGTCGACCGCGCCCGCGACGAGGCCCGCTCCTGGCGCGACACCTTCAAGACCCCCATCCCCACCTCCGACCTCGCCTCTCGCATGGGCGGCTACCTCCAAGCCTACACCCTCTACTCCTCCGTCCGACCCTTCGGCATTACCGGCATCATCGCCGGCTTCGACCCTTCCTCCGACCTGCCCGTCGATGGCGAAGTCGGCTCCGGCCCCTCTGTCGGCGCCGGCGGCCGCGTAGAGGGCAAGAAGCACGGCGGCCCCGGCCTGTACATGATCGAGCCCTCCGGTCTCTACTGGGGCTACTACGGCGCCGCCACCGGCAAGGGTCGCCAGGCTGCCAAGGCCGAGCTGGAGAAGCTGGATCTCGCCGGCGAGGGCATCTCTCTGGAGCAGGGTATCAAGGAGGCCGCCCGCATCATGTACGTCGCCCACGACGATAACAAGGACAAGGAGTTTGAGCTGGAGATGAGCTGGATCAGCGACGTCGACGGCCCCACCAAGGGCCGCCACGAAGAGGTTCCCAAGACTCTTCGTCAAGAGGCGGAACGGTTAGCTCAAAAGGCTGTCCACGGCTCCGACGACGAAGATGAGGAGGACGACGAGGATGAGAAGATGGAGGAGTAGAGACGGGCACGCAGCGACATGACTAGAGGATGGCGTCGGCTCGGACGGACAGAGGTGAGGTGTGTACGTGTACTATTACAACAGCAAAACGGCAGCTGGGTCATAGAGCTACCACGACGATACTTCACATGCTCCGTGCTTTGATGCTCCAACAGACATGCCACACATGATTCCGGTGTAGCTCGTTGGTAAACTTCAAACTGTGGCCACTTCGCCTCTTCCACCGAATGCACTTCACACAGCTTCGCCAGCCCGCCAGCCAAGTGTAGTCTTAATCATGAATCATATTGCTTCTGCTAATAGGTAATTCGTCGCACCGTGTTGTTGACCCAAACTTTCGCACCAGACAATAGCAAGCTCGTAAACCCGCCTCTCGCTCGACCCAGGATGTACAATCTAGCAAGCACAGCCGTCTTCTAGTAGACAAGCCGCGCAGCAAACCATTTACGCCTTGGTGACCCTGCACACCAGGTCGGAGCCGTCGACCGAGTCGCCCTCCTTGACTTGCAGGCTGGACACCTTGCCGCTGTGGGGCGCAGAGATGACCATTTCCTGGAGAATTTGTTAGCATGCTGTTAGAATAAGCCTCATGGGACGGGGTACTCACCATCTTCATGGCAGAGAGGACCGCAATAGGGTCGCCCTTCTTCACATCCGAGCCCTCCTTGACACGGAGTTCGACCAGGACACCGGCCATGGGCGCGCCGATCTGGCTGGAGTCGGTGGCGTCAGCCTTGGGGCGGGTGACGTTCTCGACCGAGGCCTTCTTGTCGTCGACGGTGACCTGGCGGACCTCGCCGTTCATTTCGTAGAACACCTCACGCTGGCCGGTGTTCTCGCTGAGGGGACCAACGGCAAGCAGCTTGAGGATGAGGACCTTGCCCTTCTCGAGCTCGACGTGGAACTCCTCGCCAATCTCAGGCTTGGAGAGGAAGTACTTGGTGGGAAGCACAGAGAGGTCGCCGTACTTTTGGACGAACTTCTTGTAGTCCTCGAAGACCTTGGGGTACATGATGTGGGAAGCGATATCCGTCTCAGTGACGGGGGCTCCGAACTTCTTGTTCAGCTCGCGCTTGACCTTGGGGAAGTCAATGGGGTCGAGGAACAGGCCGGGGCGGGCATCGAGCTTCCTGCGGCCACGGAGGGCGTCGCTGCGGAGGGGCTCGGGGAAGCCGCCGAAGGGCTGACCCATCAGACCCTCAAGGAACTCGAGCACCGAGCCGGGGAAGTCGAGCTCGCCAGCGCGGGCCTTGACATCCTCAGGAGAGAGCTTGTTGGAGACCATGAACTGAGCCAGGTCACCAACAACCTTGGAGGTAGGGGTGACCTTGACGATGTCGCCGAGGAGATCGTTGGCGTGCTCGTAGGCCTTCTTGGTCTCGGCCCACTGGGTACCGAGGCCGAGCTGGGCAGCCTGGAACATCATGTTGGTGAGCTGACCACCGGGAATCTCATGCTCGTACACCTCGGGGTCGGGGCCAGTGAGGTGAGCCTCGAAGGGCGAGTAGAGGAGACGGAGCTGCGACCAGTAGGTGTCCAGGGCGCGGACGTGGGCCGGGTTCAGGCCGGGGTCGAGGTCGCTGCCCTCAAGCGACGCCAGGATGGCGTTGATGCTGGGCTGAGAGGTCATGCCCGACAGGCTGTCGGTGGCGGCATCGACAACATCAGCGCCAGCCTTGGCACAGGCAACCATCGAGGCAACACCGGTACCCGCGGAGTCGTGGGTGTGGACGTGGATAGGAAGGTCGGGGTACTTCTCGCGGATGGCGCCGATGAGAAGAGTGGCGGCGTGGGGCTTGAGAACACCAGCCATGTCCTTGATACCCAGGACGTGGATGTCGAGGGCGACGAGCTTGTCGACGAGATCAAGGTAGTACTGCAGGTTGTACTTCTTGGCAGGGTTGAGCATGTCTCCGCTGTAGCAAGCCACAGCCTCGACGACACCGCCGGCCTTGTGGACAGCCTTGATGCCGACCTCGAGCTGGTCGACGTCGTTCAGGGCATCGAAGACACGGAAGATATCGACTCCGTTCTTCTTGGCCTGCTCGACGAACTGCTCGATGGCGTTGTCGGGCAGGGAAGAGTAGGCAACGCCGTTGGCACCGCGAAGCAGCATCTGGAAGGGGATATTGGGCACCGCCTTCCTCATCTTGCGGAGCCTGTCCCAGGGGTCCTCGTACAGGAAGCGGAAGGCGACATCGAAAGTGGCGCCTCCCCAGCACTCGAGGGAGAAGAGGTTGTTGAGGGCGTGGCTGGTCTCGGGAGCAATGTTCAGCAGATCGACTGTCCTGACACGAGTGGCCAGGAGAGACTGGTGAGCATCACGCCAGGTGGTGTCCATGAGCAGGCAGCCCTTGTACTCGCGGACGGCCTTGGCGAAGGCCTTGGGGCCCTGGTCGAGGAGAATCTGCCTCCAACCCTTCTGGCTGGGCTGGCTGACATCGAGCTTAGATCCGTCGGCGTTGAACAGGGAGGGGTGGATAATGTCTCCCTTGAACTTGGGCTCGCCGATCTGGCCCTTGATGCTGCTTCCGTTGACGGCGACGTCACCCAGGTAGCTGAGAAGCTTCTGGGCACGGTTCTGGCTGCCGACGAGGTCGAACAGCTGGGGAGTGTCATCGATGAAGGTTGTCCAGCAGTTTCCGTCGATGAATGTGGGGTGCGTGAGGAGCGAGGCCAAGAAGGGAATGTTGGTCTTGACACCACGGATGCGGAACTCGACGAGAGCACGAAGCATCTTCCGCCTAGCGATCTCGTATGTGGAGCCCTGGCAAGTACACTTGACCAGCATCGAGTCGTAGTAGGGGGTAATGACGGCACCGGCGAAACCGTTGCCACCATCGAGACGGACACCGTTGCCACCGGCCGAGCGGTAGACCTCGATCTTGCCAGTATCGGGCTGGAAGCCCTTGGAGGGGTCTTCCGTAGTGATACGGCACTGGATGGCGAAGCCCCTGGTGGAGATACGGTCCTGGGTCAGGCCAAGCTGCTGGAGAGTGGCGCCAGCAGCAATCTGGATCTGGGCAGCGACGATGTCGATGCCAGTGATCTCTTCCGTGATGGTGTGCTCGACCTGGATACGGGGGTTGATCTCGATGAAGTAGTAGCGGTTCTGCTGGTCGACGAGGAACTCTGCGGTACCGGCGTTGCGGTAGTTGACGGACCTGGCCAGCTTGACGGCATCAGCCAGGATGGCGTCGCGGGTCTCGATGGGAAGGTCCTTGGCAGGAGCAATCTCAACGACCTTCTGGTGACGGCGCTGGACGGAGCAGTCACGCTCGTACAGGTGGACAATGTTGCCGTGGTTGTCACCCAGCAGCTGGACCTCAATGTGCTTGGGCTTGTCGAGGAAGCGCTCGACGAAGACGGTGCCGTTGCCGAAGGCGGACTTGGCCTCGGAAGTGGCACGCTCGAAGCTCTCCTGCAGGGACTCCTGCTCGCGGACGACACGCATGCCGCGACCTCCACCACCGTAGGCGGCCTTGATGATGATGGGGAAGCCATATTGGTCGGTGAAGGACTTCACCTCCTCGAATGTGGCGACGGCGCCTTCGGTTCCGGGAACGACGGGGACATCGGCAGCAATGGCCAGCTTTCGGGCAGACACCTTGTCGCCAAGGGCGTCAATGACTTCGGGAGAGGGACCGACGAACTACAGTTGGCCGAGGTGTTAGTGCAAGGTCCGGGCAAAAGGTGCCGTTGGCGTGGGTGTGATGTGGGGGTTCACAGGAAACTTACGATAAGGCCGGCCTTCTCAACGTTGCGGGCAAAAGAGGCGTTCTCGGAGAGGAAACCATAGCCTGTTGAGCGAGTCAGATTGCGGCCACCAAGACACCCGAATCCGGGGAAGTGAACATACCGGGATGGATCATCTGCACGCCGTGCTCGACGGCAATCTTGATGATCTCGTCGCCAGCGAGATAAGCACCAACAGGGGTGTACTGGCCACGCTTGCCAATGACGTATGCCTCATCGGCCTCTGAAGCACGGGCGTGTAAGCTGAACTGCAAGCTAGGGGGGAGGTGTCCGCGGGGTTGTGGTCTTACTCTGCCTGTGCATGCTAAGACGGTCCTCATAACTGCACAAATCAGCACAAAATACAAACAGAAGCGTTCGTCGGTCTCGCGCACCTGAAGACTGCCACGGTGTGCAGCGAAAGCTCGTGAGCCTGGACAGATGATTGTCAGTATGAGCAAGGGCGGGCGGGGGGTGGATTTGGTTGACTCACTGTTCTAAAGATCTAAACGCGGAGAAATGTGAGCAAGCTAACATCAAGTCGGACCGAGTGCGCATCTGAGGCATGAACATACACGAATAGCTGCTCGGAGTTAGCTTGCAAAGCCGTGGCACTACGCACCCGGGGAGAGGGGCGGGGAATGAGTGGACTTACGGATTTCACCGCGGTTGGCAACTGTTAGGTGGGAGTCTCTCGTCAGCATGATTGTCCCAAGGTCTTACATGGTACGAGGATGCGAAGCTCCAATGGTGACGGAAGCCGACGGGAGTATCGCAAAGGTCCTCGGGGACGAGGTGTGCAACGTACCCAGCAGCTTGTTCACTTGCATGATGCTCGAGTTGGCGCGAATGTGGTGGATGTTCTTGGGAGCCTCCACATCGCCCTCCTCGAAGACATCATCGTTGAAGGTGGCGTCCGCCTGAGCCATCTTGGATAGATGAGGGGGATGGAGTCAGGGACAGAGATCGGCCGTGATTCCAGGTCAAGAAGACTGAAGAGCAGAGGAAAGTTGAGGGCTCGGTGCGAGCCGCGGGGGGGGGGAGGCGGAGGGCGGTCGCTTTTGAAGGTCTCGGTCGAGGGGTCGAGGGGGCGGCTGCTGGACGGACTGGATGGAATGCGACCCTCGGCGGCGGGGTGGTTGCTAGGTACGGGGGGGTTCTAGCTCTGGTGGGCTTGGAAACCGTGGCGGTCCGTGGCCGGCAGTAGACGAGACGGCCGAGAAGGGGTGGTGGGGGTGTGCCTAGAAGACGGACACTGAAGCATCCAGAGTTAGCCCCTGGAGATCTGGAGCTTGTTGCACGGCGCAAGCTAGGTGCTGGACTGTACTGTAGGTACTTACGACACAGAAGGCGGTCTGGGGTTCGGCACGCTGCTTGAACAAGGCCGATTGGTGCTGTCAGGGTCCCCAGTCTGCGATAAGACGTGTTGGCGGAGGAGGGGTTGAGCGAGTTCGCTTTAGTTTGAGCCGGGCTGTACTTGGTTGACGGCCGATGAGATGGCTACTGACGCCTCGACGAGTCAAGTTTCCACGCACGGCAGAAGAGGTTGAGGGCGGGCAAGACGTTGAGCTAGCGTCTGCTGGGGTATCTTTTTGGGGGGAGAGAAGACAGGGCGGTCGGCGGGCTGGAAAAAGCAACGAAGGGAGGATCTGAGGTATCGAATGCAGAGTGTCAATCCACGTGCTGCAGGTCTTGTGTGGTGGACGTTTCCAAGATGGGTAGTGGGGGAGGATATGGATGGCGAAGAGTGACGAAGAGGATGAGGACAAGTCGGACGGCGGGGTGGATAGTCGAGAGAATATGTAGACTCGCGAGAAAAGAGCAGGGCCAGCTACAGTTGCTCTTTCTTCATGTCGTTTGTCCGTCTGGTTTCGAATCCATGGCACAAACTGAGGAGGCGTCCAAGTACCTGGCCGTGGTCGTCCGCGCATGATGGTCGGCGGGAAGGAGCTATGAGGCCCCTGGACCTCCTGCCCCGCCATCCCTTCCCACCTGCGACAGCGACGCCTGCTCGTCCGCCCGCCCGCCGCCCGCTCGTCCTCTTGACGCACCTCAATCCTCAGAAATATCTCTCGTTCCATCCTGGTCTCTACCCCGAGCCTACTTTTGGAACCACGATGGTCATGGATGGGACGATACAATCGAGGCAGACGGCGCATGCCGGGGGGGAGGGGGTCTCGTTACGGGCAGAGGACAAGAAGTGGAGGAGGGTGCAAGCAAGTGTGTCGTTCCTCGGACGGAGCTCCAGCGCACCGTAACGAAGCTGAGGATGCCAAGGCTGCACTGCACATCAGAAAGTACCGACAGACCGACAGCCAAGCGCCGCCGCTCGATGAACTCGACTCGACATTTCTTTCTCCCCGGGGGCGCTTCTGCCTTCCTGGGAAATCATCGGCGATAACGCGAAACGGTAGCGCTGTGCTGCGCCTGCCAGACCAGACAGACCGAACACCGAGCGTACCGGCTGGACCCCGTCCTGAACCAGCAAACACATCGCGCCGCGGTGAGGCGGTGACCCAGCTGGGAGGGGTGAATGTGATCGACCAGACGCACGGGTTGAGTCCATCATCCTGAATCCTCATCCTCCTCTTCATCCCTCGCTGGGGCGCGCAAGGCGCCTACCAAAACCAGAGGGTGAGTGGTTGGTGTTGAGTCTCGGCTGGTGAGACTCACAGCTCCATCCCTGGACATCCATCCCCCGTCCCCTCCCCCTCTCTGCGTGCACCTCCTCTGGAGCGCGTGGGCAGCTTCCCCTCCCCCCACTACCGATGACAGCGATGAGGGGTGCGAAGGGGGGTCCAGCTTGCACCACGCCGCACGGAGAGCTCTCCCGTATCCGGCGCGGGCAATTGGCCAACCAGAGCCTGCTGATCACAAACCTCACCACGGCTTTTCTGCCTCGATTGACTAACTCTTTGGTGTCCACGAAAGCAAAAAGTCACGCAGTCAACAGCCTCCAGCGCACTCACACTCGCCTTTGGAGGGGAGCTCCGTCAGACCAAGGCATGAGAAAAAAAGAAAACGGTCAGTCCGGACAGGTCGCCGACGGAGACGGAAGGGGGGTGGACGGACGAACGGACAGACGAAGAGTGGGCTCCTCCAGGGCTGCCACAGTGACGGGTCAGGGCCGGGCAAGCAAGCTCGGTAAAACAACCCGAGCCTCGACTTCTCGTGACAGCATCCACGTCTACACCACCATCCTCAGATCGCGGCAGCACAGGCTTGGGTGCATACCCCAGGTTCTTCACGCGGCTAAGGGGCCCAGTACCGAGGATAACACGGGTTTGAGCACTCGCGTCTCCCCCGAGGATAGGCTGCTCCCTGCAGCTTTCGGGACAGCTCGACGCGACTTCACCTCTTCCCGTTCCTGACTATTTTCGTCCCTGTCCTGCTAAAATGCGGGGGACCAGACCGACACCAGTAGGAATGGAGTCCTTGCCTTGCCCTCGGGGGTCGGGGCCGCTGCCCGCATACCAGATCTCACAACGAGATCGGGCTTCAATGGGTGATCCCGGGTGCCACAGCACGGCCCTGCCCGGCTTCTTCCCACCGTGGCCGCCGTCAAGCCCGTCACGGCCGAGTCGCATGGAGTTTGTTCGTGCCCGTGATGCCTCCAGTTTTCCCGGCGCTGACCGAGGGATCTCACACCTCGCATGTCGGCCGCCCGCCTCGCCATGATGCAGTGCGGTGCGGCCAGCACACCCGGCATGGATGGCATCTGCCAGTGGCCAGACCGTTCTGACTTGCGCTCGCCCGGGATACGGACGGCCAAATGTCCTTACGAAACGGAAATACCTCGACGGACTTACAGAGACGCCTGTGGGCGTGTGATCATTTGCACCCTTCTCCTCTGGGCCTATTCCGTTTGGGTCATGGCCTCATGTTACTCACCTGTCGTCAAGCCTGCTTGCAATTTTTTTTTACTCCAGCAGCTTGCCCGCCCCCATCGACCGAATCGCCGGCCGGCCGGCGGACGGCAGTCCGATGTCGACGACGCGGCGCCTCTCCTGCCTGCGGTATTAAAAAAAGGCAGAGCTCCATCATCCCACGGTCTCTATTTTGTGCAGTGGACCCCCACCTTTGGCCCAGCTCCAGAGCTGTCCGACAGCCCGAGGGACAAATCGAAGAGTCACACCCCTCCGACCTCGGCTGGCGGTTAAAATGCGTTCCCAGAATCTCAGATGGCCCGGACAAGGCTGGCTAGCCTGCCGATGGCGCCATTGCCGCTGGGCCCCTGGCTTCGTGGCTCCGTGGCACGCGTGCGCTTCCAGCCCACGGCATAGAGGCCTTGGCTCCCCCTGGCGCACATCATCGGCGTCTTATTCCCGTTCCAACGAACCCCCAACAACGGGTATCCAAGGCTAGACGGGGCATTGGTTTCACTGGCCCTGCCACTTTCTTCCTGTGCTCCGAAAGAAGACCCCCGCCCACTTGATCGTCGTGCTCCATGACCACGGCGAAACTCGACACCAAACCTGAGCTGACGGAATATTTCTAGCCATCTCCTTATCGTTGCCCTCTGTGGGCCCCCCGGCTCGCCTGCCAAGATATTCCTCGGTGTGTTGATGCGACGGCGGACTGTGTTTTAGCTTGTGACAGTGTCCGGCCTTCAATCGTCCGAGATCGCGAGGGCCACGAGCCATCCTCTTCGGCTTCTTGGGAGAAAATGGCATTTCTGGGAGATGACTGGTTCTTGAAGTTCATAAGTGCCGTCTGCCTTCACATGACAGGTGAGACGGAGCTCGACAATGTCATGTCTGGCTGCGTTCATCATAGTGCAGCTCCCTCGCGATACATCTGTCCCCTCCCAGTGGCGCAGCGAGGTTGGAGGACCAAGCAGCTTCTGGGCTTCTAGCCCGTTGCTAGAACAGACATCTGTATTCAGGGCTCTGTCGGTGCGTCGCCTAGGCGCTCAAACGTCGGCGAACACTCCTGGACTTCGCGTGGCCACGGACCCTTGACGTGAAGGTTGTTTCGTCTGGTCTCCTAGCTGTCGCTAGAAAAGGCCCGCATCGAAGCAACTGCTTGAAACAACGACGCCTATTTCTCAAAATAGTTCCAACCACGCGCCCGCTGGGAGATAACAGCCACCTCACGGGCGTGTCGGTCGAGACACCAACCAGGCGTCAGTCAAGATCAACGTCCTGTTCCCAGCTGCGCGGGCGCCATGCCAAAATGTCATCTGGACTCAGTTTCGGAGTAAACTCGGCACGCGCCTATTTCAGGTGTCTAGATACCCAGACAAGGAGGAGGATCGACAATTGCCAGACTTGTGCTGCAATTTAGGGCAACAGATGCAAGCATCCAGCGCACGACATCAAGAAAAATTGACAAGTTCGCAGAAGCATCGTATTGTTTGACTGCTTTGTATGACTTCGCGGACTCGTCTGTCGCCAAAGAACGAGAATCTCTCGGGAGGACAGCCAAAGACGTACGATTTCTATCCCTCGGTCAGACGATGGAGTTCAGGTGTCGGCGTGACAGGTTGCGTTACATCAAGGAGAACAGCCTTGGTTGTAATTTGGTGTCAAGAGATCATATTTTCGACCCGTATCTTGGCCGAGTTCGTCTTTGACTTAGAAGCCATGATCAAGGCTTGGAACATCCCCCTTTTGGCCGCCCTAGCCAGTGCTTTCCGTCCTTCGAGTGCGAGCACTGGGTGCAGCCCCAAGAAGGTGATGTACCAGTGCGTATCATGGCGATTCAGAAACGGCCACGAAAGGAATATCATCCCGGGCGAGCAAATCCCCGGCTCTTGCCTTCAGATCAAGGCCCAGCGGGTCAACACAACGGGAACATCGAGCAGGGTGGAAGCCGGCATACGCCGGTCGGTCTCTGAGGCCGTAGCTTGTTTGCATTGCCAGCAAATCAAGCTTTGTCAAGGAGGAAAAGCTGCCAAGCAGCAGGAAAAGTACACGCCCATAGCCGTTTTCCGTTTCGCCATGACCCAGAAACCATGTGCCATCCCAGAAATATCATTCATGCCGCAAGTCGTATGTCCAGCCCGGAGCCGAGCATTTACCGGACAATGCCGTCGAACCTCGACTTGAACCACTTGACGGTCTGCTCGCGCTTGATCTTGTGGTTGGAGCCGATCTTGCCCTTGGCGCGCCTGCGGGTGGCGACACGCTCACCCTTGCGGGTCATGCAGGCGTAGAAGTCCATGCCGTAAATGCCGATGGAGGGGTCGTACTTGATGCCGAGATCGATGTGCTCGCTGATACCGAAGCCAAAGTTGCCGGTCTCAGAGAAGTTGCGCTTGCGGAGCTCGTACTCCTTGACCTTGAGGCCACGCTCGAGGATCTCCTCAGCCTGGGAAGAAATTTGTTAGGGACAGGTCGACCGGAGTGGGTGATGGCGATAAGCATACCTTGGGGCCACGAACGGTGACGTGGACCGAGATCTTCTCGTTACGGCGGATACCGAAGGTACGGACGGTGTAACGGGCCTTGCCTGGGGAATTGTAAGTTTCTCTCCCAAATTGAAATGCGGTTTGGTGATGGCCTACTGTAGACGGGGGTTTGACCGGACAGCTGCTCGAGCACCTTGGCGGCACGGGTGAGCCTGTCACCAGACTCGCCGACGGAAATGTTGAGGACGAGCTTCTGGAGGTGAAGCTCCCTCATGGGGTTCTCGGCCTTCTCGGACATTTTGGCGGCTGGTGATGCTGTCGACGGTTGGGTGAATTTGTCGATGTCGTCGCTGGGCGGTGATGAGAGAGACCAAAAAAGTTCGAGGTCAGATTCGGTGCACCAGATTGAATTTGGAGGGTTTCCAGCCCTCGTTGGCCCTAGCGTGGTGGGCGGCGACCCGAGACCCGCTTTAGCCAGAAACAGACTAGCTCGTATCGAGAAGCCGAAGATTTGCCGGGCGGCCTCAGCCTTCTCGAGAGCTTCCATCAGCCTACCGCGAAATTTCCACTGCGGACCGGCATACCCACCCCCGACCTTCAAGAAGCTCCGCGTAAAGCATAGCATCTAGTGGTCGCGCAGCAGTCAATCCGGCTCCTGCACCAACCAAGATCAATTTTTGAAAGAATCGAGAGACGCTGCTACCGCGGCATCTCGTGCGACAACCGCAAACATGGCGAACAAGCAGGGCAAGATGGTGAGTACACCGCAACCACTTCCGCAGAGCTCGACGTTGACACGGTAGCTGACTTTGACGCGTTCTCCATGTAGGCCGGTTACGTACGTACCCTCACGACCCGAATATGCTCTGCTCGACACCGGACAGAGCTCCCCGCAAGAGACACGGCTGACGCGCTTCTCAGATCAACTACCGGATGAGGGTCACCCTCAATGATGGCCGACAGATGACGGGACAGATGCTTGCTTTCGACAAGGTCCGTTCGAACGACCCTTTCTCTCATGCAGAAACCAGGAGCTAATATGATGGCAGCACATGAACCTCGTCCTCGCCGATACCGAAGAGTTCCGCCGCATAAAGCGCAAGCAGAACAAGCCCGCCGCTCCTGGCGCAAGCTCCGGCCAGACCGTCGAGACCGAGGAGAAGCGAACACTAGGCCTGACCATTGTCCGTGGCGCCCAGATTGTGTCGCTGTCGGTCGAGTCTGAGCCGCCAGCGGATCCCAGCGCTCGCCTCGGCAAGAGCGCGCCTGGAGGTCTCTCGTCGGGCCTGGCTGCCGGACCCGGTGTTGCACGCCCTGCCGGTCGTGGTGCCGCTGCGGCTCCTTCTCTGGCTGTCAGTATCTCCCCTTTGCTCTTCAATAGCACATGCTAACAGTTTGTAGGGTCCCGCTGCTGGTGTTGGTGGTGGTGCTCCTCCTCCTGGATTTCCTGGCTTCCCCGGCGGAGCTCCTCCATTTGGCGGACGTAATGGTAAGTCTTGGAGCCATCGCGCCCTGAGCCATCATGTTAACCATTTCTCAGCTCCCCCTGGCTTCCCCGGTGCCTTCCCTCCGGGCTTCCCTCCCGGCGGTGCATTCCCCCCGGGTTTCAACGCCGGCCCTCCTGGCCCTCCTGGCCCTCCCGGCGGTCCTCCTGGATTTAACCCTCCCCCTCGGAGGTAAAGCAACGACTTATGCAGTGACTTTGGGCCTTGGCTTGGGCCCTTGGGGACGGTTTGTGGTTTAACAACGGCGTTTGGGGTTGTTCCAGAATACCAAAATGGACGGACAAGATTCGTCTTGATAGAGTAGCGCAGCTCACAGTCGAACTCGAAGGGGGTCATCACCTCTTGCTCTCATCTATGCGTATTTCGTTGTGCTGTGTTGAGCGTGCAGGCATGGTAGTATCGGGATGTTATAAAAGGTTCGCATACAAGTCGTTGGAAGCCCGAGGTCGCCCTGTGGACGGCATCTTTCAACATCGTCAAACATTGTTCTTGTCTCACCAACTGAAGGAAAGAGGTAAAGGTAGGAAACGCCCTTGTGCACCTCCTACTGGTCTAATGCCCAACAAATTCCCTATCCATCAACGGGTCTTGGGTGACACTGATGAACTGGTCCTGGGCACGTGACCTTATCCCCGGAACGCGCTCCTAATCCCGGCCCTCCCTGGCCAGTCGCAAAAATTCGGACTCCGCTCAGGCTCACCTCCACGAATTGGCACGTCCGATTAGAGCTCCGAGATCCTGGCTAAGCTTCCTCAGCAACCCGTGGACAGTCAACCCTCGCCTTTTCCGACAATCTCCCCTCCATCGAGACGCCCGGCACCTTCGGCGCGAAGAACATATCAAGTGCAATTCATACCCTAGAGAAATACCGAATACCGATCAACCAGACGACAAAATGGCTGCTTTTATCAAGGCGATCAACGCGAAGATCCGGTCCAACCCGGCCCTGGACTACTTCTGCTCTACACGTATGTTGATGTCGCTTTCTTGAGCCTACTCCTGCTTCTTTTTGGGGCGGCGTTTCGGAGCCCGAGCCTGGAGTGGCCGCCTGCGCAAAGGCTGCCTGGTTGCTTTCCCCAGGCTGCTATCGCATCACTTCCCGCGGGGAGACAGCTGCTCCAGGCTGATCCCGATAACGCCATAACTGTGCAACCCTACGATGCTGTATGCTAACAATTGCCTCGCATAGACTTCTGGGGCCCTGCCTCCAACTTCGGTATCCCCGTTGCCGCCGTTCTGGACACACAAAAGTCCCCTGACCTGTGAGTTTCCCCGACGACACGATATCCCTCCGAAAGAGTCATTGGTGCGGGATGGTTGCTGACGAACGAACCTCCTACGAACAGGATCTCGGGCCAGATGACCGGTGCCCTGATCATCTACTCCGCCACCTTCATGCGCTACTCCCTCGCCGTCACCCCCGCGAACTACCTTCTCTTCGCCTGCCACTTCGTCAACGAGGGCTCGCAGCTGACGCAAGGATACCGATACCTGAACTGGCACCACTGGGGAGGCAAGGAGGCTGCCGCGGCCAAGGGAGACGTCAGCGCGGCCGTCGAGACTGTGAAGGACAAGGCCAAGGAGGTTGTTGGCAAATAAGCACATTCCCCGGTGCGGGAGGAAAGTTTGCGGTCAGGACGACGCCCATATAGAGGCTCCAAGCCGGCGACCACCGACTACAGGCGAGCCCTTTGGTGGTAGGGATATATAGATGAACCACCCGCACGCCACGAGGGCTCGCCGAAGCCATTGAGGACGTGAAGTCGAGACTGTTTTTGGCGAAGAAGGGTTCTGCTGTACTCTCCCTGTACCACTACTCATGCATACTTTGTCCTGGCTGGCAGGACTCAGGCCGAGGGCGCCCAATTGATGATACACCTTGATCATGACCGAGTGTACTTGCTTTACTGGAAGTGATCATGCCTCCCCTGAGTGACAGGCATCGTCCATTGCGAAGCCTTCGCCGAGACCAGTCGAAGACACGAGACGATTGGCGGGAAAATGCAACTTCCGAAAGTATGCATTGCGGAATGTGACTCTTTTGGATGGCAGGGGGGTCCCGTCAGAGTTCGTACAATCGCTCGAGGTTGGTCAACAAGCCTACGGACAACGGAAGACGGACCGCTGTACCCCTTCTGGAACATGAACGCTGGGAGTAATGTAGACTGGAACCTGCTGCTTGAATAATTTGGAATCAATAAAGCACGAGAAAGGTCGGAAAACGGGTATACCAGGGACATAGGTTATAAATGACGTGGAGAGCTGGGAACTGGTAAGAGGGGGTATCGCTTGTGTGCTATATTGCTTCCTCACTTGAATTACCGCTTACAGCACAGCGATCTTGGGTGCTCCAAGATGAACAAGGCAGTAATTCTATCTGGAAGGGGCAACCGGCCGGAAACTGGTACAATTCGAACACTGAAGTTTGACGGGGCTGGCTTCAAACTCGGAGTGGCTGCAAGGCCTGGTTGGGCTCCCATCAGACGACGATGTTAATGTCAAGGCCGCACATACACCCGAACTATTCCTAGATACCTTAGTTACAGATAAATGGCTTCTAGTTTGGGTTACTTGGTATATGAATTTAAATAGCACTGGCATTTGTCATTGTGTCGTTGCAACTGTCTATGGCGGACATGTCTTGCTGCAACAATTCGCACTACACCGGCTTCTGGCTTGACGTTCCGCTACAGATCTTGACGCTTACCCGGCTTCATTGTTTCAAGACAGCATGATGCATACGTTTCTTTCCCAAGAAGAATCAAGTGATTTACGTTTTCCGAATTCTCAGTTGCCGATGATTGAAGCGTTCTAGTATTTCATCTGACGCTCCGACCTAGGGTTTAGACGTCACCACCATACATGAAAATCATTGACATGCATGTCACTACATATCACCGGCTGCAACCACGCGGCAGCCAGACTCGACAGGTCCATCCGCTGACAGCCTACTCTCAGACCTTGCCTAGCCAAGTGTCATTATTCAACAATAATGGATGCGCCTGGGTCCCCGGAAGTACGACCATAGTGGGTGGTGCTCCGGGAGATGGCAAAGACAGACCTGGATTTTTCCTGGAAAGCTCAGACCCGACATGTCTGCAGGGAATAGCTTAGCGACGCAGGAGCTTTCCAGAGCAGGATCGAAACATTCGAACCTTTCAAGAGGGCGGAAAGAAGCATCATTGTTGCGACCTTCAACACGATCGCCTCTTCATAAACTGATGGCCCATTTTGAACCAAAGTTGCGACGCAGCCTCATGCTTGAATCTGTAGTGGGCACGCATCACGATGACCCGGCAACCATTTGGCCTCAGGCTCGGCGGGCCGCTGGGATTACAAACCCCACATGTTGGGCACAGTCCAGCACCCACCAGGGGAAGGCCGATGAAGGAGGCAGAGCATAAATGGTAGGTGCTTGTCCGTAGCAGGGACACAATTCGAGCCGTGAAAGTTACAGTGTTCAAGTTCCGAAGAAAGGCTTCGAAACATGAGGTGGTACTGTGGGTGATTGGTAGTGATGGGCGGCTAAGTTCTCAAGGGAGGACTCGAGGGATGAGCCCCCGCCAGTCGTGTTGAGGACGGAACGTCCGGGGTATAAGTACCTAGATGCGCTGCACTAAAAAGTGCATCCGCTCAATGACATATGCCGGAGAAACCGATGAGAGGGCGAATGAGGCTCCAGACACAGATCGGTGCTCATCTGTCCATTTGGCCGGCGCTCGGCGACGAGGCTGATGGGGCCCCAAGGGGCTTCTCGGAAGGCCAGTTCGACCCGTTGGCGGGTTATTTAAAAAATTGTTAGGGTGTTTCCGGGCTGACTGAGGCATCAAGTTGAATGACGGCCTGTGATTGGCGGTTGGGGTGGCCGAGGGATCCACCGGGGCGTGCCCCGTCCCCCGTCTCTCTCGTCTTTTCCCTCTCGCCGGGTCTTCCTCCAAAAAAGACTCCATCTGCTCTCCTGCAAAGGACCATCAACCCTTCCAAATCTCCCCTCAACCTCAATTGCACTCGCTGCAATTGATCCTCCCCTGATCTCGACAGCGTCACAGATCTCCTAATATGTTCCGCAACGCCCTCCGCCAGTCGACGCGCGCCGTCGGTGCCGTCTCTGCCGCTGGCAGGGTCGCCGCCGTAAGTCGCCCTTTTCCCATCCCGGACCCGTCCCAATTCCATCAAAAACCATCAGAAGACGTCTGGATACGAATCAATGAGCTTCCCGAAAGCTCAATTGCCTCGTCCGAGCACTTCCGAGGTCGCTGTCAAGCTTTTCTCGAGCTTGGTTGACGACGTGTCGTTCGTTGGGGGACGGTTGCCCAGTGCATTTTCGGGCTTCGGCTAACTTGTTTTTCCCTACCCCAGGTCCGAAATGCCGCACCCGCTGTCGCCATGCAGGCCCGCACCTACGCCGAGGCCAAGGCCACGCCGACCGAGGTTTCCTCCATTCTCGAGCAGCGCATCCGTGGTGTTCAGGAGGAGGGCGGCCTGGCCGAGACCGGTCGCGTTCTTTCCGTTGGGTACGTCCTGGCTTGGCACCGATCGACACCCAAGGCGGATGAGCGGAAGTGAAGCATTGTCGCGACACACAACCTCACCTCTGCAACCCGCCTGGGAGATCGAATCCATTGTTCTGCTGTTGTCGACAAAATTTTATGCACGTACTAACTGCCTCAACAGTGATGGTATCGCCCGTGTTCACGGTCTTGCCAACGTCCAGGCTGAGGAGCTTGTCGAGTAAGAATAACAACCCAATGCAATGCACAGGAGAGCGTTAACTAACCCGTCACAGGTTCGCCTCCGGCGTCAAGGGCATGTGCATGAACCTCGAGGCCGGCCAGGTCGGTATTGTGCTGTTCGGTTCCGACCGTCTTGTCAAGGAGGGCGAGACTGTCAAGCGTACCGGAGAGATTGTAAGTTGGCTGCACCGACCAGCAGAGACCGACGCGCTTTGCTAACACCACCCAGGTCGATGTCCCCGTCGGCCCCGAGATGCTGGGCCGTGTCATCGACGCCCTCGGCAACCCCATCGACGGCAAGGGTCCCATCAAGACCACCGAGAGGCGCCGTGCCCAGCTCAAGGCTCCCGGCATTCTGCCCCGCCAGTCCGTCAACCAGCCCGTCCAGACTGGTCTCAAGTCCATCGACGCCATGGTGCCCATCGGCCGTGGTCAGCGTGAGCTGATCATTGGCGATCGTCAGACCGGCAAGACCGCCGTCGCTCTCGACGCCATGCTCAACCAGAAGCGCTGGAACAGCACCAACGACGAGGACAAGAAGCTCTACTGTGTCTACGTCGCCGTTGGCCAGAAGCGCTCCACCGTCGCTCAGCTCGTCCAGACCCTCGAGGAGAACGACGCCATGAAGTACTCCATCGTTGTCGCTGCCACCGCCTCCGAGGCCGCTCCCCTGCAGTACATTGCTCCCTTCACCGGTATGTCACCCACCGCGTTCCAAATGTTTTCCCCGTGTCCGTTCGGCTTGTCGATCGTTTGACTTGGTTGGTTCGTGCAACTGGTCGGTCCTCTGTTGTTGCTGGCCAATTGGCCAGGTCGATCAACAGGATGACCAGTTCACCCACACAACAAGTCGAACGTCTTGACCTGCCCATCGTCTCAATTAATTAATTAATCCGCTGTTCACTCTTGCTAACTTTGAAAAGGAACTGGTTAGTCATCCCGCCGCCGCCCTCTCCCCCAACGTTCAGAAGTATCCCCACACCTTCATTTTGCAACACCTGCTAACTTGCCCCCTCTCCCAGCTGTCGCCGAGGTAAGTCTTCCCTTTCCTCTCTTTATCTTGTTGAACCTAGCTAATCCCCCCAATGTGGTTCCGTGATAACGGCAAGCACGCCCTGATCATCTTCGACGATCTCTCGAAGCAGGCCGTCGCCTACCGCCAGATGTCTCTGCTGCTCCGTCGCCCTCCCGGTCGTGAGGCCTACCCCGGTGACGTCTTCTACCTGCACTCTCGTCTTCTCGAGCGTGCCGCCAAGATGAACAAGACCCACGGTGGTGGTTCGCTCACTGCCCTGCCCATCATTGAGACCCAGGGCGGTGATGTGTCTGCCTACATTCCCACCAACGTCATTTCCATCACCGACGGTCAGATCTTCCTCGAGGCCGAGCTGTTCTACAAGGGTATCCGCCCCGCCATTAACGTCGGTCTTTCCGTCTCGCGTGTCGGTTCCGCCGCCCAGCTTAAGGCCATGAAGCAAGTCGCTGGCTCGCTCAAGCTCTTCCTGGCCCAGTACCGTGAGGTTGCCGCCTTCGCCCAGTTCGGTTCCGACCTGGACGCTGCCACCAAGCAGACCCTGTCCCGTGGTGAGCGTGTAAGTTACCTCCGACCAGAAACAACGCAAATGAACATGGCTGACACACCCTCTCTAGCTTACCGAGCTCCTCAAGCAGAAGCAGTACTCTCCCATGGCCGTCAACGAGATGGTTCCCCTCATCTACGCCGGTGTCAACGGTATGCTCGACAACATCCCCGTCAGCCGCATCCTCGAGTGGGAGTCCGACTTCCTGAACCACCTCAAGACCAACGAGTCCGAGCTGCTCGCCACCATCGACAAGGAGGGTGCGCTCAGCAAGGACCTCGAGGCCAAGCTGAAGGACGTCACCTCGACCTTCATCAAGAGCTTCCTCTCGTAAATCAACCGCAAAAAGACCTAATGAGCGGATGGTCTGAGGCGGGTGTATCATGGGAGAAGTTGCTGTCTATACCGAAGTCATTATCTGTGTTTCTCGTAGAGGCGGGAGGACGACTCGAAGGGTGCCTCGGACTTGAGAGTCGCACCTGGAGATGCGATTGGGAGCGGAGAATCTCCATCGACCACTGTAAAATAGAGCTCAAGACTCAATTAACGCCCTCGATTCCTTTTGTCCTTATTAATCTTGTCTTTGCAAACTTTGTCTGATGGTGGTGGTGCCGAAGCGGCTTCCGTGCTGAAGACGGCCCGGCGCGGTGGGCTGACCTCCGTGGTCGGTCGGTGATCCGCCGGCCCAATGCGTGACATCATTCGTCATCAACATAGAAAACATCACCCTACTACTAATCTAGTGCTTAATTCGGTCCTCTGTTCAACGTCTTCCGCTTCTCGACAGAACTCCGTGTCATCCGTCTGCGCTTTGTCCGAACCAGGTTGAGAACAGCTGCACAGACACGACCTCGCTCTCGCCTTACCCCGCCTCCAGCACAGCTCGACCCGACGATGCCCTCCGACTCCAAGCTACCCGAGATGGCTGCGAGAACCAAAGAGATCCTTGGCCGTGTTCAGCGCTTGGTGCCACCAATGCTGGACCACTTCCACAAGGGTGAGCTGATCCTACGAGTCTCATGGAGGGTACGGGACTGACGGCGCAACAGGCCAGCTCGGGCGTGTTGCCGTCCTTGGAGGAAGCGTCGATTACACCGGCGCACCGTACTTCTCAGCCATGGCCAGCGCAAGACTCGGCTGTGACATGGTAATGATGTTGCCCGCTCGAATTCGACCGTGTAGAACTGACACTTACCTAGTCTCATATCATATGTACTCCAGGCGCGGCAAATGTCATCAAGACATACTCTCCAAACCTCATGGTCCATCCTTTGATGCGTCAATCACCCGATGACACAGCCTCTGGAAGCAGCAAAGACGCCGACACAGACCCAGAGCACATTGCTGGTCGTGTAGCCGACATGCTTCCCCGGCTACATGTCCTCGTCATCGGTCCCGGCTTGGGCCGCGATCCTCTGATGCAAGCCACGGTTGCCCGGGTTGTCCGTGCCGCCCGCGAGCGCAACATGCCCCTAGTCATGGATGCGGATGCTCTGTTGATCGTGCAAAACGACCCCTCGCTCGTCAAGGGGTACAAGAATGTGGTTCTAACGCCCAACGTCGTCGAGTTCTCTCGGCTGTGCAAAGCTATTGGCATCGACGAAGAGAAGGTCACTCAAGAGGGCGGCGAGACCGGAAAGGTTGAGGCTCTGGCACGCGCCTTGGATGGTGTCACCATCATTCAGAAGGGGGCCAAGGACCACATTTCCAACGGCAGCGTGACGCTGGTCGTCGACCTTGAAGGCGGCAAGAAGAGGAGCGGTGGCCAGGGAGACACACTGACAGGGTCAATTGCCACGTTTCTGGGATGGAGGCAGGCATATCTAGATGGACTGTGGGAGAGGGGAGAGGAGACGCTGGCCGAGGATGAACTCATCGGACTGGCAGCCTATGGAGGCAGTGCCATCACCAGAGTGAGTCGTCCCCATGGAAGAGTCTTTACTTTGCTGACGTTATTGCAGGAGTGCTCAAGACTTGCCTTTGCGAAGAAGGGTCGCAGCTTGCAGGCCAGTGACCTGACAGACGAGGTGCACGATGCCTTCATGAACCTCTTTGGCGAGGAGGATCAGTCCGAGGGAGCCAAACTGTAAAGTACGTCCGGCCTTCGACCATGTCAATTGACCTGCGTTGTTGTGTCAGTGATCACGTCGATCGACCCGGGACATCGATCGACCTAGGACGTCGATCAAGGTGTTGTGTTGGTTCAGTTCAGTGCTAGTGATTGTCTGCTGGTATATAACACGCCTTTAGGATATACGACACTTAATATACTTCTATATCGACTAGTATACTTCGTCCGACTATATCCGACTATAAACTATATTAAGTTATACTAAGCCTGTCGGGCTGTGTCGGGCTCTGTCGGGCTACATCTTGTTCTGTCGGGCTACAGGTCGATAAGCCATTCTCGAACTCTTGAAAAACCTAGGAGCTTGGGGAATGAGGAGCCTCGTGAATGAGGAGCCTTGCGAATCAGGAGCTTGAAAACCCTGGGAGCTCGGAGAATGAGGAGCCTCGCGAACCAAAAACTTGATAAACCTAGGAGCTCGGGGAATGAGGAGCCTCGCGAATCAAGAGCCACGCGAATCAGGAGCCTCGTAGAACTCGACAAACCAGGTTGACGAAACACTACACTTGACGAAGTACTACACTTGACGAAACACTACACTTGACGAAGCACTACACTTGACGAAGCACTACACTTGACGAAGCAACGAGCACATCTACATCAACATAGTGAATATTAGCCGGATGTCCGATTATGACAGCTAAACTCGTGTCCTTCATTTCACAACAGAGTTTTCCCTGTGACGTGTCTGTAGACTGATTATCTTGGCTGACGATCTACGATACTGCTTGCAACCGCGTCAAGGATCAATCTATCGTGCCATTCATCCTCTGGACCGAAATCTCGTTACAGCTCGGTGGGGAACCTAACATTTTTCTCATTGGCACTTATTTGCTAAAGAATTACTACACACGCCTTGGGACATCTCGAATCCATCATAAAACGTAACAAAAACACCCCTACTCCCGACACACCTGCCCCTCGTCCGCCACATTTCCCAGGACCGGCTCATGGACGCCGCGCGGATCGTGGTTGATCTCTGAAGATGTCGCACGTGAGTCTGTGAGGCTTGCCGATGTCGACGTCTCGGCAGGGTTGGCGGCTGCGGGTGGCACCCCAGCACCTCCGGCACTGGTATGCCTCGGTCCCTTACTGTCGTCCATGATGTTGCCGATGGTTAGGCCAGACGAGGGACCGGATCCGGGGTGCGAGTGCTTGCCGATACCACGGGGTGGCTGGTGCATACGGGCCGAGGCGTTGATGGAATCGATCAAGGCTGCTGCAGTGGAAGACTGCGCCGGGTCTGCCGTTGCTGGAGGGACAGCAGCGACATGTCCTCGTGATGATGATGTGTGCCCGGTGGCCTGTGGGTGTTAGTTCATTTGATCTGCTTCCGTTTTTGTCATGGGTACTGACATCTGGGGCATTTGTAGGCACGTTTGAGGCCATATTAGGTATCTAGTTGATGTAGTAGATTGGGAAGTCTTGAGCCAGGTAGGTTGATTGTTGATGTCGCATATCCAGGGGGCAATTCTTTCGTGGTGGTTTTACAGAGAAAAGTGAGTAGCAGTGTCGAGTTCTCCCCAACATCTTGAGGACGTACAACTATATATATGCCGTCAGATCGACCCCTTGCAAGTGTGACCTCATCGTTGGGGCGGGCTCGGGTGTGGTGGGTATGCGTGTCGAGGACCCAATCAGTCCCCGCGATGTTCGGTCAGCCAAGAGCCGGAGGAAACAATCATGGACCGGAGGCAGGTTGAAGGATTTCGGGATGATAAGGTGCGAGGGGTTATTGATTGGTCGGGTGGTGTCCGATGACAGATGGCAGGTTGCCCCAGATGGTGGTGCCTTAGTCTGGGAGGACGTGTGAAGACAAGTAGCAGGATGAAGGGGCCAATGTCGAATCAACCTAGAAAGGCGCGTCGGAATTACTGGCTCGTTGGACGCAGAAGATTGCCGGAGCTAACAGGATGTGAGAATTAACAGGATGTGAGGATCAACAGGATGTGAGGACCAGCAGGTTGTTAGGAGTAATGTGACCTTTGGCCGAGCATGTAGCAATACGATCAAGCTTGTGTGGGAAGTCGGTCAAGCAGTGCCTTGTATCGCGATGAGATAGTACATCCGTATATGGCGACTTGTCACGGAGTTATCAGTTGGTATCGAAGATTGGGTTGTCATGGAGCAAAGCAAACTTCCTTGTGGAAGATCGACTGGTCATGTATCTAACAAGTTTATTAGATCGACGGAAGTTGTACTAATGCGCTCCGAAAGGAGCATACCAACACCCGCCCCCAAGCTATCGGACTCGGCAACAGGATATATGATCGACAAAATACTCGACCAGTCCTGGTCGGATACGCGTGGACATTTCAGGCCATTACCACATATGACATAGAGAATGTCAAACCAAGGGGATAGACGTGGACTTTCAACGTCAAAACCCGCCAAAGGAGAAGCATCTATTTTCTTCTCGGCATGTCGCCTGAATTCGCATCCGTGTTCCGGACTTGCATATTCAGCATCACCTAGTGAGGTATGCCATCTGGTTCCATGTTCACACTACTCCAAGTCTGATGAAAGCTCTCCCGCATGAACAAGACAGGTTCCCACTTTCTTCGCCAGGTAGATAAAACTACGACTATCATGTGGTTCGTCCATCTGCGTGGTTCGTCCTTCTGGGTGGCCCGCCCTCCTGGGTGGCTCATTGACCGAGCTGAGGCATCGACCGGACTGATACATCGACCTGGGTGTCGTTCGTCGACGGACATGCCTCATCAAGCGACGTGGTCCATCCAACGATATGGTCCGTCAAGTGGCACGGTTCATCAATCGACATGCCTCATCAAGCGACCAAGCTTGTCGACCTCATCAACCACCCATATTTACAAGCGAATCTAGCCGACTAGCCCCAAACATACCCTCCCTCCCCGCGAAGCCTTACCACATGCTCACTCAAAGGATCGTCCTGTCTCGCCTGGCCGACCGACAGCCCAAGACACTCTACGACACGCAAGTCAAGCTTCAGTCTCGTGTCAGCCTCGTGGCACAACAGTCTAGACCTCATAATCACATATCGAAAAGCCAGCAAGTACCCGACAAGGTTGTTGTCTGCCACGTGCAAGGGAGCCACGCTCGGCACAGACCAATGTCAAGCAGGTGGCTGTAAACGAGACATTGGCGCTCCCCTCGTCATCAAGGAAAGCCCTGGCCTCCCTCGAGGGTCTCGACGAGACATGCGGTTGCACAACATCAGGCGCCCGGCCTCTCAGGAGTCGACGCCCGAGCGCCGATGCTGCACTCGCAGGCCGGCCGCCTCCCGTGGCGGCGGACTGGAGCCAATGACGACTGTTGTGAAGCGAGGCGCATACCCGGTGCAATGGTAGAGTTCCCTTGGATCGTCTCGAGGCAAGGGGAACGGAACACGAGAGAGATGGGCTCGCCTCGTCCAAGGAGCAGTCTCCCTCCCATCCCCTTTCCGTGCCTAGTCATGCAGCCAGCCGGGTCCTACGTCGTGCAGGACGGCGGGAAGAAGATTTGCTCTCGGGGAAGGAAGGTGCAGTAGCCGCCGACGTCTGAGTATGCCGGCCTTGCATCGAAGAGCTCGACGGGAAGCCAGCCGGGCCTCCCTTGCTTCGAGCTCATGTCGAGTCTGCATGACCTGCCCTGGCAGGTGCGAAGAAAAACATTATCATGTCGAGTCGTCCCGCGGGTGAACATGATTTCTTTTTCGCCACCGGCGTGCGTCAGGTATCTACACGAGGCGAGCGCGTGGTTGCCATGAGTACAGGTCCTTCTGACAACCTCAGCCGTGTGTCGGCACGCTCAATTGAAGGCTGCGCATTCGAGGGCAAGGCAATAGCCTATTGAAGGTACTGCTGGAACCTCACTGGGATGAAAGATGGAGTCAGCAAATTTCCTACATGCAAGACGGTGAATGTAGTGGCAGATGGAGTGCCCATTCGTCGGCAGCAGAGGCCATGCAGCACGCATGCTCGATCAAGAAGCACGACCGATGTCGGGCAGATCGAGAGCAATGCATCCGATCAAATCCGAAATGCTTGCGAGAGCAACGGCCTTGCTTGACGGTGGCAGCTTCGAGCCTGCCAAAGCCCTGTCGTTGTCATCTTTGGGTCTGTGCGGTTGGCATTGTGTGATATATGACAAGAGAGGCTCAAGCAGGCGCGACGGTTAGTGTTGCTGCAGGTGAGTGGCGGAGGGGCCGGCCGGCCTCCCCTCCTTGGTCCACAACAGCGAGCGAGGGGTTTGCTTTTGCAAAGCCATTTCGTAGCCGGGCATGGCACTGCAAATATTGATTTTCAGGCCAGTGTGCGCGGAAATCCACCGGGGTCGGGGAAAGGCCCGCGATCAGACCGACCGATGATAACCATGACCACAGGCCGTGCTTGCATATATCACGCTTCGTCGGCGCAGGGGCGTTGGACATGCGGGAGGAGAGTCGTGGTTGATCGCCCATTGTCAGCTAGCACGTAACTATCTGTGGCCAAGCGACTAGAAGCAAAAGGCATTGATGGCCGCTGGAATGCTGTTCCACGTGAGAACGAACCATCATTTCTTCTCCAGGTCGTGTGGGCAGCCAGGACGCAAGCTTGACGGCCAGCCAACCAGGCTCGGGAGGGCGGGGTGTTTGCAGGCGTCAAGCTGCAGTGTGTCGCACCGGCGGGGGCGAATTGGGGCGGCGGCAGAGCAGGGAGAGGAAGCTGAAAGTACGACACCCTGGGTAATGAGTGATCAACTGAATATCACAGCGAGGCGTCAGACATACAGCCAATGCTACACTCATATCGTTCTGATACGTACGAGCGTCCGTCCACGGGCAAGATAGACAAGCTTGCTTGCTGACAGGGATGGTCTCAGGGAGGGGGTGGGCCTGGCCTGCCTCCCTGTGGCCCTGTGGTGTGGCCCTTGTGCGACGGCCGGGGCGCCCAGGCTGGGGGAGACTGGAGCAGCCTGGAGGACCCTAGGATCTATTGATTCGAGATCGTTGCTTCTTCTGGTCTGCCCCGATGGGGGTTTCCGCCAGCGGCGGGGGAGGACATGAGTGGCAAAGAATGAGGGTGACGTGGAGGGTCGTCCTCGACAACGTGCTGAGCAGAGGAGTCCATCCGGTGATGCCGGCTTCTTGTCTGAGACCAAGTGATGCCATGGTCTGAGAAATGAGGGCGTCACACGGGGGTCTAATGGGATAAGAAAGAAGGCTGTACGAGTACGAGCCATGGCGAGATCCAGCTTGATTTTTCTTGTCTCCCTTCCGCCCGGCCAGTGTTTCGTGCTGCCGCCCTGGGGAAACGGGATGATGGTCGTGCGTGTGCGATGTGTGATGGGATGCCCGTCGACCATGGAGGCAGCACCGAGGTCTTCGGCCTCATCTCCCGGAGATGGATCGGCGTGAGCAGATTGTGCGCGTGGAGACTGGATTTCCTTGCATGCGTTGTTTATCTGTAGTACCCAGGTAGGTCCATCGGTCTGATCTCTGGCGCAGGCGGAAGATCTCTAGATCCTGCGGGTCGATACCAATGGCGGAGTCTGGACTGAAGTTGCGGGTGGGCAGCCGCAGCGGCAGCAGCACCAGTGGCAGCAAGTTGGGTCCGGCTCGCATACGAGTTTGTCATGGGCCGGCCAGATAGGATAGGCCGCGTGCATGTCGGTCTTCCGAGTCCAACGGGGAGGGCGGGAGGAGACGCCGCCCGTGAGGTGGTGGAGGGGAGGTGATGGAATGGGAGAGACAGGCGGTCGGGAAAAGCAACGAAGTGGACGGCGAGGGATGCCCTTGGCGACGTTGAATTGGTGGTGGTGACTTTCAGGGATCCGAGTCTGTGCAGTGCAGCGGCCGTGCGCGCACTGTCATCCTGGTCCTTGCCTTGCCAGTCTTGCCAGTCTTGCTACTGGGCCATCCCAAGTGATGGACAGTGTCATGATCCGAGGAGGGGACTGTGCGCGGGTGCGGATGAACATCAAACGTCAGAAAGGGAAGGACCGGACCTGCTGCACCTGCCCTCGACAGCGGGCGGGCTGCCTGCCTGTGGGCCGCCTAAGCGTACAGTGACCCTGGCGGGGGGCTGCCCCCCATGCCGGGCGCCGGTCGCCGGGGCCCCCGTTGTTCAGATGCCGACTGGCTGCTACAGTACTGTCTGTCGCTGAGGGTCTGGAGCGAGGCGGCGCCGGGCACCACCACCACTGCATGGAATTGCTTCTTGTCATGTGCCTAGTGCGAACCACCTCGAAAGAGAGAGAGACATTGCGGGAGCTGGTCCGTTGCCGGCCCAGCCTGGCCTGGAATGTCAGGAAATGGGATACCCTGAAAAGGTGGAAGGTGGGTGCGTCACGTCACGGCCGTTGCGTTGCTGCACGGCACGTTGAGTGTTTCTGTGGTGGGATCTGTTCGGAAAGATACATCTGTTTCAACCCTGCCCGTCGCCCCTCCCCTCCCGTCCACTCTCCTCCACGTCTCTTCCCTCGGGCCTCGACTTTGAACAAACCTGGTCCTTGAACCTTGACTATCTCTTGCTCCTTCCGCTCGCTCTTTGACGCCGAATATCACTGCGCGCCTGCTGTTGCCCGCAAGTCCAAGCTCAAGAGTCCCTGTACCCCCCGAGATTGTTTCCGCTTTTCAGGCTTCCTGCCTTTGTTCCTACCTCCTACTCACCACACAACAACCTCAGCTTTTCACCTGCTTACAGGTCCACGGTTTTCTCCAGAAAAACAAAACATCAGCTCCTGTTTTTGGCCCGGTTTGTTTCCTCTGGCTTCAACCTCCAAGACGCCTCAGGAAATCCGCGTTCCTGCCGCTGCTCCCCCAACTCGACTTACACAGAAACCCACCCACTCGCCTGGAAATCTCAGGTCACAACAACCCTCACTTCCTCGACCACGACCACAAAGCCGGGCCTGTGCTCCCCCTTCTTCTCACCCTCGATCTACAGCCGCCGTCCCTCATCTGGTCCCTCCGGTTGCTTGTGTATCGCCGGCTCTACCACCCCAGAGGACGACTTGATCAGGGGCTGGCTGGACAGAAGGAAGACATTGGTTCCAGCGCAAACCAGCCGCACTCGAGACACCCTCGTCCTCCCTGTCTCATTCCCTCCCTTGGCCCGCGCCCACGCTTACACTCGTCACCTCGAGACAAGACGTGGCAACCCAGCTCAAAAGGGCCACACGCCGCCTGCGCCCATCGGCCGTGTACCACCGAGGGTCCTTGCACAAGCTGCTGCCCCCGAGCCCAGCACCCACCCACGGTGCTTCCTCAGGCTGTGGTCGCCCTCCTGCGTTCCACGCATTCCAGTCCCGACCTCGCACACCTTGGGCCGTCGGCTACCACTACCACCCGTCTCCCCCATCTGACCCAGACCTGTACGTCCCAAGCGGCATGTCGCAGACCGAATAAAACCTCCTGGTTGCGCACACCGTCCTCCCTTGGCCCGCGAGACCTACCTGCAACACGCGACGCTGACACAACGAAGCCCAGTCAAATCACCTTCCGCCTCGAGATTCAACACCTAGAGCATTTCTGCTATAAGGAGGAACCCTCGAGATCGCGCCCTGCCGATATGACGACCAGCGGCAGGAACCGCCTGGAGAGGCTCTTCTCCAAACGCAAGACGTCGGTCCCCACGACCAGCAACGATATCCAGCTCCCAGCCGAGCTCGATCAAGCAAAGGCCGGCAGCACTGACGAGAGCCTCTTCCCGCCTCCGTCTTTCCTCCGCCCCAAGGGCGCTCGTATGGTCGCGAGAGATGAGTCGACCTCTAGCAACCCCGGTGCTGAACGCGCCCAGAGCCTTCCCGAGGCCCAGTCGGAGCGTGTCTCCATCCACTCACCCCATCCAAGCAACGCCAGCACGGGCGACATCAACTGTCAGCCCACGAGATCGACGTCCCTGATCCGCCGCAGGAAAGACCTGCACCACATGGCGAGCCTGCACGATTTCAGATTCCCCATGCCGCCCACGACGAGGAGTCCAAGCAAAGCCCCGTCCTCTCCAACGACGTCGTCGTGTGCTTCCCCGGCCGTTGCATTCCGTGGTAGAAGTCTCGAACACCGACACAGCTCCGCCCTTTCCCACACGAGGCTTCAGACCCCTCCCTCATCAGATCACGAAGACAACTCGTCGATGCGAGGGATGCCAAAGACACAGTTTCTGCCGCACAACATTGTGACGACAGGCCTGCCTACGCCGGCAGCCTCGCCAGAGATGAAACCAGCAATCGCCTCACCGAGGGAGTCGGACCTTCTCTTGGCAAGAAAACGAAGCAAATTCGCCCCACTGCGGCGCCGCAAGGAAGAGAAGGCTGCCGGTCTGCGACGAGCCCAGTCGCACGCCAACTTTTCGGTTCCCAGGGAAATGCTGCTCCCCAAGCCGGTGCTCAAGGGAGTCGACGTGACAGATTTCTTCGACCTGGACGATGAAGACCTTGCCGAGGAGGTTGAAGAGTCATTTGAGCCTAGCACCCCAACCAACGGGGCAGACGCGATGAGCTCCTCCATCGACTGCCCAGCCACGCCTGCATCCTCGAAGCGGTCGTCAGGGAGCACCACCATCTCAGACCCCATTGCAGACACGGCAGCTCATGGGGCGGTGCAGGCTGCCAGGATTGCAGCAAAACACAAGTTCGATCTCGTCTACATTGTCAATCTTTGGCCGGAAAAGATGGATACCGAGTCGCGGAGTTCAAGGTCAGGTTCAAGTTCGACACCTGGGTGCTCGCGGCGGAACAGCACAGCAAGCTCCCTCCTCGGCTCAACGGACGGCACCATCATCGAGACGGCGTCTGGAATGACAGGCAGGCTTCTGGCCGCGTATGGCCTTTCCACAGCAGCCAGTCCCTTCCGCATCTCGGCTGGCGTCCACGCCAAGATCCTCAAACACCAGAGTTGGATCGAGTACCGGAGCAACGACGCAACGCCGAGCGAGTTCTCGCGAGGCTACGGCCACGCTTTCCACACCAGCAAAGTCGCGTCCTCGGCCCCCCCAAGCCCAGCCAACGGCGACGACTCCGTCTCGGTCAGGCAGCCCGAGGAAAATCGAGGCATCGTCTTCGCGGCGTATCGGCAACCCGGCCCTGATGGCAAGACGAGAGCATGCAGTCCCGACGAGCTCAAGGAGCTGCGTGCGGATGCAGAGGATTTGATAGACATGCTGATTGCCATTCACAAGGCAAAGCGGCGAAGGGACCCAACGGCGCAGCTATCAATGGGTTTCGACGTGGGACCGATGCCGGACATGTTCTTGTCGAGATGAGGGGGAAATGGAAGATGTTAATGCTTTTGACGGAATAAGCGGACGGATACTTCTTTTCTGGGGGTCCAGGCGACTGTCTTTTTTTGTTTTCACGCTCTAGATACCTTTTTGACGCAGCATCGGGAGATACCCCGAGATGAGATGAGGGATGAGGTTGGAATGAATCGAAACAAACTTGATATTACTGTGCCAGCTGGCCGCGGTCCGTGTCCATGTGGCGGTGTTGAGTAATGAAGCCACGTTGCTCGCGCCACAATGACGTTGCTCCTCCAAGCTGGCTCACAGGGGCGGGAGGGATGACTTGACTGGGCAGAGCGTGAAGGCGAAACAGCCCCAAACCTTCAACATTCTTCCTATCAGCCCAGCTCCCAGGTCTACTATTCTCCTCTCTTGTTCCTGAACCTCGATTCATCCTACAAAGAAAGAACCACCTCAAGTCCTCCAGCACACTCGAACAAAGAGGTCAACATGGCGACCGGGGCGCCACCGAACTACTGTGAGTGACATCGCGGATTCCCTGCCCCACCATCGCCCTTTGAACAGAGCATCATCGACCCCGACTCTGGCAGCCAACATGGACTGACACAGGCACGCCACGCAGATGCCATTCTCGACGTCACGGAGAAGGCGACTACACAACAGATTCGCGATGCCTACAAGAAGTGAGAACGACCCTAGCCAAAGCGCCGGCGACAGCCTGCTAACCTCCCCCAACAGGGCCGCCCTGAAGACGCACCCTGACCGGGTCCCCGCCGACTCCCCCGAGCGCGCCACCCGAACGCGCAAGTTCCAGCTCGTCAACGACGCCTACTACACCCTCTCCGATGCCTCCCGAAGGAGCGACTACGACGCCCAGCGCCGCATGTTCGGCTTCAACGGCGGCAGCAACGCCTCAAGTGACCCCTTTGCCGAAGCCGACGAAGAGACCCCCCAGGGCGCCGGCGGCACCGGAGCGCAAAACGCCTACTCATGGGCGTGGAACTTCTTCACCGGCCAAAAGGGCGCCAATGCCAATGCCAACCCCGAAGGCAGGCAGCAGGCGGAAGATGCGCAGTTTGAGGACGTCTTTGAGGAGATGCTCCGCGAGGAGGGCATGGCCGAGGAGGGCACCAACCGCCCCACGAGCGCGTTTTGGAGTCTTGTCGGCGGCGTAAGCGGCGGCGCGCTCGGCTTCATCGTCGCCAATGTGCCGGGCCTGCTTGCCGGTGCTGTCGCTGGCAACAGGCTTGGTGCCGTCCGTGACGCCAAGGGAAAGAGCGTCTACGCCGTGTTCCAGGTCAGTGGCAGCTTTGAGATATCTGGAGGCGGAGCGCGGTGGGAGGGGAGTGCTGGCAGTAGCAGTGGCAGCGGCGAGACGAGATGACATGTCAGCCCCAGAGCCCTGTTTCCCATGTCCATCCCCTACCCTACTCCTCTTTGTAGCAACGTCGCCTGGGGGAGAACATATGCTGACTATGAATTTAGGATCTTCCGCAAGCCGACAGGGCGAGGCTTCTGACGCAGTTGGCTGCCAAGGTGTTCAGCCACACGGTGGGCGTGTAGGCGGAGACAGTTCGGTGACGAGAAGTGACGTGACGCTGGGTCATTTCGTTGGGAGTTTGGGAAACGGTTCTGTTTGGGATCAGCGCTCGGTCTTGTACACGATATCACGGATTGCAATTCATCAACGTCATGGTTCTCCCCAAAGCTTCGTCTTGGTATATGGTGCTCGAACCTGGACCCTTACCCCTCTGCTCCGAACGGCAGTGGCGTAATATGCTCAGGGTCTTTTTCCGCAGTCGTCAAACCGCGAACGGTCACATCTAGACGTCTTGGCACTCATTCGACATCATGTTCAGCTCTCCCGAAACCCAACATGAGGTCAGCGGCTCAAGGGTCAGGAGAAGCCAGTCTACAGTCTGGCCCGGAGCAATGTCCCCAAGACCCGGCCTGCTTGCCATTTGCGACAGAGGACCCCCAACGCCGTTGCGAAGATCTGGCGTCGGCAGCGATGCATTCGTAGGCGTTGGGTGTTTCTCTCGACGATCAATCTCCACACCCGGTGTCTCACCCCGGGTAGACGACAGCTGCCGCGCCGGAGGTGACAGCACGCACCGGTTGCGTCTAAGCGACCCATCAACGGCTTGACGGCCGCTGCCAAAGTGAGACTTTGGGAGCTTTGGATCCCAGGGTCCCGCAGTCTTAAGCGATGTTGTTTGGAGAGCGGGAATAGGGGTCCAGACTGCCCGCTTCGGAGAGTGGACCGTTGACGTTTCCGGCCGGTTGGTTGGGCATCGCACGTCACAACCCGTTTGGTGTTTAGGAGTATTGACAGTGTCAAGGTTTGATGTGCCGTTTTCTGTCGCAGATCAAGAAGATCTTCGCCTTGGCGACGGTCTAGACGGTGCGGGTATCCCGCTATCCGATACCCGGTGGACTGTTTTGACTTTATGTCGTAGTCGGTGAGGCTCTCCGCTCAAGGAGACAGCAGTTGGCAGTACGGAGATGGTGTTCGGCGACCTGCTGGCGGCAAGGCGGGCCTGCCGGGACTTCAAACTCGCGCTGTTAATGATGGCGCCGGGCTATGGCGTCGTGATGAGACGGGATCGTCTTGAACCCCCTGAGGGATCATCGCCGAGGTGAGCTTGTCGCCGGAAAGGGGAACGAGGAGGTGACGATGTCATGGGTCCTTCGGCTTGGGAAGGAACAACATACTCTGAACTGAGGAGGTGGCAGAGAGGGCGCCTGCTGTACGCAGAAAGATATAAAACGAGGTCCATCCTCGACTCCTACCAAAAGTATGCTCCCTCAGAGACAGCAGCAACCAGCCCATCGACGCCAACTCCCCCAGCCCTCAAGGATCTAATCCTCCGAACCCCTTCGAGCCCTCTCTTCTCACAATCCTCCACCAAGTCAACACCTGCTTTCAAAATGCAGCTCCCCACCGCTACCCTCGTCCAGATCATCCTCCTGCTTGGCCTCGAGGTCGATGCCTCGCCCATCCCAGCTGTCGCCACTGTGACTGCTGGTCCCGCCAAGCCCGGTAATCTCCTCAACGTCCACCTTGGTTTGCTCGGGGGCAACAAGGGCGGTCTCCTTGGCCTAGGCAATGCGGGCAATGTGGTTGGAGGCGCCGCCGGAGGAGCTGCCGGCGGGGGTCTCCTAAACTTGGGCGGTCTTCTCAACGGCGTCGGTGGAGGCGGCGTTCCCGGCACTGGCGGCGTTCCCGGTACTGGCGGCGGTACCGGCGGCATTCTCAGCGGTGTGACCAACACCGTCAACGGCTTGCTCGGAGGAGGCACCAACGGTGGCGGCGGTCTTCTGAACCTCGGCGGCCTTCTTGGCGGCGTTGGAGGCAACATCCCCCCTATTCCGACCATCAACGTCCCCCCTATCCCACCAATCCCCACCGTCACTCCTCCGACTGTTCCTCCGATCCCGACCGTCACCCCTCCGGTTGTGAACCCTCCCACTGTCACCCCTCCAGTGGTCAACCCTCCCACTGTCACCCCTCCAGTGGTCAACCCTCCCACTGTCACCCCTCCAGTGGTCAACCCTCCCACTGTCACTCCTCCTACACTTCCTCCTGTTAACCCGGGTACCGGCGGCGGCGGCATCTTGCCCGGTCTTGGCGGAGGCCTTCTGGGAGGCGGTACCGGTGGCGGCCTTCTGGGAGGTGGAAACGGAGGCGGCCTCCTCGGTGGAGGTGGACTTCTCGGAACTGGTATCAAGGCGGACGTCAACCTTCAAGTCGGCAAGGCGGGAGCTCCAGCTGCGACACCTACGCACTAAGAAGATTGCACCCTACTCCTCCCAGGGTGGTATTGTCGACTATGGCTTTTGTTCAGGGGTTCTTAATTTGAAGCTAGCTCGGACATGATGAGAATATGAACGCGCAAACGACTTGGTTCTTTTGGGAAACGTTTGGTGAAGGGGAATAAGGATGACAAGACTGATAATCAAGGGCTGGGAAGTACGATATTGAGCTGTATACTATTGCAAATGTATTTGATCACGAATATGCCTTCAGAATTGTCAAGGATGAATGTTCTTGTGTTGCGCTCCAAAGGTCAAGATCGTTGAATCATAATTCCACTACTGTCAAAACTGTACCGGCAAGTTGACGATGCAATTCAGTCGCTGTTCAAAGCCTTCTCCTTATCCGACACCTCCTTCGTCGGAGGAAACTTCATCTTCGGGTTCGCCCCGTGACCCCATCCGCCAAACCCATCAGCGGCGCCCATGCCAGCGAAACCGGATCCGGGACCCATATCGAGCTTCCCGGCGGGCTGGTGCTTGCCGACACCCGGGCGGTCCTTGGACCATTCAGAGAGTTCTGCCTTGTTCATGCCGGTGTACTTCTTGAGGTCTTCTTCGGAGATCTCGCCGCGCTTGGAGTCGACGATGCGGCGGTAGAGGGACTTTTTCTTGGGTGCCTCGGCGGACTGGTTTTCGTCGGAAGTCATGGCGGTTGTGTGTGAGAGTGGAAGGCAAGGTATGGAGTTGGTTGATGAGGAGGCTTGGTTGGTTGGGGTTATGATAAGCGGTCGGCGGGGCTTGGAGTGAGGGGGACCTGAATGCTTTATAGCCGAGTAAGTTGACATTCGGCTAACTACTTGTAGCCGGACTCGACTGAACCGACATTGAGGCACTCTGTCTCTGAGGTTACCATCACATGATGTTTGCAATATTGCAATGTGGGCCGGGAGCTGGCATCGCTTGACTCGTCAAAGATCTCTATTCCACATGTTACTCACTGCCCCTGGAATGGGTCCAAGGCTCGCCCGGCTTCGCCGTCGCCAACCGCCCGACGCCAAGCTACGGTCCGCATCGCTTGGCCACCGGCCCCGATGGAGGCTGACATGGTGTCCCGTGAAGAGACTGCGCCACCACAACTGTGCCGACTCAACCGTGGAGAACCAACCACCAAGAAGCTGTTGTGTCAATGCTGGTGCATCGCCAGCTCTTTGCAAGATGGTCGGGCGAGGACTAATGATTCGAACCATTGTGGTTGGCTTCCACGTCAGATGTCCGACTCAGTGAACACCATGCCAGCAGAAAGCCTTGAAGGCGCAGCAGACATCTCAGTAGGTAGCTCACATATGGTACATTCCACCACGTCTATAGAGGGTATTCGAACTCATCTCCCACCATCAAAATGCGCCAAGGCATGATCACGCCTTCGCCTCGAAGCTCGTCTTCCACTGCTTAAACGCCAGAGGCATGTCCACCTCGCCGCCCTGCTTCTGCTTCCTCCTCTTGCTCTTTCCCTTACTTTTGCCCTTGGCCGCCTCGCCGGCACCCGGCTGCTCGAGCCCCTCATACTCAGCTTCCACCGCCGGCCGGCTCGCCACATCGGCCATGTAGAGCGTCGATGCTGCGATCAGGCTTGCCGAGGCCGCAGCCTTGACAATGTCGCTGGCTTCGCTTGAAGCCGCCTCGGCGTGGATGTCCTTCAGAAGCTGCAGTGTCGCCTCGGCGTCGACAGCCTCAGAGGACTTTGTGACCTTCTTCTTCTTGCCGCCCTCCTCCTCGCTGCTGGCCCCGGCCGCACGTGCCCGCTTGAGTCGCCTCTGGTACTCCCTAATGGTCTCGAGCGACCTGTCCGAGAACGACTTGACTGTCGTCGCCTTCATGAGTCGCAGCAGCGGCAGAAGCAGTGACAGAGCCAGGGGGCGGCTGGCCTCGTTCTTGACAAAGATGAGCAGCAGGTCGAGCACGCGGCGCTTGAAGTTGATGACCGACTCCTTGGCCGCCTTGCGCTCCTTCTTCTGGCTGGGCTTGCTCTTGACGCGCTGCTTGAACACGTTGGCCAGCGCCTCGTCCATGGCCATCATTTCCGAGTCGGTCATGTCCGCGTCCGAGTCCGAATCGGCAGCCTCCTTGTCCTTGTCGAGGCGGTGGCTGTTGAGAATCTTGCCAAGAGCCAGATCAATTGCCTCGAGGTTCTTGGCCTCCTCCGGGTCTGACTCCTCGGCATCCTCCTCCTCCTCTGCCTCTGCTTCTTCCTCCTCGTCGCTATCGCTTGACTTAGAGCTGTCTTTGTCGTCCTCATCCACAGGCTCGCCGTTGAGAGTCACAAACTCGATATCAGATCCAATCTCGTCTGAATCAAGGTCATCATCCTCGATGATCTCAACATCATCATCCTCTTCATCCTCGTCCTCCTCCAGATCTTCGGGATCAACTTCGTCCGATTCAAGGTTGAACAGAGATTGCTGCCCCTTGGTGTTTTCGTCGGCTGGGAGAACGTCCAGAAGAAGATCCAGAGCCTTTGGCGTGACAACATTCGTGAAACATCCAAATACCTCTTGCGACACCTGTCGCAGCAGCACAGATTCTTGCGTGACCATGGACAGAAGAATCTCGATCAAGAACTCTGCAGCACCCTCGCCGTCGGTGCTCGAGCGAGTTTGGTACTCGCTCAGGTCGCCGAGCAGTTGGAACGCGTCGGGCTCCGCGTTGTAGATCTGGAAAATGGCAATGGCGTACAGCAGAGCCATGCCGCGGGCAGCGTCCGTCTCCCGCGACCGCGACTCCTTTGAGCCGTCGCCCGCCTGCTTGCTCAGCACCTTCAGCTTCTTCCTGGCCTCAGTCACGGCCTTCTTCAGCTTGTCGTCCATCGGAATGTAGTCAGGGTTGATGCCCTCGACGGCCTTGAACAAGAAAGTCGAGCTGTCATCCTTGCGGGACAGGTTCGCGAAAACAGACTGAAGCCGGCTTCTGCTCAGCTCTTTGACAAAGTCAGACGCGTTGCTTGGAATCCAGATGGGGTTGGCGTAGGCGAGCGATGTCAGCTCCTGCAGTGCGGGCTCAGGGGCCGAGTTGGCCAGCTTGAACAAGTACTCCACGTAGACGCGCAGGTCGAGCTTGACCTTGTCCAGGTCCTTGCCCTTGGTGCATGTCTTCATCACCGGCGCGCTCAAGACGCCAATAAGATCCTCGCCAACGTCGGACTTGCTCTGCTGCAGAATGTTCTCCACGGTCTTCTGGCCAGTGCGGACGTCAAAGCTGTAGACGCCGTTGTTTCCGGTGAGGTTCTCGACGACGAGACCTGCCAGCTCTGGGTGGCTGATGGCAACCTTTTCAATGATGGACAGGGTTTTGCAAGCGACGCGGTGCAGGTAGCGATCTTCATTCGCCGCCTGGTTGATGAGGCATGCCATGAGGTTCTTGCTGAAGACGATGGGGAACAGCCATTCGCAGGCCGCAGAAACGGACACAGGGTACGAGGTGTCCTCCAGATCAGGGGTTGAGAGAACCTCCTGAAGCACGAGGAAACCCCGCAGCTTCTGCCCTTCAGTCGCGCTCTTGGAGAAGAAGTTTTCTGTTGAGAGTTAGCATGAATGAAATCAAGCAGCATGAAACAGACTAAACATACCATCGACAGCTCGCTTCCAAAAGGCGGCAAATTGCTTCGAGTTATTATCCTCGCCCGCAATGTAGTGACCCAGAATGCTGCTCCAGACGAAATGCAGCTGATGTGTCCACACGGCTTGCTTCATCTTGACCGTCTCATTGTTCTCCTCCCCCTCGGCGTCGTCCTTGACACTCTCCTTGAGAATGGCTGGCAGATCCGCGGCATTCTTAGGATCCAGAGGGTTGCGAATGCCCTCCTCCTCGAGGTCTGGGTACTGATCCAGCGCCACAACCCAAATCGCAACGCCTTCGGGGGTCTTGGCCCACTTTGCGGCCTGCAGCGCCTTGATAGTCGCAAGAGTCGACTCCTTGCTGATGTTTCCAAAGGACAGGGCCTGCGTAATGACCCAGCCGCACTGCGGGCGCAGCCAGACCTTCTTGGTGGCAAGCTTGATCAGGGCCTGAAGCACAGCCATCCACCTCTCCGCATCGCGGCGCACAATGTTGGCGCGAATGATGCATTCCAGACCAAAGAGCTGTCCAAAATAGCAGTCCCTCTCTTCCTGGCCCGTGATGTTGCCCAGAGGCTTGGTCCTCTCTTGCAGAATCTCCAGGACCTTGTCAAAGGTCAGACCAGTGTATTTGGATTCGCTGAGTGCCTCGTCTCCAAAGAGTTGTCGCAGGATCTCGCTGATGACGACGCTGTATCCGAGACGGGCGCCGGCGCGGCCACTCGCGAGTCCGCGGAACAGCCGCCAGTCGAGGTGCTTCTGGAGCACGGCTTCGGGCACGCCCTCATCGTCGAAGAGGCTGGAGACAATCGCTTCGGCGGCAGCAACTCGGTCTTCGATGTCTTCGCTTCCGAGGAGCTCGTATAGCTTCGCCTCGCGCACGCGGTCGGCGCCGGTCGAGTTTTCGACAAAGGCCTGCTTGACGAAGTACGCCTTGGGGTCTTCCTTCTTGGTCCGCTTGTTGGATGTGTCGGCCTTGAGGGCCTCCCTCTCGGCGCGCTTTCGCTTCGCAGATGCCGTTCGTGTCATCTTGTTTTCGTTCCACGAGGGGTTTCGTGGTCAATTGGCTGGTGATCGGTATCGATACCACCAAGACTGGAACCGGCGAGGAAGAATTTGGGTTGAAAAGATTCTGCCGATTCTGACCGCTGATAAATTTCCAGCCCTGGGCGCATCGTTACAGCGGACAGCCCCGCCATTCCCACTGTTACCCGCTCGCAGGGGTCCTCCAATTGTAGTGCTCAGACTTCCGATTGAGGAAGGCGGCATCCGCTGATGACATAATGCAGCGTCGCTGGTTGAAGTTAACCACGATGTTTCCAAGGCCACGGATTTCGCTACTTCGCTGAGCACTCGACTTACTCTGATGCCCTGATATGGTAATTACTGTATTTCATTCATTATCTGTGATTTATTTCCTATTTGCGCAGAACCCGGATCCATCGTGGCTATGTGGCACTGCGCAGATGATGTTTGAATATTCATTGGGATGTGGAATCAAAACGAGTCTTGTTCAACTGGGAAACCCAACCCCATGAGACGGCGAAAAACAGCATTGCATAGCATGATTTTTCTATGCCTACTGACTACCTTTTCAAGATAAGACGGCTACCCAGCGCTACAAGTTCACACAGGGTCCCGTCCTGACTCGAACGCGAGAGTCAGAACCACCATGATGCCAATTACATACCGTCCTGCTCAATCATTGGAACAGCGTCAACTCGTCAAAACGCGTCTTTGTCGATACCGTTGACATCCGACCCCCTGCATAAGCGATGATCCCTGTAGCATCACGACTGGCTCAAAAGCTCAGTCCAGAATGCCCAGTATCCCCAGTATGCGGACATTGTTCCTCAATAACGGCATTCCAAGCTGTTTTCTCCCCGACCCAGCACGGGAGAAACGCCCGTATGCTTCTTTCCTCATCTCCCACGCGCTCATCTACATACTTCAATTCCCAACCCCCGCCAACAATGCAACACCAGGTGTGTCTGGTCTCCCCGCCTGGCCATGCCCGTTCCAGACGGCCCATCTATTTCCCCGTGACCTCATCCGCCGGCCAGACCGTCAGCCCATGTCTTACTCTTTCCACATTTTGCAAGCCAGGACCGTCACCTGCCGAGACCATAGGGTCCGTGAACCGTCGTATCAAGCCCATCGGGGCTCGACCTCGCGCTGGAATGTAAGAGAGACAGCACTTACACCCGGGTCAACGACTCCAGGAATGCCGAGTCGAGGTCCCTGACCCGTAGGCCTCCCGCGTCATGACTGCCCCCCTGACATCACCCCCTGACATCAGGAACATTCTTCTTACACGCCGTCCACATGGCAAGGTGGGACGTTGAGACAACATGACAGAGCCACATCCCTCGTGCCCTGCTGCCGACCATGTCTTACCAGTCAGCGGTTGCCCGCAAGCCACCCCCAAGACCTTGGATCCAGAAACGTCCCCGTAGTCTGGGTCACAATAGGGTGGAGGCAACAACAGGAACACGCGGGGCCAGTACTCCCACTCATCTAAACACATTCCTCACGACAGGGGCGCTTTCAGGTACGAGCATCACCCCCGTGTCCCCCTGCCCAAGTCCGAGACATGCCACAAACGCCCCTCACTAACAATAGGGGACCTCTATTGTGCGAGAGACAGGCATGACGACAATGCAACCATGTACGAAAAGGTGAACGTGTTGTAGCCCTTCAGATTGAGTACGAAAGGCTGTTCCAGCCTGGCCAAGGCACTATTTGTACAGGAAATGCTCGGACGTTTCTGCCCGAGCCAGGAAGTTACAGTTGTGGCCTTGAACAGCCAGTGAGAACTTCCACACCCCATGGCCTTTGGCCGACAGTCTGTGTCGCCGATTGAAGCCGGCCCAGTCTGCCCCGCCACCACTTCTTCGTTTCTCCTACCCCTACATGTACACGTGGGCGGCGAAGTGTGTTCGTCCGCCAAGATGGCCCATCCATCAGGTGGCCTTCGGGAGGTTGTCGTTTGTTGATATGTCGTAAAGGAATTGGTGTCTTGAGACCCGTGGGTGACCCATGTGTGGTCCCCATTGTTGTTTGTGGCGAACCGAGTGTGATCCATGTTCGCCTGGGATCCTTGCAGACCCGGCAAGAATGCTCGGGCTCTGTAGAGGGGGTGCCCCATGTTCGCGAGCCGTAGCAAGCGGACGTATTCAGCGCCGTGGCTGGAGTGGTTGAGCCTCTGTGAATAGAGGGTCTGGTATGATATTGTAAGACAAAGGAAAAAAAAAGTACAGGACCAGAAGAGCGGAAATGCAAGGAGCCGACCCCAAATCTCCGTCCCAGAGATGAGACTCCACGCAGTGATGCAATGCGGATGCCAAGGACAATTGATAAGTCTAATGCCGAGAGTTGCGCGGAAAAAGGGGGTATAATCAGACTCGTGACTAGGCAGCTGGCGCCGAAAAAAAGGTGGTCGCCGCGTGCGCAAGCCCAAGCTGAGCTGCTTTTGGGAGCCTGAATGCTGTGGTGGAATGTGGTCGAGCAGGACGAATAAGACAGAAATATGTGCAGGAAGAAGAGGTGCAATCGACACGGTTCAGGCTGCTGTGGATCCGCCCTATTAGGATTTTTTGCTCAGAAACGACGATGCGCGCGCTGGTGGGTGTGCAAGGCCAGAGACAGCTGTGTTGGGGTGCTGTTGTAGTATTGTGGGGAGCAAGCAAGTCCTGGATTAGTAGGATGCCATGCGACGCGCATGGCTCCTCTCGCCCAGGATAGGCGAGTTGCCAATCATGGCAATGGGGTCGTGGCGTACGGTGAGGTGAGGTCTCGAGACGGCGGTGGGGGACTCATCCACGCACGGCTCGCGGTGTCCGTAGGCGAACGTCTGGGCACGGCCGAGACCCTTGCGTCCGTTCTTGAGACGGCCCAGCTCACGCTCGCAGGTGCGCTGGTGCTTCTCGTCGGACATCTCGACGTAGTTGGGAGGGTAGCAGCGGTCGCGGTGTGTCTCGAAGAAACCGCTGTAGCCGCCGTCCAGGATGTAGACCTCGGGGTACGTCAACCTGGGGTAGTGCTCCGCGTTGGCGGTGCGATCTTCCGAGCGGACGTGGCGGGCCATGAGAGGAGCCCGGTGCGCCGAGTACTCACAGTGGAAGATGAGCAGTGTCCTTCCATCCATGGGCGTGTTGAAGAGCTGCGACGTCAGAAGCTCCTTGCTGTTGTAGTTGACAGCGCTGTCAATGTGGCCGCCGTCGTACTCGTACTCGAAGCGACAGTCAATGACCATCTTTTGGTCAAAGTGTTCACTGTACCTGCCGTTGAGGACGTCGAGCATGGTCTCCTTGGTGATGCGTGGTATGTTGTCGGCTGGGTCGTCGGCAGCAAAGTTGGGAAGGATGGGCTGATGCGGCTCCTCAATGTCCATGACAGCCTGCAGCTCGGCCGAGGCAGCAGTGGCCTTGTCCTCGGACTTGGGCTTCATGATGTCGGCGGGGTGCTCGAACATGCTCAGGGAGCGGCGGTACTGCTTGCGGGGGCGCATGAACGGGTTCGACGGGCGTCTGCTGTGGCTGTTGTTGGCGATGGCACCACGTCCACTGCCGATCCCAGACATGCTAGAGAACTGGACACGGCTGCGGAGGGCGCCAGGCACGTTGGCGGTCGGGCTGTTGGCTGTTTGTGGCCGACGTTCTTGCGGTGGTGATGCAGAGTCGAAGCACTCGCCCAAGGAGAGGGCGGAGCTCATGTGGTTCAGGCGGCTCTCTCCTCCGAAGCGGAAGGTGGGCAGCGTGTCGCCGATGGGGGTATTGGCACGTCCGGGGACACCACATGTCGAGAATCCCTTCATGCGGGTCAGGGAAGGACGGCGCAGGCCAGCCATTCTCCTTCTGGAAGCATGTTAGTCACATTGGACAGACGGACGGGGACGGCAGAACGTACTCAGGTACTGGTAGCGGCTTGGGAGCCTCCAGAAGAGTAGTCTGGCGGGCAATTGGCGCCGGAGAGTCCAGCATCATCTCGTCGCTGTCAATGTCGACAGGGGTGGAGAGAGGTGTGGGAGAGGTGACTTCGATCTGGCTGCAGAAGGGAGCCTTGTGCGGCAGAGGCGACATGTCCATGAGCTCATTGAGCTGACCGGGTGATGATGACGGCAGGGGAGGTGTCGTCACGCATGCTGCATGGCATGGTCAGAGACAGGTCCAAGGTCCACAGCCAGGGAGAGCAATCACTTACAACGAGAATCGCCAGGGCCGAACATGTGGGATGTGAAGAGTGCACGACGTGGTGTGGGAAAGTGGGGGCTGCGGACGAGGATTAGCTTTTTGGTTCCGAGGCTGAGAGTGAGTAAGGATTGGCATGTGTGGCTGACCTGGCATCGCTATCGAGGCGGAAGTTCTGAGACAGATCGGCGGCCAGGCTGGCCGCAGGGGACGAGCCCCGAACATCCTTGACATTGAAGTAGTCTGGGTTGGGCTTGTGAAGGCGTTCACGCAGACGGAAGGGACCGACAGGACCGGTCACGGCAGACATGTGTGAGCGGAAGAGGTCGTTGGAACCCCAAGATGGGACTGGCACTGGGCGGTGCATAGCAGCCAACGGCGAGGAGTCTTCCATCATGGCGGGATGTGTCGGGTCCGGAGATGAGGATGCACTCTACAAGCTGGAGGCGAGCAGAAAGATTTTTGGTTGCGGAGGGAGAGAGTGTGACCGATGCTGGGCGAGAGCGACAGGCTGAGCAGTGTAGTTCCCCGAGGGCGATACTCGATATGCCGTGAAAGGGAGCGAGGGAGCGGAAATGAGCGTCAACGATCGATAAAGATGGCGAGTCACAGAAAACGAATGCTGCAGCTCCTCTTCATAAGATGATCTTGGTAGCCGTTCCCTTGCTCTTGTATCACGATCAATCGTGTGTATTTTGTGTTGGTTCGGCGGTGCTTGTCGAAGCTCGATGTCTCACAGCAGGAGGGTTGTTTGTCGGGGCGTTGAGGCTTTGGTGGGGAAGATGCTCGTGCTCGTACAGCCGGCTGTCGACGTCGTTTGCATCGGAGAGAGGGATGGAGTTGGATGCGGTCGGAGAGGAGGAGGAGGGCTGTTGGGTTAGTAGAGACAACAGTGTTGGTTGCTGAAGAGTCTTTGACGACCTGGACTGGACTGAATGAAGCCTTGTCGTGGGGTCGGGAAAGTCTCTCCTTGCCAGAGAGAGAGTCGAGGGAAACCGTGCCGCCTTTGGTGCATGGGATGTCGAATGCAATTCCCCAGGAAGGCCCGAAGAAGGAATTGCTTCTTCGTCGGTCGGTTCAAGAGGAGAAAAAAAATCTCTCTTGAGGGGTTGGTGGTCCAGTCTTGCCGTGCAGACGGGGACGTGGGAGGGGGACGAGAGATGACCTCGGGATCCGCTCGCTGCTGGAGGAGAGCTGGACGCCTTCGCTTGCCGTAGTGTCGCGCTGGGAGATAACCTAGTCGAGACGGACGGAGGGGGCGAAGTCGAGCTGGATCTTGCCAACAGAAAAAGACAAGACGGTCTCTGAGGGGAGACAGGAGAGACCGAGGCCAGCGAGGAGGTCGAGGGACTTTGAGGAGGCGGGTGAGGGCTCGAAAGGTGAAGGGAAAAAGAGGCAAGGTGGAGGGGGGGACCACTGAGGTTTTTGTGAGACGGCCCCGACAGAGAGGGCGACCGGGATGAAGATGGTTGCCAGTGAACCTTGCGTAGGTACCACCCAGTGGTTCTGCCAGTGATTGAGCCGGCAGGCGCTGGAGAGACAACGGGCTGCTTTAGGCCGGGGACGCTAGAGGGTGGGAAAGACGACTCGGTCCCTGTGCAAACGGACAGACGTCGAGGTGTTGTCAGGGGCGATCGTAGTTGGGTGCAGGGGCCGCCAGGGCAGCTGAGTGGGTGGTTTAGCACAGGGGGGGCCCGGGGGGGAACCAGCGGCACCGGCAACTGCGCCAATGAGGTCGGGTGGAGAGCCACTGGCAGCCGCCGACGGCTGCACCCATCACCGGGGGCAGGGGAAAGCCTGGATCGGGGATGGCGAGGGGGGGCCAGTTGGGGGGGAGCCACTGAGCCACTGGCACCGGCGCCTGGGCTTGCCCGCCCGTGCCCGCCCGTTGCCGCAACGATTTTTGGTGCTACGGGGTAGACTTTTTCGCAACGTGGAAATGAGCGGTGAGCTGGCGGGTGGTCCGGCCTTCTCACAGCCCGGCAACCAGGTGCCACACAGGGATGCCCGGCCTTTCAAGTGTGTTCCTGTGAGCAAGGGGGGCCCCTCCATAAGCACAGGCAGGGCAGGGTAGGGAGGCAAGCAAGCAAGCAGGTGTGCTGTGCACTGCCAGTATAGTGGTGGTGTCGGCTGCCGGTTTCCCTGCTGTGTGTTCCCTTGTGCCTCGTCGAGCAGGGGATATCCTCTTCCTCCTCGTCCTGGTCTCCACCCCGTCACTCATCCCGTCCCATCCCATCCCACCCACTGGCACAGGCAAGACAAGACAAATGGGGGGAGTGTGACGACAGGGTCCTCCCCTCCTCAGCACGGGTTGTGCCATTTGCATTCCTCGTTGCCGGGTAAGGAGCCTCTAGGCACTTTTTCTTTTTCCTGTTCACTCCTTCAAACCCGGGACCCAGCCGTTTTCTTCTTCAGGGCCCGGGGCTTGTCGCGGGACGGCGGTCCAGTGCAATTTACGGGCCATACCAGCGAAGGGATGATCGTCTCGGCCCATCGGCGACTCACCTCATGTTCTGAATCGAATCGGCAGAGAAAGGAAGCAAAATGCACGGCCGTCATTGAACACTGGTAGTATAGACAGGTTCGCCTGTGGTATAGGACGACTGGCCCAGGCCCCCAGCTCTGATCAAGGGATGGTCCTGCACCGGAAGTGCCAGAGTGTCTGTGGTCTGTGTCTGCCACCCCTGAGCCTCACTCTCCGAGTCCCGGGTCTCCTTCCATTTCCTTTCTCGTGTCGTATCGTGTCGTGTCGTGTCCGAGGTAGGTTGTTTCCAAGGGACCGATGCAAACCAAAGCAGACATGACGTAACCATGGCCTACCGGTTGCGGCCAGCATGAATCAAACCGGCACACACACGGGGGTGGACTTGAAACCATCTCCATCGACGTAATAACCAAGTCAGATACCAAACAAAACCTGGAGTTTGATGCTACCTACTGTAAATACTCCTCCTCCCGCCTAGCAACAGAAACCGGGAAACATTCAATGCCCATGCAAATCCATACATGTCGTTCGCACGAATGGGGAAGTCATCAAAACAAAGCGCACAAAAAGAACAAGACCGGTTCGCGCGTCTCCGTTGTCCAGGGGGTCTGGGTCTGGTGGAGGGCATATGCAAGGCCCGGCCAATGCATGATGTGATGCTGCTGCTGAAGCTCCTCTGAGGTGCAGCAGACAAGGGCGCCAATGCTGCAGCCCAGGAGCTGTTCCCTGCAGCCCTTCTGCAGCTTCAGCTCTCGACGCGCAACTTGCACGCATGGGTTTGGACGAATCCGTCGAACCAACCGCTGCTGCAACAACCTGCAACAGCTTGACCTGCAGCTCACTCCACGTCTTCCCGCCCGTCCGCCCGCTCGATCGAAGAGCTGTCATGCCTTGCCATGCCATGCCACAGCCTTGCTTCCCCTCTTCGTGCTTCCGTCGAGCCGCATCGTCGGCGCACCCGACATGCAGAAACTTGGAATGCGCTCGCCAGATCTGGGTCACGGACTGTGCCTGTGCCTGGCAGCAGCACCTTGGACGACGTCAGATCACCGTCGTCCACAGCGTCCACAGCGGCCATCTCGTCCACCATCGTGATTACCCCTCGCCCTCGGTGACCGTCGGCTGCCCGAAACCTGCATGCATGCATATCACATCGGCTGCGCCTCGGCTGCCTGCCTCCTCGGCGATTGTGTCTCTCCCATCACCTCGTTTCAAAGAAACAGACGACAGCTAAGGCTGGCTGTGCCTGTTCCCGGACGGCCCCGACCCTTGGTCCCGAAAGGGAGGAGCTCGAGCTTTTGCTTGCGAGGATCCCCCAGGTGAGCCATCCTGTCCAGCCCTCCATCTCCCCAATGTAAGCTGACCCCTTTGACACAGACCCCTGACGGAGGGCCCATCGACAGCGGCGGTACGACCGCGCTGTTTCATCAAAGACCCGATGCTACTCGCGGTTGCCAGTGGGGGCAAATGACAGAATGGCACCAGGTCAGTCAAGGTCAGGGACGGGATGCAAGGAGACATGGCCGATCATTGCTCTGCTTGAACGGAATTGCGTACGATACGGGCTTTTCGACGTTGCATTCTGCCCGTTCTGGCGCGACAATTGAACGTCAAGCATGGTTCATGGCGGCTCTGGCAGCTCACCTGCGACAAGGCAATCATACATCTGGTGCGACGAGCTGCAATCCTTTTGCTTTCACGGACTCGAGGCATCCCGCTGACGCCATGGGTCTTGGGGTGAGAAAGCCACATGCAACTCATCTCACCTCACTGACCAGGCGTCGCCGGCTCGTCTCGTCCTCATTCCTGCCCCTTGAACTTCAGCAGCGGCCGGGCCGTGATCGCCAGGCCTGCTTTCCCGACATGTCGTCGGCCGCATGCTTCCACGTGCGTGCGTGCGCCTCGGACAAGTCAACCCAGAAGGGGCCAAGCCAAGCCTGTCCTGCACTTCTTCTCCGTTGTCCGGTCGGGTTGTCGAGGGCGACCAACAAGTCCGTCCGGTGTTCCTTTGGCACAGGGGATTGGCCTGCCGCTTGTCATCCCGCGATAAGACGTCAGACCAGTCAGAGCTCCAGGCCTGGCCATCTCCAGGCGCTTCGTGTGGAGTCGAATCTCTCCAAAGAGAGGGGAAGGTGTGACTTCAAGGGCTGAGATGCAGCTCGTGTCAGGGGTCTCGGTTCGCAGCAACCTCGCGAGGCAAGGTGCGAGGTGCAAGTGCAAGGTGCCCCTCCTTCTGCCCAGCACAAGGACCCCGAGACCGAGACTGGCCAGACCAACGGCAGCCGAAAAGAGGCGTCGGTCGGGGTGCTACAGGGATAGACGGGGCAGGGGGAAGTCGGTCCTTCAGAATGGCATCGTTGCCCGGCCGGCGGACGGCGCATAGAGGGATGAGAGCACGTTTTTTTTTCTCCTCCCGCGCCTATCCCTTGAACTTACCGAGCGGAGACTACGGGGGAAGAAAAGGATCAAAGCACCGCCGGTAGTCATCCCTTCGGAGTGGGACGACAAAGAAAAAAAAATGTCACAGCAAAAGAACCATTCGACTCCGTCGAGAAAACGACGCTGAATAGAGAAACATTGTTTCCCCCCGGCAGGGAGAGCTTCAGCACTGCTCGAGGCGGGGGCCAAGCTTCCACCGCACGGTTCTGAGAGGGTGCTGTGAGGTGGAGGACCACCACCAACTTGACACAGCCTAATCTAGGAACAGACGACGCTGGCTGGCCTCTTCATGCTCGGACCCTGTCCGGGTTTTTGACATGTCTGTTCTTCCCGGGAGGTTCCAGTGCTCAGACAGTTCTGTGTTGAGCCAGCCACAGGCGAGTCAATCCGTCGCTCACATGCCGCTCGTTGCTTTGCCGATGAGGATCGGACGCCTCCATCTGCTACTGTTCTGTTCTGTCACAGACAAGGACGGGCAGAAGCAAGCAAGTGAGCGATCTCGGCGCCGGCCCCCGGGTCCCGGACGGAAACCCACCGACGACAAAGAAGAAGAAGCGATGTGATGCGGCCGGCGCGGGTGCCGTCGCCGCGTGGCTCCTCTCCCTCGAGTCGGACATGTAACGCAAACCAACTGGCCCGATGCCTTGATCCCAGGAGGAGAAAAAAAAAGCAACCATTCTCCACGCGAGCAATCATCACCGAGAAAGAGGAGTCTCAACCCCGCGACCAGCCCAGCAGGCCTGGAGACAGTCTGATGAGGTTCAAGAGCACTCATTGGTCGGTTCGCGGGGTCCAACTTGAACAAGCCCCCGGCCTCTGGGCTTCCCGGGCTGGCACAGTCGGGGCGGATGTCCAGTGGGCGTCAAGACCCCTGTCCGAGGCTCCCGGAGGACCAGGACCCCTAACCAGTGCTATGCCGTCTGTGGCAGGCGGACCGTCCGGTCTGAATGGGGCAAGGCGCGGCTCTATTCGCGACCTGTCCAAGCTGTCTCTGTGCTGACGGCACATTCCTCGAGGGAGGGCGGCTTGCTGAGTGCTGTAGCGAGGTAGGTGTGGATTTGAAGTTGGGGGTTGAGGCTTTGGGGGGGAGGCTTGACGCCCATCACCCGCTACAAGGTACGAGGCGTACTATCGCTGATCGTCGACCGGATATGGTAACCGCTCAGCTGGGAGTTTCGACGCCAGGAGGAGCGGCTGCGGCTCCGCCCGAACGGAGTCGGAATCGGAGTTGTTGGATGGTGCGGCGCCCCTCCTGTTGAACCGTTGCTTTTGCGGCGTATCAGAGTCATTCTTCTGCACCGGCGAGGTGGGCGCGGAAAAGCTCGCTTCTCGACAGTGGATTGATGGAGTCGTGGATTGCCATGACGACCCGACGATGGGGACGCCGACGGACCGGCCGAGCCAACCCGAGCCAGTGGCAGAAAGGAGGGGAACCGACTCGGAGAAAAGAAAGCAGAAAAAGATGGATATCCTGCTTGCGGTATCGATCGCCCTCTTCATCGTATCGAAGAGGGACATGCAAATGGCAGCAACCCCATCTACAAACACGCAATGACCTTCGTCCGGACTTTTGGGCGATCCCCGATGTCCAGTAGCTTCTTGGTTGGTGTGCTTTTGGCGGGAGAGCTACCACAGCCAGTCATCCCTTGGAGTCTCGAGTTCAGTTGAACTTGGCTTTCTAGGCCCGAGACACGTCTTAGCAGGTTGTTAGTCTTGGAAGATATCCTCTAGCAGTGCCGCCGTCTCTTGATACCTGCGACCGGATGATGCGAATAGCCGTGTTACCTGCAGGGACCTTGTTGCCTCTCTGTTTTCTTCTCCATGTCCATGTCCTCCAGGATCCAAGTTCGACTCATGGACAACCCGAACCCAGGAACCATGAACGCCGGCCCTTCGGCCGCAGGAACCCATCACTGGGAACTCCAGGGACAATCCACACACCCAGCGGCCAGCGCAGTGACCACCACCATGACGACTCGAACGGGCCTTGGAAGCTTGGTGTGCCCGCCCCAGTCAGCTGGCCCAGCCCCCTAAGCCCCAAGGTGCCAGATCACCGGCGCTGGCGCTGTTGGTGGTGTGCTGCAAGGACTCGCCTTGTTGATGGCCACGTTGTGGCGAAATGATAGCCTTTCCAGAAAACAATGCAAATCATCAACAATCGTCCATCCCCGTCGAGGATCATCCAACGTTCCTGGGATCCCGAGCATGAACGGGAAAATCTCCAGCCGCAATTGGGCTCGGACGCGACAATCATCGATCCGTCACTCAATCCCCAGATCTCCCGGAACCGGCCCCGAGCTCCTGACCGACGTCATCCGGAGACTCGGCCTTGGAACACTGGCACATCGTAGATGTCCACCGAACCTGAACCCACGCTTGCCACGCTGCCACGCCGCCCAGCGTCAGGCTGTCTTGTCTGGCTGTGTGTCTCCATATCTTCACCCTTGGCCCTTGCCCCTTGCCGAGACTGATCAGCGCTGCGCGTGCGCCTGTATCGAGATCTCGCTCTCCGAGTCGCCCCTTGTTCGCTCCCAAAACCTTCACGCGTGCCTTGTTCTGGCGCGTCGCTTTCCATATTGGGGCCACCCACGCGGAAGATTATTGTTTTTTTTCTTGGACCGGCCCGAGTCTCTATCTCACCCCCCCTTTCCTTAAGCTTGGTGCCAGCCTTGGATCTTGTCTCCCGATGATGATGATGCGACGAAAACACGGCCCAACTTGGCACGGGCCGGTTCGTCCTGTAGCGCCGCACACCTCATGTCCAGCTTTGCATCGACGATGGTCGACGGGCCTCCTGTCAGGCGGCCGCGCCCGTCTCTCTCTGTATACAACATCAAGAAAAAGAGATTGTTGTTTGTTTACCCCTTGGCCGGATCGCGGGCACCAAGGCAAGTCGCGCAATCGCTAGCGTCTTGACAAGCTGGCGAACGCCTCGCTTCTTGCACGCAGCTGACATGCCGCGCTACTGTAGCCCGATAGATAGCTGCACGAGCGAGCCCGGATGCAAGTGTATCTGCGGCGGCGGTCTCGGCGGGAGAGGGGGGGTCACGCAGTCTCCCTCCCTTGGCCGGCATCGCCTTGTGTGTCTGCCCCTCACATTGCCGACGTTTCGAACCGTGTCACCGACCTCAGCTGGCGGGAACACCGAGCGTCTAGAGTCTGGCTCGTTCGTCCAATAGGTGTGCTCAGGCGGCACGGCCAGCTCCCGGAGAACTAATGTGTGTGGAGAGAGCTCGGGCTGAAGGGAGGGGAAGCAGGGAGGCCGAGAGAGAGCAAGTCCACGAGGCAACATCGAGTCGTCCCCGGTCCGCAGCCCCTCCTTTGAACCGGATCACGCGAGTCTGACCTTGAAGCCCACGGTGTCAGGGCGGCATCATGCTCAATGCGCTTCTCCGGTATTTCGAGCGGGGAAACTTGGACAAAGAAAGCTCACCCAAGCTTCGATGTTTGACTCGGTGGGTGAAAGTTGCGACACCGGGGGGGAAACGACATGGGCATTCTTCTAGCGCTGCCCGGTGCGAATCCTGCGAGGCTGGCCGCCACTGCGCCCATGGACAACCGCGACGGCAATTGAACGCCGACCAGGCTTGACCATTCCATCCGTAGCTCAAGCTTTTTTTACGCCCTAAAACGGCCGCTCGTGATGTCCCACGAGAGATGGTTGCGGTCTGTGCTGTTCTTTTCCCATCGTGGGATCTGGCGATGCCAGCGAGGGATTTTCGACGGCCCTTTTTCTTAGCTGCTTCAAAGTAAACAAACGAAGACGCGACTCGTGGTAAACAAAACGGCCCGCTACCCCCTTTAGAGGCGCGAGACCACGTGATGCCGCATCAGGAACCGAGCCCAGTCCCCGCGCGAGACGCTGCGGACCGGGCCTTGGCGCCCTTCTTCTGCGTGGCGATTGGACGGCGGCTTCCCGCCAATGGCGTGTCGTTGCCCGACGACGCAGCCGGCGATGCACGACATGGCCCGGGTTCAATGTAAGCTGACGTGCGCGCGCGCGGGACGGGAGAAGGGCATTGTGGCGAAGTCTGAGGGGATTGAGGAGGTGCAAGTGGGGGATATGCCCCATGGTTCGTCCGCTGGGCGATGAGAAGCAAGGCATGGAGAGGGACATCGGAAGCAAGGCGCAGCTCCGATGCCCGGATTGCCTCGGTGAAAGAAACCCCTGCTCGTCACGCCTATTTTGGGTACATCTCTCGACAAAGACGTATTTCTTTGAGGAGGCGTACCCTGTTGGTCTGTCAGATGAGATGTTTAGAAGAATTGGGTTGTCAGCATGAGATCCAAGTTGGGACAACACAGAGGGCACCGTGAGATGAAGTTGATGTTTCTAGATTTTTGCGCCCTGTCAAAGCTACCAAGCTCAGCAATGTCTGTCCCCCAAAAAGTCACCCCAAAAAAGCTCGTGAAAAAGCCCCTCGCCTCTGTCGCTGGGCAAGCAAATGTCCTGTCCTGTCCGTCTTTCCTGGTCATAGCCCCTTGCACCCAGATCGTTGATAGACCAACGACCGAAGAGTGAGAAAACCGATCCTATATCCTGCGAGTAGAACGGGTATATCAGCCTCAAAAGCAACCGAACGCCTCCCAATGCCATGCTTTTATGCCGATGAACCAAATCAGTGAAACGCCTGAAATGCCGAAGAAAAGCAGCCTCTTTAGGCCTGTGATGGGGTGGTAAAATCCCACTCCTTGAAGGCCTCGCGGTAGGCCTTGACGTCCTGCTTCTCCTCCTCCTCAGTCTGGGAGCAGTCCTGCCAGATGAAGCGGCTCTCGAGGCCGAGGAGCTTGGCCACAACGCGGCGGGGGTACTGAAGATCAAAACGGGACGCATCAGGACCGTCGGGCAGAGGCATGACGAGACTCTGACCCTTAATCTTGTCCTCGCCGTTGTCAGCCCAGATCCAGAGGCGGAAGTAGTCGCCAGCAGCGGTCTGCTCCTCGAAGGAGAGGTCCTTCTCCTCAAAGCCAGCGTACTTCTGGTTCTCCGCCTCGACCTTGAAGCCGGCCTCGACAATGCCGTTGTACACCATCTCCGCAGGGACCGGGTGGAACTGCCAGTGAGAGTGGATGTTGCGGGCGCGGGAGATCTCCCAAGTCACGGCTCCAAGCCTGTGCCCGGAGGTCTTGGCCACCATGGCCTGGAGTGCCTCCCTGTACCGGGACATCTCCTTGTATGTCTTGGCACCATCCTCGATAGAGTAGCTCTCAGCGGGGTGGGCAATCTGAGGCGTGTGGGCGAGGGGGGTGATGATGAAGTGGCCGGGGAAGCCAAGGCCCTGCTCGGCCCAGGTCGTCGAGGTTGCGAGCGGTCCCTTGGCAGTAGCAAGGTAGCTATCGTCTCCAACCGAGCAGACCATGTGCAGCGAAAGGTTGGGGTTCGAGAGGCAGAAGAAGCATCGGTCGGGACCAGGGGGTGGCAGCGGGTTGTGCCTCCTCTTCTTCCTGTCTCTGCCGGGCTGTCCACCCCTCTGGTTGCCGTTGGAGAAGCGGCTGAAGCCAGCCTCGTCGTTGGACCTGCGCTTGGGAGCTGCCTGCGCAAAGGGTGAGGCAGTGGTGTTGGGCGGAATCTCCACAGCCGTGTCCTGCAGGTTGAGGCTAAAGGCGTACATGCCCTTGGCCTTGGAAGCATTTCCGAAAGGAGCCATTGAGATGAATCGGGTGAGCGGGGCAGTATCCGCGCCTTCCTCCTTCTGCTGCAAGAATGGCTCACGCTCCCAGAAGAACTCCGCCGCCGAGGCGGAAAGATGGTAACGTGGCTTCAGCGTCGAACAGAGCTGGGAGATATCCTGGGTGCTGAGGATAGACGCCTGGTTCTCGGGGCTCATAGGCAGCTTCGATCCTGCCCAAATGGCAGCAGGCCACATGGCCGTGAGGAGGATATCGGCCTTTCCAGCGCCCTTGAGGGTCTTGGCATCGTGCGCCGAGTGGAAGGGAAGGTATTGCTCCTTAGACGTGCCTCCCATGAGCTCCGGGTCGAGCTGTCCTCCCAGCGCGACGATTCGAATGCCGTCGGTAGTCTTGGTCGTACTACGCTTTCCAAGGTAGTGAATGTTCTCGGCAATCTCCTCGTCGGCCTCAATCTTGGCGACAATGGAGGATGGCAGGGACGTCATGCCGACGGTGAAGTAGGTCGGAAGCGGGGCCTTGATAGCTCCGCTGATCAAAGCGGCAGCGGCGTCGTCGCCATTCGGTCCAAAGACATCGCCGGTGAGGATGGCGAAGCTGAAGTTGTTCTTGGCATGGAGTGTGGCTGCCTTCGTGAATGCCACTTCGAGGGCGCCATTGAGGCTTCCGAACACAAGCCTGGAGAAAGGTTAGGTACGATCATGTTCCTGGGAAAGAGCGTCTTCTTTGAGCTGCGCTGCGCTGCGCTGGGGGCCTTACACTTTGATGGACGCCATGATTGCAGCTTGAAAAGTGCTGCACTGGCTTCAATCGGGTGGTGACCAGGGAAGAAGTTGAAGATGGAGGTGGGTTGAAGTAGGAATTCAAGTTGAACGGAGGAGCGAAGCTCTATTCGAGGTGAAGCTGAAAAGAGGCCCGTGCGCTGAGTGAATGCGCAACGACGCTAATTGGTCAGGGGTAAATCTAAGTGGACCCGCTCTATCGATACGCTCCTTATCTTTTCTTATCGTCCGCCAGAGCTGGACGGACGCCCAAATTTTTTTGAATGAGAAGAGAGAGACTTGAGATCAGCGACCGTGGCGGGGAACAACCACATCCTGCACAGAGTCAAGGACAACCACCCGGGGAGCCAACACCCTCCACCGCCAAGATGCCCGCGACTTCGTCAGGAAGAATAACAAAGGCCCGAAAGGGCAAAAAGCTGACTCCCCACCAGAAGAACCACCGGTGGGAGTCCTTCACAACCAAGATCGGAAAGCTACACTCCCTCGACCCTCTGCGCAAAGTACGGCGCCACGACCTCGAAGCCGAAGACCTCGAAGCCTCCACATCATACTTCCGAAACGGCCTGGAAAAATGGAACGAGCTCAACATCGCCACCGGATTCATCTCGTTCAAGCGAGGGGCCCTCCCGATCAGCGAAAGCCTTGCCCAGATCCTCCACCACGAGGAGAAGATCATGGACTTGCTGGCGCAACACATCTCAATGCAGCAGAAGGAGTCACTGGAGCCACTGTTGGATCTCCTGACAGCGCTGGCCCATGATCTCGGCGTCCGGTTTGAGAAGCACTACGCCAGGGCCCTCGACCTCATTGTCGCAATCGCTGGCAAGCACCAGGACGTCGAGGTGATCGAGTGGACTTTTGCCGCTCTGGCCTTCCTATTCAAATACCTGTCGAGACTCATAGTGCCGAACCTCCAACCGACATACGACGTCCTCGCCCCGCTCTTTGGCAAGACGAGACACCCTCAGTACATCGCTCGTTTCGCAGCAGAGGCAACGAGCTTCCTCATCAAGAAGGCTGCGGCCCCGGCACACAGGGAAACTGCCCTCGTATCTATCGTACAACATGCCCGCGACGACTTGGCCAGCATACGGGGCGAAAGGCAGTTCCAACTATACCAGGATGGCATCATGACCATGTTTGCCGAATCCATCAAGGGCTCTGGCGAGACGATCCACTCCACAGGCCCCTCGATCCTCAGAGCCCTGCTCAGGGCCATTCCAGAACAGGAGCTCGAGCTGACGGTGGAGCCATACTGGACCAACGTCATCTGCGGTGTTGTGACCGCTGTGATCCATCACTCAAACCCGACCAGCTTCGCACCGTTGCTTGAGACCCTCATCGAGGAGGCGCAGGCGAGATTAGAGGAGGAAGTTGACGGCAAGCCATGGAGGCTCACGCCGCTGATTAAGATCCTCTCTATCGCCGCTGGTGTCCGCGCCGGAAACCGCGTCACAGACTGGACGCCGCTTGTGCGGACGTTTGTCTCGATGATTGATGCCACAGCCAAGGCTGCCCCTGAGGTCTCGACCCTGGAGAGCTCACTCATCTGGCGGGATATCATCGTCAGCGCAGCGATTGTCTGGCATCACGCCCCTGTTGATGCTCTGATCCCCCGCATCAACAACTTCACCACAGCACTTCAGAGAGAGTCTCTCATGAGGTGGTTCATTCCCTTTTGTGCATATTTCTCAGAGCTCGATGCTCAGCGTTTCCGAAGTCTCTTCCAGAGTTATTTCCAGCGGTAAGTCGTACTTGATTCTGACTAAACTTCAACTTACTGACATGTCATAGATTTATTGTTACCCACTGGTCCGACGGACACAACGACGACGAGCTGTGCATCTTCCTCCCCAAGATGGTCAAGTCCAGGAGTCTTCCCGGCCCCGGCGATAATGACACCCTGAATCTCCCCCGGAGCTGGCAGGACCAGATTGTCGCCAAGTTTGAGCGCCTCGAGGTTACCCCTTTCCCTGAACGCGGCACATACGACAAGGACCCCCAGACATGGAGGGACCGATGCCTCCCCAAGTACTCCATTCTCCTGGACCTCCTCAACTCCACCACTGTGCACCCTTCCGCAACAGCCAGGATTGCAGATCTCCTTCTCCGGAAGCTGAAACTGGCACTCAGGCCAACGTCGACTCTGGCGTCCGACGAGGTACACTTCAGCGTCAGCCAAGGCTTCCATGCCTATCTTCGTATGAGCAAAGTGGCTGGACCTGTCGACCCCAGCCTTCACCCGCTTCTGCAAGCTGCCCTTCCCCGGTTCAGCAGATCTGTCGGTTTCTTGCAGGCGTACTGCGACTACGTCCTGGCAACCAAAGCTTCGCCCGGTGCAGACCGTCAGTCCAGCAGCAGCAGCGACGACGACTCGACCAGCGGAGAAGATCCCGTCACAAAGGCCCTGGTGGACAACCTCTCCTCGCCGTCACACGATCTCCGCCTCGCAACCCTGAGGATCCTCCAACAGTTGCAGTCGACACCCGACGAGCAGTCGATCCTCTCACTCATGACCGACATCGAGGAGACCCCGCTGAGCATCGAGACCATGCGGACTATCGGCATGCATCTCCGCAAGATTGGTTTGTCGTACGCCTCGCTCACCGAGGGCTCTTGGCTGCGCCAGGCAGTGCCCAGCTTCTTGTTTGGCATGATGACCTTGAAGCTTACCCCCCTATGGAACGACGCCACCGAGGCTCTGAAGCAGGTCTCCGAGACCAAGAGTGGCGAGGAAATCATCACAACACTGGCTCTGGAATGGCTGACTGTGCCATCCATGCGTGGCTCTGGGCCACCAGGCCCGCCGCCAGCCCGTAACAACAGTGGTCTGACCAACTTTGACTGCACTAACATCCAGCGGCTACAAGGCCAGGCCGACGAGATCCAGCAGGTGGTCGACAAGGCTTTGGACATGATGCTGGAGTCTTTCGACAAGCAGCAGGAGAGCGTCGAGATCCGCCCTGCCAATGCGCGATCCCAAGCCCTCAAAGTGCTCAATGCCCTGCCGGCTGTGGCCGAGAAGCGCTCGAGGAAGCTTGTTCCCTTCTTCCTAAGCTGGGCCGAGGAGACACCTGAGACCGATGAAGGCCAGGAGGACTCCGACTCCTCACAGGAGGGGCAAACCTGGTCGCTGTTTGACCGCAAGGCCCTGCTCAGCGTCTTCAACCAATTCGTCAACCCAAGGTCTCTCTACGAAAGCCAGAGGGTATACAGTGCCCTGCTTCACTTGATGGAAAATGGCGACATCGAGGTGCAAAAGTCGACCTTGAAGGCACTGCTGGGATGGAAGCAAGAAGGCGTTAAGCCCTACCAGGAGAACCTGGAGTATCTTCTGGACGAAGCCCGCTTCAAGAACGAGCTCACTGTTCTCATGCAGGGCGAGCAAACGATCCAGCCAGAGCACAGGGCCGAACTCATGCCCATCCTTCTCCGACTGCTGTACGGCCGAACCATCTCCAAGAAGGGCGCTGCCAGTGGAAGACACGGTCTCCAAGCCACTCGTCTGGCCGTGCTCAGGAATCTGTCCCAAGAAGACATGGGCAGCTTCCTCGACATTGCTGTCGGCAAGCTGAGGGACGTCCGCGTTGTTGACGAGAACGGCCTGCAGGAAAGCGTGGTTTCTCGCGAGCTCCTGCCACCCCGCAAGCAGGTCGGTTTCATGAACATGATGATGCCTCTTGTCAACGAGCTCGGCGCCGACGTCGAGCCTTACGTCGACACACTCCTCAACGCTGTCCTCTACTGCCTGATCTACTCCTGCCGCAAGCTCAGGGAGATTGCGGACGAAGCCGAAGCCGACTCGGACGAGGAGGGCAAGGAGGCCACTCACGAATCCTTGATGAAGGTCGTCCGCACGGCTGGTCTGAAGTGCATCATCGCCCTTTTCCGCAACGCCCCCGACTTTGCCTGGGACCGATTCGCAAACACCATCATCACCGAGGTGGTGTCCCCTCGCATCCCGAACTTGCCACAGGAGAACACCCAGGGTGTCTCTGGCCTGCTGCAGCTGCTCCACATCTGGTCGCAGCTCCCCAAGGCCGCGATGTATCTTGCGATGAACAAGGACATCGTTCCCAAGATCATCGAGGTTGTCTCCATGGAGAGGAGCAAGGACGACGTCAAGGTCTTCTGCTTGACCATCATCCGAAACCTGATCAAGCTGGCCTCCGCCTCGGCAATCGATTCCGAGTTCAATGAACTCATCAAGGTGGAGCTGCTCGACCCCAGCACTGATCTGCTCCTCCGCAACGTCGCGGTGGCGCTCAAGTCCGAAGGCATCAGCGGCACTTTCCTCGAGGCGTGCCTCGAGACTGTGGTTGAGATCTCGCCGTTTGTTGAGACATCCGAAAACGTCCAGGAGATTCTGCAGATCTCTACGTTCCTGCTCAACCAACCGGCCAAGAAGGTCAGCCCCAGGGCCAAGGGTCAGATTCTGCTCATCCTGGAGCAGTTCGTCACCCTTCACGAAGCCAACGGTGTCGATCTGAGTCCCTCTACCAAACTGTTCAACGGAATCTTCGAAACGGTGTCTTCCTTGTTCAGCTACTTCAAGGACAGGGACAACAGACAGACAGCATGCCGCCTTCTTGCCATTCTTGCACAGAAGGACGCCTCTCTCGAACAGGTTGCGAAGATTTGCGCTTCTCTCAACTCGTTTGTTGAGGATCGCCTCGACGAGCCCGACTATGACAAGCGCCTCACGGGCTTCAACGAGATCTCCGGCAAGCAGGCTCCTCTGGACAACCGCCAGTGGTTGCCTCTCCTCCACAACCTGACCTTCTTCCTTGGCAATGACGAGGAATACGGTGTCCTGAGTTCCAACGCTGCCGATGCCTTGCGCACATTCATCAAGGATGCTGCCGCGGCCGCTACCGAAGTTCTGCAGCGTGCGTTCCACATTCAGCTCGAGAAGATTGTGGTGCCCGCACTTTACACCGGAGCTCGCGACGTGTCTGCGACTGTGAGGCGCGAGTGCCTCCGCGTCTTTGGTTTCCTCCTGTCTCACATGCCGACATGGTCGGGCGTGTCTGACCTCAAGGCCTTGCTGATCGACACGGACGAGGAGTCCTCTGAGCCGGCATTCTTCTTCAACATTCTCAGCCCCGCCACATCCCGACAGCTCGAGGCTCTTCAGATGCTCGAGACTGCAAACGAGACCTCGCAGTTCAGCAGCCAGAACCTGTACCACTTCTTCATCCCCATCCTGGAGCACTTTGTCGTCGGAAAGGCAGACAACTCGGACGACAAGGGTCTCGGTGCTCAGGCGGCCATCACAATCGGCGCCCTTTCCGCCTCTCTCGAATGGAAGCACTTCCGCGTCATTCTCCAACGTTACATCAGCTTTGTCGACTCCAAGCCCGACCTCCAGAAGCAGGTGAACAGACTGCTGGGCAAGGTCGCAGACACTCTGGTGAGCGTCACCGAGTCTGCCTATGCGCAGAACGCCATGGAGGCCGAGAAGGCCGATGGGTCGTCGGCGTCGAAGCATCTGCACGAGAGCCTGCCGTTGAAGGAAAAGCTGAGCACCGACATGGTCAACAATTACCTCCCGTCTCTTCTCAAGCACCTCAACCACAAGGATGATTCGGAAGTCAGTCACCGTGTCCCGGTCGGTGTCATCATTGTCAAGCTCTTGACGATTCTGCCCGAGGACGTGATGAGCCTGAAGCTGGCCGGCGTGCTTACGGATATCTGCCACATCCTGCGAAGTAAGAACTCCGAATCCCGCGACATGGCTCGCGAGACTCTGTCCTCAATCGCCACCATCCTGGGACCTACTCACTTTGGGTTCATCCTGAAGGAGCTCAGCAGCGCTCTGCGACGAGGTTACCAGCTCCACGTCTTCTCTTACACCCTTCACTCCATCCTGCTGCAAGTCATCCCCGAGTTCGAACAGGGATCGCTCGACTACTGCCTCCCGGCCATCGTTACCGTCATCATCGACGACGTCTTCGGCGTTACGGGCCAAGAAAAGGATGCCGATGGCTACACCACTCAGATGAAGGAGGTCAAGTCCAGCAAGAGCCAAGACTCCATGGAACTCATCGCCAAGACGGTCTCAGTCAGCCACCTCGTCGACCTCATCCGCCCTCTGCAAGCTCTCCTGATGCAGAAGGTCGATCTGAAGCTGGTTCGCAAGATTGACGTGCTGCTTAACCGCATCACTACGGGCCTACTTCAGAACCCCGCCGCCGAGAGCAGGGACACCCTGATCTTCTGCTACGAAGTCATCCAGGACGTGTACAAGGCTCAGAAGCCCGAAGCGGAGGTCAGGATCGACCCTCGTCTCAAGAAGTATCTGTACCAGAAGGGCGTACGCAAGTCGGAACGGGACGCACAGACAAAGCACACCTACAAGCTTGTCAAATTTGCTCTCGACATTCTCCGATCAATCCTCAAGAAGCATGACAGCCTCCGCAACGAAGCCAACCTTCTCGGATTTATTGGCATCTTTGGTGACGCCGTTGTCGCTGGCGAGGAGGAAGTCAAGATTGCTGCCTTCAAGCTTCTGGCTACCCTCGTCAAGGTGCCATTCGACTCAGACGCAGGTCTTGGCCTGTACAAGGTCGCCACCAAGGAAGCCATCAAGAGTCTTTCCTACTCGTCCACAACGTCGTCAGACCTGTCGCAGTCTGCGTTGAAGCTGGTTTCGGTCGTCCTCCGCGACAAGCGCGAGATCAAGGTCAACCCCAGCGCCGTGGAGATGCTTCTGGGCAAACTCAAGGACGATCTCACCGAGCCCCTCTACCGTCACGTCACCTTCAACTTCCTGCGATCTCTGCTGGATAGCAAGATTGAGACCGACGTTGTCTACGATACTCTGGACTACGTCGGAACGGTGATGATCACCAACGACGACAAGGACACTCGGGATCTCGCAAGAGGCGCTTTCTTCCAGTTCCTCAGGGAGTACCCGCAGCAGAAGGCCAGGTGGACCAAGCAGCTCGACTTCATTGTCGCCAACCTCAAGTACGAGAGGGAGGGCGGCCGTCTGTCTGTCATGGAGATCATCCACCTCTTGCTCAAGAAGTCTCTGGATGATTACGTGCAGGAGATTGTGTCAACGTGCTTCATTCCCCTCGTCTTCGTCGTGGCCAACGACGACAGCGAAAAGTGCCGCCTCTCAGCTGGCGAACTGCTCAAGGAAATCTTCCGGAGGGCCGACAAGCAGCGACAGCGCGAGTTTCTGGACCTCCTTCGCTCTTGGCTCGGCCAGGAAGACAACGATGCGGTGCTCAGCCTCGGTGTTCAGGCCTTTGGCTTCTACTTTGAGTCCCGAGAGCCTTCCGTGAAGGATAACAAGGAGGTCAAGCTGGTCCACGGCAAGATTGCCGAAATCATCGGCGCCGGAGACATCAAGGTTGCGGATGAGGGTCTCGTCAACAACGCGCTGGCTGTAGCGCAGACACTCGTTCAACAATACCCCGCCCTGCTGCTCTCCGAGAGCTCACGAGACTTCTGGGAAGACGTTCGCGGCTGCCTGGCGCACCCCGAGGCATCTGTCAAGCTCAGCACCGTCAAGCTTCTCAGCGCCTACCTGGCCGACTTTGCTGGCCAGGCCGCCGAGGCCCACACGCTCCAAGGTTCCCATGGCCTGGTTCTTTCAACCAGCGACATCGAAGACCTCGTGGCTCTGGCCTTGAGCACGTTGAGGGTTCAGGAGATTGAGGACGCACTGGCCGCCGAGATCACTCAGGTGCTCATCTTCCTCGCTCCCCGACTGAAGCTCCGAAAGCAGGAGGCGCCATCCGCCGAAGCACTTGGCGACAACGACGATGCAGAGGAGGAAGAGTCGCGCATCGACAGCGGTGGCAAGGACCTGCAGTACCTCTTCTGGAAGCTGTCCACCATTCTCCGGCAAGATGTCAAGCGGACCTCGGAGGGTATGACTCCCAAGGTGGTCGCCATGGAAGTTCTCGAGACAATCTGCCGCCGTGTGCCCGAGTCACACATTGAACCTTCTCTCAAGACCATCCTCTACCCGCTCCAGAGCATCGTCGACCCCAACGTCTCCGTGCCGTTCTCTCTCGACGACGGATTCAAGACCAAGCACGAGGCCGTCAAGAACAGGGCGCAGATTCTGATGGAGTCTCTGCAGAAGAAGTTTGGCACAGCCACCTTCACGTCGACGCTGCTGTCCATCAGGGAGGAAGTCAAGGCGCGTCGGCAGGCCAGGTCGACCAAGCGTAAGATTGAGGCAGTCGCGAACCCGGAGAAGCACATCATGGACAAGCGCAAGAAGACGGACAAGAAGAAGGAGAAGAAGAAGGTCCGGGGCCAGGAGTACAAGGCCTACCGGCAGTCGTTCAAGCAGTGGTAATGGGCCACTCGGCGCTTGGCCTGCAAAGCATGGAATTGGCGTTTGGTTTGGGCTTATCTGCATGTATGGGATCATCAAAATGGTATGGGTAGTCTGTCTATATTGTACATGGGCTCGCTTGCCCGCTTCTTTTGTCTTACACCCGGCCTGAACATGCGTCTGTGAGGCATCGAATGTGTCTGGCTCATAAACGCTCCACTCCTGGGGTATCCGGCCTCTGCCATGCCAAACCAGTGACCTAGATGGCCAGTCATACTCTACAAGGACAGAGCTCTCGTCGTGTCCAATATTACAATGTTTCCTCTCCGTTTTTTGAGGTGCCGTGTTCTCTGAACCGGCTCGCTGCGTGTTGTGTAGTGCCATCCGAATAGAGGCTCCCGAATCCTCTCAAACCGATCACTTCGATTCGGTCGCCTCAGCAGGCTCGTCAACCCAGAACTCGATATCGCCATCCTCGCCCAGTGTGCCCTTCTTGACGAGCTGTCCCTTCTCTCGCAGGATGTCTTCGATGGTAACTTTCTTGTCGCCAAAGATGTTGAGGTGATCGCTGATGACGTGCCTGTTACGGCAGCTCGGGCAGGTGACGAGGACAGAGCCATGATGATAGCCCTGCTTCGAGATGTTGTGTGTTGAACGTGCTGAGCATGGCGCACAGGTGAAGCTGAGTCGGTAGTGGGGTTGAGACTCGACTCGAGACTTGGGTGGTGTATCAAGGCCTAATGACTCTGAAGTGACTGATGATTTTGTCGTAGAGTCGGAGGGTGTTGGGGCTGGAGGCTGAGGGATTGTGTGAGCACCGCGGTGCTGTAGAGCTGGCAGCGCAGCCAGAGTCGCTGGCTGGGATCGGGGGATTGCAAGTCGTGATGTCGCAAAGCGAAGAGGAGACTGAGACTGGGTGCGAATGCCCCTGAGCAGGGGTATAAGGGGTGTAAGAATGGATCGTGACGACATGGTGTTCGAGTGAGACCAATGTCGGTGTATCGAAGGTGGTGGTGGTGGTTCGGTCGGGCTTGATAGATTGAAACCTTTTCTGCCAGCCTTTACTTGCCTCCTGAACAAAAACTCGAGGTTCGGTATGCTTCTTCGACAGTGAAGGAGCTTACGTCATCCAGGTCGTATCGATTCACTGACTTGAGGCGCTAGTACGCCAAACCAATGAGCGTCGGCCAATATATGGACCAACTCTGCCGAGGTGGGTTCACGGCTTAGCGTAGAATTGGAGCTTGAGGCGGAAGGCGTCCTCTGGGGAAAGAACGGAGCCTGTAGCCTTGCGTGCGTTCCGTCTTTCCAGAATCCTGGCGTTCCCAAATCGCCTGTGGTAGCAATGTCTTTGTCGCTTCCACAGACTCCCGTTCCTACTTACTTCAGAACTTCAAAGTCTCCTGACTGACCTTTTCTTTCTTATCCTCTCTCAACACTGCCAGGCCCTTTGTCCAGGCAGCACGCCACAACGGGCGAAACCGATACCCCCGAGTCTTACCCCGCGGTCAAGCTGCGAATAGCTTCACCACCCCCGAACCCGACCGACCCCGACTCTTCCTTGCTCGATCTTTCGGTTGCCTTCCAGGGGGAACAGTCGAATCCGAGACAAGCATCTCCACGAACCATCCACCTCCCACCACTGCCATTGCAGGCAACCCGCGACAATGATATCGGGACGAGGAGGGGGAGCGGGTGGCGGCGGCCGAGCTGGCAAAATCCGACCGCCTCGTCGCATGGTCAAGGTAAGTCGGTGCCTTAACCTATTGCAACCTTACAGTTATGTGATCGGAGCAAACAATCATAGACCCTCTCCTTCCTCACACCAGTCAACCACCCCCAACCTACCTCCTCCCTCACCCAAACCCCCCTTCACCCTCCCGTCGCGACTATCAAGATGTTCCGCCCGTACTTTGAGGCTTACACTTGTTTTCAGTCCATCGCTGGTGGCGATCCGAACGATATCGAGTCCTCTTGGGAGGTCCTCAAAGAAGCGATGGTCGATGTTCACAGAAAGAACTGCAGTAAGCTGCCATTCGAGCAGGTCTATCGCGCCTCGTACAAAATCGTCCTCTACAAAAAAGGAGACATCCTCTACGACAGGGTCCTCGACCATGAAAAAGCACATTTCCGATCTCACATCATCCCCGAGATCGAGGCACTTGTCACTCCGAACTTGATCAGCATCGCCACTGATCAGGCGGGAGTCTCTGTCAACGAGCGACGTCGGATGGGCGAGGAGTTCCTCCAGAAGCTGCTGGCTTCTTGGACGAACCATAATACTTCGATGAAGATGATCGGGGACATCCTTATGTATCTGGACCGAACATACACATTCGAGGCAAACCGCCCTTCGATCTTCACATCATGCATGGGCCTCTTCCGGGATAGCATCCTCCGAAGTGCTCTGGGCGCCCACTCGAACAAGACCATCTTCGACATCCTCAACTCAGTTGTTCTGGACCTCATCAACATGGAGCGGGACGGCGAAGTCATTGACCACTACATGATCAAGAGCACTGTTGGCATGCTGGAGAACCTGTACGAGACTGATCTCGAGCGCGAGGGTCAGAAGCTCTACACTACCGTCTTCGAGCCTGCTTTCCTGGTGGCCACCAACGACTACTACAGCAAGGAGAGCGAGAGGCTGCTGCGAGAGGCCGACGCGGCTGTCTGGCTGCGTCATACCCGAGACCGTCTCGCTCAGGAGTCTGACCGTTGTGAGACGACCATCCTCCGCGAGACTCGGGAGAAGAGCCTCAAGATTGTCGAGGCCCAGCTCATCTCCAAGTACCTGAAAGACTTCATCGCCCTGGAGAACACCGGTCTCAGGGGAATGCTCGACTCTGACCGTTTCGAGGACCTCTCTATTCTCTACACCCTGGTCTCTCGTATCGACCCGAAGAAGGAAACTCTGAAGAACACCCTTGGGGCCCGTATCGTGGACCTGGGCAGGGAGATTGAGAAGAACGTTGGCAAGATGGATTTCTCTGTGGCGCCAACCCCCGCCGGAGCCGATGCTGGCCCCGATGGTGCCGACAAAGCAAAGGCCGCTCCTCCTCTCACCCTTGCCGCTCAGCAGACGGCCGCTGCGGTCCGATGGGTCGATGACGTTCTGAAACTGAAAGACAAGTACGACTTGATCTGGGAGAACTGCTTCGCCAAAGACCTCGTCATTCAGACCAACATGACCAAGAGCTTCTCCGACTTCATCAACCTCTTCCCTCGTTCCTCCGAGTATGTGTCGCTCTACATTGACGACATCCTGCGCCGCGGAATCCGCGGCAAGACGGAGCATGAGGTCGAACAGGTGCTCGAAAAGGCCACCATCCTGATCCGCTACCTTCAGGACAAGGACATGTTTGAGATGTACTACCAAAAGCACCTCGCCAAGCGTCTGCTCCATAGCAAGTCGGAGAGTCACGACGCTGAGAAGTCAATGATCTCTCGCATGAAGCAGGAGCTGGGCAACCAGTTCACCTCGAAGTTTGAGGGCATGTTCAAGGACATGCAAATCTCCGCCGACCTCTCTACCGAGTACCGCGACCACATACGGGATGCCATGGACGACAATGAGAAGGCCTCGGAGCTCACCATTAACATCCTCACGACGACCAACTGGCCTCCCGAGGTGATGGGACGCAGCGCTCAAGTTACTAGCAGCACTGAGTGCAACTATCCCCCCGAGATTGCCAAGCTCCAGGAAAGCTTCTCGGCCTTTTACCTCACTAACAGAACTGGTCGCAAGCTCAACTGGGTCGGCACGGCTGGAAACGCTGATATCAAGTGCGTCTTCCCCGCCATTCCTGGCGGTAAGGGTCCTCTGTCCCGCGAGCGCAGGTACGAGCTGAACGTTTCGACCTTTGGCATGGTCATCCTCATGCTCTTCAACGAGATTGGCGACGAGGCCCTCCCGTTCAAGGAGATTCAGGCCAAGACCAACATCCCTACTTCGGACCTCCTCCGAACACTGACCTCACTGTCCATTGCGCCCAAGGCCAGGGTTCTGCTGAAGGAGCCCTTCAACAAGAGGATCGACGCGGAAGACACCTTCCGCTTCAACACCGCCTTCGTCAGCAAGACTGTCCGCATCAAGGCGCCCATCGTCAACGCCACGGCCAAGGTCGAGGGCGACGAAGAGCGCAAGAGTTCCGAGGAGAAGAACTACCGCGCGCGCACGCACATTGTCGACGCCGCGATTGTCCGCATCATGAAGTCAGTATCTGCCATTCTTCTTGTTCCAGCTCTTCCACTAACAAACATTTAGGCAGAGGAAGGAGCTCAAGCATTCGCAGCTCATCTCCGAGGTCGTCACCATGCTTGCCAGCCGCTTCAAGCCCGAGGTCAGCCTGGTCAAGCTGCGCATTGAGGATCTCATGACTCGCGAGTATCTCGAGCGTGTCGAGGATGCGGATACCCCTACCTACAGGTACATGGCCTAAGGGACATGCACATACAGCGACAGACTCATACCGCATGGTCGTACTGTCAAACAACAGACGAGCGGTCCTATTTCGGATGGCTCTGACACCATATGAGGTCGCACATGGTAATGAATGAGACATGGATGGACAGGCAGGCATCGCGGAAGGTTTACCGCGACGGGCGTGCATGGCGTTTGGACCAGGACTGGCTTTTGAGGGCTTTCTTTTCGTTCCGCCCATGCATAGCATTGTGTTTCAGGGATCAGGACAAGGGACAGGCAGGACGCGAAAGATGGACATAGAGAAACAGGATCGAGTCCTTGATACACTATAGTTTCGTCAGATGCTGCAGCGTGATGATGCTTGTTGTCGTGGTCGGGCTGTCAAGGTCGCTGACTTCAGTCTAGACATCCGTTCTGACGTGGTACAATTTTTCTGACTGAAGAACTTCTCGTCGACATGCAGTCGGGACGGAGTTAAGATTCATGGGCTGGGCTAAAACAAATGTATTGGAACAGAGCACGATACACGGGGTCACGGCTACACTATTCTCCTCGGCTCGATCTTTGGTTGCGCGCCCGCAATCTTGAGCCACTCGCCATTGAAGGCGTTGATCAGCCAATTGCTCAGTTCTGGAGTGTGTCAGCTTCGCACATGACGGTATCTTGCGTGAGCACCTCAACTTACTATCGTACACGATGCGATTCGCGTTGTGGAAGTAAATGCCATGATCACTGTCCGGGAAGACATGGACATCATAGTTCTCAATGCTGTACAGGTCCAGCTGGTCGAGCAGCGTCAGAGAGTTTTGCATGTGGACGTTGTCGTCAGCAATACCATGCATCAGGAGGAAGCGGACATTGTTTCCGAGAGCCGTGACGTTCGTGATGGCTGTTTCCTGGTAGCCGGGGCCGTTGACGGCGGGAGTCCGCATGTAGCGCTCCGTGTAGATGCTGTCGTAGAAGCGCCAGTCGGTGACGGGGGCGACGGCCATGCCGTAGCTAAAGGTTTGACCGGCGTCCAGCTCGAGGGTCTTGAGGGTGTTGAAGCCGCCGAAAGACCAGCCCCAGATGGCAATGCGTGACGAGTCGACGTACTTCTTGGCCGACCAGTGCTTGCCCGCGGCGACTTGGTCATGCGCCTCCCAGCGGCCGAGGTGGTCTCGGATGATGACGCGGTTCTTGCGGCCGATGAAGCCGGTGCCACGGCCGTCGACGGTGACGACGATATAGCCGAGGGAGGAGGCGACGTAGGACTGGAAGTCGACGGTGAACTTTTTGTTGACCATCTGGGAGCCGGGGCCGGAGTACTGGTAGAACAAGACGGGGTATTTCTTGGTCTTGTCGAAATGGGGCGGGCGTCGCTCGACGTAGTTGAGTTCGACATCGTCAACCTTGATGGTGCCATACTCGAGAATCGGCAGCTCGTGCTTGCGGGCCTTTTCGCTGAGATCCTTGTTCTCCTCGATGATGCGCTCGTAGCTGGTAGGGTTCGAAGGGGTGCTGACCACCTTTTGCCAGGGAACCTTGGGGCCGAGGTAGGACAGGAGACCGTAGCCTGCTCCATTGGAGAAGGACATGTCGTAGTAGCTCTCGAGGCTCGTGTCGGTGAACGCTTTCAGGCCGCTGCCGTCAAGATGGGCGCTGTAGATGTGGCGCTGGATGGACGATTCCTTGGTCGCGGAGAAGTAGACGAGGTTGTTCTTCAGGTCGATGGCGAGAGGGCCCTTGTCCACTTCCCACGAGGTGCCCTTGGTCACCATGACAGGCTTCTCCTCGTCCATGGGGCTGTAATAAGCCAGGTGATCGCCGTTGTCGTGGATGATCTTGTCGACGTATCCGTCATGTTCACGGCCATTTTCCGGATCGGCGGGGATGAAGTGAGTGTCCTGGGTGATCTCGAACCAACCGCCGTCAATCTTGCCAATGTCAACGGTCCGGATGGTCCGACCGGATCGCTCCTTGATGTCAATTAGTATCACCTGCATGATGTCGCTGACACGGTTTGTCGCCTTGACGAGGACCTTGCCGTTGGCCCAAAGAACGAAGTTGATGAGTCTGTCGTCGTCGGGAAAGAAGCCCTCGATATCCACAGAGAAGGTGTCGCCCTTTTCAACGTCGTAGAACAGTAGATCGACGACGGGGTTGTGGCTGCCAGCCTTGGGGTACTTGATCTGCCTGACCTCCGGGTAATTCTCCTCTCCCGGGACAGGGTCCTGGCCGCTCGGCCTAGAGACAAAGTACTGAATAGGGTACTCGGGAACACCAGTCTCATTGGTGCGGAGGAAGGCGATATGCTTGCCGTCTCCGGACCACCAGGTGGCAATGCGGCCAGAGAAGACCTCTTCTTCGTAAACCCAGTCGGGGACACCGTAGAAGTACTCCGGGCCGCCATCCGTCGTCACCTGTGTGACCTTGGTGTCGTCTATTCTTCTGAGATAGATGTTGTTATCGCGGGTAAAGGCAATGGCATCGCTCTGCGAGTTCCAGGTCGCAAGCTGCACACGGGCGTCCGGGTGGTCTGGATCGAGGGGCTCTGCCGTTTGGGACTCGACGTCGAAGATCCAGTACACGGCCGTGAAGGAGTGTCGCCAGTTGTGTTGACGCTTGGTAGAAACGAGCACCTTTTTCTGATCATGACTCGGCCAGACGTCGCTCACTGTGTGTTGTTGGTCGCCCCAGGAGAAGGTTCCCTGCTTCATGAGAGTCCTGCTCGCCATGGCGCTGACCTCCCCATCGTCGCGGGTCTTCTGAGAGGAGCGAACATCTTCGACGACAAGGTAGTCCTTGCCTTGCGCAGAGCGCTCAAGCAGAAGACCGTCTTCGCCATCGGGACCCGCGATCCAGCTGATCGAGTGCGACGTGGCGCGCCAGAAGCCGTCCTGAACCTGCTCCAGGGTCACCGGCTTTCCGGACTTGCGGTTCGTCGACGCGGGGTCATGATCGATCTGGCTGGCATGTTTGTAGGACTTGCTCGTCAGGAAGATGACAAGCGCAGCAACCCACGCAGCAACAAAGACGCCCCCCAGGATATAAAGCCACCTCTTCAGCTTGCGGTCCACGCCGACGCGGGGTGCGGCAGGAGCCCCTCCGGGAAGGAAGGGACCTGTCTCCGGGTCGTTGTTATCGGACTCTTTTGGGTCTTCGTCGTCGTAGGCATCGGCATAGCCGGTCCTGGAGGGCGCTCCACGACCACGCCTTGATGATGCGAGGCCCTTTTCGGACTCTTCGTGCAGGCGCTCAAAGACAAGACTCGTGGTCGATACGCTGGAGATAGAGGACTCGCGTGACCGGCCGTGGAAGGCATCGGCGCCTTCAGCCGACTTGGTTTCCTCCATGGTGTCTAGGAATGTAGGGGCGCACGGTTGTCGGAGGGCGCGAGTAGCGTCAAGGGTTGTTTTGTAGACGGCAGACTGTCGGCACGGTCGAAGAGGCAGACGATCAATGCAAACTTGAAGCGCAATCTGGAACTCGGAGCGATGGCTAAATCACGCCCATATCGCTTGCTGGTATGTACTTGCGAGCAGCTGGGCCTCACTGTGCGCTGTTCGTAACGGCCAGCCTCATGAATCGGGTGTGAGGTGGCGACGCTGCGAAGGGGACAGGTAGTAGGTAAGGGAGGTGGTCTTCGCGGTTTGCTTCCTGATCCGGGATTGAATAGTAGCTGAAGGCCGGCGAGATTCAATTGGCGCCATTCAGTTTGGGAGAGCTCGAGACGGCGCCAGCGCCAAGCCACGATGACATTACGACAAGTGGGGTCGATCCCGGATGACTCAGCAGATGAGACCCCGGGCGATTGCACCGATAAGCCTGATGCAATTTGCCAGGTGGTGTTGCGTTGTGATATGCAATGACTCGGGGACCTGCAGTGGTTCGTGCTACTAGAGGCCCTCCTGCATGATCCCGCTGGCCGGTGGGAAGCTTCGTCCAGGTCCGTCCAGCGGGCATCATCCGTGCGCGGGACTGCCAACGGATTGCTGGAGCTTAGGAATCAGGGGAGTCGGAGTACCGTTCCATCGTTCCATCGAGCTCCATCCGGCGAATTCCCTTTGTCGGTTGGGTTGGTTCATCACGCGTATTGTGTGGGTTTGCTCGGCCTGGGCAGAAGACCACGCTTGACCACGCCTCGTCATCTCGCCCGGTGGCATGGCGCGCCAAGAGCGACGACCAACGGACTTTCTATCACTCGTGAGGGTCCCTTCATTTGCTGGCGGGGGTAGATCGGCGCCTCAGTGCCCACGGCGAGCCCGGGCGGCCCCCATCATCACGAAGCGGACGTCGCGGGACCGGACGAGGGTGGAGATTAAAAGAGGATACTCTGCTTGCTTGGAAATGTGGCAACATGGAACATGCCGATCCGCCGTGTGTCCGCGTCCGTCCGACGAGATGCGAGGCGCGGCAGGGCAGGGCAGGCCAGCAAGGGAGCGAAGACGATGGGGGCTAGGGAATACTCCGAATTCGAGTTCCATCGTAGGCCGACTCACTGGTCGGTCATCATGTTCTCCCGGTACTCGCGCCGCTTCTCCTCGCACTTGACCTGATCCCGTGGACACTCCCAGCCGTGCTCGTCGACCCTGACGCGCCCAAGGCACTTTGAGCAGCGCCACCACTGTGTGTACATTTTGCGACCTGCGAGCCATGCATCGTCGAGGATGCCGCCCTTCTTGACCACATCCTCCTTGTGCAGGTCCTGCAGGTGCACCCGGAAGCGGTCCTTGCGATTGAAGCCATCCGTCTTGCGCGGGCACACTGGGTAGTCGCAGTTGAAGACCGCGTCCTTATCCTTTTCCTTGCCGCCATCTTTCAGGGTGCCGGCGGCGGCGGCGGCTCCGGCGGCGTTGCCGTCCTGCGGCATTGTTGGTGATGCGCCGCCCCCTGGAGCCAGGCCGGCCAGGTTGGGTGGCAGCCCCGAGGGGGCTGGTGCGACGGGCATATGCTCGAATGTAGGGGTGGTGACCGAGCCGCCGGCCAGTAGTAGGGGCACGCCGTTGGGATGGGCCATTTTGTAGTGGCGGTCGAGGTCGGGCTTGCGCTTGAACGGTTTCGAGGGACACGCAGGGCTGAGACACGTCCACTCAATGTCTTTTTGCTGTTGGACCGGCGACCGTTTGGTCACCTGGAGGGGTATCATGAGTGGCAGCTGTTCTGACGGGGGCATGTTGGGCTGGAGCTGCCAAAAGCCCCCATCATCTGCCGGGTGGTAATCGTACAAGGACCAGTCGAAGTTTGCAAAGGAGAACTTTGACCTGCGATCGGCGGGGGAGCAAACAGCGTCAGCGGGGGGAGGCAGCAAGAAAGAAGAGGGAGGGATCACGAACCATGGTTGTCCGTTGGGGCCCATCTGGGCCAGAAGATTCGGGGTCGGTGGCATTCCTTGAGCCATGTTCATGTTTGGTGGCGGTTCCTTGCCTGTCATGATGGGAGGTGGAGGGGGCATTGCAAAGAAGGCGCCGTGGTCTTTTGAGAGTGCGAGACGAGACTAGATCAGCTTTCCTGCTGCTTGCCGGCGGGCTCTCGTGGACGAAATAAAGATGGGCGGTCGGTTACGAACCTTCGCCGTCAATCTGGCCGGGCGCCATGGCCTGGGGGATGGAGGAGGAGAGAAGAGCGTCTGCCTGCGAGCTGCAACGATCGGACGGCGGACAAACTAGGATGATTAAATGGATGTGGTGGGGTGGTCGAGGTCAGGCAATGTGAGGTAAGTTGAGGCGAGGTGAGGTGAGGTTCGGATGTGTTGTGTTATATGCAAGCAAGGTAGGTCGGTTGGTAGTCGGTTGGTAGGGTATCTCGTTCACTCGGCCGTTGCCAGTGCTGAAGGGGCAGGTGCAATGGGACGGGCCCGGACAAGGTCCATGGTTCGGTCGTTCAGCAGAGGGGTAATGGGTATCTGCTCCCAGGCGATCTGAGCGGTAGGTACAGTAATATCAAAGAAAGACGGGAAACGGGCGGCGAGGATATCGATTCGAAGTGGGAGGGAGCGGTTGACAAGCGTGTGTGCGTGGAGATGGACGGACGGAGTACCTGAAGAGGCGCAGACATCGGGCGGCTGTTTGTATTTAATCCCAGCACTGCGGTTTGGGGTCCAGCTCGCGAGAAAAAAGAGGCACAGGTGACAGACAGGACAGACAGGCACAGGCACGCCCGTCCCTGGGGTGGACGGAATAATAACTGGTCATATGTAATGAACGACCCAGCCCAGCCAGCCAGCCATCCGACCAACAAGCCAACCCAGCTCGGGAACATCCATCTCTGGCAGGCTCAGCAGAAGCTGGAGGATGGAGTGAACTATTGAGGGGTACCACAGGCAGGCAGGGCAGGTCGAAGCAGGGGATCGACTGGGATTGCCCATCCCATCCATGATCCATCTGATCCATCCCGCTCCCATTTCCATTTTCATCCATTGCCCTTTTTTGCCTCCCAGGGTCCGGTCCCAGGGCTGGGCTGGCTGCTCACCCATCTCGTCTCGCTCTCGCACTCGTGCGGGTTCTCCTCTCCTCCTTCTCACCCCATGCCCGGCCACGCCGTACTCGTAGGCACTGCATGTACGAGCTGTCTAGCCAAGTGCTTCGCTCGCTGCGTTGTGTGTGCTTGCTTGCGTGCGTAAGTACGTGCAATGCGTGTGCTGTGCCTGTTCAGGGCCCCCGGCGGCAGCAGGGGCAGCAAACGCGCGCGAACCAACATGGCCGCAGCAGCAAGTATCGAGAGGCACAGCACAGCTCATGCAACCTCGCAGACGACAGTAAGAGGAATGGGAGGGGGGAAGGCCAGGCGGGGTGCAGCCATGGATGTTTGTTGGAAGCCGGGGGCGGGATCGGGCCCTGCGCAAGCCAAGGTACGGCGTTGTCTGACGAGCAGCTTGGAGGCCACTGGCAGCACGCACTGCACACTGCAGCCAGGTGAGCGGCGGCATTGCCGCATTAGCAGGGAGGGGGGCAGTTCTGTCTCTCTCTGCCCCTCCCACTCTCACATCTAATCCCCAAAAAGCCACTTGGCAGTTGGGTCCGTTCGATCTTTTCTCGCAAAAAGGGATGCGCGGCGGTCGCCCGGTCGGTCAATCACAGCTGTTGGCTCGAGATGGAGGTGGTGGGAGGGTAGCGTGTGTGCCAGTGTGTGTGCGTGGGTTGGGTGGGTGTGTGGTGTGAGAGGTGTGCGGTGAAGAAGAGGGGGCAAGGCGAGGCAACTTTGGAGGAGAAGAAGGGGGGTGAGAGTGAGAAGACAAGGGCCCTAGGGGGGTGGGATATCCGTGACCCATGCCACGCCATGCCATTGCCAATGCCATCCATCATTACCTATGCAGTAAGGGATTAGCAACACCCGGCTGGGGGCTGTGATTTCTTTTGCTCGCTTCGGGGGCACGGAAAGACATCCTTCACGGTTGGGGGCAAGAAAAATCAAGAACAAACCCTGAGGGCAGGATGGGAAGATGCTGCTGCCGAACAAACCCTGGTGCGTGGGTGGTCGGTCAGTCAGTCATCCAGGCAAGCAAGTCGTAAGATTGGCCGACCCCTCCCCCGAAGGTACGCATAAACAGTAGTAGTGTACTTACTATGCGTACATACGGGATATCATGTCGCGAGCGTGATGGATGATACGGATGAGAGAGACGGTCCGAGGCCGACCCGGGCGACTTGCCCAGCCTTGCCAGCCATCCATCTTCGACATCTGACAAGTTCACCCGCGGATGGAGTCCGGACGGGGCAACACAAAGTACCTAATAATATAGGTGGCCCGACCGACTAACCGACCGGGGTCTATGTTCTGAATCGGACAAGACAGGAACTTTGTAGCGATCGTGCCGGTGATCCTGATATGAGATGCGCGCGGAGCCAAGGCACACGGTACGGTACCCTGGTGTGCTGTACGCGGACCGACGACTGCACTTGCGCAAACCGCGGGCGCCTCTGCGAGCGAGGCTTGCAGATCGGGACAATGTCACGGAGACGCTGTGCTGTGCTTTTCTGTAATTGCTAGCGTCACACCGACACCGATGAGGAAGGAAATGGATTTTGAATGGGGCCGCGGAAACCGGGAGGAGAAGCGGTGTGCCGTCGGTGAGCGGCTGTGAGGCCGGCCTTGGGTTTTGGGTGAGGTGACAGGTAAGAAACTCGGGAAGCTGCTTGATGTTGCATATGAGCACTTCAATAGTGTCGCCTGTCTATCTGTCTGTCTGCCTGTCTGTCTGCCTCCATCAGACTTGTAGCCGATTTGACATGATGTCCGGCCTCCATGGGCATCTCTACCATCGACCATGACATGGCGCGGGGAAATGGCAAGAGGACACACGACAGCTTTCATTCATCGGCTGGCCCCAGATTGAGCGATTTGGCCGACGGGCGCTCTGGATTGGATCGAGGCAGGGGAGCGGAGGCGTGACAATACTACTCCGCCAAACAAACAGTCAGGCGAGCGAGCATTCAAGCAAGCAAGGAAGAAGCTGAATGGGGATGTGGTAATGCTCTCTCTTAACTGGAAGAGTCTTGGCCGTCCGGCGAGCCACATATGATAAGTGTATCTCTCTCGTCAGCCTGCGTACTGACTGGGTTGAGACTGCGTTGAATGGTGGGGAGTGGATGCGACGCCCGGCTGCTCGGTGGTTGTCGTGACCGCCACGTAGGCGAGATGGAGAGGCCCGAGGCGGAGACTGAACGGTGCCCAGATAGCATCATCAGACAGATGGAAGAGAAAGGAGAAGAGTCAAGGAGAGCGCATCAAAGAAAGAGGGCTTGCTTGGGCACTGCTTCGGGCATGCTGCTGCTGCTGGCCCCATCTCGGTCGTATCGTGATGCTGCTTCTGGCTGCTGCCCGATGCCACACACACACCACCATTTGGACTTGCACGACATTTTGGTGACGTTTAGTTGGAGCGCACCGACAGCCTGTCTTGGGTCCATCGTTAGCGACTCGCGGGGATGTCCAGTGCCGTGCATAAGCTTGCTGCCAGACCAGACCAAACCCGGCTGCCCGAAGCAAAAAAGCAGGGCTAAAGAGAGGGCGAGCGAGCCAGCAAAGCCAGCCCAAGCATTCAGCAGCCCAGCGCAACGCAACGCAACGGACCCCGATCGATGGGATAAAAATCTCTGTCCGTCTGGTCGCACTGGCGGTCAACTCTGCTTCCTACAACCCCCTCACCTTCCCACGACACACCCGTGTTCCTGGCCGCCATGCGTGCTGGACGGGATCTTTCGACTTGCACGACGCTCCCTGCCCATTCCTGAGCGGGAGGAGAGGAAGATACGAAGAGGGAGAGAGAGGCAGCTGAACCGAGAGGAGTGAGGGCGGGGAAACCGAAGCATCCCCAGCTCTCCAATTCGAGCGTCTTCCTGCGCGACTCGGACCAGACGCCTGCTTAGGTAAGCACGCGTATCGGCTTTCCAGAAGGACAGCTCTCCAGTCCCGTCTCGACACGCGAAACGGAAGGAGCATCCCAGCACCCAGCACGGGGCACCTGAAATCCATCAATTTCGCCCTTGGCGCAAATCATCAGCACCCGACCCCTGAACCGAACGGCAGTCGGCTAAAAAGTTTCCCTCGACTCCATCACGACACAACATTCCCGTCTCGATAAACAACCCCAAAACATTCCTCCGGCACCAAGCGGCCTCTCACCCAAGTCGTTCTGACCCAAAACTCTTCCCTGCTGCCTGCAGCTACTTCAACGCCGTCGTTGGAGGCTTCCATTTCCGTAAGCGTGGCCCCTTCTTTCTCGCCGTTGCGCAGACGCGTGTCCCAATCTTCCATCGGGGGTCGCTCTTTGGTCGCTGCCTGGCTCGACCTCGTCAATCCCAAATTTCCTCTTCCTCCATTCACTTGACCTCGTATCGTCTGCCTGGAACCCGACAAGTCTAACCTCGCCTTCTACAAATAGCCTACCTACACTCAACTCCTACCCACCTGGTAGACGACAATCACATCGCATTCGCTACGCATTACACACCCACACACACCCATCCACCACAATGGCTCGCATCCAGATCCCTCTCGACGCCCTGACGTCTCGCCTCAACTTTGGCGAGCGCTTCGGCAGCCTGTCCCAGGGCAGCATCGGCAGCCGCTTCTCCAACCTGCGCCCCATCTCCGAGTTCCTCGACTTCAAGCGCCTCTCCAAGCCTGCCAACTTTGGCGAGGTCCAGTCCCGCGTCAACTACAACCTCGGCCACTACTCGAGCAACTATGCCGTTGTCTTCTCCATGCTGAGCATCTACGCCCTGCTCACAAACTGGGTCCTCCTCTTCGTCATCTTCTTCGTCATCGCAGGCACGTACCTCATCGGTCGTCTCGACGGCCGCGACCTGGAGATTGGCACCTTCCGCGCCACGACCTCCCAGCTGTGGACCGGCCTGCTCGTCATCGCCGTGCCCCTGGGTCTGTTCGCGTCGCCCATTGCGACGATGCTCTGGCTCATCGGCGCTTCTGGCGTGGTCATCCTTGGCCACGCCGCATTCATGGATAAGCCCATCGATGAGGCTTTTTCCGGGGAGGCGGTCTAGGTGGTCGGCCGCGTGCTCCCAAATTCGCGCCCCCATGGGGAAGACCATCGCGGCGCAGGCGGAGGAACCAAGAAGAAGACGAAGGTTCGCAGGCCGGTTTCTGGGAGGCCGGCCGGGAGAGGATTGTCGAGGAGGTCGACTCGGACGACACGGATACACAAGGCGTTGGTTTGGCTTCATCTGGCAAGAGGTTCGTAAGCGATCCTCTGCGTTTCACGGGAATAGACTTGGGAGGCGACAAGGCTGTCGCTCCCCGGAAAGGTTATGGCTATCAGGGTTCGGACGATGAGGGAGACGGCAGTTTTTCCTCATCCGACGATGATGAAGACGAAGACGAGGATGAGGAGGAAGAGGAAGAGCCCTACGACGAGAAGGAAGAGGCCCTGGTGCAGTCGGCCCTGGCGCGGATCCGTCGTGCTCAGGACAGGGGCAAAAAGGAGGTCAAGCTCAACAAAGAAGAGCTCGCGGCTCTTGAGCGACGGAGACGGCGCATTGCCGAGGAGGAAGCGCGCAACGAACGCAGGAGGCGACAAGAGAGGGAGCAGCGCTTTGCTATTCCTCTCTCCCAACTGGCACCTGCGCCACGCAAAAGGAGACCAAGCATCCGCGAGCCGGTCGAAGAGTCGGACGATGGTCTGCCACGACACCCTGAGCCTGCAGACGTGGACGAAGGCCTCGAGGACAACAGACGACAAGCATTGCCACCCATGGGCTATTTCCCACCGCCAAACGTCGCGCGCAACCGGCCCCGTTCGGCCACCTCGGCGTCGCAGAGGCCGCCCTCTCGTGGATTGATGGAGGAACGGGGACAAGTACCACCCAACTACCCCTTCGCCTCCCTTCGTCAGCCATCCGACTCGTACGGCGGGCGTCGTACGTCGCGCAGCACCCTGCCGCCCGAGGACGCCTGGCCGCCTAAGAGTTCGCCCGCATCTTCCCGGACGTCTTCCATCTCGAGGAGTCGCCACTCCATGGACCCGTACCAGTTCCAAAAGGAGAATTCTCGCGCGCCGCCGCTTGGCCCTGGCGCTGGAACACCCTCTCGAAGGTCACTGCCGGGCAACCTGGACCCCCGACGAGCCCCCGCCCCTCCAGCTGTTCCCGCGCCTCGGAGCAGCAGAGACTCGAGACGGCCAAGCCCGGAGGTTGAAGCGTCCGAAATCGCGAGCGAGACAAGTGATCCCGATACCAGCGACGACTTTAACAACGGCGTCCAGATCGTGGACCCGCCCAGGCGTGGCCGGCGGGAGCAGATTGTCGTCGAGGAGGAGGCTCCAACACCGCGCCACGGTTCGAGGGGCAAGAAGTCGTCGACCAACAGCTCCCCGTCCAAGCGGAAGCCCGCCGGCACTGGTGGGAGGAAGAAGAGGAAGTAATGCCGACACGCGAGCAAGCCCAGTCTGAGAGTCACCCTACTAGCCCAGTCTAATTCCACTTTATGCTTTTGATCGCCCTGTACATGACTTGTTCCGGATATTCCAGTGCTCTTCTTCTTGTCTCATGGGATTTACCCCAAGCTCCAACCGTGGAAAACATGGAAGACCCTTGAAATCCCACCACGCGGGATCGCCGCGAACCTGTCTGGGAACGGTATAGCGCAACCCCCCAATAGCTCGGGCCCTTTTTTGGGGGGGCGATACGGCCCCCGCCGCGGGCCCCAACCTCCTCGAACTGCGGGTGCGACAGGAAAGCGGCGGTGTGTGAGCTTCAGATCCCCCTTGCTCTCCTTCTCTCTCTCCCCCTCCTCGCATCCAATCGCCTCACGTCCTGATTTTGCGCATCTTCACCCGCATTGCATCCGTTGGCAAGCCCACTCCTGCGCCGTCAGCGATTGAGCGCAAATATTCCGAGCAGGGCCGACTGAAAGCTTGCGAACAAGCTCGGGACGATTTTTGACAGCCGCCGTCCGATCGCATTCCCGTAGCTTCAACGCCAGTCTGACACGGACGCTCCCGCATACCACGGACATCTCGAACCACCTCGCACTCAATCGCGCCCACATTCACACACACAATGGGTTTCTGGGACTTTGATGGCGCGAGCGTCATCTCTGGCAAATCGTCGCACAAGAAGTCGTCTCACAAGAAGTCCAGCCGACACAGGTCGCGCAGCCGGGGAAGCTCAGGGAAGAGCAACGGCGCAGGTCTGGGAGGCCTAGCTGCCTCAGTATTCGGCGGCGACGACTACAAGAAGCACAACAGCTCGCGGTCGAGCTTCTTCGGCGTTCCCAATGCCAGTCGCTCGAGCTTTTTTGGATTTGGTAAGCCTACTTCTCCCCCCCTCTGCCTGCCACTTTGTACTGACCCACGACCAACAGCAGGAGGCCGTTCCCCCTCATACTACAAGCGTTCCCCGCGCGGCGGGTTTCTCTACAAGATCCGCAAGACGGTCAAGAAGCTGTGGCGTGACCTGATGAGGCTGCTCAAGGAGAACCCGCTCAAGGTGGTGATGCTGGTCATCGTGCCGCTCATCACAAGCGGGCTTTTGACGGGTCTGCTGGCGCGCTTCGGGCTGAGGCTGCCGGCGGGCGTGGAGAAGATGATGGGCCTCGGCGCCAGAGCTGCGGGTGGTGACACGGGCGGGCTGATGGGCGAGGCTGTCAAGATGGCGACGCGCTCGTTTGGCCCTGGTGGCAGCGGTCGTGTTGATATCGCCCGCGGCTCTGCGCCTGGGATGCAGTGGGAGAAGCGCACGGTTGAGCAGGATCTGCCGTGGGGTGATGCCATCTCGGGTATGGCCAAGATGTGGGGGAAGTAAAGGGGGGCACGTCTCGCAGTTGGGTGTGGCATGTGGCGTTCAGGTGTCTTTTTCTGGACTTTCCTTACTGGAGACTGTGATGGGCCCGAGATGGGAGGCACACAGTTAACTCCTTGGTGGTAGTGTGGTGGAAGGATATCACAGAGCAGGTCTCCAATGAAGGGGACGTAGAATATGGATTTATGACAGGCTAGGTAGGCACTTGGGAATGAAACCCTTGGCCGGGGACGATCTATGGTATCTTGAGACAGCAGAAAGTAGGAAATGACCGTTGGACTGGTAACACGCTCTGGCTACACAAGCCTTAAGACTCAAGCGCTGCCAAGCTGGTGAGCAACAGCAGGGCTCTCATCAATCTTCTCGACCACGCAAGCGGTGCCGTAGCCACAAACCTGCGCAAAACCTCCCAAGTCACCGGCATCAAAACGCAGACATATGACAGCATTGCCACCCCGCTGCTTTGTCTCGGCAACCACTCGAGAAATGGCGTCGTTTCTGCAGTTGTAGAGCATCGAGGTGAACCAGCGCAGCTCGCCGCCGGCCATGGATTTGAGGACCATACCGAGGGAGGCGGCCCAGTTGCGGGAGCGGACGGAGATGCCGTACACGGCGCCGAGGGTGCGCACGACACGATAGCCGGGGATATCGAACATTGCTGTGGTGGTGTTAGTGCGTGGTGGCGGGAAGAGGGTAGGGGGAAGGAGGTACTGGTTGTGATGACACCTTCTGTCTCGGTGAAGCAGTGGAGGTCTGAGAGTGGCGGAGGGACGTGTGCGACGTCGTTTGCTTTGTGGTCCTTTTGCGTGGTCATGTTGAGGGATGGGTGACTAGGTGGAGGCGGAGTCGTGGAAGTGAAGCTGACGATGTAGGTACGGGAGGTGAAGGCTGTTGGAGTAAAGATGTTGAAGCATATTCAAGGATCCTTTGGTTCTTTGGGTCTCTAGACAAGTCGTGGGAACCAAGGCCCCTTTATACTTTCATCTTACACATCATCTCTGCAGCACATCCTCCGACTCTTCGTGCCTCCCTCAGACATCAGCGGCGCATCGGCATAGTGAGTTGGCCCTAGGAAGGGTAAACGAGGGGTTCACTCACACCAGCGAGCGGGAGAGGCTGAGCGGCCGTATTTCGTATCAAGCCTGCGGGGCAGCATCACAGTGGGTCCCCGGCATGTGTCACTGACAACAGCCCTACCGCTGGTCAACAATTTCAGTCCAGCAAGAGGATTGGCAAATGAAATGCAAGAGAGAGAGGACATGCAAAGGGGCCAGGGTATGCACGTGTGACATGTTGGAGCAGCATCTTCTGGGGGAGATGTCAGGCTGACCGAGTGCTCGTTTACCAGATTGGGAAAGGCGGCAATCTGGGTGCCTGCCACTTTTGAGGATGTCACTGAGTGGGGAGCTCCTTCCATGTCGTCCAAGACACGCCCAGGACTGCGCCTGGGTCTCTTCAGCTCTCGGTGCAGCATCAGGACGACTCCAGCCTGACGTGATGGCTGGATTGATGCAGAAAGGGATCAATTGATCTGTCCGACAGCCTCACCTCAAGACTGGTGCGCCTCTTTTACACCCGACCAGCTGCGCCATCCTCAGGGAACCCGACATCGGCATCACCTGCACTTTCCATGGCAAGCACCCTCGAATTATGGTGTCACGACGCCTTCTATTCTCTTGATACGTGTCTATCATATTGCTGTGTCTAGACCTGTGCGGTTGCAAAGTCGGCCTTGAACGGTGTGATGCTAATACACCCATTCAGCGAAGCCCAAAGATCCTCGCCTTCCTGGCTCTTCTCGGCCGCCTGATGGACGTCGGACAGCTCAGGAGCCCAGCGGAAATTCAGCGTTCGCGACACGGCCCCCTTCTCTGGGTCAGCATTCGCTGCAACGGCGCTGAACAGGCTACCCTTGGACCAACGATTCGCCGCCAATGTCGTGTACCGGCTCGGACAGGTTGCCACATCCGCAATCATCGGCACGTTGATGCTGTAAACCTCAACCTCGGCTGCCCAGGCACCATGGAGCTCCTCGATGAGCTCGACCGATCTCGCACACGCATCGCTGATGACGCTGTCGGGCTGGGGCTCCTTGCTGCCGAAGCTCAACGCCACAGCCCGCACCCCGCAAAGTGCACCTTCCATAGCACCGCCCACGGTACCGCTGCTGAGGGTGTGCAGCGCGCCCGAGTTGCGCCCATGGTTAGGGCCAGAGACGACGAGGTCAAAGTCGCCCGGCCGAAAGCCCGAATGGAACAGCCCGAGCTGCGTGCAGCTCGCCGGTGGCCCGTCGACAAGAAGCCAATGGTGGAAGGGGTCATGTGCCGCCGCCATTGCGCAGTCCGCCACGGCACACGTTAGACTTTGGGCACCGTTGGAAACCTTGGCATCCGGAGCCGACGCCAGCACCAACTCGCTCGGGCATCGCACTGTCGCCGTCAGGGACTTGCCGACGGCATGCGCTTTCGAGATCCACGAGAGCGGCCGATCGGGAATCACCACTACGGTCGAGTGGCCGGCGGCGTTGAGCGCACGGATGAATGGCGCGAAATATGGCGACGACGACGACGGAGGCCCGTCATCGTTCACAACCTAGCCCCGGGCAAAAAGTCAGCACAGAGCGTCACTAAATTCCTTCTTTGACCGAGGGCGAGGCATGTGCCTCGAATCCCTAGCCAATGGAGACTGATGCCACGGCCACCCGCCCCAAAACCATCGGGCGCGGAAGACGGGCGGGTTGCCGTGGTATAAGAGGTCCTTGGTCTGGGGTCATGGGGGGGGGGAGCGAATGGAGTGTGAGGGGGGCCAGGGTGGTTCGCGCACCAGGAGCTTCATTTTGGGGTCGCACTTCGCCGAACTCCCTTTGACTTGGACACCAACACTGCCCCCCGAAACAGAAGGCCCGACGTGCGTCAGGCTGATCCGGTCCCCAGGTAAAACAGGCTTGAAGTGCTGCGACCCTGCAGCCTAAGGTCTCGTGGCCCGTGGATGCCTGGCAAGCTGGATACTCTCGGCTGAGGAGGTCGTGTAAGCCCGGGTCAAAAGTCTGGCGTCCGACTGGCGTGCTTGAAGCTCGGATCAGGGAAAGGGGGGCTGTGAGGAAGGGGGTACTACCAGGACCTCCAGCAGCATGAGGTCACTCAAGTCGCTTTCGACTCGACAACTCGGGGGCCCCCGTCCGCATCCGGCACCGAGCGCGAGGTCCTTATATGTCAGGGAGCCTGAAATCGCGCAAACATGGGGGATACAGGCGACAAGCCCCAGTGACTCAGTCCTGGGAACCCTCGCCAAGCCGTGCCGCCGGCGGCCCTGTGTTCGCCTCAAAATCGCCATTGAGAAGGGGCTCCGCCCGACAACAAGGTGGTAGGGAATGTCGACGGCGCCAGCATGTGCCATTGCCTGTCATGGGAACACCTCCCACAATGATTGGGGGATCGCCCTGTCTCTCGGAAACAGGTCCTATTCCCCAACAGGCAAGACGTTCCATTCCAGCACCCGAGTCACCGAAACCGCGGGCCTCCGGCTCGTTCGCCTGGCTGGGGTGGTCCCCGGGAACGCCTTTCGAGAAGCCCACGCCAGCGCATCCACCCAGACCAAGACAAGATAGCCATACCAAACATCCACCCGCACTGCACCCGCATCTCTAGCTTCCGTCGCCTTGCCCGCGCCGCCCTAGGGCCATCAATCAAATGGCATCTTTGACGTCCTGTCCAGCCCGGCTGCGGCAGAAACGACCTACCTTGCGGCTCGGGCGTCCTGGTCATGTGTGAGTTAAGTAGGAGAGGGGGCCTCCGAGGGTGGTCTTCCAAATTCTTGCTTCCCCCGTTTTCGACCTTCCCTCGTCTTCCCTCCCATCAGATTGTGTGGCAGGGCATTTATTGTGTGTGTGTTTTGTTGGTTCCATTGTTCGAGATTCTTCAGCCATGTCGGGCAGATTTAATTTCCAGAACGATCAAACATCATCACCGCGGTACGGCTTCCAGAGTGCCTTGCCTCAGAGACGGGACACTGCCCTGGATCATCGCGTGATCAACAAGAACCCAACAAGTCAAGGTGGCAACGCCGCCGGTAACTATACTCAGCCCCAGACCGTTCTGAACCCTGGCCATCGTGGCTTCGGTCTGACGACGGGCATTCCGAAGGCACCTGAGAACCTCATTGCGTAAGTCCACCACCACCACTTACGGGAAGAAGAGTATTCCAATTGACACATGGCAAGCGAGTTCAACCAGGATATCCAACCCAGCCCAATGGCCTATGGCCTTTTCACGGGCCAGGGGGGCCGTCACATTGACGACATGCTCAGCCCTACGCTGACCCTGACACCGGACGGCCACGACTTTGAAGACATCTCGTTGTATGGCCCCTTTGACGACGAGATGATCACGTCCCCCGACCTATCACAGAGTCCATTCTCGAGAACAGACCTCGGCATCCCGAGCTCCCAGCCATTGAGTCGCAATGCAAGCCAGACGAGCTCCAGACTTCAGGACGACACCATCTCCTTGACCCACAGCACCACATCTGCCGGGGATGATTTGATGTACTCCCTGGGCAACAATTACTTCACCCCGGGGACGAGCTTCTCGCAAGACTTGCAGACCAGCACCCTCATGGGGTATCCCAACAACTCTCCGAGCACCAGCGGCTTCTACCACGGCAGTCTGGGCCATGAGTCGTCGGCATCGCCCAACATGAACATGTCCTTCGATTGCGACTTCTCGGACATGGGCAACGTCGAATGGCCAGAGATCCCAAGGCCTACCCCACGAAGGCCCCCTCAGCAGAGTGCCCTCTCCCAGCGCCTTGCCGACTCGCCTCTCCCCAGAAGCGCCGACGTCGACTTCCTCCCCGACCCTTACTTCGAGAACATGGCTTCTGAACAGGCCCTCAGCGCCGGCTTCATGCGCCTGGACAGCCAAGAAACCGACCCTGGCCTCATACCTTACCGACATGACGACGGCTACAACCTCATCAGCGTCACGCCTGCAGAGCCCCTGAGTCCTCTGGACATGCTGGATCCATCGGCCGTGGACGATGTCGAGGGGACAGCACCTGGGCGCTTTTACCCTTACGATGTCTCCTATCCCCAGATGCCGCACAGCTTCCCGAAGCCTCAGGTCAGCATGGACAATCGGCTGATGGTTCCGGGCCACTCGTTTCTCGTTGAACAACGACGACACCGGCATCGTGCTTCTAGCAGCGGATCACTTCTTCCCCCTTCCTCCTCCATCTACCGTGCCAACACCTCGACGAAGCCTATTCCGATACCCACGAGCCAACCGCGCAATGTCAGACCACACGTTCCTCGAGGCTCTCCAAGCTCTCATACACACGGAAGCCGTGGAAGGCGGAAGGGCCCAATGGAAGCCGTGGCACGCAAGAATGCCAAGAAGACGAGAAATGAGAAGACCGTCTGCATCCGGTGCAGGGCGTCGAAGTTGAAGGTGAGTCGCCTGGTGCCTGAAGATTCCCGCCGTGACTAACTTTTTGCCTCCAGTGCCAACGTCCCGAGGACAACCCCGATGGCTGCTGCACCAATTGCGAAAAGGCAGCCACCAACTCCAAGCCGACGGGGCCATGTACCAAGTTCTACTTTGACGATCTCGTGTTCCAGGGAAGCCTCGACGGCAATTGTACGTGTGCCCGACCCCTCTCTCGGAGAAATGAAGCTGACAGAGACTGTGTAGATGGTCTGGAGATGACGCACCCGGCGGGAAACGACCAAAGGCGCATTCGTGAGAAGCTGCCTTCCGAGTTTGATTTCGACGCCTTCATCAGACAACTCGACAACTACCGCAACAGATTCAACCTCAAGATCTGCGACGGCGACAGACAGGTCTACGGCCTCGATCTTGAAATGTGCTTCCAATACATGAGCAGGGTCCGAGAGAGCATGCTCCCCAGAGAAGAACCCGTGACCGACTTTGTCACCTTCCTGGATAAGGACGCGGCGCATGCCGATCCCAAGACGGAGGACTGGATGAGGATGCTAACCAACACATCCATCGATCCACGGGAGTACATTATCGTATGTTGACTGTCCCCCTCGCAGCATCTTCCCCTTGCTAACCGCGTTGCAGGAATTTTACCTCGACATCGCCAAAATGTCAGAGCATGCATCAGTCTTCTACACCATGCGAACCGGCGACCCCCCACAAGAAAGCCTCATCAACCCCGCGATACCAGGCCAGGCCGCCTTCCTCGTCTTCGCGACCCGCCTCACCCGCATCATCGGCCGCAAGGTCGAAGTCGCCGCCTTCCTCCAGCTACAGAAGGAGATTCACGAATTCTTCCAGAACCAGGGACCAAAACACACCTTTGTCGAATTCCTCCACCGCATCGGGCGTTTCCTCGTCACCCTGCGATCGCGCATCACGAGGGCGTCACACTCGACCACCTCATCACGGCCTCAGCCACCCCCTGAGACGCGCGCCATTGAGCTCTGCCGCATACTGTATTCATATTACCTCTTCTTCCGCAAGAAGCTACACGCCTCCATCGGCGAGTCATGGGAGAACACCCTCAAGGGCGTGTGGATGGCCCCGGCCCCCTCCGTCTCCGACATCTGGCCCGGTCACTCTCCCGCTTTTGCCTTCCAGTCCCCCGTCCCAACCAACGCGAATGGCGACATATGGCACGACTTTCCCGTCGCAAACGGCGACAACGCACCGGGCTTCGATGCCTGGATGGCCTCATCGCCAGAGGGGCGTACGAGAAACACCAATGTATGGACGTCTTATGTCTAGGTGCTTTACAGGCTTGGGTGTTTATCAGCACTGGCGTTATCTTTCTACTGTCCCTTGAGAATTACAGACAAAATGGGTATACAGAACCACATACAAGGCACCAAAGGGGTGCCATGGACGCAACCCCGAGAGTGTCTGTCTACTGTTTGAAATGTATAGTATCAGAACGAAAGGGACAGGATTTAGTTGGGAACGAGCTGATAGAACCAGCTCGTCCACTGCGACTTGCGCAAGAATTTGGACACACCATGCAAACAAACCTCTTCAGTCTGATGCGAATTCCAGTACTTGACTTGATGACCATGTGGCTCCTCGCGTTGATAATGGCTGATGGGATCTAATGGGTCACGGACGTCACCGAACATGGATCGTTGCAAATAGACTGACATGAACAGAACTATCATACAGAAGCCGCGGAATTGTCGCGGCACGAAATCCACTCTCGCAGAAAAAATCTACTCCGGGCTCCCCCTTTGCGTACCGAGCGTCAAGATGGCCGCCACCAGCCTGCCTCGCGTGGCAGAGGAAAAGCATGAAGAAGTAAGATTACACGTTTCCCTTGGCCGCCATTCCAACGCCCTCGTCGAGCGCTGTCATCTCCTCCTGCACGCGCACCGGCATTGGGTATTGCCGGGCCTGTGGCTGCACCGGGGTGCAGATCCAATACGGCGCAACCTGGTAGTAAACCGGCCGCTGCAAATGAGGTGGCTGCATCATTTGGCTGTAGTCGACAGCCTTGGGGGCGACAGGTACTGTTCCTGCGCTCCCCTCACGCGACACAGTCGTGTCGTAACCAGGGCCTCGTCCCTGAACCCAAGTCCCGACCGGGTTCTGCGACTAGTAGCCGTAACCGGTGGGCTGGGGGGCGAAACCATTGGTCTGGCCAAAAGCTGCGGGCGACTGAGGCTGGCCGCCAGGTCCGGCAGTGATCATGAGGCGGTTGCCGCCCAGGATGGGCGTATTGTCCTCCGTCTTCTCCTGCTCCTTCTCCTTGAGCTTGCGGGCCTCGTTGTCCGCCTTGAGGATGGCCAGCTCCTTGGTCTGCTGGCTGAGCATGTTGATCATGTAAGGCATGGTGAAGTCGTTGAGGCCGTGGCGCCAAGACATCTCGAGGATGAGGTCTGGCCGCAGAAGGTCGTAGCAGGCGTACAGCATGCCGACGTAGCACTCGCGGCTGCCAATATCGACGAACTAAAAATCAGGTCAGCTGGATGCTCATCACAAAGGATGTGGGGGTGGTACGTACGTAGCGAATGAGCTCCTCGACGATCTCGGCCTTGCCCGAGATGGCAGCGGTCTCGATCGCATCCTTGTAGAGCTTGTCCTGCTTGGAGAGGGCGATGGACTTCTCCCAGCGCTTGTTCTTGCGGTAGATGCTTGCAGCAATCTGGCGGAAGAAGACGAGGTCGTGCTTCTCAAGCCTTGAGGCAAGGTCGACGGGGTCGTAATTGTCGTAGTTCTCAACTGAGTCGCGCAGCGTCTTGTAGTCCTCCTCCTCGATCAGGAGATCGTTGATGGCGTTGTTGACGGAGCGCTTGTTCTGCGACTGGACGTTCAGGAGGAAGGGCTTGATCAGGGGAACGTCGTCACGCTTCTCGAAGAGCTTCACGACCCTGTTGACGTCGATCCTGGCGGTGAGGGCTTGCAGCAGATCGGTGAGCAGCGAGGGGTGCTGCTCCAGGTAGAACGAGATGGCGCGGTAGTAGATCTCGAGGTTGGCCACCTTGACGACAATCTCCTTGAACTGCTGGTGCTCCCAGGAGTTCTCGGGGCGCTCGATGACAGCGAGAGCCGCGTTGTCGAATTCGTCGTAGTGGTAGTAGCAGAACACCAGCTCGGGCCACAGGTTGGCCTCCTCGCAAGCCCGGATCATCTTGGGCATGTTGACACGGCTCCAGAACAGCTTGAGGTGCTCCATAACTTCCTCGGGGCGGTACTTGGTCAGCGCAATGCCAAGCTCGGTGAACATGCCCATGTGGGCACGCTCCAGGCCCATGCCAGCCTGCAGCAGGCTGATGAGCTCGTCGAAGTAGCCGTGGTTCTCGTACTGCTTGACAAGGGTAGTGAGCTGCTCGGCATCGACGATGAGGTTGAGACCGCAGAGCTGGGCAAGACGGAACTCCTTCTTGTCGACGCAAGCCTCGTGGACCTGCTTCCAGACCTTGATGTTGTTGGCCTTGCGGGCACAGTCGACGGCGGCCTGGTAATCTCCAAGGTGCACCAGGGTGGTGGCGAGCTTGGCCCAGTTGGAGATGCTCGAGTAGAAAATCTTGGCAGCCTCGTAGAGACCTTCCTCGTAGGCCTTGTCTCCAGACTCCTCGATGTTGGCGACGTTGGTGGAACGCAGGAAGTCCTCGAGCTCGGCGAGCTGGTCGAGACGAGCGAAGCAGAAGGCGAGCGCAGTGTCGATGGGAGGCTCGCGCAGGGTCTTGCGGGACATGCGGAGGTACTTGATGAGGTCCTCATCCTTGCCGGCACGAACCGCCGTCTCAATGACCTCCTCGTAGTTCCTGGGGTCGTTGGCCTTGATGTACGACTCGATGGCATCGCTGACGCGGACACCGTCCAGCTGGGCCTTGGCAACCTTACTCCAGACCTCGGGCAGATCGACCTCCTCAGCGAAGGCCTGAGCACGGTCGATGCTAACGACGTGGTCGACCAGAACATTGACGGCGGACTCCTTGTCCCCAGTCTTCTTGAAGATCTCAAAGGCCTCCTCGTGGAGACCAACATCGATACAGGCCGACGCGATATCGGGGGCGCTGAAACCGTCGAGCTTGTGGATGTAGTCCATGACCTTGCCCTTGTCGGCCTTGGCGGCGGTGAAGAGAAGAAGGTTCTGGAGGTTCTGGTTGTCGCTGAACGGCGAGGGCTCGAGGACAATCTTCTCCAGCAGCTCAATAAGCTCGAGGGGAAGGTCGTGGGCCAGGAAGGCGGCGACAGCCTCGGAGACCTTGGCGGGGTCGGTGGACTCGGGAACGGCCGTAGTAATAACCTGGTCGACGACGGAGCGGCGGTGAATGTTGTTCTCGCTCAACACGAAGCCCCACAGCTCCTGGTCGGACCTCTCGAGGAGGTAGCGGGCCTGGGCGCGGTACATGGAGTTCTCGTTGGTGATGTTGATGAGCTCCAGGTCGTTCTGGCCCTTGGAGTAGGCAATGAAGGCGAGGTTGGGGTCGCGCTTCTCGCAGTACTTGCCGACGGTGAGGGAGTCGTACTGGTCGTTCTCCTTGAGGAACTTCTCGGGGTTGTTGTTGGAGTCGATGTAGATCTTGGCGAGGGCGTTGTAAACGGCCTGCTGGGCCATGCCGGCGGAGAGCATCTGTTCCAGGAAGGGGAGAAGCAGCTTTAGGCGGTTGCGAGACTCGACCTCCTGAACGAGATCATCGACGGGGATCGACGAGGCGTTGACCGTGGTGAGCAGGTTCTTGATGATACCCTCATCGCAGTCAACGTCGAGGAGGCCACCAATGACGGCGGGAGTCCTCGCAGGGTTGACCCTCTGCACGTACGTCTCGATGGACTGGAACTGCTGGTTCTGGTAGAGGTAGAGCACGAGGTCGTGGACGAAGTTGAAGCGGTCGCACACGATGATGAGAGGAAGCTGCTCCTGCAGCTTGGCCTCCTTGAGGAAGTTCTTGACCTTCTCGGCGTTGTAGACGTTGTTGTCGCGGCAAATGCGCTCGACCTCGTTGAACTGACCCATCTTGGTAGCAGCCTCGATGTACTTGAAGACGACATCAGGCTCCTCGGAGAGGTTGACGATGCTGCCGAGGTAGTAGAAAAGACCCTCGGCGGTCTTGTACTTCTCAAACAGGTCGATGATGCGCACGGCGCCAAGAAGATCGCTATACTTGGTGGCGACGGTGACGACGGCCTGGAGGTTCTGGCGGATGTTGTGCTTGAGCATGGCATCGAGGCAGTCGAGGGACTGCTCGACGGAGAGCTTGCCGAAGAAGCCGGTCAGCCAGTCGAGGTTGAAGTTGGGAGTGCCGGCAATGTTGACAACGACGCGCTTGACGGCCTCGGGATCCTCGTACAGCTCCAGAGCCTTCTGGGACAGGCCAGCCTGCTCGCAAAGGGTGGCGATGCGCTGCTTATCGAAGTGGGAGAACATCTCGTTGCCCAGAATGGCATCGGCGACCTGAGGAGCGTTCATAAGGTTCATCTCGAGAAGGCGAGTCTGGAGCTGGCCCTGCTCGGGCTGGTTGTCCTTGAGAGCGTCAAGGAGGAAGGCAGTGGCCTGCTGAACCATGCCCTGCGACTGGAAGATGTCAACGACGCGGGAGATGTCGACGAGCGAGCCGCCCTCGTTGTTGGCCAGCGCGGTGGCGAACTCGGCACCCTTCTCGGGGTTGACGCGGATCATGTGCTGCAGCAGTTGCACATAGTCGGGCTGGTAGCCGGCCTGTGTCGAGTAGGGAATGATCTTGTCGAACTGGCCAGTCTCGGCAAAGCCAGCGACGACCTTGTGGGGAACGTTGGCCTTGAGGTAGATCTGGAGCGCGGCGTTGATGTCGTGAGGGCGGACAAGATCTCCCAGCCTTTCGGAGCAGAAGAGCTTGTTCTCCTTCATCCACTTCTCCAGGAGGTTCATCCTGTTCTGTGCGAGGACGGGCTGGGCAAGCTCGATGGTCTCGTGCTCGTTGAGGGTACCCTTGTCGAGAAGCATACCGAAGTACTGCAGAATATGGGACATCTGGCCGGGCTGGGCTGGCAGGCGCTTGAACTTCTCGATGGTCTCGGCAGTGCGGAGGAATCCGCGAGGGGAGTTGGCGGCGACCTTGGCAGCCTCCTGGTAGCTTCCGCTGTTGAAGAGCTGCTCGAACTGGCGGGCGTACAGGTTGTCCGCGCCGGGGAGGCCGGCTCGCGAGGCCATCTTGATGGCAATCTCGGTGTTGGCGGGGTTCTGCAGGAGGTACTGGACGATGTTGGCGTCGTCGATGGTGACGAAGAGTACCTGGCCCTTGCGGTTGATGCCGACGATGCCGGACGAGTTATCGTCAGGGCAAGTTGTGAAGATTGTGTCGCTTGAGATGCGGTTCATGAATATGCAGAGGCCAGTCTCAAGGTCGTAAAGGTGGATGAATCCGTATTTGGTGACCATGAAGATGGCGCCGTACTTCTGCGAGACCTGCATGGCGACGGGGAAGTCGTTTGTAGCTTCGGGAGGGAAGTAGACGTCGACCGCCTTCTTCTGAAAGACGGGATTCGACTCTGGGTGGTCGACCTCGACAACGTGGAGCTTGGCACCGGTGGCCGTCCTGACAGCGAAGGTGAACAGCTTCGTGTCGACAGGCGCACCCTCAAGACGCAGTGTGCCGAAAGCAGCGGCATGACCTTCGATGGCTTGACTAATGCCACGGTCCTTGGAGTACAGTTGCATGGCACCGACGATACGACCCTCGCGCTGGGAGATGCCGACGACGACCATCCACTTGCCGTCGACGTTAGTGCGGTAGTTGATGATTTGGCAGCCCTGCAAACAAACAAACACGACACGTCAGCGATGGTGCCCCACGGTCTGGGGATGGGAGGGGGGAGGGGTTTCAAACGGACCGAGAGGTTGGCGTTGCGCTCAAAGACCTTGACGGGCGCAGCCTGAGCCGCGTCGAAGATGTCCCAGTGGTAGACGGAGGTATCGGTGACGAGGCCGAGAGTGGACTCGTCGACGAACTTCCAGTACTGCACGTCCTCGTTCATTGTGGTCGACTTGAGCTTCGCCTTCTGGCCGAGGTCGAAGATCTGGAGCGTTCTCGACTGGGCCTTGAGAGCGATGATCTGGCGCTTCCAGTGCATGATGGCACTGTCGGCCTTGATGGGACGTCGGGTGACATTGTTGCCGTTCTTCAGGTCGACGATGACGACTTCGGGAGAGCCGCCGGCCTTTTGTTCTCGGATGCAAACGTACGAGTCGGACTCGAGTGTCTGGAAGAAAATGACTGTTAGATGAAGCGGCCTCGCGGACATGGCGATGCCGCCGATAGGAAGAGTCTTACGCAGGAGTTGAATGTGATGGAAGTGTCCTCGACGCCCAGGCTCTTGAGCTGCACCAGCTCCTCGAACCGGATGGGAAGGGCCATGGCGGCGATTGAGGAGTCGTGTGCTTTCCAAAGGGAGTGTCGATCAACGAAGCAGGTCGTCGATTGTGCGAAGAGAGCAGTTGCTCGTTGTTCTGGGTTGGTGTTGGGGTCGAATCCAGCCGGGGTGGTGGCTGCAGATTAAGCTTCGGGTGGAAAGGAGAGCTTCTCGCGACCCGGCCGATGCGCAAGCTGAGCAATTAATACGGGGAAGGTAGTTGGCGCGGGAGCTCGAAATGACGAAGAGGCGTGTTCGCGTCAAGATGCACCTCGCAGAGATGGCAATCTGAGAGGGCAATCTGTATGGGATCGCGGGAGGTTGATGGGAAAAGGAAACGGGGTGGTGGTGGTTGCGGGTAGGTTGTTTGGGGAGATGAAGCGGCAGGCCGAAAGTCAGAGAGGATACGTAAGGTTGGGCCAGGCGAGCAAGGCAGGCAGGCACGAATGGAAAGTGCGTTACCTGTTCCTTCCAGCTTCGCGACCGTCGCTGCGTGCGTACCTGGGGCGTGGGCGGTGGCTAGCCGATCCTGGCCTAGCGGTCTCCTGAGTTTGGTGGCCCGTGCTACTGGCTGACACGTGATCAGCGAGGCGCTTGCTTCCAGAAGGACAGTGGGTCGCCTGGCTCGGTCAAGGTCAGGGGTGAATGCTCACCGAGCGGCAAGTCCCCGGATTCTGTGACATGGTGAGGGTCCAGGGGCTGTTTTCGGCTGTGCATGTCGAGACAGATTTGAGGCCGTGTGTGTTGGCGGAGTATATTCCGTTATTCTTTCCCAAGAGGCGTCTTCAGGCTGGTAACGTCATGCTCAGCCATCAGGTGGCTGCAGTGCGAGGCATATCTCAAGTCTCAAATGGTGGACTCAATGCATGTGCAAGAGTGGATAGAGAGGGAGTTCTCGAGATGGGCAACGTTGTTCGAGTACATTAGTCTTGTGGCTTGTTGTATGGCACCGTTTTCAGTCGCTCTATGTGCCTGACTGTTGACAACTCTATGATTGTTGGCCGATGTGGTCTCGAAGTAAAGGTCAATCAGTACGCTGGAGGGCCCCAAACCTGTCACTTCATACACTCCAATATATGGTCCAAGCTAATGCATCTTCTAGTCTGTTTTATCTGTCATCTTGGCGTACTGCTTAATCTTCTGAGATGGTTGCGCTGTTCTGAAAAGCCACGTGTGTGTTGATCTGCCGTGGTGGTCTCCCTTTTCCTGTGGTGGTCTCCCTTGGGGTTCAGCCTACATTGATGACTTTCCTGCTGTAGGTCCTGTTGTTGTGAGTGAATTTGAGACGGCAAGAGGAAGGACCCTCTGCCATGCTGGCCATGCCCTGCAGAGCCCACTGGCAGCGTCCTGGCAGGAGGGCAACAGCGCTCAAGCTCCTGAAGACGCCTGGAGTTGAATTTCCAGATTCGCCGGTCGGTCACGAGTCCTTCCATGCTGTTGGCCACTTAGCGTGAGGATAGCTCGAGCCTTCCAAATCCAAACGCCTGGCAGAGTTTTCGCTTTGTTGTTCTCGTCCCCTTCACCATCTGGCGTTGTGCCTCCATTCCGCCTCGTTCGGCAACACCCCCAAACACCCACAACCCCTTTCACACAACATCACGAACCAACAATCCAAAGACCTCAACACAGAGGCATCTTGCAATAATGGCTGATCTTGGCGATACCATGAACGCCCTCGTCCTTGCTGACCCCGGTGCAACCCAGGGCGAGCCTTCCCAAGGCCCGACCGAGGCCACCGCGGCCTCAACCGCAGCCCCCCGTCCCGCGCCGACTAGGCCTGCAGCCTCAACCATCATCGTCAAAGCCATCGTGACAAGCTCCGAGCTTCTGGTATGAGCAAGGCTTAGGTTCTTCGAGATGTGCTTCACTGACGCTGCAACTTTCCAGGCCAACCCCGGCGCCACCCCTGGTGCTCAAGTGGGAACGACCGCGTGGATGGAGTAAGTTCAAAGAGACAAACTCCATTGCATTGTTCATGTTATTCACACCTTTGATAGGCCTCTCTTCCCTCCTCGTGAGGGAAACTACATCCTGACCTTCGGCGAGGAAAAGGGACACCCCGTGTCCTTCTCCAAAGAGTTCCTCACTCAACACTTTGAATTCTTCGCAGCATGCTTCTCGTCTCCCACCATGGAGAATGAGGAGATGACCATCAACCTTGCGGAGATGTCCAGTGACGCCTTCGCTGTCATTCTGGCCTGGCTCCTGGTTGGTGCCTACCCCAAGATCCCCATTGGAGGTCCCAGCCAGGCGAAGCTGATCACTGATCACCTCGCCGCTATCATCGCAGCCGACTTCCTGGGCCTAAAGACCAGGCCTGGATTCAATCTGGTGCTCATGGCTGAGATGCGCCAGATTCTTGGTGACGATCGCGTGGCCCTTCAGTGGACCCACCTCGAAACCGTCTTCGCGGAGACCTTCCCGGACTCCAGCAAAGAGTGCTTGGAGATCTTCGCCGCTGCCGCGGTCAAGCCATTCCTTTGCGGCTGGATGCGTGATGCGAAGGTCAAAACGATCGAGGCATCTATCGCTGGTCAAGACATCAAGAAGGATGTCTTCAAGTTCAAGGCAACTATCAGGCACTACGAGCAGCTCATGACTCACCTCGACTACCAGACCGAGGTATTCAAACAGGTCCAGCAGACCATTCGAAACTCGAAGCGCTTGAACAAGCTGCCTATTGGTAAGATTCATTGGTTGTATCGAATCGAGCCTTACGCTGACAAGAGATGACAGACGACATCCCGGCCACCAAGGGCCTGAAGCACCTGCCCGAGGCTGTTGACCATGTCACGTACCTCGACCCCCTGCCCATGTCCGTTGAGACGGATAGCCTCTTCACCATCTAGGCTTCACATCAGAAGCCTCCAGGCACCCAGCAGCAGGGCCGCAAAGCCGGTGCAAACACCCATCAGCCACTGAAGAGTTTGGAACTTCACTTGCTCGAGCTTTTCACGCAGAGCAGCAACCTCTTGCTCGATCTTGGTCTCGGTTTCCTTGATCTTCAGCTCCTGGCCCACGGCCTCCTCACGGATTCGGCCCTTTTCGAGGTTCAGATCCAGACGAACGCTAGCTTGTGTTCTTCCGATCTCGTCACGCAGTCGACTGCTAAGCTTGGCAATTTCGTTGGTCAGGCGCTCATGGGCGGCGCGTGTGGTGTTGGATTCGGTGCTGTCGGCAGACAGGAGTTCGGAACGGAGCTTCGCAAAGTCGACTTTCTGGGTGTATGTGGCCTTGGCGGCATCTTCGCGGAGGACCATGGTGCGGGTAAGATTCTGAATGCTGGAGAGATGTTAGGTATTGCAGGGAGGTTGTATGAGGTTCTTCAAGGGTAGCGTACCTCTCCTCAATGACGTCGTTGAGCACCTTCATCATTGCCGCAGCCTGGACCTCTGTGAAGCCCTCGCCCTTGAGGCGTTGGACGAACTTGAGGGTATCGAAGTGATGGTCTCGTTGTCTTGATGGCGTGGTATGGAAGGCTCTCAGGGTTGCGGCGCTATGGAGGACAGATGTCGTCGGCATTCGGTTCTCGCAGCGTGGTGTGCGTCGGGAGGTATGGAGGGACCTCGCCCTTTGCTTGTCTTGGGAGCCATTGGGCATGGACATGGGACGAATAGCAGACTGGGTGGCGGGACCAGCCCAGCTTAGTCGCGGGAGAAGAAACCTAGGGAGGCCTTCGATGGCCTTGACCGTGTGCGCTGCCATCTCGGTGTAGTTGAGTCGTGAGTATGGGCTGTCGTGAAATCAGGGTTGCCCGAATCTTGGACGCGCTTCAGAACCCGAGACCCGGTGATGTGATGGCATGTCGTTCACCAGACCCACGTCGGAGGCCAAGGCCGACAGCCGCTAAGCCCAAAACGCTTGGCTGCGTTTCTTGCTCCCGGAGTTGGCCCGACATGCATCACGTGAGGGCTGATTGGAGGCCCACCTGCGGCGGCATACAAAATTTCCATCGCAGAGTCTGGCGGCTTTTGGTTTTCCTCTTTTCTTCTACATTCATTTTATGAACAACGCAAAACGCACGTCCAGATTCTCATGCAATTTGATGCGAGGTTCGCTTCGGCTGAACCCAAGACCATTGAAAACTGGGATACGGGATGGAGAAGAAATCGAACAGTCTTGGGTGCGGTGCTCCTCTGCCAATGAGGAGGATCGCAATGATTGAGCGAACATACCCAGCCGCTAAGGCATTGTGAATTGGCCGGTGATCTACATGCTGCCATAGTCTAAAGATGAGGACTCGTCACTGAATGTTCCAGGCGCAATTCTGCGAGGCAAACGGGCTCTCCGCCAGGACAATCTGTCGTCAGACAATGTTCCTACGCGGCTGTCCGATATTCGAGGAAGCATATGCTGCTCGCATCTTCCCTCTTTAGCGACTGCCATGTCACTGTCCAAGACCTCGGATCGTTGCCGATGAAGTGCAGTATCATCAGTGCATTGTGTCAGAAGAGCATCACCGTGGAGTGCACCATGTCGGAAATCAAGCTTTCCATTAGACTCGCGACCAGACCGAGCCGATCAGTCCCCTGACGAGGCACCAGCCATCGACTCGCGCATCTCCCGTGAAGGAGTCGCACGACCCAAGGCCGTCGCCCGCCGTGTGAACCACTACTAACATCTGAGGAAAATGGGCAGCAGCCGTCCTGTGCCAGCTGCGCCGCCGTATGCGCAAAAACATGAGAAAGAAACAGGACGCCAATAGATCCAAGAGCCATGTCCAGGCTTCGTCGCCCCTCCAGCCAGTCTTCTTTTGGTGGTAAAGCCCAGCAACAAGCAGCGCCTCTCTCCCGGCCATCGTCCTGCAATCCAGGTTGAACCTGTCTCCTCCCCCGAGAATCGAATAATGTTTACATCTGGTGTGTGTCCTGACATTTTGTTGGGTTTAGCGTGTGTTCGTGGTGGTCGCGTGTCTCGAGGAGGAGAGACAGTGGTTATTATTCCGAGTCGTTGATTTTGTCCAGTTACTTCATGGAGAGAGCAAAGGGACGGTAAAGAAGGGCAGCCACGGGCTCGAGATCGTGCCGCAGCAGGCCTTCAAAACCCTGGAGACATTCTGTTGGAGGCATGTCAGCTATCAATGGCCACTAATCGCACGGGGGATGATGGGAAGCACATACTACTCCTGGTCCTCAAGGACGTAGCGGGCAAAGTTCTGGAGCTTGGCGACCTCGCGCTTGGCCTTCCAGCAGGGCTGGAAGGGCTTCTGGCAGTCCCAACGCTGAGGGGAGCGGACGACGAGGTTGACGGCCTCGGCGGCACGCTTGACGACGGCGCAGGGCCCGCCGGCCATGTTGCAGGCAGCCTCGGCCTCGGCCTCGGCGGCGCGCTTGGCCTTCCAACAGGGCTGGAAAGGCTTCTTGCAGTCCCAGTTCTGAGGGGAGCGGGCCTCGACGGTGGTCTCGACCTCGGGGAAGCGGCGCTCAAGGTTCAAGCTGGCGGTGAAGTCGGACGAGTCCTCCTGGGCGCTGGCAAGAGCCTCGGCGAAGGCCTCGGCGGTGCGCTTGGCCTTCCAGCAGGGCTGGAAAGGCTTCTTGCAGTCCCATTTCTGAGGGGAGCGGGCCTCGAGGTGATCCTCGCCCATGACGTCGGAGAAGGCCTCGGCGGCACGCTTGACGACCCAGCAGGGCTGTCCGGGGGCGTCGCAGGCCGCAGCCTCGGCTAGAGAAAACGGAGTGTCAGCATAGCGTTCGTCTGAGATGTCTCCATCAAATCTGTGAACATGTGGCCGCTGCTGTCCCGGCCTTACCATCGGCTTCTGGGCTGGCAGCACGCTTCCAGATGTAAGGGTTGTATTTAGGCCCCGTGCACCCTGGGACCACCTTCTTCCAGCACACTGGAGGCGGTGCCAGCGCCGACTTGGCATTGGGGTGATCATCCATGAAACCCGCTACAAGCCCGCGACATCAGCAGCGGGCCCATCATGGGAAACGGGTGAAAGTGCTGGTGTAGCTACCCACACTTGTAGGACCCATAGCGGAGGAGGGTGTATTGGGAAAGGGGTGGGGGGGAAGAAGAAGATTAAAATGGGAAGCTCCAGGGGTATTGCTCACGGTTAGCCTCAGGGAGGGCGACTGCGTTGACGGCGGCAGCGGCCAGGACGATGGCAGTGAAGAACTTCATGGTGATGGAGGATCGGGTGGTGTTCTTTGGGTAAGTGAAGGCGGAAGGCGATGGACTCGTTGGTAAGTGTCTCTTGTGGGTGGTTGATAGGACGTTTGGAAAGAGAGACTGCTCTTGTCGTGAAGGATCTGTGTGTGTGGGTTTGATGAAGATCTTCTTGGAACGGGTGAGGAGAGAAAGGGAAAACAACCGAAGAGGCCGGACGAAGCTGTTTACTTTATAGGATCCAAGTCATTGGGATACCTGGTTTATTGTAGCTGTTCGAGTAGTAATAGATCTCAATAGGGGGTGGTGCGGTGGTTTGGCCTGGCCTTCGACGTCAATAGCTTATTGTGCGTGCGAGGCCCAGACTCGGTGCCACGACACCAAACATCGCCATTTCGTGGCACCGTCAAAGGGTCGTGTCCGCCCTCGCAGAGACCATGTGACTGCTCACTACAAGGTTCCTGAGCAAGCAAGTGCCACACGGGGTGCACGGCGTCAATGTCGCCTGTCCCTCGTGGAGGGCCACCTGCTGCCGCCGCCTTGCTCGTGGCGGCTTATTGACCTCCTATTCGGGCTGCTGATCTCTGAACAGCGCGAGCAACCCAAGCACACCGGCCAGCAAGTCGACAAAGAGCTGTGATACGCCCGGGTTGGGAGTCGAGCCCGTCACGGCCGGATGGCTCGACGTTGCCGCACGGATGGGGCCGTAGGCCGGGGTCAGCGTCGATGCAGTCCGGCAGCCAAGATGCAGGGACGGTGGCCGGACCCACGAGTAAATCCCGCGCATGCGGGCGGCTCTTTGATGGGCTTTGCTAGGATGTCAAGGGTGGATGTTCTCGGTGGTGCCGGGTGGTCGCTGCGAGGCGGGTTATTGATGCCCTTATTGAGCCGCTATTCAGATCTGGTTCGGGAAAGGGGGGAAGGCTCCGATTCGTCCCAAGCGCAACGTCCGGTCTGCAACTCCCAACTTTCGACTGTTCGATGCAGGAAGTATGCATGAAGTCAAGTTTGCCAGACTACTTCAAAGGTGATCGTTTAATTTGTGGCGCGATGGGAAACAGTCAGCGGCTTGGCTGACGGGCGGCTTCAACGTTGCATGCTGCACTACTGAGAAGCGTCTGGCGCCGGGACGAAATCGCAACATGTCCCGGTGTTGACTTTGAATTTAGGCTTTGATTCAATGCAATTCATGTGTAGGGCAGGCCCGTACTGTATCAAAAACTCAGTGTTGCGCACAACAAGTCTGACGAGGCACCTCGAGTCAGTTGAGGCCAGTCCACGCTGCCTCGACATCAGACCCGAGCTCGACCATCAGGGCACGGATCCAAGCTATCGCAAGTGACTGCCACACCAGAAACTCCCTCACCTCCATGCATGAACCACACCGGTCGCCGATTGCCGCCGGGAAAGGCAAGTGGCTATCACACCGAGCGAGAGCCGCCACCAGGGATGGCATGGGAATCCCGACTGGACAAGCCCCTTAAGCCCGGAAGCCCCGAGAGACTGTTACCTTGACCCCTGGTAGGATGCAAGAAAGCCATGACCACCGACGGAAAGCTTCCAGTGAGTCTCGCCTCAACCCTTGGCGAGCCTTTCACATCAGCCCGCCGAGATATGAGCCATGTCAGCATACTTCCCCCGGCGACGTTCTCCCTCCCGGGCCGGCGGCAACAAAGGCTAAAGTGTGCTCATGCTTGCATGTTATTGCTGTAGTGTGACCAAGAGCTAGGTATCCAAAGCCACGCATCTATCACGCCTGTCCAGAAGCAGCCCTGGATGGCTATTCACCCCCATCACCTCTCAGAATCATGCCGCTCCTGGGAAGCCAGCCCTGGGGTCCCAGTCAGGGTCGACCTGGTCGAGGAGGTTCAGCCCCTCAACCCCCTTGGCCGCCAGGATCGAGTCGAGGGCCACCAGCTTGTAGCTCGCCTCGTCGCTCGCGCCGCCTTCGGGAAGCTCGTTGGAGTCGTCATGGACAACGACCAGACCCTTGGGGAACTCGGGTCCTAGGTTCACGCCTACAGCAGCGAGGCTGTCCGTGTTTGTGACGTGATCGATCTGTCCGTCGGCGGAGTCGGTGATGGTGTAGGTCAGTACGTATTCATGGGGGTGTGCCCTCTGGTAGACGTTGTATGCGCTGACACCCTGTCCAGAGACGATGATGTAGCCCTCATCCTTGGTCGAGCCCTGGACGAGAGTGACGCCCTCGACGTCGCCGAAAAGACGACCATCTCCCACAAACGCGACGCGGTATCCTTCGTTGCTGCCATCGGGCTCGGCATCATACCGCCAAAGAGCGGATGGTTCCTCGCCGAGAATGAGCCACCCATTGTCCTCGTCCGACACACATCCCTCGACCTGGCCGCCTGAGCCACCGACAAAGTCCCTCACAAGCGTCGTCTGCAGAGTCCCGTTGGAGGTTGCCGTAAGCTCGTACTGCATGTAGCGGGCCGACTTTTCGTTCACGAAGAGATATTGCTTGCCCGTCTTCTTGGAGCGGTAGACGCAGGATCCGTATACTTCATCTTCTGCGTTGGAGGGCTGGATGCCACCAGGGACTTCCTGAAGGCGGCCATCGGCCGTCATCTCGAACATGCTGGAAGGTGTCAGGTACATGATGGCAAACAACAACAGGTGATTGAAGGCTTACCAGAGAGTGTTGTCGGCACGGCAAGCTGCATAGGCCAGGTCGATGGTCCTGTTGCCCAGCTGGAAGCCATAAATGATGTCGACATTGTTGGGCTGGGCGGCAGGCTGTATCTGGAGCAGCTTGCCGGTGAGGTCGAAGACGCCAAGGCCAGCGCCTGTCTCGGACTTTGTAGTAGTGACAATACGAGACTGGCCGCGCGACTGAGGAGAGACCCAGATGGCGGGATCGTCACCGTCGACGCCGTTTGCCGTGGTCTCGTACTTCGGCTCCACGAGGAGGAACGAGCAGTGAAGACCACCCCAAGCGGCTTCACACTCGCATTGATTGTGGCCAGCGCAGGTGCCGTGGCCGGAACAGTTGTCCTCGCATGTGAATTCGTCGCACTTGTCCCCCGTAGCACCGGCGAAGCAATCGCAGGTGCCTTCTGAAGAAGCAAAGCCAAGCTTGGAGCACTTGTCATCGATGGGGTTGTGCTTGCGGCACCCAATCTGGCTGCGGGGGTCATACTCGGGGTTGGCCTCGATGCCGAGCTCTCCCAGAACGCCCTGGAGGGAGCTCAAGGCAAAGCCGTTGAAGTCCTCGGCCTCGGCGGCATAGCCAAGAACACCCGCGGGGTACTTGGAGGTAGCAGCCTGGTACATGCTCAGACCCTCAATCTCAATCTTCTTAAGGCCTGCCATCTCGAGAGTGCCGACGAGTGTCCAGGGGTACTCGTACACGGCGACAACGCTCTCAAGAGCAGCAAAGATGTAGTCCTTTTCGTTGCCCTTGGCTGTGTACACGGCGACGCCCGTCAGTTTATCGGCAGCCTTGCCGAGGACGGAGAGTTCGGGGGCCTTGGTCGACTCGGTGAGGTTGAAAGCGTAGAGCTCGTCGCCGTCATCAGGGGTCAGGAAGAGCTGCGAGTTGACGGCCGAGACTGCGCAGCCGGCAAACTCCATGGGCACTGGGAACTTTTGGACCTGGGAAATGTCAGCGGCTGGAACAAGTGTCATAAGATAGTGCAGAGCTTACCTCGACGAATTCCAGGTCATCATCCTCTTCCCTCAGGAGGATTTGGTAGCCCTCGGTCTTGCCAAAGAGGTAGATGTAGTTGTTGCCGCTATGGCTTCTCCAGGTGCAGAGAGCAGACCAGTCGCCGAGGGCCTTGAACTCTGCTTCGGCCTTTTCGGCTTCGGGCAGGCGGTAGGCGCTCAGGATCGAGGTGGTCTGGGAGATAGAGACGAAGTAGTCGTCATCGTCGTCAACATTGTACACGGTAGCCAGCAGCTTTGTGCGGCCGGCAAAGGTGCTGGTCGAGGCAACGAGGGGCGAGTCGCCATCAAGAGGCCAGGTGTGGAAGCCGCCATTGGCCGTACCGCCGTCATTGCTGATGAGCAGGGGGTCTGATTCAGAGTAGTAGGCGGCAGTCCAGTCGGACTCGATGGCGCCAGAGGTGTAGGCCGAGACGTTAAGCTGAAGCTCTGGAGCGGCATCGGCTGCCCAAGGGAGCAGAGCTGCGACGGCGGCGACAGCCACGGTGAGGAGCGGCTTGAAACCCATGGTGGACGAGTCGAATGTCGGCGTCGGGGCGTGACAGGGCCATGCGACCCCGGAGAGGAGGGGGAAGCATCTTTTGTAGTAGTTGCCCGACCCGGAGCTCATCAGGGTTGGCCCCAAGCGGGGGATCATCGAAGGCGGGCGGCTGCAACGGCAACCGACGCTCAGGGATATGATGGGATGGGATAGGGTGGCGTGGGATCGGCGGACTCCTCAATTGAGGCACGCGGTGCAGCGTCCCATGTTCGCAAGTGGGCGCATGTGGTGTGTGGACTGGTCGTCGCGTCGTGTGCTGCTTCGCTGCTTGTCGATCTAGACCGCTCCGGCATGCGACAGGGTTCGAATTGCTGCAAAGACGGGGATGTTAGAGTAGCATTACTCGCATGAAGACACCGAGGGGTCCCCGGGGGATATGCAGGAACATCCGGGATGGATGGAGCGCGTGTCGCGATGGGTGACGTCGATTGGAGAGGAAGCGCGGCAGACGAGCGGGGTGGGGCCAAACGAACATGCCGCTATTCAGGGATCTCCAGGTCGAGCCCCCCACTGGCACCGGGCAGAATCACCCGTCCGCATTGCACCGAGCCGAGCTCGCTGCACGTTGCTTTCCAGTGCAGCCGACGGCGTAATTCGGATGAATTACCGCGCTGCACTTTACTGGAGGCGTCCGGTGTCATTTTCGTGGCGGCGATCCCCAAAGTTGAGACGATTCGGGGGACGTCAAATGGGTCAACGGGTACGCGGCCTCCAGCCACAGCACACCCATTTCACTTTATGCTTAGCACTCTGATGGGTATAAGCTCCCGTTCCCGGACGTCTACTTTTTAATCTCCGACATTGAATCCTTGCTGTCTGGTGGTTGGAGCCGTCAAGTGACCCAAGCTCTCTGTTCGTTGACGTACCTGCAACAGTATGACGATGTGTGACTGGACGAGCTCGGGAAACGGTGCCGTTCAAATTGTACCATTACGTAGGACCTGGATCCTCTTCAAGGGTAGAAACAAACCCTTGGATTACGTGCTTTTGTGATGGGAATCTGGGGCCATGTGGGACCAGGTCACATCAACTCGAGGTGTTTCATCTGTCGGGCATGCTACCTTAGGCAGCTTGGACTCAAGTCAAGAACGGGCAAGTTGTCTCGTGACCCATAATATCCATTTAGAAGGACTGTAAAGGGGCAGTATTGGTCTGAAAAGGCAAATTGAGTACACCGAGGAGGCTGAGGAGAGATGTACATCAGTACTTCTGATGCCTTAAGGTCATCGCCATCTGCCCCTGACTGACCCTGACTCCATTTTGGCTACGAAGATGTGAGATGAGCCCCCTAATTGTGAAACGGATGTCACGTTGGAATAGGCAACTCCAAACGTGCCGTGAATACAAGTATTCCATGGTATGTTAATCATGAAGGCACGGTGATTTGCTCTGCAACTCCAGCGCACGGCAGAATGATGGTTTCAAGAGACCTCCAGTGCGCCACTGGCTATGATTACGTCTTTGATCGAGATACTTCATGCTTTGAATGAATAACAACGCAACCTTCCTTATGCTTACTTAGGGATGATCAAAACTTTTTCAAAGACCGGTCTTCTGCTTCAAAGTGATATGCGGCCATATCTGAGAATGACCGTGACAGTAGGTGGCTGACCCAACAGATCCACCAGTCTGCTCCATGTCTTCAAAGCCTCGGACATTATACCCATCCATCAAGTTTAGCAAGACGCATCCACCTAGAGAGCTAAAGAAACAAACTTTGGATCTTCTGGTGGCTATCTCCCGAGCCTGAATTTCCAATAGACCACCCTATCCGCACCCTTCTGACCATGACTTTGGGTCTACTCCCCTGCGGATACCATCTGTCCATCTTACTGGTATCTTTCGTTCAAAGACACCACGACCATGTCTGATTCGACCCGTAGTAATGAAGGCATAGTGCTTCTCACCCTGAATGTCCGGCCTACCAGACAACATGACATCGCTTAGTCGCCCGCTTAGTCGGCGGCTCCACGAGAGCCTCACCCACCACCCTGAGCACACCAAGCGGAGCCTGTCCCTTCTCGATAGCCTCACTCCTGCCACTCAAGATCAGCCGCTTAGCTGTCGAGTTCCCAATTTTCAAAATCAGCTCAAGTAAACGACGCGCAGGCCCTCCCCCTCTTTCCCAACTTTTGATCCCTCCCACCTCACGATCCTCTCCCACCACCGCCCTCTGGGGAATCCTTCATCCCCCTCTGCATCAGAACAGTCTTCTCTCTGCATCTGATTCATCTCATCATCATCACTTGTATCCATCCATCTCTTTTTTCAGTCTGAGGATCGCCACTGCTGAAAATGGATTCAACCAACTCGCCTGATACGCCCAGGCCCCCTTCCCCCACCGGAGCACACCGATTCAACAGATTCGCACGTCGACCCAAGCCCGGCACATCCCCCCTTTCCAGCGCCGAGAGCTCTCATGGCGACTCTGACTGGGAGACTGCTTCCGATTCTTCTGGTGAGGACAATGTTTCCGTCGCATCTTCCCGTTCGTCCAGGCGTCGAAAGCAACGCAAACTCGCCGTCGAGCTCCGCAAAACAATGAGGACCCGAGTCTCAATGTTCTACGATTGCTACGGAAACAGAGCCGAGCTTGAAGTTGCCAAGCAAATCATCAGGGACACGCTTCAGAGGGACCCTAACGCCCCCATCGTGCCGCCACCCGAACCCTCGATCTGGAACGGTTACGCTCCTCCCATCCACAGCCCTACCACTGCTCCAGCTACCCGCAGTCCCCTCGCTGTCGTCCACGGCCCTCGTCTTCCCGAAGGTTACCGTCTGAGCGGCTCAACCCTCCCAAACAGCGTCACCAGTGTCCAGACTTCTGAAGAGCAAGATCGTACCACCCTGAACACACCTGCCTCGATGAACACGACTACGCCTGCCTCGATAACTCTCAACACACCTGCTCACAACCCTGCCTATGGAGTCAGGCCCGTCAACTATGTCGAACCTCCCATGGTGAGCTCACTCCCGGCACTTGCGAGACCTCAAACTGACCTGGCCCTGTAGCTTCCCCGACCGCTTCCAGCGCCTCCAATCTTCGACCCGGCCGCGTTTCCTGCTCGTACCATCGAAGAGGTGATTCACTCGTTTAAGAGTCTCATGCAGCGATCCAGTGCAGGCTGGACCCCCGAATTCGGAATCGGACTGCCCAGAGACCACATCGGCACACTGAAGGAGTTTGATCACCAATGGGTCCTCAATCGCAAAGCCGCAGAGAAGGTGCGCAACGAGATGCAAGGCCAACTCCTCGCCAGCGTCATGCAAAGCCGCAAAGCCCTCCAGAAGCACACCACAAACAACGACCGCAACGTGATTCACATGCTCGCCCCCATCAGCTTCGATGACAAGGCCCGCATCGTCGATATCCGAGCTGGATCAGCCTTCTGGGGCAGATCTCGTAAGTGCCAAAAACGTTCCGGTGACGCACTTGCGCCTGCTGACCAAAGGCAACTGCCACAGTCGCGTACACTCACAGCAGGGCCCAGGTCTTCTCAGCCGACGAGTACCACAGGATGGACGAGAGGGAACTCCAGAAGTCGAGCTCGCAAAGAATCATCGTGCCCATGGACGTCAGCCTGTCCTGGAACAACATGCCTTCCCACGTCCACTTGATCCGTATCGGCGACGGTATCTGCCACTTCCCCGACAAGGTTGCGCTGTTCGGGCTGATTCACGAGAGGCTCTTGCCCGGAGGCTTCCTCGAGCTCCAATTCCTCGAGCCAATCGTGCGCAACAACAACGACGGGGACGTTGCCACAAACAACCCGCTCAACATGCTCTTCCAGCTGTTGTGCGGGGACGCCCCAGAGGACCTTCGCGACTTCTCGGGCAGCGCCGTGGCCAAGGTGGCCCTCGAAGGAGCCGGCTTCGAGGACGTTGAGATCTCGCGATCTCGCGCCTTCATCGGGCCGTACGCAAGCGTAAGCAAAACCCTCAGGCTCCTTCCTTTGTCCTCCGAGCTGACCACCCCAGGGCACCTCTTACGACCGCGCGGCGGCGTCTCTCTTACGAGAGGCGCTGTCTCGCTACGCGGGCCACATCGGGGACATGCCCCTCCGCCTGGCCCGCGGAATGATGCAGCGGGAGGCGGCGGCCCTCCTCCAGCACGTCCGGGAGACGCTCTCCCAGACGGGCCGCTTCCACATGCGGTTCGTCTGCATCGTCGCGAGGAAGGCCGAGAGGGCCTAACCCGCGGCGACGCATGGCGAACCGCGGAAGTAGCGCCGCCCCCGTCGTCCCCGCCGCCGTTGCTGAAGAAGAAGAAGCTGAGGAAGAAGAGGTCGACGAGGAGGCCCGGTATTTATTACTCCCGGAGACCCATTTGCTGGAGCTGGAAGGAGCGTGCCCATGATTCAGGGTTTTGCGCCTGCCCCCGCTGAAGATGGAGCGTCTGATTCAGGGAGGAGACGAGATATCGCCAAGGAAGGCCCAGAGTTTGTGTTTCATAGGAGGCGACGTTACGAGAGATGGAGGTCGTGACACAGAGACGACGGTACGAAAGGAGGCGCGCGAAAGCCGTATTTCAGAGGACGTCTGTTCGGAAGCCGAAAAGGGCGAGAGTCAGAAGCCATCGCCGAGGAAGCCAGAGATCATGAATCAAGCGGCAAGCCCGTACTTTCTTCCGTCATAATTCTCGAGCCTTGTGTCGTCATGTTAGCTACGCGTCAAAGGGACTGGGGTGAATCAGAGTGAGCAATTGCCAAGCATGAGCTGCCGTAAATTCGTCCCCGGGATATCAACTTGTCTTCCATCCGCCGCTCGCCGGGGCGAACCCCAATAAACGCCTGCCTGCCAATCTCTACTTTGCCCAAACCCAAAGCCCACTGTCCCATGACCTTTTCTCTGTTACGCATCTAGCTGTCCGACACGAGGTGAGGGATGTCGTCGACGGTATTCCTGCCCTCGAGAATCTCGTGGACGGCAGTGAACAGGGGGTAGCTCTTCTCCAGGCCGCGAGCCTTGAGGAAGCTGTTGACCTCAGCGGCGGTGCTAGTGCCCTGAAGCTTCTGGCCGTCAAGATCGCGGGCTTCAATTTCCTGGACGGAAAGACCCTCGAGCACAGCCTTGCGAGCGCAGCGGAAGTTGCGGCCGCCAGAGCACGAGGTGATAAGATCAGCGACGCCGGCCGACTCCTCGGTAAAGGTGGAGTCGCGGACGGTCTCGCCAAAGAATTCGCGGCCAAAGTTGACCATCTCGAGCAGACCAACACGCATGATGGCGGCCTTGGCGTTGTCTCCCCAGCCGCGGCCGTCAACGAAGCCGGCAGCGAGGGCGACGATGTTCTTGAGGGCGCCGCTGAGGGAGACACCAGCAACATCGGAAACGACGCGAACGTGGAAGTAGGGGCGGTGGAAGAGGTGCTTGAAGGTCTCGTGGTCGAGGGGCGGGTAGGTGGCGGGCGCGGGGGTGAGCTTGGTCTTGGAGGCGCGGCCTCGGGCGTCCTTGTGCTGCAGGTCGGCGGGAGTAAGGGCGCGGAGGCCGTCGAGCAGCTTGTTGGCGCCGTTGGCCATGGCAGAAGCGGCATTGGGCGAGTTGGGGCCGGGCGAGACGGTGCGCGAAGTTGCGTTGGGGGTGGGCACGCGCGAGTAGTCCATAGGCGGCGGGTCGTAGGCGACGGTAGTCTCTGACCACTTCTCGGCAGCAATCTCAGAGGCGATGTTGGCACCAGAGAGGGCGCCGACGTAGATGCCGAGGCCGTCACCGATCCACTCGGAGAAGAGGGAGACGCCATCGTCGGAGACGTTGACGCCCTTGATGCAGGAGATGCCGCGGGCGAAGGGCAGGATATGGCCGCGCAGCTGATCGCAGACTTTCCCGATAAACTGGTGGGGGAGGTTGAAGATGAGGATGGTCGAGTCGCGCGCAGCCTCGACGACGGAGGGGTTGGCAATCAGGTTATCGGGCAGTCGGATGCCAGGCAGGTACTTTGTGTTCTCGTGGTGGGTGTTGATAATTTCGGTGATCTTCTGGGGGGTGCTGCCGATGGCGGGGTCGTAGTAGGGCGAGTCTTCGGGGATGACGACGTTCTCCTCGTACACCCACATGTTGACATTTTCTTCAAAGATCTCGGGGTGCGCTCTCGTGTTCTCGGCAACGATCTTGGAGATGGTCGAGCCCCTGAGTAGGCCATGTCAGTCGTGGAAGCGGGGGAAGGGCCAGGGAGAGCTTTCTTACCAGTTACCGGAGCCGATGACCGTCACCTTGTGCTTCTTCTCGGCGCCGAGGGTCGCCATGGTGGTCAATGGAGTGTGGAAGTGTCGGACAGAGTGCGGGGTGGTGTTGCGGAAAGCGTTGAGTCGGGCGAGGGTTGTCGTCGGGGCGGGACGGAGGCGGAGGAGCATGTGGCAGGGAGGAGGGGAAGGGGGTGGGACTAGATGTGTATTAAGTATGGAGAGGAGAAGTGGCGGATATCTGGGGACGAAGTGCGACACGGGGCCGAGATGTGTGGCTGGGCAGCGGACTGTAAAAGAAAGGTGGTGTGGTGTGGTGTGTCAAGCCGAAAATCAGAGACCCCACGATGTTCTGGTGACGATTTTGTCCGAGACGGCAGCTCCTTGCGAATAGCACGGGACGGGTGGTCGGGTTCGGTGGGGACCAGCCGCGGGGCAGCGGAGCACGAGACCACGCGCTGAGAGCTCAGGGAGCTCGGCACTTTTCAGCTGGCGGTGTTGCACTGCAGTACGGCCCACGGGCTGCTGAGGGAGCATCACGAGCCAGCGGCGGCGAAGATGCTTCAGGGGTATTTTAGCAGGGATACCGTGCTGTGGCGACCATCAGCCCAGCGGCACTTTGCGGCAGGCACAGTGGGCACCTCTCGCCCAGCTGGTGCAGCAACGGCAGAAAATCATTGGCCGCTTTCCCCAATGGGCATGGCCGCTCAACGAAAAGCGCAGGGGTTGAGCGCGCCCTCCAAGAGCGAAAGCCAGGCAGGAAGAGGAAGGAAAGTGCAACCCAACCAAGAGCGACCACCACACCTCGGGTCGGTCATGTCCGGAGCCGCCACACACAACGACGCCGGCCGAGGTCAGCGGGAATCACGTCGTCGCCCTTCCCGTCTGGCCGGTGATTTTCACGGGCCACGGCTGCGCCGACGTCTCATCGGATCACGGCCGAAGCGACCGGTGATCGACGTTGCCCTCGGCCGGTTGGCGGGGTTCGTGGATGGGACGGCCGGGGCGGTCCGCTGTCACATGTCAACTGAGGCACCAGACCTTTTGAATCGCATCACAGGCGGCGGCGTTTGTTCGTATCGAATCAGTTTGCGATCTCTCCTGACTACGGCCCGGTGCCCCTGAGATGGACGCGAGTCCGGTTGCGACCGCGGCACAGGGCTTGAATTGGGACGTCAACGGGCCGAGAGGTATGAGACTGACATGGGACGCCGCCGCGGTGTGTACCGACTGCGCGCATTCGTACTTGACTTACTGAACAAATCTCTCTTCTGCCAAAGTTGTTCCCCATGCAAAACTTGACAGTACTCTCCGCCTAATCAACTGATAAACCCCTTGGCAGCTTCAATCCTGGACATCCAGTGTTCAAGACGAGACAAACCCGAGACAGCTCCCGGTCGAGTCTGCTCTCCTGCTTTTGACCTCGAACCCACTTCTTCATCGGCAGTCAGATCATCATGGAAGGCTTACGAGATTACTACCAAGATTGGCGTACCGATATCTGGTCAGCCCATGTTCGCATCGCCAAGCGGACGCCCACCGACGGCCTTACTCAGAAGGACCAAAGTCACTCACTTGTATCGTATTGCATATTACACACCGTTTGCCCCAAACATCGCTAACCTCCTCCAGCACCCCCCTCACCGATGCAGACCGATCACGACAATGCCCCTCCGCCACAATGCGCCAGGACGTCATCCTCTGCAGATAAGAAGCGGTCAGAACATGCCAGGCCAATTCCCCGACCAGGTTTTTGCGGCGCGCACAATTGCTCGCCGACAGAGGGCAATCTCCCGCAGGAGGTGATGGGAAACCGCGCATCCCCCCTCCTGCGCCCGCGTCGATCGATGCGTGCCAGTGCTCAAAAGTGAGGTCTAGACTCTTTTCGCCTGTCCGATCATCAGGAACCCGTCTCCTACTCCAGTGGGCCTGTGGCTCACATCGTGGTCTGCGAGTGCTTGTCTCAAAGCCGCTACGCCCGAAATAGGTCTCGAGCTTGGGCCCTCTGACGTAACCATCGCGATGACACGACCTGGCGAGGGGGAGCTTCGCCTCCGGACGCTGTCATTGGCTGTGGAGGGTCCCGGATGCATGCAGACATGCCCACTGAACTGCCTGCCGAGTGGTCGGTGCGGGCAGGAGCAGCAGCATTCTGGGAGGGAAGCTGCTTCCCTGGTTGCTTTGCTTGCCCCGCCGCTGGGCAACCAGGGCAGGCCGGGCAGACCAGGCTGGGAGCTCGAGCTCTCACACCCTCTGCAACTGAGAGTCGCGATGCCGACTTGAAGCCTGCATGCCCCTCTGATTACCTTACCTGCATCTCCAGTCCCACGAGTTGCCTCTTCTACCAGTACTTCGTTTCTCCAGTTTACAAGCAATTGCTCGCCCCAAAAGTCCAACATAGCGCCTGTCGGAGTTCCGTTCTGAGTCTCGTCAGCGACCATCGCTTTTTCCCGAGTCAGCCGCTGAGGCATTTCGTCCTCCTCGTCCTCGTCCACGTTCCCGCTCAATCTACTACCTACAGTGTCACGCATCACAGCCAACCATCTACACCCCCACGAACGGCGCAATCTAGTCCGCCTCAGTCTTATCAAGCTCTACCAGGTAAGATGCGGTGTGCCTTCTTTCTACCTGACTCTGCCGTCCCGCCCGTCTGTCTCTCTGCCGCGTCAACCTCTTTGTTCATCCCTTGATATTTCCTCTCGGCCAAGGTGACGGGACCATCTCGTCACCACTTCACCCCAAAATCCTGCCCTGCCGCCCCTCCCGAGATGCCTGGTCTGCTTGTACCTGTACCTGTACCTGTACCTGCTTGTACCCGAGCGAGCCTGTCTGTCTCCGGCGACGCTTCCCCTTGGATTAGAAGCAACCCGTGGACCACCACGACAGGACGGGGCTAGGTTCCTGTAGCCTCTTTCCTTGGCCGCCGCCCCCCTTGCCGCTTCGGGTCTGGCACCTCCCCCGGTCTCGATGCGCCTCAACACAGCTCCCGCTCCTGGGGCCTGGTTCAGGTCAGGTCAGGTCCAGCTCGAGATCAAGCTAGAGGTTGCTGCAGCTCCTTCCGCGCCGTGCGTCCCGGCCACCGCCCGCCCGCCCCAGCATCACTTTTCTTCGTTTCACGATGTCCTGCTCCTTCCCTACCCTCCCCTTCCTGCCTCACCTCCTCATTGCATCCTGCCTATAGCCTCAGGTGCCGTACCGTGCTTCACCTTGATCTCCTGAAGCTCTCCTCAGACGACCCTGGCAAGCCACACATCTCGTGACGCCTCTACCTCTAGAAGCCGTCTTGGCTTTGCCTCCTCGTCCGGCCCCCCCTCCTCACACCACCCTCCCCTCCTTCGGGGACCTTTTTTTTCTTCCTTACCTATCCTCCTCCTAACCTTGTCCGGACCTCGTGTACCCCCCTCCCAACATCCTGGCATCTTGCCGTACCTTGCCTTAGCCCACTCGCGTCGGTCCACGACACGACCGGCATCTTGGGTCCTGCATCCCTACTCTGGCCGGGCGTCATATCATCCATCATCCCGCCTCCGAGCTCCGAGCCGCCCCTCCCATCTGCCTAATATTCTCCTCTGCCGGGACAACCACACTTCTCTTCCAAACACCTTCGCTTCCCTAGTCGAAGATAGCACGCCCGTGTTCATGCTTGGATCTGTATCCCGCCTGGACGATCGTCGGATCTGCAACCATTGCCCTCGCTGTCGCATGATCTGCGCCGCTCGCTTGTCTTGATCGACCGCGGGGCAACAAGCTCCCGCACCCAGTACTGACAATGATCCCAAGGACCATGGTCTCCAACGAGGTCTACCTCCTGTCGTTGAACGACGACGGCTCGCCTCAGGTCACCGGCGAGTACATCTACCTCGCCCCAAAGTCCAACGAGCCTGTCACCATCCGCTTCGCCATTGAGGGCACCTCCTCCATCTGCCGCCATGGAAGCCTCTGGGTGAACATCCCCGAGCATGGGCAGGACTTTCACAGGGACAGCTTCAGGGAGTTCAAGTATGTCCCGCGGCCCCCTCCCCTCCCCCTTTCTGCGGCTGACCAGGCGCAGGCTTGTTCCCGATTTTAACCGGACAATCGAGATTTCTATTCCCATTTACCAGGCCGGCGCGTATGCCTTTTACACCACCTACGCTGAGCTGCCCGACCTCGCGACCGACCTCTCGCGGACGTCGCAAAAGAGCGCCTCCCAGAAGAAGACACCGCTATACTACATCGATGTTGCTCCCCGTCTGTCCCTCGACGGCCGCCCGCTGCCGCTGCCCGCGCTCTCCATCTTCTCCGTCATCAGCAAGTTCATGGGCAGGTACCCGCAGGACTGGGAGAGGCATCTGCGCGGCATCAGCGAGAGGGGCTACAACATGATTCACTTCACCCCTCTGCAGGTTCGCGGCGCTTCAAACTCGCCCTACAGTCTGTACGACCAGCTCGGATGGGACCCCGAGTGCTTTCCCAGCGGCGAGAAGGATGTCCAGGGAATGGTTGACAGCCTGGAGAAGAACCACTCTCTCCTGAGCTTGACTGACATTGTCCTCAACCACACAGCCCACAACAGCAAGTGGCTCCAGGAACACCCCGAGGCGGGCTACAACCTCAAGACGGCTCCCTGGCTGGAGTCTGCCTGGCTCCTCGAGGAGAGCCTGCTGAATCTCAGCGCAAACCTGGCCAAGCTTGGTCTGCCGACCACCATCAAAACCGATGACGATCTGTTGAAGATCATGGAGGCCATCAAGAAGAACGTCATTGCGGAACTTCGGCTGTGGGAGTTCTACGCCATTGATGTCGAACGCGATGTCGAGGCTGCCGTCAACGCATGGACCGCCGGAAAGGTCGAATTCCCCAAGGGCGCCGTCGGCGATGATGGCATCTCCGGTCTCAAGAACGCATCGCAGAAGGAGCAGGCTCAGTATCTCGTCAAAAATGGCCTGCTGAACGACGACCGTCTCGGTGAGCGCTTCCGCCGAAAGATCGACCCTGCCGTGGCCGCAGGACTTCTCTCTGCCATATTTGGGCGATTCGAGGGAAACAGTGGCCCCACGCCTGACAAGTCTGCTGCCACCACCAAGATCATCTCCATCCTGGACGAGGTCAACATGCCCTTCTACAAAGAGTACGACGCCGAGAGCGACGTCATCCTGGACCAGCTCTTCAACCGCATCAAGTACTGCCGCCTCGACGAACACGGGCCCAAGATGGGCGAGATCAACGAGAAGAACCCCCTGATCGAGAACTACTTTACCCGCCTGCCCCAAAACAGCACCACGGCCAAGTTTGACAAGGGAGAGCTGGTGCTTGCGAATAACGGCTGGGTGTGGGCAGGAAACGCCATGGTCGATAACGCAGGCCCGCAATCCCGCGTGTACCTGAGGCGAGAGGTCATTGTCTGGGGCGATTGCGTCAAGCTGCGCTACGGAAATGGCCCCGAAGACAGCCCCTTCCTGTGGGACTACATGACCAAGTACGCCAGGATGCTGGCCAAGTTCTTCGCTGGTTTCCGAATTGACAACTGCCACTCGACCCCGCTCCACGTCGCTGAGCACATTCTCGACGAGGCCCGCCGTGTTCGGCCGGACCTGTATGTCGTGGCCGAGCTGTTCACCGGCTCCGAAGAGATGGATTACGTCTTTGTCAAGAGACTTGGTCTCAGCTCCCTCATTCGCGAGGCAATGCAGGCATGGAGCACTGGCGAGCTGAGCAGACTCGTGCACAAGCACGGAGGCAGGCCCATCGGCAGCTTCGAGGTCGACGAGCTTTCCAGGGGGGATAACAAGTCGCCCACGAGTCCGGCACGGTCTCCTAGCGAGCAGACCAACGGCAACTCGTCATCCCGCGAGATCATCCGCAAGATCAAGCCGGTGCCTGTCCACGCCCTGTTCATGGACTGCACTCACGACAATGAGACGCCCGCCCAGAAGAGGGACGCCCGCGACACCCTGCCCAACGCAGCTCTCGTCAACATGTGTGCTAGCGCCACGGGCAGTGTCATGGGCTACGACGAGATCTATCCCAAGCTCGTCGATCTCGTCAACGAGACTAGGCTGTACACGTCCGAGTCCTCCTCCAGCAAGTCTGTCAAGACGGGCGCTGGCCGCAACGGCATCGGCGGCATCAAGAAGCTCCTTAACCAGATCCATACCCTGATGGGCAAGGATGGATACGACGAGACTCACATCCACCATGAGGACCAGTACATCACCGTCCACAGGGTCCACCCGGAATCCCGAAAGGGCTACTTCCTCATCGCGCACACTGCGTTCCCCGGCTACGGAAATGGCAATGGCGCTTTCAACGCTGTCCACCTCACCGGAACCAAAGCTCGCCATCTGGGCAGCTGGATGCTCGAGGTCGACAGCAGCGAGGAGGCTACCAAGGAGGTTCTTGAGGACAAGAAACTCCTCAGGGGTCTGCCCAGCAGGGTCATCGATGTACCTGGCATTCGCATGGAGACCAAGGCCGACGAGACCATCATTTCGGTGCGAGACAAGTTCCCGCCGGGCAGCATCGCTCTGTTCGAGACTTGGATCCCTGCCGCCGAGCACTCGGCAGGCCTGGACAACTACGTCACCTCTGGTGCCCAAAAGGCATTCGCCGGTCTCAGCCTCGTGGACCTGAACTTCCTGCTGTACAAGTGCGATGCCGAAGAAAGGGACGGCAGCGCCGGCCAAGACGGAGCCTACGACATCCCCGGCCACGGAAAGCTGGTCTACGCTGGTCTTCAAGGATGGTGGAGCCTCCTGAAGGATATCATCCCGGAGAACAACCTTGCCCATCCTCTTTGCCAGCACCTGCGTGACGGTCAATGGGCTCTGGACTACATCGTCGGCAGACTTGAGCGCATTGCCACCAAGTCAGGCCACGAGAGTCTCGGCCGGCCCGCGGCCTGGTTCAAGGAGCGCTTCGATGCCATCCGCAGCATCCCCAGCTTCCTGCTGCCGCGCTACTTTGGCCTTGTCCTGAGAACGGCATACATGGCTGCGTGTGACCGGGGCATTGAGCTGATGAGCGTGAACATTCAGCAGGGCCAATGGTTCCTGCAGAGCCTGGCCATGGTCAGTGTTCAGCAGACGGGACTCGTCAAGTCTGCGTCTCTGTACCCTTCGACTCTGGTGCCTTCTCTTGCCGCCGGCCTGCCGCATTTCGCTGTTGAATGGGCCAGGTGCTGGGGACGTGACGTCTTCATCTCCCTCCGTGGTCTTTACCTCGGTACCGGACGATACGACGAGGCGAAGGAGCACATTCTGGCGTTTGCTAGCGTTCTGAAGCATGGTCAAATCCCTAACCTCCTCAGCAGCGGCAACGCACCGCGCTACAACTCGAGGGACTCCATCTGGTTCTTCCTCCAGTGCATCCAAGACTACACAAAGTACGCCCCCGAAGGACTGGAGTTGCTCAAGACAAAGGTGAAGCGACGCTTCCTGCCTTACGACGATACTTGGTTCGCCACCGAGGACTCCCGCGCCTACTCTCAGGAGAGCACAGTCGAGGACGTTATCCAGGAGGCGCTGCAAAGGCATGCCACTGGCATGTCGTACCGCGAGGCGAATGCAGGCCCTTCGATTGACATGCAAATGTCTGACGAAGGCTTCAACATTGACGTCAAGGTCGACTGGGAGAACGGCATGGTGTTCGGTGGCAACCAGAACAACTGCGGCACCTGGATGGACAAGATGGGAGAGAGCACTCGCGCTGGCTCCAAGGGTGTTCCCGGAACGCCCCGTGACGGTGCCGCTGTCGAAATCACTGGCCTCCTCTACAGTACCCTCGCATGGGTCGCCAAGCTCGCCGCTGACGGCAAGTACAAGTACAAGAGCGTCAAGAAGGCCGACGAGTCGGAGATCACCTTTGACACCTGGGCCGGCCTTGTCAAGTCCAACTTTGAGCGCTGCTACTACGTTCCTCTGACGCCCGAGGAAGACGCCAAGTACGATGTCAACACGGCCATTGTCAACCGCCGCGGCATGTACAAGGACCTCTACCGGTCCGGCAAGGAGTACGAGGATTACCAGCTGCGGCCCAACTTCCCCATCGCCATGACTGTTGCCCCCGACCTGTTCGACTCGCAGCACGCCCTGCACGCTCTGAGCCTGGCGGACACCGTCCTTCGTGGCCCCACCGGCATGGCCACGCTTGACCCGGCCGACCTCAACTACAGGCCGTACTATGTCAACAGCGAGGACAGCGACGACTTTGCGACTTCAAAGGGACGCAACTACCACCAGGGCCCCGAGTGGCTGTGGCCGACGGGCTTCTTCCTCCGCGCGCTTCTCAAGTTCGACCTGAGGAGACGCGATACGGATGAGGGCAGGACAGAGGCATTCCAGCAAGTCACCAGACGTCTGATTGGGTGCAAGAAGATGATTGAGGAGAGTGTTTGGGCCGGTCTGCAGGAGCTGACGCAGAAGAACGGCGAGTACTGTGGTGACTCGGTATGTTCCCTTTTTCCATTGATCGTTGTGGCTTGACTAACTTTTTCCCAGTCGCCCACACAGGCTTGGTCTGCTGGCTGCCTAATTGACCTTTACATGGACGCGGCGGAGGAGCAGGGCGGCGTCTCGGGTAGGCTCAGCCTGCCCACGCGCTCAAAGTAGAGCCTTGGCGTGGATGGGAGGGTGATTCGAGAGACTATTGCCGAGTTGCTCGGTGGAACCTAAAAGGGGCAGTCTGGATGAAAAAGCCTCATTATAATGACTTTCCGTTAGAGAAAAGTGGTAAAATGATTTGAGGCCGGACGCCTCGTTGCACCTTCTGCAGCCGTGAAGGCTTCCAGCGTGCCGGCGCCGCCACCACCGTACCTCAATCCAAGTGAGTGAGTTTCGTGGAGTCAAGTGCTTCTTTCCTATAAAGCTGTGTCTCCAGGGCCTGATTTCTCTTGTCCTACGTCCCTTTGATCACACACTGCATTGTCTTGACCCCATCTTGTCTTCCAGAAGCTACTTTTCTCGTTAAGAAAACACGGTATCACACTACACTTATCCTCCCAAACATACAAAATGGTCCGCTCCATCATTCGACGCGACGCCCCAACCCAAGATCCGGGTAACCGCCTGCCGCCTGATATGAGCCGCAACACCAATGAGCCAGACCCCATGTCAGCCCGCAACAGGGATCTCGACATGAACTATGCCATCGGAAAAACACTCATCATCAAGTCCGACGAGGCACCCCCGCCATTCAAGGTTCCCGAGCTTGATGATAATATCCCACCCGGAACGTATCCAGAAGCTGACCCTGAGATCTACGGCGACAGCCCATGGAACTACTTGACCGAGCCAGAAGACCTTAGGCCATTGTCCATCGTGTACAACCATTTCCCGCGCAGACATCTCCTCTCCCACGAGCCTCAACCGGTCATGAGCGACGCGACGAAGCTCTTGATTATCGGGGTGCTGAGCCGCAAGACATGCTCAGGAGCACAGGTCCTCGTATGCCGCGTTAAGGAGCGCGGATTGAACGTCAGCATGCCTGATGTGGTGGTCGTCAAGGTGTTTGACTCCCTTTTCTTCACCGGGAGGGGCTACATCCTCCACCCCAGGGACGACCCCGTCGCCGCCGCGGACATGGCGTATGCCCACGAAGTGGCCGCTTACGAACGATTCCAAGAGGTTGAAGGCGAGCCCGACTCGACGCTCCGTGAGGGCTTCCAGCCGGCTTACTACGGGTCTTGGTACCACGAAGCTCGCACGGGAGATGAGAAATACCGACGCCGCACCCGACCAGTCCGGCTCATTGTAATGGAGAAGATTGACGGCATCTCTCTGGCAGACATGTGTCTGCCCCGAGGCGGCGCAATATCGGAAGATGTGGACCGCATTTACCCGGTTGATGTCAGCGGCAACGAGACGATAGACCCGGGGATTGGCGTGGATGATATCCTCAACGTTGAGAAAAAGGGTGGTCGGATGGACGACTGGATGCAGAGGATGCGCGTCATCAATGACCTCGCTGACGGCCTGGTTCGACAAAGCCACATGGGCATCACCACCAACACCGTGTCGCCGAGGCATGTCATTGTCCAGGGCGGCCTGGGATATCAGCTTTACCCTGGACCGTTGGAGCGCCCCGGCCCGCGCGTGGTGCTTGTCGACTACAGCTCATCCATCACCACCAGCTGGACGGAGCGTGGCACCAACGGCGAAGAGGAGCTTCCGGTTCCGCGCTCACCTCGGGGAAACTTTAAGCTCGTTGTCCAGCTGAGAGAGATGTGCGGATGGTGGCCAGCGGAGTGGCGCCATAACACGAACCTAAGCATCTGGTTCAGCAAGACCTTCGGAACCAGCACTGAATATTATATCAAGCCTGAGTACTGGGGTGCTGATACAGGTCCAGCGGCGACTCAGCACGGATCGGGGACTGCGTATATCAATGTGAGGGATGGATATATTGAGGGGGAGTCGGAGCACACCTCCACGGCTGACAGGAGTCTTTGGGGACCATATCGAACCCAGTTTGATGACGAAAGGGATTGGCTGGCGCCAAGCGAAAGTGAGATCTCAATGCTGTGAGTTCGACGGTAATAGGATCACAACTGGAGAAATGGACAAATGATCATATCATACGTTGAGTAAATGTGATATATGTATCAGGGATGGCAAAAACGCGGGGATTCCGTGACAATACTGCGACGGGGAATACAGGCCCATGTCTCGAAGGACATGGGACCGCCGAGAAAGCAAGAAATGAAGATGCGGCGTAGGTTCGTGCATACAGGAAAAACAACAACCCGTCCCGCCCAGACCGATGCGCCCGCCTGTAGATTCTTTTTTTCGCTTGGAAGTAACACATTTGAGGGAAGGTTGGAGTCAGGTATATGGCAGCGAGCTTGGCGCAGGCTGGTCCATCCGGTTTGATAGGTAGTTGATAGGTAGGAAAAGATGCCCTGATGTGCGTGCGTCGAACTGGGAATGTGCCGTCGTTGGTGGGTGATTTTAAATAATAAGTAGGTGGTAATGTCGAGGTATTGTCGGAAGCCCGCCGCAGGGGGACGCCTCTCGATGCTGGTCTCCTCCGCGTCTTTGCCGATCCGAATCCGGGGAACGCCGTTTTATCGTGAAGGCCGTAAGGATCGTGGTATAATGCAGGTCCATCTTGTGGCCGCCGGGCATTCGCTCTTCCACTGTTTCACGATGTGGTCGAGTCGAATGCCGAGGCAGAGGCTGAACAAAAAGAGACGGGCACACTATGTCCGGTCCCTGACGATCCACTTCTTCTTGGGCTTCTCCTCGAATGTGGAGGTCGAGTTGGGCATGAACATTCCGGGGCCAGCAGGGTTGGCGCCGTTGCCGGCCATCGGAGGAGCGCCTGAGCCGGGGGCGCCGACGTGAACTGTTGAACCACCCGGGGCAGGGAAGGCGGATTGAGAGGTGTGCTTGCCAAAGCCCTTGGCGCGGTCCTTGCGGCGGAGGTAGCGACGGCGCCAGATGCAGGCACCGATCCAGATGCCAACGATGGCGACGACCAGGATGACGATGCCGATAACCCATTGCCAGTGGTTGGAGATCCTGCAGAGAGTCAGTTAAACTGTTGTTCGGTCGTAAGCACGAAGACCACTCACCAGTCACCGCCCGGTCCTTGGTTGGCGGGACTCCGGGTGCCCGTAGAAGTGGCAGCGCCTCCGGTGTTGGTCGTCGTCGTGGTGCCACCAGCGCCGGCGTCGGCGCCGGCAGCTGTGGCGGAAGAGCAGTAGCCGGTGTACCATGACTGAAGGCTGCTGAACTCGTCGGGGCTGCAAGGGGCATCTACGCAAACGCCGGATGCACCCTGGTGCCAAGGAGAGAGAGCATTGTAGTCACAAAAGCAGGAGTTGTCGACGGAGGGGACGTTCGGTGGCACACAGGCGCCGTTGGCATCGAAAAGAGGACCGCACGACGAAACGCAAGCCGGCAGGTTGGCGATAGGGAAGAGGGTGGTTGTGGGCGGCGAGGCTGTAGCTGCGTGTCAGAGGCGTCATGTGCATGGGATTTGGGAGGGGAAAGAAGACGTACACATCTTGACGGCGAGGGGTGTAGCCGAGAGGATGGAGAGGAGCGGAGGTCACACGGCGTCTGGGGAGACGGTCGATCTAGGTCGACGAGCAAAATGGTTCGCAGGTGCGAGCTGCAAACGCAAGCGGAGGACGACGGGTCGGGATCGTAACACGAGGTCGGAAGGGAGGATGTTGTGGTAGGGCGTCGTGCAGGAATGAGTGGAATGGAGAAGCCGTCGGAGATGGCTTGGTTGAGGCCCGCAAGCGACTCTGGGCGTCGGCAGAGGATGCGGTCGAGCTGAGCGACGACAGACGTGAGGCGACGATTGATGACGAGGGAGAGTAGAGTCGTGTCGTGTCGTAGGTTTCGTTCGGGGTCGACGTCGCCTGGGGATGAGTGGGTTTGACTGGGTGAAAGGGGGACTTTGGCTGTTGGGTCGGGTCGGATCTGGTCCCTGTGTGTGATTTTCGCGTAACCGGCGACGGGCGGGTGTGCTCGTAGGTACGATGGAACGTTGATCAGGTGGACCGACGACAGGGGTGCGAGTGCGAGGTAGAAGGATGACGGGCAGACTGCAGTCGGGGTGAACGGTTCTCTCAGCGAGCGACGTGGGTCGGTCAATGTGGAGGGCGATGATGGGGATTGAAGCGAGAGGCTATCTGGATGTCGGAGGAGAGCGTCCAGATGTCGGTGGGCGGTCGATCGGTGGATGGAGCGTTGGAGCAAGGCCGAACGACAGACAGACACTGGAGATGAATGTGTGAGGGCGAAGAGAGCGAGAACAGGCACGAGCACGGCCCGAAATGTGGATGTGGATATGGATTGTGGATCGAGGGGAATGAGAGCGCCAAGGGGCCCGAGTCAGCCATGCATTGGCAGATGGGTGCAAGCAGGAAATTGACAGCCAGCCAGCAGCCAGCGCCCGGGAACTATGAGCGGGTTCAAGTACCTGGGCATTGCTGGGCTTACCGCGTTGGGTCAGGTACCGCTGGGCGGGAATGCCAGCAAAAAGGGCAGGCGGGATCCATCCGGTGGCTGAGCACGCCGCCCCCGTGTTCCCAGCTGCTAACCCACTAGTCCGCTAGTGTCGAAGGAGTCGCGGAGGTCGGGGGCCATTTCAAGCCCGAGCAGCCACTGCAGACTGCTAGAGGCGGCAGCGACCGGGTACATTGCCCCGATACGAGATGCCGCTCAGAATGCAAGTACCCCCAGCCTTCACCAAACACTGACCATTCTCCCCCGACCACCCGATCATCCCATCGCTCACATCACCGACCGTGACAAACGGGATTCTCAGGCTCGAAACTCGATTTGCCAGTTGCCCAGAAACTCTATTTCCAACCTTGTTTTTAGCTCTTTCTGTCTCGCGAGGAAACCCAGCCATCCTCGGGTTACAATCTGCTCTCTCTTTTTCCAGTCCAGCCTTTTGACTTGTGGCCGCATGACGACCGGCCATTTCCCCTCCCGTCCGTCCGTCCGTCTCATAGTGCAACATGCTGGCTGTCCTGTCCTGCCTAACCGCTGGGTAGGAATGGTCGCAGAGCTGAGACAATGCCGTCTCTGATTTTTTCCAGCCAGAGCCAGTCCACCCGTCATCAACAAACAAATATTCGCCAGCTTCTATTCATATCTTGACGTCAGGCTCGTTTCGGAGGGTGCTGATGTTTCGTTGGCTGGTTATTTCAAAGACCGAAGACCAGCAGGCAGCCCTCCAGCCGACCTCGTGATGCACGACACCCTCTTTGTCCAAGCCCGGCAAACGCAGTCAGCAAAAGCGAAGAGGATGCTAAAGGTGGTCTCCAGTCGCCCCAAGTAAACAAAGGCCGTCCGGTGCCATGTCCGACCTCCCTTTCTCCCTTCAGCTCTCCACCATCCTCTCTGTTTTGGGCGAGCTACGGTCAAGCTACAAAATCGCCATCATTGTCTCCCCACGGAGAGAGAGGGTCGTTGGTCCGCACACGTGCGTCCCGGTCCTTGGCTGATGTGATGCGTCCATCAGATCAAGCCAAGGCGCCGCCCGCGATCGCGGCAAGCCTGAGAGGCAGCCAGAGGCCAGACTGCCAGCCTCCATCGCGCCATCTCTCCTCCCCGGGAACCGATCAATACGCAGACGCTCTTGGTCGAAAAAAGATTTCATCGTGTCGGGCCCGCCGGCTGGAAATTGCGGTCCCGATTGGGACCTGCATCCCCAGCGTCGACAGTGCGCCACGCTTGCGAACCCCTGCCATAATGCCGACACATTAACCATGTTCCTTGACAGGGAATACCTACAAGTAGTCTCTTCGTCAACACGTCCCGCCCAACAAGCGACGCTTCTTCAGTACAGTCTGAACCCCTGAGAAGCGGCACTGTATCTGTGAAGTCCTCACGACTTCAGTACATCCCCATGCGAAACAAACACTTTGCATCTACGCCTCGAGAAAACACCATGAAACGAGTACACTGGTTACATTTCTTGATTGACTGACCACTACCACTGCAGCACATCCCTCTGAAGGACCTCAAAACAGTTGGTCGCACAGCTCGCCGTTCCTCGGCCCTGACATCGCCCGCTCACTTGCCGTGCTTCTTGTGTCCCTTGTGTCCTTTCGAGTGACGGGACGCCGCCTCCATGCTCGGTACCTCGGCGATGATGTTATAGGGGCTCTGTGACGCCGACTCGTTGTACCAGCGCGCCAGCGGGTCGGACATGCCGTCCGACCTCGACGAGCCTGGTCGGTGTTCTGTGCCAGACGAGGACGATCCCGTCGACGGGTCGGAGCCCTTCTTCGCGGTCATGCCTGGGCCGCTGTCAGTAGAGCTCGTCATGTTTGCACACATGGACGACGTACTGGTCTTGGAGTGGACCTTGGTGCTGAGGGAAGCCTGCTTGGCCATTTTGGATGTGAGTTGGGGTTGTAAAGGGTGCGGTGATAGTTGCTGTAGAGTTTTGATGATTTCTTGAAGCTTGGAGGTGAATGTAAGTAGACTGTTGCTGATGATGATTCCAAACTGACAACCAGGCAGGCAACATGCCCTTTTTATATTCTTCCCGTCATCACCGACGAGAATAGAAAGACGCTCATGATCCTCGCCTGTCAACTGCATGTCTCAGACTCTTTCCTGACAGCTGCCTTCTTGGCCCGAACCCTTCCATGTCTCTTCGAACCTGCGGACAATGGCCAGGGCAAAGCCAAGCGGCATGCTTCCAAGAGCTAATGTCTCAATTCGCGAAGGACACGGGGCGCTTGATCCAGAAACTCCTCCGACGAGTGTTCCCTCCGCCCCTCCGGTGTCGCCGCCTGTCCCACCGCCAACTGCCCACCCTGCCATACGGCTCGTTCCGAGTGCCGAGGCAGCCTGCCATGTGGCATCGTCCACGTTGCGTAGTTGCTGAGGCTGTTCCTGGCGTGCGCCAATGGCGCAGGGAGCACCCCGTCTTTCTCTCTCAGCACTGCGCCGAGGCCTGTCCAGCGGGACAGAGAGGGAGCGAATGTCGGACCATAGCGGCATGGTCTGATGAAAGACGCTTGTGACTCTGAGACACTGGATACATCTTTTCACTGGGTGTATCCGGCACGACTTGTATCCTTCAGAGTGGAGCGTTTCAATGGTTGGCTGCATGGCGAAGGGCGATCAACAGATCGACGGCCATGACGGTCGTTGATACATGCGCTTTACATGACTTGGAGGCCAAGGAACATCCCCCAACTTGCACGGCAGAGTGTTTCTCTGTGCCTCCGGCGAGTCAGCAGAGCCGGTCATCTCAAGCAGTCACACGAGGGACGGTCTCTCTCTGACAGCTGGGCTCATGGACGATCCCTCATGATCATGAGCTGGTCATTTTCAGGGGTCAACTCTCCCCATCTGATTCGTCCGTATCGTGCTGGCAGGAGCGTTCCTTGCTCCTGAGTGGCACAAATGTCTTGGGTGACATGAGCTGGTCGGCCCCTTGTTCGACCCGAGTGTGCTCTGCACATGCAACCTCGGGGGTTTGGACCCGTCGCCTTGCGAGGCAAACGCTGGCTTTCGTCTCTTACCCCTTTCACAGCAATGAGCATGTCCAGGGGCGCTCGTCCGCCATATCTCACCTTCTGCATGACGGGTTGCTGCAGGAATATCGACTGACAGGCAGCCCGATAGGCACACCTACTTCCTCGCATAGGGGGTGACGTACTCGTACTGCTAGCCCAACAGGGACCCTATTGTCGTCCGCAGCAGACAGAGTACAAGCTTGTCTGAGCCCAAACGCCCCCCCCATTGGGCCTCGTACGGCGTCCTCGCGCTGGCGTCCTATTATTGATCAGCCCCAGGGTCCCCCGTCATGTCACAGAAAGGGGGCAGCGCTGGCAGACTGCGTGGCGGTCCCTCGGCCCCTTGGCGTGCCTGGATCGACGTTCACTGCGTTTTGTGGGAACGATCCTGTGGGGGCGTGTTTCTGGCAGCACACACAAAGGGGTATAGACTCGGCCCGGCTATGGCATATTTCTGGGAATTATGACGTTGGTAGTCCTGTGCCGTGTGACAGCGGCGATCATCGGCCAATCCCATGTGAAGATCCTCTTCGAAACGCGTCGCAGATCTTTCGACATCAGGAAGAGCGAGGCCCGAATCCGAGGATTCGAGGGGCACTGGTCACGACCTCGACGGGGGACCAATACGAGTACTGGAATCAGCCGCAGGCAAAATTTCTCGATGGAATCCACCATGACTTTTGATCATTGCCGAATGCAACGCCAATTTCGCCGCCACGCGATGTTCCACGTGCTACGGCCCGTCCCTATGGTGTGGCTAGGGGGGGGCAGCTGTCAGGCCACGTTGAGCGCCACGGGAGAGAGCAAGTCCGATCGATCGTTTGGAACCTCGTTGCCTGAAGCTTTTTGAGATTGAGAAACTGTTCTCAGCCGCAATGGAACTGGTGATAGCGTAGGAGGGCAGGATCAGGCGAGAAGTGCCGTCGGGTGTGAGAAGTCGGCTCCTTGTGGCATCTGGGACGCTGAGGCATCCAGTCGTTATGGAGCATGGTCACGGTCTCGGGCCTTTCCGTTGCTATTCTTTCTAGAAAGGGCACGTCGAGACGAATTCAGTTTTGTTGCCGAGGGCGTTCTGGTCAGGGTCTCGGCACCAAGGAAAGGGCTTCGCGTGTCGAGGCATGGGAACAACATGGTCTACTATTGGCCGTGGAACTTGGGCTGAAGCCTTCTTCAGGGCGACAGGAGAGAGGGCATATCATTTCAAAGCTGATGGGAAGAGACTGGGGGCTGGAAGCTTTAGCTTAGGCAGGGAACTTTGACCTGTGTCTACTCCCATGCCAGGTACATTATCCATGCGAACCATACATCGGCCTTAGTCCCACGCCCAGAGAGAAGCCACCTGAAGTACTTGCTCCACGCCCCTACGTGGCGAGCGGTTTGTCCGCAATGCGAATCACAATCTTTCCGGTTTGCTTCTCCATGTCAGCATAGTTCGCCGTGCGGGAGGAATTGCAAGTCTTACCTTGCTCAGCTCAGGTGCGATACCCGGCAGGTCTTCAAACGTCTTGAGCACAATCTGTGGCTTGACGGCCCCCCTCTCGAGAAATTCGATAGCCTCCAGTATGTCTTGCTGCGTGCCCACGGCCGACCCGACAATTTTGATGCCCGTATCTATGAGCAGAAGCGGGTGGAAAGTCAAGAGCTGGTCCGGTGGAGGGATGCCGACGCAGACAAGTGTTCCAAAAGGTGCGACGATGCTGAGTGCAGCATTGTAGGCGCGGCCGGACGTCGCACATGCGAGGACGACACTCGCACCTTTCTGCGCAGTCAGTTGGTGGACGCTCTCTCGCAGGTCAGACGTCTCCGCAGCGTCAATGAAGTGGTCTGCGCCCGAGGCCAGGCAGTACTGTCGCTTGGCGTCGCCGACATCCAGGGCGATGACTCGAAAACCCATCGCCTTGGCGTACTGCACAGCAAGGCCGCCGACACCACCGCCAGCCCCCGACACGGCAACCCACTGCCCGCCGACGCCGCCGCTGTTCTTCAAAGCCGAGTAGGCCGTGACGCCGCCGCAGAGGATAGGCGCAATTTGCTCATCAGAGGCCTTGACGTGGTCGGGGATGCGCAGCAGGTACCGCGACGGAACCAGGGCGTACTCGGCAAAAGTGCCGTCAATCTTGCGGCCCGAGTTGAGCTGTTCCCGGCAGCGCGTCTCGCCGGCTGGATGGAGGCAGAAGGCGCAGACGCCGCAAATGTCGCGGAGCCAGGCGATGCCAACACGGTTACCGATTTGGACCAGCGTCTTGGGCACGCTGGAGCCGAGCTCCACGACGTAGCCGACACCTTCATGGCCGAGGATGTCCTGGGTTGGGCCGATTTCACCAGAGGCCAGGGCGATGTCGGTGCCGCAGACGCCGGTCACGGTGAGTTTGACGAGGACCTCGAGAGGGCCTGGCACGGGGCGAGGGACGTCCTCCAGGTTGAATGAGAAGCCGCCATCAGCACGCTGTGGTTGTGAGCTGGGCCTGAGGTCATGAGAGGAAGAGGGTGTTGGTACTCACCTTGACGACAGCTGCTTTCATAGATGTTGAAGAGGTAGACATGGTTGATGAATGGTGATGATGCAGCTGGGAATGTCACTTGAAGCAAGACCTGATGTCTCTCACCTTATCTACCGAAGCAGCTGCCCATAGCTCCAACGGACAGGGGCCAGCTCCCCGCATGTTGAGACATTCCCCGTTCAAGCTGTTTTAAACACTGCCTGAGCGAAGCTGGCTCAGGTACCCCAGGGGGCCATGACTAGTGAGTGCGGGGTGCTGAACGATACAGCTCTAGAGGCTCCGGGCCCCGGGCCATTCAACTGCCGAAGCTTCTCCCGCCAGGTGCACGAATGCACGTTCAGGGCCCGAGCGAGCACCGGGATTACAGTGCTATCGGCCTCGGGCTCAACGTCAGCTACACACCGAGGTTGAGAGAGATGGAGGTCAGCAGGTGGGGACCGATGCCGAGACGGGTATATATCCACGATTGAGTGCCCATGCGACTGCTGTTCGCTTTAGGTCTCTTGAGCTTTGAGATTGGTTTCAGCTTCAAGATGAGCTCGTAAATCTCGGGACGGACCGTTGGGGCCTGAGACTACGATGCAGACGTACAGTCGGAGACATGCCTGCTTCCGCCCAAACAAACATCAGGTCGAATCTAACATGACACAGAGGAAGACAGCATTTGGACACAGTGACCAAGCTCGAATGCTTCGCGTGTCGGAGACTTTTGAGTGGCGATAGGAAAAGCAGTGCGGACGTGGAGTTGAGAGCTGCGGACTTTGGGTTTCGGACGTGACGGAGCTCGGATGTTATCTCCTCTTATCGGGACAGTTGCCTAGCGGGGATGAATAATACACTCTCCGACGAGAAGTCATGGAATCATCATCTTTCGATGGAATTGCTTCAACCCTGCCATCTAAAAGAAACATATCGACCTGATATCCCTCTGCTTCATACCACAATCCAATCGAACGAACCATCCATCGAGCCTAGATCCGCCACTACACTACTTCCGTCCGCCCCCCGCATCGCACCACAGCACCCCGGAATGGCGTCAACACCAGTGACAGCCGCGCCAGCCGACATGTGCTGCAGGCGGCTACTCAACGTCTGCCGCGACGCCTCGTCAGAACCGAAGAAACCATACCCCCCAATGTCGTCGATACCACGGACGCCCGAAGAACGCCTGCGCGCGCCTCCGACGACGCCGACCTCAGTCCTCTACCTCGCTTACGGCTCCAACCTCTGCGCCGAGACGCTCCTCGGCGTCCGCGAGATTCGCCCCATCTCGCGCATCGCCGTGTCCGCCCCGACCCTCGACCTCGTCTTCGACCTGCCCGGTGTCCCATATCTAGAGCCATGCTTCGCCAACAGCGCGGTCCGCAAGGAGCTTCCAAAGCTGCCTGATCCTCCGAAGATCCCGCCCTTCGACCCCCCGGTCGTGCGCCATGACGCAGACGGACTGCCGGTCGGCGAGGATGGCACGAAATGGACAAAGGGACTTATTGGAGTGGTCTACGAGGTGACACCGGAAGATTACGATACCATACTGGCGACAGAGGGCAATGGCGCGAGCTACAAGGACATTCTGGTCCCCTGCTTCGCCATCCCACCACGCATGTCCGTCCCCGAGAAACCACCCATCGAGCTGCCCAAGCCCTTCTTCGTACACACGCTGTTTGCGCCGTCGATCCCCGACGAGCTGCCCGGCGATCCTGACAAGCCAAAGGACCCCAAGGACATGGCGGAGCCGCCTAAAGACGACGCGCGCAAGTGGTACTGGCGTTTCCTGAAGCACCCCTATAGAGCCCCTGGCTACGCCCAGCCCTCGTCACGATACCTGACCCTCATCCGCAATGGGGCCAAGGAGAACGAGCTTCCAGAGGACTACCAGGCCTTCCTCGCCACCCTCCAGCCTTACACCATCAACTCCTGGCGCCAAAGCATCGGGCGTCTGCTCTTCCTCGTTCCCTTCCTCATCATCGCCTTCATTGCCAGGAACTTCTCTGGCGGGGCCAAGACCAAGAAAATCCCCGCCTGGATCACCATTGCTGTCTCGGTCCTGTTCAACCTGGTGTGGATGGGCTATGACGCTGTGCTGAAGCCTCTATTCGGGGATGGCGAGCACACCCAGAAGGACGAGGACGACGAGGGGACACGGGTATTAGGTTCATCGAGGCGTAAGGGCTGGCTTGGGCAGCATTGTACTGATGAGGAGAAGCGGGGTCTCCTGGCGCAGAATGATGATGAGGATTGAAATGCGTTTCCTTAGCAGGCGTTTCTTTTGATTTCCAGAGCGAACAACCAGGCTCAATGTCCCTCCTATGGCACCTAAGTTGACACACATACAAGCATATCTGCGAACTTCACTTGTCTACATGCTCCTCTCTACATGGATTTTCGAAACACTTGCGCCCGGATGATGGCCAAATTAGGCCCGAGGTAAGAGCCCATGACGGGAAGGTGCGACCCTCGCTCCTTCCGCCAGTCTCCCACCACGCTCCTTCCACTTTCACACAGAGCTCCCACTCCCGGTGCCTTCCATCTCGTGGATGGAAGGTGTGAAATTTCTCCATTCTACCACACCAGGCTCTCCATCTCTTCTTCGACTCTCTCCGGGTCGACCTCTCATCTCATTATGCCTCCCCAGCGCTCAAAGCAGTACAACCGTTCTTCGAGGGCTAGGAAACCCTCGGCAATCACAGGCAAATTGGACCTCGACGACATCGCCATCTCCCCAGAAATGGCTGGAAGGAACGCCAGCAAAGGCAAGAACCCGAGCCGCAAGGGTGATCAGCCCGGCCTCGACGGCACGATGGAAGAAGTCTGGTCCGACCCCCCCGTCTATGAAAAATCACCTCCCACCGAAAGGGTAATTCCAGATACCTTTCAAGATGACTTGGAAGACTGCGAAGTCGAGATGAAGACGTCTTCGCCACACACCCTCCTGGAGCGCTCCCTTCTTCCACCTTCGGAAACGGCAGCTACCTCGGCGTACTCGCAGCGCACAGTTGCCGTCATGGGGGACGACTCGGACTTTTTGTTTGACCAAGATGAAGATGGCGATAGTCCTCCCAGCAACGGCGATTCGCCCTCTGAAGACTCTCGTCCTCATGGTGGTCCATCCCAGGCTGTCGCTCAGGCTGTCGAACCTCCCCGTCAGCCGACCAAGCCGTCATCCAAGCCCAAGAAGGTGAAGCAGATGGCCAAAATACCTTTCAGTCAGGAATCTGCATCTAAGGCGCTGGCCCCGCGAACCAACAAACCGGCTGCCAAGCCATCCAAAGCACCTGTCAAGCCCGCCAAAGCTCCCGTCAAGCCCGCCAAAGCCCCCATCAAACCCGCCAAAGCACCCGTCAAGTCCGCCAAAGCACCTGTTGAGCCTGCTGAAGAACCTGGCAAGCCCGCCAAGAAGCTGAAGCTGCATCAACAGATGCAGACGTACGACAAGACACCCAGCCCTCTGACAGAACAAGACAAGCCATCTGGATCCAGCTTGCGCAGAAAGCGAAAGCAGCCCGCCCGTGCTCGGGTCCTCGTCGTCCCCGACGACTCGCCAGAACCTGTCCAAGAGAAGCCCAAGACTGAGTTGCTTAACGAACATTCCCTGCGGAAGCCACATATCATCTCGTTGAGCCCCGACGGACCTCTCAATTTAGGACGACTGTCACCCCAAAAGCGCCAGCTCGAGGCCAGCAACAGCAGCCGAGAGACCAAGAGGCCCCGAACCAATGCCTCAACCACCACCAAGAAGGTCATGAGCCCCGCCAAACAGCAGCCCGCAGTCCGGGATAAGACTAGCAGTGCGGATGTTGACGATGACATGGGCATGCCTGCGGAGAGCTGCGACGACTCATCCGACTATGTTCCAGAGCCAACCAAGCAGCGAGCCCCGGTTGAACAGCTCCCAACTCGGGAGCTCAGGCATTCAGAGACAGCAGCCCATGCTCACGAGCCAACACCAGTTGCATTTGTTTCTTCGCACTTTGCAGAGGCTCTTCAACGGAAGGGCAACACCACACGCCAGTCTTCATCCCGCCCTCCACCCCGACGGTCCTCTCGCGTGGATGAGACCGGCAGCCCTGGTCCCAGCATGGGCGATGTCGTACCAAGCAGTACTGCAGTCAAGAGCACCGCAGTCAAGAGCACCGCAGTCAAGAGCACCGCAGTCAAGAGCACCGCAGTCAAGAGCACCGCAGTCAAGAGCATCACGGTCAAGAGCAACGAGAAGCTGGCCATTGCTGGCCAGCGTGATAAGTCACAGAAGCAGCCGCCTCCAGAGTTCCGGATCGACTTGACCCAGTCTACCCCACCTGCTCCGAATTCAGAGAAGTCGGTCTCGCCAAAGCCCGTTTCCTCGAAGCCCGTCGTCCCGAAGCTCGTCGCCCAGAAGCTCGTCTCCTCAAAGATTGTCTCCCCAAAGCCTGTGTCGATGCCTGTGGCCCCGAGGCCCGTCTCGAAGCCCGTCGCTGCGGAGCCGGTTTCCTCAAAGCATGTCGCCTTGAAGCCTGTCTCCCCGGCGCCGACCTCCCTGAAGCCAGTCTCGAACGCTGGTGTGGAACGAACCTTACTTGCCGCTGAACGCGAGGCACTGCCAAAGCTAGCATACCGTGTTGCCTCTCCAAAGCCAGCAGCATCGATGCCCGTGAAACCTGTCTCGAACGATGGAGCCGGCCGATCCTCTCATGTCACCGATCGCAAGGCACTGCCAACACTGACTTACCGTCCCGCTTCTCATCGAAACCAAAGGCTCCAACCGGCGGTGGTTGAGGAAGTCATACGGAACGTGGAACCAGAGCCGGTGGTTGCCAACATGGTCCCCCAAGTTTCAACCAAGTTCTTGGAAGGCTTCAAACAGGCTCTCCTGCCAGTTGATCAGAACAGAAAGCTTGATCAGGAGACACGTCAAGGTCAGTCAAAGCACGCCCAGCGGACCCCAATCCCAGGTATGCACGATGGAAGATACAGAGAAATGCACGCCCCGAACGTCGAGACGCGTGGCCAGGAGGGATCGTCCCGACCGTCTCGGAACCAGAACAGACAGGGGCGCGTCCCGGAGATTTGCGAGAGCAACCTTCACGTGGTGGTTCCTGCTATCATCGAGGTATGTCTCGCTCATTGGAGCAAACCGCCATATCCTGGCTCTGACAAGCACATTAGATTTTCCTAGAGAAGCTGCGACACAAGGAGGGCGTTGTGGAGAAGGTGGCCAAGCTTTACGCTGGCAATGGCAACAAGCTTGTTGAGGAGCTTCGAGGATCGCACTACAAGGACCAGCGAGTGCTCGCCGAGACGTACGATCATCGTCGCCAGGAGTTCATCAAGAAGTGCGACAAGACGATGCAGAGGGTCCAGATCATCCGCGATGCCATGGATGGCTGTGTTGGTGATGTGGCGTCGTCTCCTGATCTGCGGACCGCCGCTGTCGAACGGGTCATGGTGAGGCTTCGCGAGGCGCGTGCGTGACGCCCAAGCTGTTGAGGCGCTTGATACGTGGTGATTTTGGCCGTTTCTGGCTGGAACGATATTTTGGGAGCTGTCGAAAACGAAATTGGAGTGTTAGTGGCCTGAATCAGAGGCCTAAGCAGGGGCAAGGTGTCGGGAGTCGTATTCTTAGAAGGGCAAGCTGAAGTGGAAGCTGTGATAATATTTGAGAATTGATAAAGTCTCCCTGAGAGCCAAACCCCATTTCTGACCCAACCAGCCGTGGCCGCTCGTTTCTTGGGGCGCTTCCCCGACCCCAGTCATTTCCGGCAACTCCGCGCTGTGACATGCCGCGCCTGAACGCCTAGCCGTTGCCGCACGCCCTCTCTGGGTCCAGCCTCATCTGGACAGAACCACTCGCGATAGGTAAGCCGCTCGTACAAAAGATGCCGTACAGTCGTTAAAAATCGAAACACATGCGCTCATAAACTCGTGAGACACCGTCAGTTCGTCCGGGGTGGGCCGGTCACTACTCGATTCTCGGGGGATCCTTGGTGAAGGGCGAGGCGCTTCTCCTGGGAGGCAGTCAGTAGCTGCACATCTGGTGAGGGAGCATGGAAGTAAACGCACGATCTCCTTCGGACGCCCTCCTTACGCAGGCTTTCGATGATCTTGAGCATCTCTTTACGACCGCCGTCGGCATCGATGTGCTTGTCTGCCATGCTCATGCTGACCTTTTCGCGAGCATTTGCGGCGAGCAGGCGCTTGACAAGGAGGTGGCGCATGAGGATACAGACGAAAACGCCGCAGTCGCTGCCGTTCTCCTGCTGCGGGGAGTCCTCGAGATTGAGGAAGCGGAGGGGACCGCGGCCGAGGATCTCTGACATTTTGCGGGCGGCGAGGCGGGCGTCGGTGTAGTTTGAGCTATTGAGGGAGTCGTAGTGGAAGGCGACGCCGTCAATGGCGGAGACGAGGAGGAGGGACCAGTGGGAGCCGCCTTCGGCTTCGCTGACGTTGTGGCAGTCGTTGATGGGGAGGAAGACGTGTGTGACCTTTGAGAAGTCGGGGAGGGCGGATCGGATTTGCCGGGTGTCGGGCTCGCGCATGAGGAGGAAGGTGATGGAGGGGCGGAGGAGAATGATGCGGGCTTGCGGGTATTTGACGAGGATCTCGCGCTCGAGGTATCTAGGCGGTGTTAGGCAAGGGACGGGAGTGGGAGGTCGGAGGGGGCGTACTCTTCCCAGAAAGCAATGTTCTGTTGAAGTGAGGTTAGCTATGGATTTGAAGGGGGAGAGGTAGAAAGGGCGTACGTTATCTGTCAGCCAGTCGTTGCGGAGCGATTTGACATCTTCGGCGAAGACTGGAGGGGGTTAGGAGGCGGAAGGCGGACCGGTTGCTAGAGATACGTACGGGTGATGTCGTGATCTGGAGCGCAACATTTTAGACGCCGGAAGGCCAGGGAAGGGAGCTTCAGGGAGACTGACATGACAGAACGACGGAGCTGGGCTTGAGCGAGTCGCCCAGATGGCGGGCCATCTTCCTAAAGGGCATGCTGAGTCGCGACTCGGAAGCCGGCGGCGGGCTGTACGGGGGAGGTGCGGATGTAATCGAGTCGGCGCTGGAGGCGCTCGAGTGACGGGTGGTACTGAGACTTCTGCGCGTGGGGTGGAGAGCGAGGTCGGCAAAGTCGCGAAGCCGGCTGCCGCTGGAGGATGAAGTTAGACGGATGTCGGAGTAGGTATACAAGAAAGGAGCAGCTGGCGGGGAGCACGAGGCGGAGGGGTGCGTATCCAAGAAGAGCAGCTAGACTGAAGGAGAAGAAGGGGTATAAGGCTGTATAGATATGGGTTGAGTCTGACGACAGACCGAGGCTTGGAGAGGTGTTGAAGTCTTGAGCCAAAAAGATGCAGGGAATCAAATGGGAGAGAGGACTTGGGTGCAGAAAAACGACGATGGGGGTTTTCGTTCTGCAGCGGGGCACTGGCAGGGCAAGGCAGTTGAATTCCCGTTATTCGGGCTGGGAAACCTTTGCCGGCCAGGGGGGAGAGGAGGGGCGCGTCCGTCTGCAGCGGGGACGACCAGCAGCAGCGGGGTGAGCGAGGGCCCTGGCTTCAGCTCAGCCCTCCAAGTGGCTCCAGCCCAGTATCGGCTCCCGCCGGGGGGGGCGCGCGGCCACTGGAAGTGACGGTGACTCGACCGGACGGATGCGGTGGAGGCCTGGCGCTGTCACTGGAGGGCAGCAGCCGCCCCGAGCGTTCAGGTTCGCCCTGTCCGTCACCTGCACTGATGACGACGGCTGCTCCCACTTGGGGCGATCAAGTCAAAAGTCGGGGCGGGCGTTTGACAGGGGGCGGGAACGGCCTGTTTGTCATGTCGTGACCGTGACTCGGACATTGATGACTGGAGCTTTGAGCTGGCTTTTCGGATGGTCGCGAGACGCTTGACTCGCTGGGGTCTCAATCATGCCCTGTCCCTGATGATGTCTTTGGACGTGATGCGAACAGACAAGACGTGGCGTGTCGTGGCGGGGGGCGGACGGAGGAGGGTCCCCCGGGGCCCTGCACGATGATGGCGCGGCAATCGTGGCTGGTGCTGGCGTTGGCGGCTGATAGGAGAAAAGGTACGTACCTGCTGTACCTCGGCGGTCGGGCATCGCTCTCTGTCGAGGCCATGCTGGGCTAAGTGGGCTGGTGGGCGGGGGTCGAAGAGGGATGCGCTGGACCGTGGAATAATGCGATCAAATTGATGCGCAGTTGGTTTGGAGGGAGGGAGAATCGAGAAATGTTTGTCGATGATGTAGGGACGAGAAAGTGGGATCAAGGGGAGAAGTGGGATTAAGGGGAAAATTATCTACTGCCCTTTTCGATGGCATGTTGCAGGGCGGCCAAGGCAGGCGGTGCAGTGCAGGCACCAACCGCCAACCGCATGTGATGTGATGCGATGAGTGCACCGCCGTCTGGCAGCCCGAAAATCCGGGGTGGTTCAGGTCCGCGGTTACGTCACGTAAAGCTTGCCCGCTGTCGGCGCCGTTTGGCGAGGTCCAGACCCTGACGCACGGACCAGTTGTCGCAGACCGGGGAGCCCCTTGGCAGCGCATCGGGACGAGACGAGGGCCCGGGAGAGAAAGTAAAGTTTGAATAACGCCTAATTTTGGCCGATGTTTTACTGGTTTTATCTGCTTCCAGTGTCCCAATGTCGGCACTCGGGCTCTATACCCGGCGATGCGGTGGGATCTTTCGCCGGATGCCTCCCCGTGGCTCTGACCGCCTTTGGTCTGGGCATAGAGAAGAGCCTTCTGCAAGACAGCACCTCCCGAGTGTCCATGGCGATGAGACAATCAGACCATAGCTTCGTCCCCTTCCCGTAGCCCCGTCTACCCCGTAAATGCCGGGTTCTGCTCCATCGTGTTCGAAATGTGCGCCCTCAGCAGCGCCCATCTGTTGCTCGTCGACGGCGCCGGAGCCGCTGCCGTGACCTCCTCAGTCTCAACCTGCATCTCCCCCGCCTTCGTCGGTGCAGCCGACAGTGCCTCTGTCGTGCTCGTCCTCGCCAGCGCCGCCATGCTGGCTCCAAACCGTGCCATCTCGCCCTTGACCACCTTTTCCTTGCGCTTGAGCGCTCCCGGCCTGCTCTTGAGCGACTTGTGCCGCACCTTGCCCTCCCGCAGCTGCGCGATGTTGCCGTCCGCCTCGTTTGTCAGTTCTGGCAGCGCGTCCGCGAGAGACTCCATCGTTGCCACGAGCTTCTTGTTCGGCCGCCGCCGCTTCAGTGTCTTCTTGGATGTTGCTGCCGAGACTTTGGCCATGAACCCGCTGTGCTTCATGATGCGCTTGTCTTTCTTTGATGAGAGGAAGCCGTCGTCTACTACGGCGTCGTCGCGGTGTGTCTTGTGTGGCATGAGGGGGTGCAGGTCGCCGCGGATGCGCGCGAGGCGCTTCTCGCGCGCTGAGAGCGCTTGTGGTCCTGTTGGGGCCTGCGGGACATACTGTCAGCGGGTTTCATTTGGCATGCGGACATGAGGACGTACCATTGTGGATTGTGTGGTTGAGGAGTGAGGTTGTAGATGCAAAGACGGCTTGTCGTTTCCCAGATGGACGGCGAGTTCGAAAATTCAATGTGGGGCCGCCGCTTTTCCCGATGGCGGGCGGACATGGATCCGTGCCACCTCCACACTGCAGCCCGTCCTCCTCTCGACATGCATGGGTCCACGTCTCTCGAGGACCCTTATTACTCACCCCTCCTCCCATCTTTATCTCATCCGAAAATAGAGCCCAGCATGGGAAAGCTGGAAGATCTCAGAGCCAAGGTGGCTGCCGCCGAAGCCGAACTCCAGCAGCTCAGAGCCGAGCTCGCTGAAGCAGAGGTTCAGGAGCATGCCACTGAACACCCCGCCGACTGGAAATGGCCCCTGTCCGAGGGGGAGTATGAGAGATATGGCCGCCAGCTGATCATCCCCGCCGTCGGCATCAAGGGTACTACCCAGCCTACCCATAGTCCTCTCTTTCTTATGGCTGACGGTATCTAGGCCAGCTTCGACTGAAGGCCTCGTCTGTCCTCATCATCGGCGCCGGCGGCCTCGGATCCCCCGCGGCCGCTTACATCGCTGGTGCAGGCGTGGGCACGCTCGGCCTTGTTGACGGTGATACTGTCGAGACATCCAACCTCCACCGCCAAGTCGCCCATGCTACCTCCCGCGTTGGCATGCTCAAGGTCGAGAGTGCCATCTCCTACCTCCGCGAGTCCGTCCACCCCAGCATTGCCCTCGCCCCTGCATACTGACGACCCCCAAGCTTGAACCCGCGTGTCAACTTCAGAGCACACACGACACATCTGACCCCCCAGAACGCCGAGGACATCGTCTCCAAGTACGACCTTGTTCTTGACTGTACAGACCATCCCACCTCGCGTTATCTCATCTCGGATATCTGTGTTCTGCTTGGCAAGCCTCTCGTGTCCGCTTCGGCTTTCAAAACAGATGGCCAGCTGATTGTGCTCAACAACCCGCCGGCGCCGCAGGGCGCACCGCCAGAGAACGGTGGGCCCTGCTACCGATGTGTCTTCCCCAAGCCGCCACCGCCAGACAGCGTTATCAGCTGCGGTGAGGGCGGCATCCTTGGCCCCGTCGTTGGGGTTATGGGCATCCTCCAGGCGCTGGAGGCCATCAAACTCATCGCCGCTGGTGCCGTGGATCCTACCGCCGAGAAGCCCGCCGCATCACCACCGTCTTTGCTGCTGTTCTCAGGCACATCGATACCACCCTTCCGATCTGTGAGGATGCGGGGTCGGCGCAAGGACTGCTTTGCCTGTTCGGCTGCCTCGTCCCTTACAAGGGAGACACTAACCTCGGGGTCGCTCGACTACGTTCAGTTCTGTGGAGTGACCGCACCTCTTAACCTCCTTCAGCCCGAGGAGCGAATCTCAGCAACCGAGTACAGCCGCGTTGCCAAGGCTGGAAGCACCAAGCCCGTCCTGCTCGACGTGAGAGAGCGGGAGCACTTCAACATATGCAGTCTGCCGGGCGCCACCAGTATCCCGCTCGCTGCATTCCTCAGAGACAACCAGGTGCCAAAGGAAGACGAAGAACAAAAACCCAGCCCCGCGTGGCTGTCAGAGGCAACCGACGATACGCCCATCTATGTCGTCTGCCGGGTTGGTAACGACTCTCAGCTGGCCACCCGTCGCCTCAAGGAGATGGGCCTAGACAGGAACAGCTCGAGGTTCATCGGAGACATTCGTGGGGGCATGCGGGCGTGGAAGGAAGAGGTGGACTCGACTTTGCCATTCACATGATGAGAGGTGAGAATATGGACGGGCCGTAGTGGATTGATACCAAGCAAATGACAAGATAATTAAGAAAAACCCGTGGACCCAGGACGTTGTACATACTTTTCCTTCCCTCCCCTTCCCCCCATCGCAAATACCCCCTGATGCTACAAGGAATGGTCGGGCCCTCAGGCCCGCATGTTTCATTCCGGACAGATCTTCCGCACCTACACGAAGCGGGTGCGCTTCTTGTTGAAGGCGCGCTGGTCCTTCAGCCACTGGCGGTAGCCAGCGACGCTGGAGATGTTCTCGCCGTAGAAGTCGGGAACTACACGATTGTCAGTGTTGTCGGTAGGAAGAAAACAGGCACAGAGACATACCAGGGTTGCTGGCTCCAGACGCCGAGGGATCAACGCGGTTCTTCTTGACGCGGGCGAAGAACTCAATCTCTTTCTGTGATTCCACATGTCAGCTTCCCTTCATATTTGACCAGCCGGTGGACGTACCAGCGTAATCTGCTTCTTCCACTGCCTGTTCAGCGCATTGAACATGGCCGAGCCGATGCTAGGCCCGGTGAGCCAGCCCAGCGCAGCAAAGCCCATGACCATGAAGCCGAGGGTCAGGAACGGCTCCAGCGGGATCTGTTGCACAATAGGGTCGGCAATACCGCTGGCCAGAACACCAGCGCCGGCCGCACCGCTAACACCCAGCATGACGACGCTGAAGGCGAGCTGCCACCGCCGCCTGGTCTTGCGCAGCTTGAAGAATGAGTTCCAGTCGAGGCGCTGGGGCTGAGCAGCGGCGGCAGCGTTCGGGGTTGTGGAGGTCGTCGTCGTCGTCGACTGCGCGCGGCAGATGATGCGGGAGAGGAGAGGCGAGGGGCCGGTCGCAGGGCGGAAGGCGTCGCGGGGGATGGAGGCGGCGAGGAGGCCGAGAGGCCGGGCGGTCGAGAAGGGCCTCGAGCCGGCGGTCGGGGTGGTGGTGTAGCAGGGGCATGTCGCGTGCATGGCCGCGGGCTTCGCGAAGGCCGTTGTCAGGGCGGCGCGTTGGGTGCCTGCGCTGGCGAGGCGCAGGGCGAAAGTGGTCGTCGGCGTCAGCATTGCGTGCGGACGAAGAGGCACTTTTGTCGGGGGTGTAGTGTGGTGGGTGATGATGGTTCTTGAAGAAGGATGGACTTGGGTGGAGCTGGTGGTGAAGCATCGAAAGATGCACCAAGAGCTTTGACCAACTGCTGAACGGTCGTGGACTTGGCGCGCTCCACCCAAGCTTGGAGCTCCCTCCTCCACTGAACCGTTCAAGTCCATGGTTGCAACGTCCGCCGCCAGCAAACGTCTCGTCGATCTTTGGTGCTTGAGACATTTTTAAAAAAAAACAACAACTTTTGGCTACTGTTATGATACTCGTAGACATATTCAGTCCTAAAATGTGTTGAACCCCATGAATCTTGCAATGACCGGTAGGTCTGCCGTCAGGACACTGTCAGGGCCGTGACTTGCAAGCATGCGAAGCCAGCCAGTCATGGCACTCGTCCCAGCGGCATTGCCTTTTCAGTCCATATTATTCCGAAGAAGACAAGACTTCACCCTCAGAATCGCCGGTTACTATGAGGTTGCTGCTGGTTTTCATGGCCCGTTCTGCGGATGCTGAAGCGCTGGCTAACTTCACCGCATCTCTTTGGCCAGAAGCAAAAGATGTGAACTTCGCACTTCATCCGAAATGACTGAATATGAGACTCGTAGCGTCAGATCGACATTGATGATCTAGGGTTTTAGTGGGTGCCGAGGCATGGAGTTCCTCGAAGTGAGGATCCATGGGTGTACATGGAGCCGGACAATTCGGAGCGCCGGGGACCACTGTCAAACGACAAGCCTCAGGCGACCATCCATCAGACCTAGCACTATAAATTCTCTACTTACCTTATAAAGACTAATACGACACTTTTGAAGTAAAGTTATAGAGATTATATATTATTTTAAAGTAGGTCTACTATTATTTATTTATTTGGACACTTCTAAAAAATACTAGATTAGAAAAGTAATACTTTAAATAATATTTAGAAAATCATAATTCTCAATTGTAAACACAAAGTTCTCTACCAGCTAAATCTACTACTAACTACGTGCGTCACATGATGCTAGTGTTATCCCCGCTGTGGAGCGAGGTGGGTCTTACTGGACTAAGGATGCTGGGTTCTGCCTGACCTTCACACCACGACCGACAACACCTTCGACGCGTTATCGCGATCAGCTGGCTCTTCTCTGCGAAATTATTGTCGTCAGCTGTCACTCCGAGACGTCAAATCACCTCTGACCCCCTTTGAGGGCCCCCGAACACCCTGTTGTGGCCCCGTCACGCCCGACTCCTCCGACGACAAGGGGCCCTCCACGCGCCGGACGAGTCGCAATCCAGCAGCCGACGACTTCCTCGCCCTTGAAGCAGAGCACCCGCCGTCGCATCCTCGACGCAGAGAACACATAACAGGACACTCAGGGCATTGGTTGACGAGCGTGCCTCTTCCTGGGCTGTCTTCGCCGCAAGGGTCCTGTCCCAGCGGACCTTTCTCCGAACCTCACTGGCCCCTCTGCTCCCGACAATGCGCGGCAATGTCGCTCCCGAAGCCGACCCCGAGCAGCTTTGAGGGTCAGAAACCATTACCTCTGGCCAATGTCGAGAAACCTGTTGCTTGGAGCAAGTTGGAAGTCGCGATAAAGCCGACACGCTACGTCCCCGGTACCGGACCACCATTACGACCGATCACTCTCCTCCCGCGCGCGGACACAACCGCATACATCCGCGGCGAGTTTATCGTCCCAAGAACAGCTTCAGGGGATGGCAAGGTGCATGTAGTGTATCTTGTGGGCTGGACCGACCTCACCAGCGCGCGGCTCACCGTCGACGCTGCCAACATACTTGACTACGTGTCCGAACGAGAGTATGAAAGGTGGAACTTTGAGCGCTCCGAGGAGCGCGATGAGCTGGAGCGCAAGCTTGAAGAGGAGGAGAACGTCCGAGCTGTGGAACTGGCAATATTGGCGGAGCAGCAGGAGGAACAGCGACAACAGGAGGAGGCAGCGCTTCGGAATGGCGCATCCCGCCTGACGGGCTCAGAGAGCAGCAGATCGAGAGAATCCTCTCAGCCAACGCTACAGAAGCAGAAGAAGACGAAACAGGGCCGCCCAAAGGCTCCAGCCGCACGAACGCAGTCGCTACTTCAGCAGCAGGCCGTCATCTTGGGGTCTAGCTTGGGCGAGACAGAGGGCGACAGCAGCGACAATGACGAGGACGCGATAAGTCGCCAGCTTCGTGAAGAGCAGGATGAGCTTGCCATGGAAACGGATTTCCTCGAGCCACCCACGAAGAAGAGGCGGACAGTTTCGCCGATTCCGCCTTCTCTCAAACCGGTCGCAGCGCAACAGCAACGTCTGTCTACTGTCGCGAAGCCACCGACCGCAAAGTCCACAGCAAGGATCTCACATCCCCCAGCACCAGCGCCGAAACGAGAGACTCCTGTTCCAATACCAGGCGTGCCAGCACGCCGACCTCTCTCCAAGATTCTCAAACCCCAGACGCCAATTGTGGCAGGCCCCTCAAGATTCCCGGGCTCGCTGTCTGAAGCTAGCACCGCCAACAGCTCCCGGTCAACTTCCTTTGAGACGCCGCCTGGCAAGGGGAAGGCAAAGCTCAACGGCACCAGCAGCTTCAAGCCCGTCGGCAACACGCCCCAGCCTTCAACGGTGAAGAAGGCAAAGAAGCCAAAGCCACCCAAGCCAGACCCGTCTGAGATTGTGCGGTTTGAGGCTAATCAGGACTGGGAGGTCAAACGCCTTCTCGAGACAAAAACGGTCAAGGAGGGAGGCAAGCCCGTCCGGCTCTTCCTCGTGCTCTGGAAGGGCGAGTGGCCGCCAGATCAGAATCCAACCTGGGAGCCCGAAGACAACATACCCAAGAAGATGGCTCGCAAGTTCCTTGCACGTGCGCGAGCCGCGAATATGGGCATGGACGGTGAGGGTGATACACCTCCGTCCTGGCGACCTGAGCGAACGTTTTCCAGTGTGCCCGAGGCTATCGCGGGCGACGCGGAGGAGGACCCGGATGAGGGCAGTGCCACAGGCGCAGAAGAGGGTCATGACTGGGATGACGAGCAGCATGATTATCCAGAGGAGGTCGAGGATGAAGATGAGGTACTGCTTGTTACTGACGAGCCGACTCCTCATCGGACACCGTTCACCCCTTCCAACCTCGACTGGGAGATGGCAATGGGCCGGCGCTTTGGCGAAAGCTTGGCTGGATAAGATGTCAGGGAATGCATAAATGTGTTACGAACTGTACGATGGGCGTCTTCTTTAGATATAGAGCGGAGGTCGGATGAAGGCAAGGTGAACCAAAATATGTGCCTGGCGAACTCGTCCCTGGAGATGGTCAGCAGGGAGGCTCACGGCAGGGTTTAGAGCCTGTGATTGGCAGGCCGATGCCGGCACTTGGTGTCGCTGTAATGATACCACGAGCAAAGCACTCAAATGGACCTGAGGTGTGTTTTTGTGATGCATTTCCCTCTCAGTGTGAGAGCAAGTCCGCCGTCTGGCGTCGGTCGCCAAGAATTTGCCCCTATTCCTAACATCAAACTCCACCAGAATCAAACCCTCTCAATCAAAACTCCCGTGTATCCTTTCTCCAACCCTCAACACCGGAAGCGCAAATGGGTATCACAAAGAGGCTTCATGAACGCCGTTCTCCTGGCCAAAACTCCGAAAAGACAGAAAGCAATCTCCTATGAAAGGCTGGTCAGTTAAGGTCTTTGTGTTGGAGGGGGAGAGGTCGGCGTGCTTACCTGCGTGTCCCTTAACTTCGCCGCGTTCCTTTGACCCAAGTCTCAAAGACAGGGTTCTCTCAGGTGTCCTCGGCGTCCCTCACATCTCGTCGTTGCCGGTGTGTGAAGTCGTCAACCTCGCTCCGGATCAGGCCTTCAGAGGGCCGAGCGGAGGTGGGGAGCAGTGGCCCTCTCGTTGACGTACGAGTTGACGCGGTGAAGGTTGACGAGGCCATGGGCCTTGAAGTATGCGTCAATGGTACGGCGCGTCTCGGGATGCTTCGAGTCCATGTTGTAATGAAGATACTCCTTCATCCATTCGTCATGGAGCATGGCGGGGCAAGCGACCGCACCGCTGATTCCGTTGATGTACGCGCGGTGTTGACGGGCATCAGAGATGGGGTCATACTCCCAGATGCCGAGATGTCCGTCGTGGTTGGGACCCTCCTCGTGCTGGATGTGGGGGCCCTCCCAGTCCGCCGTCTCACAACGGTAGTTGGTAGGGTCGACGATGGGCTTACCCTGGTACTCCCACGACTTGGTGTAGTCGTCGTAGATGCGGACGAAGGCCGACTCGTCCTCCAGGGGCTCCTCGCCCTCCCTCTCGAGCATGAGGGACTTGAAGTCCTCCATGAGGTGGCTGACGGGCTTGAACGGGCGCTGTCTGGACAGGTCCTCGGGGAAGGGGCGGTCACAAGAGTCCTTGATGCACTTGGCCGTGGCCATGGATCCCTTGTTGAGAAGGAGGAACTTGTCTCGGACACGGCAGGCAATGTCGATGCTGCGGAATTCGACCTGGCAACAGTCGGACAGCTCGTCGGAGTGAAGACGGGTGACAGCATTGCCGAAGTCCGTGAGCTTCAGACCAGCCTTGGTCATGGCAGCCAGAACCGAGGACGGCTCGGTGTTGTCGAACTCGATGTGACGGGTCTGGTCGGCGACATCCTTGTCCAGCGTCAGGGGGTAGGTGTCGGTGCCAGGCATGCGGACAGTGGCCTCGTAAATGTCGGTGCCGTCGGCCCGGAAGAGCAGTGCGTTCTCGGGCTTGCTGTGGAACACGACATTGGCGACCGCGTCCTCGTGCTTGGCAAAGAAGACGATGACGGTGGGAGAAGAGATGCCCTTGTTCTTAGGAACAATGTGGGCCTTCACGATCTTCTCGCCGTGAAGCTGCGCCAGGACGACGCTGAGCTCAATGGTGTCTGGGAGGTTCGTGATAATGACCGAGCGACACTCAGCCTTGGGCTTCGCACCGGTCTTGTTGCTAGTGAGCTTTCTGAAGTAGCGAATGCCGTGCTTGAAGATAGCAGGGCTGCTCTTTTGGTTCCTGCTGGCCGTGCGGTGCTTGTTGACGGCATTGTCGCGTTGAGCCTGGTTGTCCCAGACGGCAGCGGGGTATGCCTCCTCGGGCGTGACGATTTCGAGATCGGAACCCTCGTCGCTGTCCTCCTCAACCATCTCGTCACTGGTAGGGCCCATGGTCGCAGCAGCGATCAGCTCGCGAACGATGTCGGAGGCGAGGGCAGAGATGGGGCCCTTGTCCTCGATGCCCCTCTGGGGGGAGTTGAGGTTGGTGCTGGGAGTCTCGAGGAAGTCCCACTCGTAATCGCCAGGGGCCGGAGCCGAAGAGCAGTCGGAAGCGGCGCCAGAAGAGATGCTCGACTGGTCGTCGTCGTCGCTGTCGTCGTTGTCGGCAGGGCGGGCGTACCAGCCAGAGGCGACGGCGGTCGCGAGGTCCGGGATCTTGAATTGACTGAGGTCCACGGTCGCGGTCTTGTCGTTGTTGCCATTGTGGTCGATTTGGCCCGTGGCATTGGGACTGTTGATTGAAATCTGATTAGATGATGGACTCAAGAGGGAGTATTTCGACGCGCGAGGATCAGGTACTGATGCGGTGCGCTGGGCAGTCGCAGCGAGGCGAAGCTTCTCATCTGAGGTAGCCATTGTTGATGCAGGAATGATGATGCAAGTGAGGATTGGCGATGCAAGTGATGAAGAAGCAAAGTGAAGTCTTGAGCGACAGGATATTGGTGTCGATGGTGATAGTTGGTGAAGAAGGGAGATGAAGGTGAGGGCGAGGTGGAGGGAGCTCTTGGTGAGAGTAGAGCTTTTGGTTATTTTGGTCGAGGCAAGGTTGAGAGGAAAAGCCAGTGGGAGTTTGGTTTTATAGCCCAGCCTGGCAATTCAAGAAAGGGAAGGAAGTAAATTTTTGACGCGTCTGGCTTGCGCAAGTGAATTGAATTGCAGCAGATGGCAGGAGGTCAACCGGCAAGAACGTGAGTGCACGGCAAACTGCAGGGCCCGAGTGCCTTCCAAATTTACCTCAAGGGCTTATTCGATGGCGGATCATATGTTCTGAGCGGGCCCGGGGGCTGGCAGACAGATGCATAGGAACCAGGCCATGGTGTTGCCGAGGACAAAAGGTCAACAGCGGACCCTCGCCGGGCAAGATATCTCCCAGCAAACTTGATGCTCGAAGCCTATGACCGGGCTGACGCGATGTTGAACTTACAACAAGATGTGAACATGACTCCTTTCAGTCACTGTAACACAGTAGGACTGAGACAAGACACGGAAGAAGGTGACTCGAGACTATCGGGGAGCGACAAACACCATGGGAACGCGTAAAAGGGGCTGTTGCGACGCGTCACGGCGAGCACGAATCGGGTATGGACGATGAGATGGGCTCAGGAAAGCTTGTAACGATGGAGAGACGTCGACCAGGATCGAGAAAGCAGATTGATAGGTATTTATACTAGGGACGAGGATTGAGAATCCGACCAGAAGCACGAATGAAGTAAATAGGGGGGTATCGGAGCGAGTCCAGATTCACCAGCCTGACGCCGCGCTTGTAGGACTCAAAGATAAGGAAAGGTAGAAACAAATAATTCTACAGCAACAGCAGTGATGCTCAAGCCTCCGTGACAAGTGTCTTGACCATACTGAGGAACCGCTCCCTGTACTCGTTGGGGTTTGCGGTGATGCTCATGGGTCCCTTGTGGGCAATCTTGTTGAACGTCTTGACCAGGCCCGTCATGAGCTTGGCGCGGAACTTGTGCCTGGCCCAGAAGAAGTCGAGCACGACAATGCGGTACGTCCACTTTCCCTCGACGTCGTCAATGCCGGTGCGCCAGGGGTCGGCTTCGGACTTGACAGCGGGGATGGCGGGATGGGTGGCGTCGCGGGCGTTGGGACCAGGGTAGCGGACAAGGAAAAGCGAGTAATCAATGGCGTTGTTGTCCGCGAGGAGACGGGTGTCTGCCTCGAGGATCTCAAGAAGGCGCTTCTTGTCCTCGGGTTTGACTTTGACGCGGTCTGGGAAGTCGTCGACCAGCTTGTCGATGACGCTGTCGGGGGCGAGGCGGCCGTCGGCAATGTCCCGCTCTGGGAAGAAGTAGTTGCTGGGCTTGAGGTCGTACGTCTCCCACTTCATGCCAGCCCAGTCGCCGTCCGTCTCCTCATCCTTGCCGTAGAGGAGGTTCTCCATGACAATGTGATGGGTGGGAGCTGTGCCGACGATGCCGCCCAAGGATGTTCTTGGCGTGAAGACCATGTCGGTGATGCGGACAAGGAGGCTGCGTGGATCGGCCTTCATACGGGCAATGTAGGGGTTGAGCAGATCGTGGGTGAAGAACTCGTGTTCAAAGCGGCGTGGAAGGGACTTGATCAGGTACTTTGCATTGGCCGTGGTGAAAAAGGTTGAGCCGCTGTAGCCCAGGTCGCCGGCGGGCTTGAGCTGAACGTCCTTCTCCTTGCCATGCGGTGGTCTCGACGCGCCCTCGTCTGCGTCATTTGGAGGGGGGTTGTTGGGCGAGAAGGAAGCCGTGTACTCGTCCTCGTCGAGTTTCCACACGTTCTTCCGCAGATCTTTGAAGTCTTGTGGACGGTATCGGGCAAGGGAGAGCTTGAAGAAGGCGAAAAAAGCGAGGATGACGCGAAGGATGCGTCGGAGGCGGCTCCCGCGCTTTGCTGGGTCATCGTTATCCGACGAGATGGCGGAGAGGATGGACCCCGAGATCAACTTGGCGCGAATCTTCATCTCGGCGAATTGGTGTTTTGGAGAAGTGAGAGGGGTGATGTGGTGCAGTGAGCTGAGAGGTAGGGATAAGGTTCTGTGATAGTCGACACTAGCCCCCTGGCGCCTCAACAGATAGCGCGATTGAGCTTGAGGAGAGATGAAACGACGGATGGCACGGCACGTCGGTCTTGGACTTTGGAATGGTAGTGGAGGAAGGCAGGTCTATCAGGCTGGGCAGGTGGTCAAATGGGCAGTCGGACGTCGGAGGCACAAACCGAACGGTCGCATCACCAGTGACGTCACAGTCTCGTCGTGTTCAGGGGCAATCACGATGGGGAGCCACTGGCGGCACTGTGCATGTGACAATCGTTCAGCTTCTGGTGGGTGTTCTTTATCTTATCGCCCCAAACTTCCCCAAGGCCTTTATCCCGACTCTGCCAAAACGAAACATCTCCCTCTTCCTACATCACCACTGGTTCAATCCCACCAACTCTTCTCACGCCACAGAAACGCTGTACTGGCTGGTCGTGAAGACGGCATTCTCGCCGATGAAGGGCTCTGTACCCGCGCCGATGGTCTGCACAATCTGGCTTCCCGAGAGGCCGTGGTTTGCCTGCAGGTAGTCCGTGAAATCGGTCAGGTCCCCGCTGAAGCTGCCAATGTTGCTGGGCGCCACGAAGCTGAAAACATTCATCTGGCTGTGGCTACCCGAGTACAGGTTCCACGAGACGCCGCCAATGTTTGGCGTCGCGATGGTGCTTCCAGTCGAGCTGATGGGGCCAGCGCCGCCGAGGGCACCGAGCCAGATCATGATCTCGTACTCTGGGGAGCCATCGGCGGTGGACGAGGTGAAGATATCATATGCGACGTTGGCGATGATGCCGGAGCCGGTGTAGCTGCGCACGGGGAGCAGGGGTCAGCATTGGTGGATGGACAGAGGCCCTAGGCGATGACATACCTCCACGACCACGAGGTCGGGATGCTCGAGATGGAGCTCAGAGGGACCTTGTCGGTGGTCAACACGGCGTTGGGGTACGACTTGACGCTGTACTGGTCGCCGATCCATGTCCACGCAGCGGACCACGAGATGCTGTTGCCGCTCGAGCTGACGAGCGTGGTGCACTGCTCGCCCGAGTCGGCGGCATCACGGCCCCAGAGGTTGTTGTAGAGCGTGTATGCTTCAGTTTCGATGAGGCCCCATTGGTCGCAGAACTGCTGGCGCTTCTCGAGGGGTCCGGCGACGGCGAGGGGGAGCAGGGCGAGGACGGTGGACAGCTTCATGATGGTGAGAAGACGGTGGGATGAGGAAGAGCTGGTGGCCGAGGAGAAGTTTGTTGATGTGATGATGGCTCTGGTTGTTTAGGGACTGGCGAAGCAACTTCATTTTATAGACCGGCCCTGATGATCTTGATCCGACGCTGAATCTATCTGACGCGACCGCTTCTCTCGAAATTGCGCTTGAATGCTGATCTTCCCCGCGGCATCCGGTCTTTACAAGCTCCCGTGACCGACTTGACCACCTCCACAACAAACGTGACACCATCCCCAAGTCTCTCTTCCGACGTCGACTCCATCGCGTATATCCGCTCAAATAACGCAGGGGCGCTGGGCGTCGATCATCACCCGGTGCGAACTGACGGGTTCCCACCCCGGCGTGGTATCGCGGTCGGCACTGGTCTGCACCCCACAGAACCACGCGTCGGCAGATCACAGCCAGGTCCTGGCGCGGAGGGCAAGGTGCCGCCAAACCAGGGGTAATGCGAAGGCGGCTTTGGATGCGTCCGGTTTGTCAGCGGAGGTCGGTGATGTCGATGAATCGTGGAGATATATCCGTCGGGTTGGGGTGATATTTGACTGGGTGCGTGCGTTGTGATGTCGGCTACTTCCGTCTGATGCATGATTGAGGTGGGACGAGAGCGGCTACAGTTGAGGGTTCTGGGAAGAGTTGGGACGACGGCGGCTGTAGAAAGGCTTGGCATCAATGATGGATGTAACCTACTGGCTATTGGCATGGCACCAGGTTCATAAACGTCAGGGGGTGGCCCTCTAGATGATGCTGCGAACAAAGTCTGTATGTGTGTACGTGGAGGTAAATGCATGCCAGAAATACCGCATGTGCGGCGCATTACATTAGATGTTTTGCAGATCGACCGGGCGAACATGTCTACAACGAGTCCTGCTGCGTATATATTTCCTCCCGCGCCCCAGGCTGGGGTTCCTTAGACCTTGCGAACAACGGACGAGTACCAGTTGTTGGAGTGGTCACCAAGGCAGGTGCCAACAGTGACGGCTACATGCAGTCAGTAAACTAGTCCTCGAGTAGTTGATGTCAAGCAGACTCACCCTTGAGGCCGCGCTTCTGAATCTCCTTGATCATGGCGGGCAGGAGAACCTCGACGGTCTCCTTGTGGACATCGTGTGCCAGGACGAGACGGTTGCCGGCGTTGACGCTGCTGATGAAGGCGGCAATGGAGGCAGTGGGGTTCTTCTGCCAGTCGTTGGTCTCGACGTCGCGGCTGATGACGCGGTAGTCGAGCTCCTTGAGGTAGCCGAGAACCTGAGCGTTGGTGTCGAGGTAAGGAGGACGCATGTAGACGGGGAATTTTCCAATGAGCTTGAGAAGGTGCTCCTCGACCTTGATCATCTGGGCCCTGGCGACGGACTTTGTGACCTGGGTAAGGTAGGGGTGGTTCCAGCTAAACAAGGTCAGGATATTACGTCGTGAATATGATCTGTGAGAACTTACGTGTGGGAGCCGATCTGGTGCTTCTCCCTGAGCATACGCTCGAGGGTGGGCTTGTAGTCGTTGATGTTGCCCCAGTTGAGACCGTTGAAGAAGAAGGTTCCCTTCATGCCGGCGGCGTTGAGGGTGTCGATAGCCTTTTCGGTGTAAATGTACGGGCCATCGTCAAAGGTAAGGGCGATGGTGTTGGCCACGGTACACTTCATTATGTTAATACCGGTAGGGACCTTGCTGGCGCTGCCGGAGCTCTGCCTGGACTCGATCAGGCTCATGTCCAGGGGTGAGGCGACGGCCGTGGCGACCATGGTGCTCAGGGCACAGAGGGCGGATCCGAAACGCATGTTGACGGTTTGCGTATGTGGTGTATGAAAACGAATGTGGGTGGTTTTGGTGGTGGTCCGTAAAGGGCACGGGGGTGAACGAATGTCGAGGGTCGGCTTGGGCAAAACTCCTAAAGAACAACACCAAGCGGCGCCCTCGCGATGCGGCGGGGGACGCTTGGCCTTTTAAACAGCATGACTGACGGCTGTGCCGCGCGAGGGGGGGGGAGAAGACCGGGGTGTTCTTCTCGGGTGAACTGACTCTTCCCCGTAAGGCGGGCATGGCCATCGAGCGAACGGTGACAGAAGGTCTTTTCAGGGCCAGGCGTTGCGGCCGTCCCGTCCGCGCAGCGGCCCAGGGAAATTAGACTCGGGCTCCCCTCGAACGACAGGGGTAGATGTGACGCCGTCGCGTCGAGCCCCGGGGCGGGACTGGAGGGTCTGTGGGCTGTCTCGCAAGAGACACACCTTATCCAGACTTCAGTGTGGCAAACCTTCTTCCACACAGCAGGGAATAGTCCGCGTACCGTGTCGCCACATGATCACTGATGCGCCGGCCAGTCCGAGGAAGAAACCCATCGTCGGGCGCGCGCTTACTTGCACGGCACTGGTCGGGCGTCATTTTTTCCCGTACATAGATGCGTGATGGGTGCGCCAGAGATGTCGCTGGCGGCGAAGATGGTGTGCGAACCCCTGACTGGTCTTGCGCCCCTTTCCTCCGGATTCTCCCCGTGTCTCCTTCAAGTTTCCCGCACCCAAAATTCGTATCCACCACCACTCTATCAGGGGGGGACGGGAAAGGGAAGGGAACAAGCCAAAATCTTTGTTCCCGCGGAGAGCATCCTGCTGTGATTCGTCCGCCCGGTTGGTGGTGCAGTGACAGAACCAGGCTCAGGGGGGCTAGCGGCGCTGACATTGGCACCGAAAACCCGGAATAATGGCCTGTGAGAAGACAGCAACAGCGCTGAAGCGAGAAGTCTAGGCCCTTTTGAGTGGCTCGTACGCTTAAATCCCCAGGGGGGTCATCCCCTGAACGTTTCCTCACCCCTGAACCTGGTTTGAAGCCAGCGAGTGACCCAATTAGACGGATGCCCAGGTCGGCAAAAGGCTTGACCGAGCCTAGATGCGACCAAACGTCCAGGGGGAGTGGGTTGCTTTGTGTTCAATCTTTTCGGCCATACTCTGACATGCAGGCGTAGACTGAGGACTAGCAATGCCGGGTAAAATGGGTGGTCAATAATCCTCAAATCCGATGCTCCGCCACGATCGACTTTGCCATCCGACCACAGATGCCTTTCCGTCATCCTTCCCGAGCAGATGTCAGTGTGTCATGCCGCCTGCTGCCGCCGTTGAATCCTCTTCATCAAATCCCGCACCTCCCCCACACGACCACCATCCTCGTCAGGTCCATCAAGCTGCACCATACCCTCGAGCGCCCGTGCCGCGACCGCCATCGCCTCGTCGTGCTGTCCGAGCTCCAGATGGTACCCGGACATCTTGGCGTAAAAGTCCCACGCCAACGGTCCCAGGCCGTCCTCGACGGCCACCTCCGCGAGAGCCTCCCCGGCGCGCACGATGGCCCGCGCTGCGTCGCCCCGTTTACCGGCCTTGCTCATCTCCTGCCGTGCCCTTGCAAGGCGCATCCGGCGGGCATCCGACTCGGCTCTCTTGGCCTTGGGCGCCTTGCAGAGGGCGCAGCCGCAGGTGAAGCCGTAGTTTGCTTCGAGGTACTCGCGGCGCACCGTATAGGGCATGCCAAGGGATGCGTCTGTTCGCGAATGCTACGTCAGTATGGGTGTATCTTCAGGTATGTCTCCTTACAGTTGATGGTGACCTCCTCGCCGGGGTTAATCTGGCGATACGAGACGACCTGCATCGTCAGGGTCATTGGCGAGAGCCGGTAATACGCGCTGTGCATTGGCGGGTCAGTCGGCGCCCCCGGCGCTCGGGTACCTTAACCATGGACGTTTTTAGCACAATGACCTACTTTGGGACGCAGTCATGGTTCATTCTCTGTGCATTTCATCAGTCAACGTCTCCTCTTCAACGTTCATGAGCATCACCTACCGAGACCTCTGGAAACAGCCCCAGGAAGCGAACGCCGTTCCCCAGTACCACACTGCAGGTGTTGGTCGCAAAGACATCGCCCACCGCCATGTCCGAGTCGAGGTCTGTCTGGGACATGGCCAAGTCGAGTACCCTGCGTTGCGTCTGCCGTGGGAGCTGGGACACGGCCACTTGCAGCAGACGCTCCTGGGTCTTGGTCCAGGCAGCGCTGGCGAAATCCGCCGCGGCGAGGATGGCGGGATAGTCAAGCATCAAGACCTCGCCCTTTTCGATGCGTCGGACCGCAATGACCCCTTTGCCCTTGCCCGGAAGGTCACGGACTTCGTACGCAGGCACTCCCGAGAAGTCGAACACTGGTCCTGGGGCGAATATCCGCGGCGGGGAAATGCTCAACGGGAGGTAGCTCTCGGTGTCGCTCAGGGCGCCGGATCCGACCAGGTCCGAGGCCGTGCCGGGGCTTGCGATGATAGTGACGCCGTGACCATAGCGAAACGCGGCTTGGGTGAATATGCAGTGCTCGACAGGGTGAGAAGAGGTCGACGGGCCGAGCCGGGGCGTCCAGGTGATGCACCGTGGTTGAGTTGTCCACATGTTGGGCCCTGCTCCGTGTGATCGGACTGTTGATGCCGTGGGGCATGAGATGTGCAGGTGAGGTTCGAAGGGATCATTGATGCAGACTGGCGACGGCTGGGATTGAGGCAGTGTCGATGCAGCCGCCGCAGCGAAGCTGCTGAGGACGAGCCATGCGATGTGCGTCATGGTCGATAACTGGTTGAAGCTGTTCACGTATGAGGTGCAAGATGTCAACACGACATCTAGTCGTTGCTTGAGGACAACCTGGCGCGACATGATCGGGGGCTGTGTATCGTTGATGCACCACTGGCTTGCCATCCCGAAGGAGCTTCGGGTAACACCCTCCGCGCCAAGGCTTGGCCCCAAAAGCACACTACAACAGAAGTTTGGCTTGGAATGAAGTCGCGAGAAGTGAATTAAATACTAACATGCCATGCTATTCTATAAGTTGATCTTCTAATCGTTGCATCTATGCCATTCCCAACTCCAGGACTCGCCACTTTCCCACTTTGTTTATTTCCTCGAGGTTCCCTCCGAGGACCACTCGCCCGAGGAACCCATCTCAACATGCTGCTCAGGCTCAACTCTCCGCTTCTCCAAATCGTCCACATACCAAATAAGGAAGATCACCATGACGGCAGCCATCAGTAGCGTGTCGAAGATGTAGAGGAAGATCTCATGCGAGATCAGATATCCGCCGTTGCCCTGCAAGTATTCCACCACGCGGAAGACACTTCGCACCAGAATGATGGCGCTCGTCGTGTAGAGGACGTACAAGTGACGCGCCCAGGGAATGGTGCCCCGTCGGACCATGGGCGTTGGCTCCTTGACCAGGCGACGATGGAACAGGATAGAGGTGAAGACGAAGAAGCCAAAGACGACAATCTGGACGAAGAGACCGGCGATAATGATCTTCTCGCCCATCTCGTAGAGGTCGAGAGTGCCTCCAGATTGGATGCCGCCACCGCCAGCCTGCAGCGAGAAGGCGACAACGTCGCCAATAACGAAGATCCTTGTGACCCAGTTGATAGGAACCAGAGACAGGTGCGCCGCTCCCATGGTGCGAATAAGGCGACCGAGGATCATATAGATGGACGCTGCGTATAGAGCTGGCGCCACGAGAATGGGGATGGCTTGGATGATGAAGCCTGGGATAGCCTCCTTATCGAAGTGACTCCATATCCGGCCGGCGTATCCGATGGTTTGGACTGGATTTCAAATGGTTAGTTTGGGTATCATGGGCAGCGGCCATGTCGACGGGTGTCCCTTGAGGGGGCTTGTCGTCAGAGTGCCGGAAAGGCGCGATGATGGGAACGGGCTTACAGAGACCGCCGATAGTGAATGCGGTGAAGTAAAATGCTCGAGCGCGGAACATGCGCCACGTGTGAAGGATGGTGAGGATGGCGAAGACGATGACGCTGACGATGGCGGCGGCGAGGGAAGGGGTGTATCGGTACAGCTGGAAGTCGAAAGCTTCGGCGGCTGCATCGCCAACGGCTGGCTGGGTGTCTGCCATGGTGACGACGGTGCTTCTTGTTCGGGAAGAAGACAGGGAAATAGAGCTGCAGAAAACACAGACAGGTCTTGAACACAAAAATGGATGAAGCAAGCTTTATCAACCAAAAAGCCAGACATAACACAGCCCCCCCACGCCCGATCTTTCACCATGCACACTTCGGACTCGGCGCGACCGTACGAGGTGTGGGTACTAATGACGAGCCCACTGTTTCGGCGATCAGTGCCGCCTCGCCAACATCTAAACGAACCTCGTTTAGGGATTTTAGTGAGACAACCCTCGTTCAGTTGCCGCGCTTCAGGCTTAGCACGGGCCGCCGTCCCTCGACCAAACTTGTCTTCGTTCAACACTGCAATCTTTCTGGCGATCTTGTTCCCGCCAACGGCGCATATCCACGACTCGCAGACCTGGATTGCCTTTCGTAAATTGGAGCCCGCAGGCAGCAAGCGTTTGAATGCTGGAGCCTAGTCTAACGGGCATGTCCGCAGGGACCCAGGACCCAGGGGGCACACATGGGGCATGCACTTCGCCCAGAAGGAGCGCTGAGGGCCAACTAGCAGCCTTCTTAAAAGGCAAAGACAACCTTCTTCAGAGTCTCCGGATGTTCCGAGCCACCCGAGCATCACGACCGGATCCGAGCCCTCGCCATGTCAGAGTCCACCAAGTCCAACAATGCTGACGACAGCGGCTCGTCAGCGTCCAATTCGCCTTCCAGAGTGTCTCCTCCTAGGCAGTCTGCTGGAAAGGAACCCGAGGAAGCGTCGCCGTCTAGCGTCGTTCCCATCCGTCGCAAAAAGCATACAAAGTCTCGCAACGGTTGCAATGCCTGCAAGAAAAGAAAAGTCAAGGTACGCCCTCTTCTCTACACAGCCCCCTTCGTGACGAATGTCAGACTGACAACGTGTTCCACTAGTGTGACGAGCGAAGGCCAACTTGCTCTCACTGCAGTCGCCTACACAAAACATGTCAATACACCTCGAGCGACATTTTTGGACGCCATAGCCCTGAGAAGGACGAGACACAGGGGCCCTTGGACCTCAAAGTCGACTCCAATGTTCTACCATTGCCGCCAAAGTCACTGGATCTGCTCTCCCTCGAGCTCTTCCATTCCTACACCGAGCATACGAGCCTTACCCTCCCGTCATCAACAGCCCTCCGGGACTTTTGGAGGCTCACTGTACCGCGACTTGCGTTGCGACATGAACATGTCATGAAGTCGCTGTTGGCTCTGTCAGCGCTTCACAAGGCTTCGTGTCGACCCGAGCAGAAGCCATACTATGTAGCTGCCGCTCTAGAGTACCACCGTCAAGCATCCGAGGGAGCGAGGAACCTTCTCGGAACAGTCACGCCAGAAACCGCCACGGGTCTCTTTCTTTTCTCTTCCTTGACAGTCCTGGTCGGTCAGTGACTCCACTGCATCCACGCCTCTAAAATCCCCGCAACTGACACATCATGCTGCAGTCTTGAACGTCCCGAAACCACCAGTCAAAACCAACTCGTCTGTGCCCGAAGAAGTAGAGTTCATACAGGGATTACTATGGACAATCCAAGGCATCCGAAGCATACGAGACGTCCTGGGAGACGCTATGCAAGAGGGCCAGCTGGCTCCCCTTGCACAACATTGCGAGCATCGCTGGCCCCTGCAATTCGGAAGCAACTTCCCCGATGCCTCAGACTCGTCGCAGTCTGAAAGTACCGACATTATGCTGAACGATCTACAAGAACGCCTGTGCAGTACTGCGTCGGGGGTAGAAGAAGTACTCCAATACCAAGCTCTGGTCGCCAGTCTGCGCGAGGCGCTGTACTTGACGCCTTGCTGGGACGAGTTGGATCTCTTCATGTGGTTGTACAGATCCTTGGACGACTTTTCCATGGCCACGGATATTCCTACGCAGAACAGTTTGGTTATTTGGGCGCATCTTGCTGTCGTTATCAAGATGTACGAGCGGCAATGGTGGTTGCAGGGATGGGGAGAGCATATTATGGCGTCTGTGTATGAGAGACTGGATGCGAAGCATAAGCCCTGGGTGTATGGGGCCGCGCTTGAGATGGGTTGGATTATTCCGGACATGTAGAGAGATAGGTAAATTGCCGAGTCATGGAGCATGGATGGAGAAGTGCCTGACCACTACGTCTTGACAACAAAGATCTCTTCGCTGTATTGTCTCCCCTTTCTTCGCTTCTGAGGTTTTAGACTCGGTCCTTATCTTCATTTCTTCAACATAGAGCCTGTTTATTTTCGAAACCTCTAGTTTTGAGATTCGTTATAAGACAATCGACTAGGAGGCCCTGCCAGCCTGATGATGGCCGAGGAAGGAGGGCGCCGGCAAATGTGCCCGTGTTCATGACCGAGGTTGTGACTGGCGCAGCCTTCTTTCACATAGAGAAGTTGCCTCCATAGATTTTGTTATTAGTAAGTTAGGATGGCGAGAGATGGGAGTGCTTGTTGCTGAATGTTGCCGTCGTGCTCAGGCCGACAAGGTATATTTTGGCCGAAACTAAGCTCGAACCGGGGAACAGCATACATTTCGTCAAAGTGTCGGTGATCCATGGACTGATGCTTAGTGAAGTCAGCCTGCTACCTATTCGAGCCCCAGGCCTGTTCGCCAGTGACGTAGCCGAGCTGCAGTTCTCAAAGGACGGACGAGCAATGCCGTCTTGAGGCTAGGTCTCGAGGAAGAATCAACATCGTGGACGAGAGAGAGGGGAAGGCAGATAGAGATGTACTCGAGGGAGAGACACGCATTTTGCTGTCCGAAAGGCCCGGGGCCCTTCCTCCGTAGCTCCCCACGTGCTCACCAAGGGCCCTGGCATTGTTTACAGCGTCAACAGGGATCCCAACATCAGATCTGCCGATTCTCAGATGAAATGATCCACCGGAAGTCCCACGACTCGGAGAGTCCAGGTCTCGAGCGATTATCTGATTGTTGACAAAGAACTGATGTAAGCTCGGCCCGCGAGGAATCCACAGGTATGATGAGGACCCGTCGACCAGCACTTTCACCATTTCCCTAGGATCTGAAGAGCATATCGAACTTATTCGAGAGGGGATTGCCATGCATTTCTGCCCACGTGGGCATTTGTAAGTGCCTTGGCACTCCACCATACTGGCACATGCAGCCAAGAAGCTAGCTTTCAAAATGTCTTGGTCTCGAATTTGCACGACGGCGTTAAAAGGTGCTGGTGTGGGCAGTGCTTTGCACGCCTGAATCGGAGTTTGCCGTCTGGTGCCGGCATGTGCTCCGATCGGAAGGGGCGGACCTACGTAAGCACTGTATTTGGGACGACGAAGCGGGGCCAGAGTTTCTCCCTCTCGGGCACAAGTCCGAGAGCCGCCCCTGGATGCAAGGTCCCGGCACACCTCCTCGGCGTCGGCGATGGTTCGGTTCGTAGGACATCTCCATTCTTGGACAAATAGACTGTCAGAGAAGTCACGTTCGTGGCGAGATCGTCGCCATCTCTCAGAAACATCATGTCCTCACCTCCTGTCTTCTGTAGTCAAGCTTTTGAGAACATGCGCCGCTCAAACTTTGGAGTTCTCCGCGGGGGTTGAAACTTACTTGTCTTCCAGCTGCTCGAAAAATTGGAGAAACGCGGACACCGAAGAAGCCCGCCACGCCGATCTCCATGCTACCAGGGGAAGCTACCAAGATTTGTTCCAAGTCCAGAAAACGTTGCCTGTCAGGGACCTTGGCCCCGAAAAGCATGGCCAAACCGTGGCAGCCACAAGTGCCGGAACCTGCACCCCGGTTCACTGGGCTGTGCTCCGCGCCCAAGGGACAAATCAAGCTTCTCATTCCGACGCTGGCACCCGGTTTTCTGGGTAAAGGGGTGTGGCCGCAGTGCCGCGCGCGCGGGGTGGGCCTCGGACAACTCGGACGTGCTTGCTCTAGGTAAAGTAGAGATGGCATAAACCCAAAGACAAACTCTTCGTCGCATCTAAGACAATTCCAGATGACGTCGGGCCACGCATGGGGGGCGCAATGGGGTTGGACCTGACTCGTCCCTGGCAACGCCGCTGCCTTGGTCGAGATTGATATAAGACAAACCCCACGATCGTTAAAACCTTAGGCCTGGCTGCTTGTTCTTGGTAGGCTACAGCCAGGATTCTTTCAAATACCTTTGCTCGACCTCGAGAGACTGCAAGGTACACACGCTCCTTTCTCCTCAAGCTTCCTACTCCCGCAGCCATGCACATAAACTCCCTCGTCCTTGGCCTCGGCCTGAGCCTCGCCACTCTGGGCGATGCCGCCTGCGCCGATACCTACGACTACATCGTCGTCGGTGGCGGTCCTTCGGGCCTCATCACCGCAGAACGTCTCGTCGAGGCTAACAAGAAGGTCCTCCTCCTCGAGAGGGGCGAGCCCGCCACCGTTGCGACCGGCTCCAACAACACCCTCTCCTGGAACGATACCCTCACCGTCGTCGACGTCCCGTCCTTTGCCCCCGTCATCCCCTCCGACCTGTGGCTTTGCGACGACACCCCGGCCTTCTCCGCGGCCTGCATCCTCGGTGGTGGTGTTTCCATCAACTACCTGGTCTTCGTCCACCCTCCCGCCCGGGATTTTGAGAATTGGCCTGCTGGCTGGAACTGGCCCGATATTGCGCCCGCTGCTGAGAGGCTCTACGAGCGCAACCCCGGCTCGACACTGCCCTCGCTCGACGGTCAGCGCTACGACCAGGGGCTGTACGCCACGCTCTCGTCCTTCCTCGACAAGCTCGGCTACCAGTCGGTTGATATGAGCGAGCAGCCCGATGAGAAGCACAACGTCTACAGCTACCCGGCTTGGAACATCCAGGACTCGTTCCGCGCAGGACCCCTCCGAACCTACCTGCCCCTCATGGCCCAGTCCGACAAGTTCACCCTCCGTACTGGCACTAAGGTGACTCGTGTTCTCCGTGAGGGTGGCAGCGCAACGGGCGTCGAGGTCCAGAACGCCGGTGGAGAGGTCGAGACCATCCGCCTCGCCGAGGGCGGCCGTGTCGTCCTGTCGGCCGGCGCCTTCTCCACCCCCCGCATCCTATTCAACTCGGGTATCGGTCCGGCCCGCCAGATCGAGGCTGCTAAGACCTCGGGCGTCGAGGTCCCTGCTCAGGACCAGTGGATCGACCTTCCTGTCGGCCGCAACCTGAAGGACCACCCCCAGTGGGAGATTAACATTCAGACCAACGGCACCTTCGTTCCTCCTAACCTCGCCGGCGCCTTCAACGGCTCCGATGTCGCCAACGTCGATCTCTACGAGCGCCAGGGATCCGGTGTCCTCGCTCAGGGCAGCCACCGCCTGCTCTACTTCACCTCGGTCGAGGGTACCGACGGCATTACCCGCTACTTCCAGGCCTCATGCTCGCCCGCCGGCGACCCTGGCGTCATCTCCCTGACCGCTTACCTCACCCACGGTCTGACCTCCGTCGGTGCCTTCGGCCTCCAGGATAACGGCACCATCGCCTACGAAGAGACCGTCCACCTCACCGCCGAGGCCGATCGCCAGGCCGCCCGGGACTTCTTCCAGACCCTCATTGACAACATCAACGCCCCTGGCTCCGGCTTCTCCCTGCCCGATGGCGCCGACATTGACGCTATCATCGACTCCTTCCGCGTCGGTAACCACTGGACCGGCTCGGCCAAGATGGGCACCGACGACGGCCGCACCAACGGCACCTCCGTTGTTGACACCGACACGAGGGTCTACGGCATGGACAACCTGGTGAGTTTCGTCCCTATCGCCGAAAGAAACATTAGAGACTAACCTGTTACAGTTTGTCACAGACGCCAGCATCCACCCCGATCTGCCCACCGGTAACACCCAGGCCATTGTCATGGTGGCTGCCGAGGCGGCTGTCGCCAAGATCCTTGCGTACCAGGGTTAGAGTGGGGTGGTGATGATGATGATCAAGTATATAGACTAAATGATTATTGGTTATTTTTGTCTGTTGCTTCAATGCCTGCAGTGATTTATAACATGGCTTCGGACATACGAACCTGTCGCAGTCTGACCCTCGGTCGGAGAAGTCTTTCCAGATGGCCTTGCTGGTCGCCCTCGTCGTCGGGGTCGCCGAGTTCATTGTGAAGAAGTTGTTGCGTCCCAGGGGCGAACCACTCGGCATCTCAGCGCCGCGTGACACGGTGGAATAGTTCCTCCAGGCCGTAGTTTCAGCATCTTCGTCCCTGCGTGGTTCGTCGTGGCTACTGGAAGGCATAGGCCTTGCCGTCTGCACGGTTGCCGAATTTCTTTCAATGGTAGTTGCTCCGGTCTCAGTCGAGACCGCCCAAGTCGAAAGGGTCGGATGTAGACAACTTCATGCGAAGATGTTGGAAACACTAACCTGACGCCCTGACATTGAGCCTTGGTCACCGCCAGCTCCTGACGGACATGCCCGGTAGGATTCTAGCCTTCTAAGGCGGTGCGCGATGCAACACTTTCTAACATTCCCGGCAATATTTCAAGGTTGATACTCTGAGGTTATCCCCGTCTTTGCGGGACAAGAAGATAGAACGGCGGCGTTGTTCGCGTGGTCGGGGACACCGAACGAGCTGAACGAGGACGGAGGGTTGACTCGCGTCATGTTGACGCGACGAACATGCTGAGTCACGCTAGAGGAACTGCCGAGAAATACGAGCTGGCGGCGGTCCTAAATATCTCGTTCCCCCGCCCATACCTCGTTTAGCTTGCTGCCAATCCCCCCAACGTCCTCCTCCCTTTCATCACATCTCAACCTCGTTCATACTCTGCAAGCCGTGCAGCCTCGCTCCTCGCCCGCACCGACAGGCAATCGAACACGCTGTTTGTGCATGGCCACAGCGCGTATGACAACCGAAAAGACTCGCCTCGGCTGTCTACCAGCATGACAGACTCGACTGGCTCGTTGTCTCCCCGGGCCGTTCCCGGCCGGCTCCCAGCCAAGCACCGTCGGCCGCATCAGAAATCAAAGTCGGGTTGTCTCGATTGTCGGAGACGCCGCGTCAAGGTCCGTACCCAGGTTGCAAAATCTGAACCCTCCGAGCCAATCCTCCGAGTCAATCCTCCGAGGTCGGACGTTGAATCCTTGCGTGACCCAGGCCTCACTGACTCTGTTTACTTGCCAAGTGCGATGAGCAGAAGCCACGTTGTCGTGCCTGTGTTCGTCGGGATGTCCCGTGCGATTACACCGGGACCCCTGGCGGCCCCTTTCCCGACCAGCCACACACATCACACATACCGAACGAGACAAGGCCCGCTCAGTCACCGCAGGGCTCGGAGTCCCTCGTCAGCCAAGCCGTGTCGTCCAGCCCACGAGTACTTGTCAGCGCTCAGACACCCGAGACCTCCATCTCAGCAGCTACACCCGCAGCGTTGGTGCTCCCGCCGACACCCAGGTCCTTGATAGACTCGCCAGAGACCTTCCAGCTCGAAGACCTAGCACTTCACCACCACTGGACGCTCTTTACCAGCCTCACCATATCGGGCGAGTCCCATTTCGCCGGCATCTGGCAAAACATCATCCCAGAAATCGGCTTCCAATTCCCCTTCGTGACGCACAGCATCATGAGCCTAGCAGCCCTTCACATGGCCCAGACGCGAGGTTCTCAAGAGAAGCACCTCGTGGCACACGCAGCTGAGCACTACAACGTTGCTCTGCGTGGCTTCCGCAAGGAAGTGATCAACATCACAGAATCCAACAGCGAGGCACTATTTTGCTTCTGCCTGATCAATGTTCTCTACGTTTTTGCCATGTCAACGCTCTATGGTTCGGGCACATCAGAAAAACCCACGGGACGAAAGGACAGGATCCTCGGCGTCGAGCTGATACCAATGATTCGAGGCATCGAGGCCGTACTGTTGCCGACACACAATCATCTCCGGTTTGGCCGCTTGAAAATCATCATGTCGGTGGGCAACTGGGATGAGCTCGACCCGGGTTCCCTCGAATCCCAGGGTGTCGATGCGTACCTCTGCCAGACTCGTCAAACATGGGCGAACAGTGGCGACGCCGATACCTACGATGAAGCTCTTCGAATCCTTCGCAAGTGCCGTCTGTTTGTTCAGCAGTTTGCGACAATGGATTCTGCGACTCTTTCTGAATGGGGCTACAATCGCGCCTGGTCTGGTCCAATGTTGTTCATCCACTTCGGACCGGCTGCGTATTTTACCCTACTGCAGCAGAGGCAGCCTCAAGCGCTCATCTTGTTTGCACATTTTGGTGTTTTGATGCACGATCTCAGGCAGTTTTGGTTCATTGGGGCGTGGGGGAAGGAGATCGTGGAGGTCGTTGGCGATCTCCTCGGTTCATACTGGGCTCCTTGGGTGTCTTGGCCAATGGAGGCTGTTGGACTGGGCTCAGTCGAGTAAAGAGTGACTTAGGTCAAAGAGAGCGTCATTGATTGTGTTTGAAGTCCCAGATCCAAATGCTCCGAAATCTTGTACTGCCACCATCCATTTAGGCAGACGGAGGCGGAGAATGAACGAGTGCTTCCAGTCCCGACAGCAAACATACCCTGTCTCCCGAAGCAAAAAGTCTTACAAAGCCATTGAAATGTATTCCGGTATGATAAGCAAATCTATAAGCCTGGTCCCTAACGCCAACATGAATCCATAAAAGTACAACCTGGCCATGTTCATGTAATTGTGACAGATCGCCTGCGACCCTCGTGATCAATACCAGCCAGTTGAATCGTCTGTGAGTTGAGTGCTCAGGCCGGAGTAGACTCAACACGCTGGCCGTAGTAGTACTTGGGAAGCCCCATTGACCATTCGCCCTCACTGCTGGCCAGGAGACCAGCAACCTCGGATGGGTGCACATAGTTGAACAGTGCCATGACGATAAGCATGAGCACCGCATCAAACAAGTAGAGGTATGCCTCGTGGCTAAGAAGGTATCCATCAAAGCCCTGCAAGTACTCGACTGTTCGGAAAATGGACCGGACCATGATCAGGAAGCTACCAATGTAGAGGGCCCACATGTGCTTTTTCCAGAGAGTGTGTGTGTTGGACCGGGGAGTCGGGGCTCGTCTGATGGACAGGTCGAACTTGACGGCAATCACGATGAAGATGCCGAAGAAGATGAGTTGGACGAAGAGACCGGCAATGATGACTTTGGCGCCTGCTTCGAGGGCTTCGAGTGAACCGGAGGATTGGTAGCCACCACCTGGAGAAGCATGTAGCGTCAGCGATGTCGTCTCGCCAAAACATCTGTGGGAAACACTGACCTCCTCCCTGTAGGAGAAACGAGAGAACATCACCAATGACAAAGATCTTCGTCATCCACTTTTGCGGAATCCGCACTCGAGACTCGCCCTGAACCAGCCGGATTATCCTCGAGAGCTGCATGTAGATGGTGGCGGCGTAGAGTGCAGGAGCCACGAGGAGAAGGATAGCTTGTGCGATGTAGGGTCCCAATGTCCAGTCAGGGCTCTCAGTTCCCGACATGGCTCGACCAATGTATCCGATAATTTGGACTGAAAGGGTAGCTTGGTCAGTCTTGGTCGTTGCAAAGTCGTCTTGAAAAAGCACTGACAGATTCCGCCAATGGCAAGAGGCAACATGAACCAGCATCGTGTTCTGGAAAGTTGCCAGAAGTGAAGGATAGTGGTTGCTGCGAAGAGCAATGCCACGATGACAGCGCCTGCCACGGAAGGGTCGTAGTGGTAGAGTTTGAAGGTGTTTTCGGCCGGCGGCGGAGCATCTTGTCTGATGAAAAGAGACATGGTGAGGGAGAAGAAGGTAAGGAACGAATGATGTGGGAAAGTTCAGAGACTGTTGCCAAGCGAATGGACTGTGGATGACTTCAAGTTGTTGATGGATGAGCCAAGCTGGATTTCCTCGGCGGGAAACTGGGATCTAAGTATCGTGACCGAGGCACTCAGGGGAACTCCAGGCAACAGCAAAGTGAAATTGTGAATCGACGCTGCATGTCGTATACCAGCTGACAGCTTCGCAAAATTCGGCCGAGAGGGAAAGACGTCCGGTTTGGCCCACTGTATCAAGCCCCGAAACTCCATGAATGCGTTGATACGAGTTCGTGCCGAGGGACATGGAAGCCGTGTCTTCCGACTCAGCCATCGATCGAGGCTTAGACTTCTAGAAGCCCCAGAGTTTCCACGCCATCTGAAAAAATAGATGCAGTGTGTGTTCAATCTGCCTTGCCGGATTATGCTTGATCGCGCGCGGCACCACCCGGCGGTAGAGACCCTGGCTGCATAACAAACGGTGCCTACTGAGACTCAGATTGCAGTGTGTGAAGTATCCTCGTTTAGTCGGGAACGAGGCTCGTTTAGCCATGGGCCAGTGATAAACGAGCCTCGTTCCCCCTGAAACAGTGACGACCACGAACACCCAAGCCACCCACGCATGTCTGACAAGCTCGGTGCTTTAGGTTTCGACCGACCGGCTGGCACGCGTTGACTAGGCAGCCGAATATTTGCCCTTGATATGAAAGCGCCTCGAAGGCGGGGTTTATCTCTTTTCTGTGTCGCTGCTCACCTTGAACAGGACCCTTCATCCTGCACCATTCCCCACTTGATTCACTTTCCTCCGGTTGCACCATTCTCACCTCACGACTTGCCGCCCACCCGCCGATTTTCACAAGACGCCGGGCTTTCCCAAAAACAGAAACTCGATGTCAGATAAGAGAAGGACAATTCGTCATGAGCTGTCGGGCGATGAAGCGTACGCTTCGCACAACGCCCCTGCAGAGCACGCAAGTGAGAGAGCCGAGCCATGGACCAACAACAGCGACAACAACGCCGAGAAGAAACAATACCCGCCATCAGAATTAGGAGCGCATAACACGCCCGGCGCGAAGGAAGATTCTGTCAAGCTTCAAGGTGCGTTGTGGTGCATCTCGCCCTCAAGATACCCCGTCACCAATCTCGTCCCTTGCTGATCCTTCTCAACCCTGAACGCAGAGGATGGCAGAGTCACGATCGACTTTCAGAGCAATTTTGCAAAGACATTGAGCCTTATCTATGGCCCCTCCTCCCACGAGGAACTCGCTCCAATTGACGACCACTACACCCAGCCCGATCATGGTCAGACAAGCGCCCCCTCGTATGAAGAAGCAACTGGAGTCGGCGCACACCACCCCAGACTCAACGTCCTCATCCAAGTGGTTGGTAGTCGAGGCGATGTTCAGCCGTTCATCGCTCTGGGGTGTCGCATCCAAAAGCTTGGCTTCCGCGTACGCCTGGCCACTCACGACATGTTTGAAGACTTTGTTCTCAAATCCGGCCTGGAATTCTTCCCCATTGGAGGCGACCCAGCAGCTCTGATGGCATACATGGTCAAGAACCCTGGTCTGATTCCCAGCATGGAGAGTCTCCAGGCGGGAGAGGTCGGGCAGAAGCGCGAGATGATGGAGGAGATGCTCGAAGGGTTCTGGGCGTCCTGTGTACAGCCATACGCGGGAGTGCCGTTTGTTGCTGATGCTATCATCGCCAACCCACCGGCATTTGCGCACGTTCACTGCGCCCAGGTCCTGGGAATCCCGGTACACATCATGTTCACCATGCCATGGTCTCCGACCAGGTCGTTCTCGCATCCGCTTGCCAACATTAGCAACAACTCCGGGAGCGCATCCACGGCGAATTATGCGACATTCGGTATTGTCGAGTACTTGACATGGCAAGGGTATGTATCCTTGACTAGATTCTCGTTTTGTCTATTGCTAATTTGTCGGTGGCCGCTTTAGACTCGGAGACGTGATCAACAAGTGGCGAAGGTCGATCGATCTCGAGGATGTGGCCATGTTCGATGGACCGCTCCTGGCAGACAGACTGCGGATCCCTTTCACATACTGTTGGTCGCCTGCACTGGTTCCCAAGCCAAAAGACTGGGGATCTTACATTGGTGAGTCCAGGTCTTATTTGAGCATCATCGTTGTCTTCCACTGACCATTGACAGACGTCTGCGGCTTCTTCTTCCGCGACTCGCCGCAGTATTCGCCCCCTGAAGATCTCGCTAGATTCCTGGCTGCAGGTCCGGCGCCTGTCTACATCGGCTTCGGCAGCATCGTGCTCGACAACCCCGAGGCAGTGATTAGCGTCATCCTTGACGCCGTAAAAGCTGCCGGCGTGCGAGCCATCATTTCTAAGGGCTGGTCAGACCTGGGCGGCACAGCAGGTCCTGATGTGTACTGGATCGGCGACTGCCCACACGAATGGCTCTTTGGACAGGTTGCAGCAGTGGTTCACCACGGTGGTGCAGGGACAACAGCATGTGGTCTTCGGAACGGAGTCCCGACCACGATTGTTCCATTCTTTGGAGAGTATGGTGCCCTCAAACATTTCCAAATAACGTCAGAAACAGCTGCTAATACTTCATTAACAGTCAACCCTTCTGGGGCGAGATGGTCGCCAAGGCCGGCGCAGGAGCGGATCCGATTCCCATCAGCAAGCTCAACGCGACAAATCTCTCTGAGGCCATCACGTACTGCTTGACCAAAGAGGCGAAAGCTGCGGCCGACGATATCGCACGCAAGATGGCAGCGGAAGATGGCGTCGAAACCGCCGTGCAGTCCTGGTTGAGGCAATTGCCAAAGACCGGTCTTCAGTGTGATCTGGTACCGGGTCAGCCGGCCGCGTGGGTGTACAAGAAGTCGAAGAAGCCGATCAAGCTGTCCAAGTTGGCCGCGGAACAGCTCATTACCAGCAAAGCTGTTCAAGAGAAGCATCTGCAGCTGTAAGTCCCGACTCCTAAACCGCCGTGTCACGTTTGGTGGCAGAACAATACTAACATTAACCCCGACAGGTACCAGACCAAGGCAATCCACATCGAAACCACGCGCTGGGACCCTGTTTCTGGCGGCGCCTCCGCTGTAATGGCAACTGCAGTGGACATGGCCGACTCCATCACCGGGATGGTGACGAAGCCGGTGGAGGAATACCACTACGAGAAGCGTCGACGCGAGAGAGCACAAAAGCGAGAGGCCCATGCATCAGGATCTGCGACACCACGGTCCAGCGTTGGCGGGCAACAAGATACTGATAAGCTGTCAGTTACTGGCAGCGAGCACGGGTCCAAGAAGCAAGGGTCCATGGCTGGCAAGGTGGCTGGAGCATCAGCCAAGAGCATCGGCATGCTAGGTCCTACAGCAGCAAAAGGCATGCTGGTTGACATTCCTCTCGCCATCACTGAAGGTCTAAGGGCGGTTCCGTCGCACTTTGGGACCAAGTCGCGAGACCACGGCAAGGTGACGGACTCGAAGAGCGGGGCAGTTGTGGCCGGCAAGACGTTTGCCTGGGGCTTCGTGGACGGTCTGAGCGATCTGGTGATGGAACCTGTCAGGGGAGGAGCAAAGGAAGGAGCAATGGGTGTTGTGAAAGGTGCTGGCAAGGGTGCAGTCAGTCTTGTGGCCAAGAGTGGTGCGGGCATGTTTGGCCTTTTCGCATATCCGAGTGCTGGAATTGCGAAGAGTATCAGGGCTGCGACTCATGGAGGAACGAAGAAGGCTATTGGACAGGCCAGGCGAGGAGAGGGTCGGTGGCTTCTGGAGATGAACAAGTCGACGGGGTTGGTCGGGGAAGATCTTGTCGGGAAGTTTGAGCGGTTGAAGAAGGCTGCGTGATCTGTAAGAATTCGGACTGTAGGAACTTATACTGGACATGGCATAGAGGAGTTTGTTGTTTGAGAATAAATTTAGCGATTGAGCAACAGACGTCTGCGTTGGTGTTTGTGCTTGGCCACGATGGTCCCGCAGACTTGACCAGCCCCTGACGATGTCTTGACGCAGCTTGTGCAACTCCACAAGTGCCAGTTGTATCGATGGACACGTGGAACGTTCTACGACCCTGAAAGTTTGCCGTTCTGTCGGTCACGGGGCCCGCCAGAACATTTGGGAACTGGGGGACCAAGTCGGCCGCGACGCCTCATGGCAGGGGATCACGATCACCCCGGCCTGCGACCATGTCACTGCATCGTCGTGAGGGCCTGAAGCGGTGAGCCACCAGACTTTGTTGATGTTGTAGCTGCCGATGTCTGACGTCGGGCAGGATCTTGAAATGCACTGCCCGATGCTCTTTGATCATGGATGATCTCAGACTTGAGGCGGGACTAGGTCTCTTGACTCTACGCCGTGTCAAATTGATGCAGGTTGCTGACTGAAAGGCGAAAGGGTAAGCTCTGGCGCGGGCGTCTGGTCGAGAAAAGAAAGAAGACGCCCAACGACAATGATCGCGGCACACCGCCGTTGGGCGTCGACGCCTCTGCCGTGCCCTGCTGACGACTGGACCGGGGCTGTCGGCGTTGGCCAAGAGCATCAGTCTGCTGGCAACCGACAGGCTCGGGAGTTGCCCTTGTCGCGAGAGACGTCCCGGTGCCACGGCGTGAAAAGAAGAAGCTTGCTGCCAATCCTTTCCGACAAACCCATGGTCGTACGAGCATGATGTACCCTGCTTCTCCTTGAGAAACCCCCACGCCTGTGATTTCACGTGAGGAACACCAGATGCAGGCCGGCTTCCATGTCAGCCGCGTAGGGTGCCCAGGCTTCCAGAGTGAGACGCAGAGGCGGACGAGAGGTGACGGGATCGTGCCTCTTTGGTGTTACTGGAGGGTCGAGTCGGACGGCCATTTGTGGGCGGGAAGGCTGGACATGTGGACGAGAGAAGTGTGTGGGAGAGGAGAGGCGCTTGGAAGGCAAGGAGGGGAGGGGAAGGGGTGATCAGGTCGTGGGGTGGACGGACAGGGTCCCCTGGCTCTCCCCCTCCCCTTCGGAGCCCAGGAAGCTGGGTGTGCGGCGTGGGCTTCCTGGGGCAAAATTGGGGGTGTTGCTGCACCATTTGTGATCGGCGGGCCAGATCTTGAAGCGCCCGGGCACACAAACTTCCCGAGATGGCACCTGACCCAGGGATGAGCACCCAAGTTGTGGAGGAGATGTCACCTCATGTTTTCAACCCCGCAACAGGCGGACAGAAAAGAGGCAAGTTGGTGGCTGCCCATTGGGCGGTGGCAGCAAACAGGGCACAAGCTAGGATAGAAGCTGGGTTTCTGTGCTTCGTATGGAATGAAATGGTGCCGCCCGGCTTGACGAAGCCGGCGTGGGCGTGGGGGTTGCCTTTGTATCTCGTCACGAGAACCAGGGAAGTGTCTGGTGCTAGTGATGGGCGCTGCCGGTCGTCAGCCGTATCTCCCTTCCGGGCCCCGGACTCAGCTGTGGGCGTTGGTCTCCTTGTGATCCACACGACCTGAGGGCCTGGGAGATGCTCGGTATCGCCGACTGCACTTCTTGATGCTGCCGAGGCGGAGCTCACACCGCACTTTTACACGCCGAATCAGACCCAGGGGATGAGGTCACGAGCATAACGCCCTCGCCTTATGCCCATGGAAATGTCGCCTCATGCTTATTTGGGGGTGGCCGGAGAAAATAGGGGGGCGAGGCGGCGCGGCCTTGGCACCACCTCTGTAACCCCCACGCCAGCCCAGGTCATACCGACGCCCAAGCCTCCTGGCGCACGCCGTACAGGCAAGACAGGGTACCTGGACGCCAAGGAGGCCGGGATCTGCAGCCCACAGCATGCCCCGGTGCGCCGTTCTTGGGTCATCCCCGACCTGCGATTGGCAAGAGAAGAAACGACACCCCCGAGCCTCCTTGCTGCACCGAGCCGCATCTGTCGAACAAGCTGATCCTAGGTTGGCAAAGGGCAGGGCGAAGGCAAAGAAAGGCAAAGAGCAAAGTCCGTGGAGGGCAGCTGGGCACATGGCCTGGGCTGGATACACCAGCTTGGTCCTTATAAGCAGCGTGCTCCTCCCAGCCTCGACTGGCCCTCACCTCCTCCAGTCTCCTTGCCATCAAGCGTGTTTCCAACCTCACTTTCCACCGCATTATACCCACTTGCTTAATTTGATTCCAGAGTTTGCCACTCACCTCACTTCACCATGCCAGCGACAACAGTACCAACACCCCCCGCAGAGAACACCTACGGCGCCCCCAAGGCCATGCACAACCGGCTCCCTGACGGTGTGTATGTGCCGACTCTCACCTTCTTCACCGAAACGGAAGAGGTCGACGCGTTGACACTCGAGATCCATCTGGTCCGGCTCATTGCTGCTGGCGTGGCTGGCATCGTGGTTCATGGGTCCAATGGCGAGGTGGTGCACCTGACGCAAGAGGAGAGGGCAGAGGTCATCCGCGTCGCTGCCGAGACGATCCGTCGGGAGCACCGCGACCCCTCAACAGCACCCATGCCCCTCATCGCGGGGTGTGGCGCCCAGTCGACCCGCGAGACCCTGCAGCTGTGCCGCGACGCCGCCCGAGCTGGCGCCTCTCACGCCCTCATGCTGCCTCCCAGCTACTACAACGGCCTTCTCGACGACAACAAGGTGGTCGGCTTCTTCCACGACGTGGCCGACGAGAGCCCCATCCCTCTCGTCATCTACAACTTCCCGGGCGCTGCATCAGGTCGCGACCTCAGCTCCGACGCTGTTCTTCGCATCGCGCAACACCCCAATGTCGCAGGCGTCAAGCTGACATGCGGCAACACGGGAAAACTGGCTCGTGTGGCGGCTGATGCCCCCGAGGGCTTCTTCGTCGCCGGTGGCAGCGCAGATTTTATCCTGCAGGGCATGGTTGTCGGCGCGCACGGCACCATCTCTGGGCTCGCCAACATTGCGCCCCGGGCCTGCGTGCGCATCATGGAGCTGTTTGCCGCGGGCCGTCTGGCAGAAGCACGGGCGCTGCAGGCCGTGGTGGCAAAGGGAGACTGGGTTGCTATTCGGACAGGCTTCGCGGGCGTCAAGGCTGCTGTGGCACTGTTTGATCAGTACGGCGGCGTGCCGAGGAGGCCTTGCACGAGGCCGTCAACGCAAGACATGAAGATGATCGCCGAGGGGCTCGCCGAGCTGCGCAAGGTTGAGCTGGCGCTGGCGGCTGGGGGAAACGGGCTGTAGGGGGGCAGGAGGGGCTGGAGATGGAGCGTTGCATCGCTGAGATGCGCCCCGATGGAACTAACCCCGCGCCTTGTTGGGCGCTTGTACAGTAAAAGTCATGGGCATCCTTGCTAAAAGCTGGGGGAGAAGGGGGGTCATTCAGGGGCTGCCACCTTCAAGACGAAGGGGCAGACTGGATGATGCCAAATACGAGGATAAAGTAAATATTTCCTGATCTAGCAAGCATTCTCTTTTAAGATGTACGACCGATGCATGAGGCCGGGTTGCGACTTCTTTGCGGAGTTCCCTTGACATTGAATGCCCTGCTGTACTGTCCTGTTGGTTGATGGCTGTGGCTGGAATCTTCAGGGGGCCACACTGTGCTACAAGTCCGCCAATGTTTCCTCGCAGCTTGCCATCCCTCCGTTCTAGACCCGAAAATACCCCCGCGCGGAGGCTAAACATGTCCGTGGGATCATCTCCAAGTCGTGTTCTGTGTCGCGTAGGCCGCGGGAATAGCACGGCCAGGCAGAGGTGAGAACAGGCTGGCCGAGATGCATGGAGACCTTTCAGTGAGGGTCAGCACTCACTTCTGTAACACGCCCCCAAATGTATACCTCTTCAGCGCAACCTCTGGTTCGTCATACGACGTCAGGCCACCTCCACCCCCCCTTTACAGGACGAGAACACCGAGATGCACCGAAGGCTGTGCATTCTTGCTTGGAAGGCCTCGGCAATCTAGTCCAATCCTATAGCCTCCCCGTGGGATCAGCTCCTGGGCTTCCCCAAGAGGGGGTGAGCAGGGTGGCCACATGTGATCCTGCACCCCGCATTTCCAGGCGGAGGACATCACAGGGGCCAGCACAGCACATGGTGTCGATCTACGCTATTGGTAATCCGGGGTCGGAGGACGGGCAGGGCGGTTCCCCGAGCAGTGGCCATTCCATGCTGACGTTGCCCCTGAGAGGTCGAATGTACATGGTACCGTCGGCGCTCCCCATCGATGCTGCTGCAGCACCACCTCAATATGTAACCGGGGTTTAGATAGGGTAATGCAAGAGTAATATCATCTTCAGCTTTCCTGCCAGAGATGAGTTTGGCTACGACCGCTCTTCAGTGGTCGGGAGGTAGCCTGTTCTGTCTCCGTCTCCCCAAGGCAGTATTGACAGTCTACCATCCCCCTGCCATTTGACATAGATGTGCACCTTTCTTGACGGTAGCTGTGGCGTGAGCCGCCGCTCCAAATCTTCCGTGTCCTCGTAGTCAAATGGCCTCAGCGCCGTTGGGCTTGAGGCTGCCATGTTGTCCATTGGATCTTGTTTGTTTCTCCGGCAGTGCCACACGGATCCTTTGTAGCAATTCGCAAGCATAATGCTCTTGTGTGGCCATGGGTTTCTTGGTCGACGCTGCAAGCCCGTCGTTGGTTTGACCTCGTGTCGTATCCAAGCCCACAACTTTGGCAGGTTGGATGCAATAAGGGCAACGAAGCACTCGCGGAATATCCAGATGGCCGTTCTTTTTGTATCGGCGATGGAGTTCTGGTAGGCGCACCAGTCAGGGATCAGAGACGACAGCACAACAAGCAGGGAGCAAATGCTTACAGTCAGAGTCAGGACACATCGTAGGACCACGGCGACCATGACAAACAGTGCGCCCGAGAAGAGAACTATGAGTCCCAGCCTCTTGCATATCGGAAGCCGGGCCTTCCACACCATAGGCAACGGGATCAAAATCAGGTACAAGTCGGTGAACAGGTTAAGTATGACAATCGTCAAGAGGTACACCCTTGAGAGGGCAGGCTGACAGGTAACTAGGTAGCAGAAAACTGACGTCAGCTCCTTTCAAGAGGGAGAGATCGAGAGGACGGCTTACGGCCTGGATTAGGGTAAATCTGCCAGAGCCTGTAGAAAGGCCGACAACTGAAGAGGATTGTGCAGACGAGGGCAATGTATGTCGATGCTATTAAAACAAAACCCACTCTGACACGAATCTTGAAGCCTTAGAGATCGGCCTGGAGAGTGGTCAGCATGAGTCTAGGTGATGTATTTTCAAAGACTCTGTCGCTTACCGTGAGCCGCATACAGAAAGAACAAACGGAGGCCTTGACCAGCCATAGCTGCGTCACATAGACAACCGCCGCTGCAACCGCAATTTGGGAACCCGCAACCCTAAGGCGGTACTCCTCGGAGACAGGGTCAAGGGTAAGACGCTCGTCGTTGGTCATACCGCTGTTGGATAGCCCCTCGTACGTGACCCCAACCACGTAGACGATCCCGGCACCGGCGATGAATATGATGATGGCGGCCAGCATGAGATAGTCGTCGGCCTGAAGATGTCGTACGCCGGCCTGCCGCGCACTCAAGAATAGGCGGAGTAGAACGACTAGAGTGCCGATGCCTACGAACGCGAAGACCTCCGTCAAGAAGGCATCCATGTTGAAGAGAAGTAATCAGGACCACGGGTTATAGGCTGTGATGTACAAGGGTGCCTGGTCTGGCATCGCAGCGGACGGGTTGAGGAGGCAGGGATGGAGCATCCAAATATCAACGTCATTGTGCTTGCTGTCGATGCAAGCGGTGTAATGATGGTCCGTAGAGGCATCTGTCAGTCATAACTTGGGATGGGACGGAGATGGGGGCCGAGCTTTCCGTGTAAGAAGATGGGATGAAACTATGCATGGGAGGGAAGTTGCAGTGCAATTCAGTCATCAGCGGTCGGGCACTGACCACTGGTATCTTTACCGGCGAACTCTAACATGTCCGACGAAACATACGGGTATTGACCTGCCGTCTTCAAAGTTCAAACCTCCCTAGTCTGTCGATCCTTTACGCGTTACAAGATCACGAGGTCGTAGAGATGCTATCAAACTACCGGACTTGAGATTGTTGCCAGTTTGAATTGATGCCAAAAGATAGGAAATCATTGGCAAGCTAGTTCAGACACTCCTCAACACCAAGAAGGGAGAATTGTCGGACATCGACAGGCACAGGTTTACCCACCTAGGTAAGTTCATGTTAGCATCAACGGCCACGGGCCGTCGGCTAGTAAAGTTCAGCACCCCCTTAGCCACTAGGAATGACTCGACTGTGCCTTGTCAGCATGCACGGCCTCGGAATGTAAGGCTTAATCATCCCCAGTCGTCTCGGGGTGGCGTCTCGGGCATCGCGCTCCGGGACGGGAGAGATCAGACGGATCGTGATTGACTCCTCTGGAGCTCTGGCTCGATGAAAACAGTCAACCAGTCGCGCTGCTTCACGCTGATAATGTGGCAACGTGATCAGATGTCCAAGGGGCGAAAGAAGGGTCCGTGCCGTGTGAGTCGTGGGGTTCCTCCGCGATAGTTGGGAGAGAGGTCCTTGCCTACCTCCTCACAGCGCGATAGTTGATCGCCCGTTCTTATGCCTTAGATGGTTGCCCACCTTTCGATGTTGTCGACGGGAACTGTAGCAGAAGGCCCCCTCTAACTCCCAATCTGCCCCAGAACAGATCCGGGGCAACAGGCCGCCGTCTTCCGCATACCATCGGGCTGACATTGCCAGGCCAAGACATGTGCTTGATGAACTCAAGCCACCCTCAATGGCTGGAACGAGACGGAACATGTTACCAGGGCCAACCTAGGGAGAAGCACGAGAAACGACAATGTGATGGCTGCGGCGATCCTCTCGGTCTCAGCATTGCGTGGCCTCGACGGTCTCGTCACGGTGACCCCGAATGTTGACCGGTGAAAGAAGCAATCCCTCCGCATTCTGTATCGTCGACGATGGCGTGCGGCTGAGGAACAGTTCCAAATCTAGCTCATCCCGCTATCCCTTGACGACTAGCAAAAATCGCCGAGAAGATGCCTATTCGCAAAGGCGTCATGCCAGAACACAGCCCCCATGTCTCAGTCCCCGCTCCCGTCCGCGTCTCCATTCCGGCACACATGGCGCCACGTTCTCGCCCCATCACGCCTTTCCGTCCACGCGAGAGACGATGTGCGGTTGGCACTAAGGGCGGGAAGCCGAGGACGGGCCGCATCTGAAGGGTCCTCCCTCGACCGTGGCATGGAAAACGCCATCTCGGCTACCCCCGATGTCTTGGATGGTCTGCCACCAGGACGAGCAGAGTTTTGTAGCAGCCAGCCACGAATTACCGCAACCATGCTTCAGCTGAAGTGTGGTCGGTGATACAACTTGATACAACGGGATCGTGGTGGTTGGAGGCATGGAGGGCTTGAAACATGACAACAAGCTGCAGGTCGACGTGGCGGTGAGTCTGCAAAAGTACGCATGATTTTGTGATGGGAATCCAAGGCTCGAGCGCCATTGCGGTGGCTGTTGACGAGATTCGGCTTCGAAAATCAGTTCCAGCAGTAAGACACCCTCCTGAAATGGTACCAGGAGTGACTTTTCAACCTCTATGCTCATGGTAGGGAGTCTTTGGGATGAATATAAAAGGCCCTCGATCATCTGCCTCGAAGTAATTTTTTTCTCATCAGCCTCACCCATCATCACTCATCCAGATCATCTTTGCCTCATCAAACTCCTACCTTCTCCTCTCCAATTATCCAACATGGCCCCCCTCGCCCCCATTCCCGCCAAGGACATCTCCGCCCTTTACGACTCGAGCACTCGCGAGCTCGTGCTTGACGCTCAGGGCAACATCCCCGGCTTCTACTTCACACCTTTCTTCCAGCGTGAGCGTTTCGCCGGAGGACTTCTATTCTCCCTCCGTGCCTACACCGGCGGTATCGACCCTCCCCCTAAGACCGACTTCACCATCACCGAGCGTGTCTCCATCAACCTGCCCCTGCCCTACTTCAACAACAAGTCTGTCCAGGTGCAGACCGGCCTCGGCAGCTTCGCCATCGAGATCAAGTACACCGGCATTCCCGGCCCGGGCGCCGTCACCAGCCAGAACGGCACCAGCAACGGTCTCGGCGCCCTTCTCACTGGCGACGACCACAAGGACGGCCAAGTCGTCAGTGACGTCCTGCCCCCCATTCCGGAGTTCCTCACCGGCGGCGCCGACCTGCGCATCACCGCCCAGATCCCCAAGCAGGAGGGAAACTCCAGGACCTCCATCGTTCCCTCCTTCAACCCCGAGTACCTCAAGATCGTCGACTCCTCTTACGAGAGCGGGCAGATTGCCTGGACCTTCCAGTGGCTCAAGGTCCCCGTCGGTCCTGACAGCAAGAACCCTCAGATCATCGACATCACCACCACGACCTGGAACGGTTTTGTCGGACCTGCCGCCCTCACCTCGATCATTATCCAGGGCTACATCGTTCATTTCGTAGTTCTCAAGTAGGTGGAGGTCATTGCCACTCCCAGGTGCCTTTGGGAGGCCATTCTGATTCTGGCGACTTGTCGTCTCCTCTTCCACTTCTCCATCCCTTGTGGTGCTAGAACAGACGTAGTAATGCAAAAAAATTGCTCATACTTACAATGATGCTGCTTTGTGAAGACTTTGGTAAGCCCGGAGGTCGGACAACGCTGTCCATATATCCAAGCCGGTGAGGCGTGGTGATGTGAGTCACAGAGGGTCAGTCATGTTTGCTACGAAATTGCTCCACCGCAACGACCAGCTCGGATCGTCTAGTTGGTTAGGATGATGCATTGTGGTTCCTACTACAATACTGCATTGACGGCAGTTCGAATCCGCCTCCGAGCACTCTTTTTGCCTCCACCGGGGACACCATGTAGACATGTGGCGTCCTGATTGTATTTTATTCCCCGAGGCCTGATCCTAAGCTGCCCATACATCTACAGACTGCTCGGTGCCGGGGCAAGGTCGGCTCTGCTTTGAAAGCCATTTCCCAGGCTCCTTCCTTCGAGGTATACCGACTCCATCCACGGGCGTCAATGAGGAGACAGAGTTGCCAGACCTGTTCTGCTTTCGGCTCTTCGCCTGGCCGAGGGATTTCTATCTTACTTGGTGATGACTACTCACCCACCGTACCTTCGGATAGCCATACGGGCGGGCCCAAGGCGATCTTCATGCTATCTCCAAAGGGCTTCAACAATGTTTTTCGTCAATGCCAGAACGTGGTTGAAACCTACAGAACAGCAGAACCACTCGTCGCTCAGCATCAATTGGCTTGATGGTGTAGTTGGTTATCACGTCAGTCTAACATCTCACGATGGAACACTGAAGGTCGGGAGATCGAGCCTCCCTCGAGTCATGTCATCTATTTTTGCCTGTGTCGACACATACCGGCCCTTGAGAGCGGCGGGGATGGCCTCGTTTTACCCCGCCAGCCGATGCCTTTTTGGGAGCGGCACAAGCATTACCGGGATCTGTAAATTCAGGGCAAAAGGATAAAGCTGTTTTCCATTTAGCCTGGGAGCACAGCTTCCGGGAGACGCTCTGCATGTGATTGACCATTCACACACACAAACACCATCGCATTACGCAAAAAAGGCAAAATGGGAGCCCAGCTTAGCTGAGCGCGTCTTGATAATCCGCGACGAGGGCAGGATTTGAACCTACGCGGGCGAACTCAACAGATGGCTGATGAAGATCTGGTGACAGAAGCTTCTAGTCTGTCGCCTTAACCACTCGGCCACCTCGCCTGTTGATGACGAGAAACTGCCTCGGTGGCATCAGCATGTCTCGGCCGGACCAACTCCAGCCTGTCCTCGTCGAAGTCCTTACCATCAACCCTCCTTCTCCGCTTACAGGCATTGAGAGTACCAGTCATTCTGTCTTTGGCAAGTCCAAGGGCTCTGGCACCTCGTCGGGCCGGTCCAGCCAATACCACCACACTGGCCCCAGCGCGTCTGCTCGGGCCCGGTGGTGGGAACAGGCGGGGCAGAGCTTGTCGTCCTGATCGTTGTGGGCACAGGGACTGACGTCGATGTAGTCGTGACGGGGACATTGGGAGTAGTAGTTGCTGGAGGCGGCCCGCCAGTGGCAGCGGCAGCAAGAACCGACGAGACCGAGGTCCAGGCCGGCTTCTTGCTGAAGTTCTGGTCGTAGAGAAGAGCCGCGCCGGTGCCTTGGAACGTGCTGGGCACCCAGCTGTACTTGTCGGTGTATCCCCAGGTGGTGACGCCAATGCAGCCGGCGACATCAAGACAGGAACCTACGACGTTGGCAAAGTCGTTGCCTTGAGTCACGAGCCCTGACTGCGAGGGCGGCATGCTGGGATGGCGGATATCGACTTCGGTGTAGGCGACTTCGACGCCCAGGGCGGTGAAGCGACGCAGGACTGTGGCGAGGTTTGCGCGGGAAGGGGTTGAACCGACGATCAGATGGCCCTGGAAGCCGACGCCGTCGATGGGGGCACCCGCAGCTTGAATAGTCTGGATAAACTGGACGACAGTGTTGGTCTTGGCTCCGTTGTACTCGAGGTTGTAATCGTTGTAGTAGCTGATCTGTTAGTCGTGGAACATCGGTGCTGAGATCGAGACTTGACACTTACAGCTTGGCAGAGGGGTCTGCAGCGCGGGCGGCGCGGAAGGAGATGGCCAAGAAGTCGGACCCAAACGTGCGAGAGAAGATGCTGTCGCGCAGGCCGCCGTTATCATCTGCACAGAGAGTTAGACAGGCTGCATCGCGTAGTTGCACCGGAGTTGCACTCACCAGCTGCCTCATTGACCACATCCCAGTGGTAGCACTGCCCGCGATAATGGCCCATGACGTTGTTGATGTGTGTCTCGATGACCAGAGTGAGCGTGGCTCGGGTCCAGCTTCCTTGGCTGACCCATGTGGGGAGCTGAGAGTGCCTGACAGGTCTTAGTCCACGGCATACTTTTTAGAGGGAATATTCGACTCACCAGACAAGGGCGTGGCATCGGAGGAGCTGGTTATTCTGCCGAGCAAAGCTTGCCGACTTTGTTGCCCAGTCAGCCTAGAGCCCGTCAGGGGACAGATCATTTCCACTCACGATATCTCCCTGCTGGTAGTTGAAGGTTCCGCGGACCCTTTGGACGCTCTCCCACTTTTGGCCGTTCTCTGGGACCACCTGGCCGAACTCTTGGTTGTTGGCTAGGATGTTGCGGTACTGCGTGTCCGAGTTGATTGAGCCTTCACCGAGGGCTGAGCCAAAGTACTCAAGACCGGCTCGCTTCGCCAGAGCATCGAGCTGTGCGGTGGCAGCACCTGCGGCCAACAGGGCAGTGAAAAGGGTATTGACGAGCATGACTGGCGCCAAGATTGAGATGAAGGAGTAGCTGTCAATCTAAAGCGGGAGGAGGGGTTGGCTTTCCGGGTCTTTTATCATAAAATCCGGAGCAACAGTCATTGCTGCTGCCATCGGCCCCAAAAAGTCCTATACAACGCCTGCTAAGACCTAGAAGAGTCTTGGGGAAACGGAGATTGCAGTGAAATCCCGGACTTCCTGATTCGGTGCTGTCACCCCGCATGGCTACCACAACTTTGGACCAGTCGCGATCTTCCGGGTGAGAGGAAACGGAAACCGGTGCCGAATCCTTCCCCGCCGGGTACTACTTCGCGCTGTTACTCCGTCTCAATAGGGCGACGCGGGGTTTGGGCATGCGATGGTACGTGATGTGGACATCGCGCGATGGCAATGAAGTCTTTCGGCTATCACGGGTGATTGGGGGTAGCGGCCCGGACGCCATACCACATCGCCGGTATTATCCAAGTGATCCAGCGAGGGGTTTATAAGCACCTCTTCACATGTTCGTGGTAAGACGATCCACAAGACGCCGGTACAATGGGGTATATCAGCCATCAGATTAGGCTATACTCTTGGTCTAATATTTCAGACGCGGAACCTTTACTTCCAGCGCTAAAGAAGGACTGTCATGTGCTTATTCAGGGTCTTATAAAGGCTCGACATTGGGTTGCTCAAATATGCTGCCCCTTCTTACCAAAACCGAAACATCACCAGCAGGCCATGCTCGCAAGCCTCAACAAGGTGAGACAAATTCACGTCGGAGACATCATCGACCGCAACCGACCGTCAACAGCAGCTGCCGGAATAGATCTCCTGCCTGCAGGCTGGTCTCAAGTTCGCCGAGAGATGGAACGTCGGTGACAAGTACATTGAAGCTATGTACCTTCAAGGACGAATGTCATCAGTGGCAAGGTTCACGAGTCGCTGATGGTATAAATACGGTGCACCTTAGTTAGGTACTTATTATGTACAGAATAGTCTTAAGTGATGAAAGAGGTTCGGTACCTCGTACGTCTGAAAAGCGTCTCTGAATCCTCTCGCTCCATGTTCTAGGTAGGCATCATGCGATCTGTAGGCAGCGCGATAACCAAAACCTCTGCCTCAAACAATGTTTCTTACAGAATACGGCCAACACCAGCACCGAGCTTGGCAACGAGCGGCACCAGAGGGAGAGGGGTGAGCTTGAACTTGTAGTCGGCCTTCTTGAAAGTTCCGACCTGGGTAATGTTGACGAGAGCACCGCCCCAGTCGTTCTCTGCAAACACATGTCAGCACTCATCATCTGCTTCGTCTTCCCGGTTTTGACTTACTGGCACCAAGGTTGGCGAAACCGTCAAGCTCCTCGTCGCCACACACGCAGGTGTTGGGGCTGTCCTCGGGAATGACAAGACCGTAGGTGTTGAGCGCCGTCCTTGAGTTGCGGAAGACATTGCCCTCGACGAGAACCTGGTTGTCGGAACGCGAGTGGATGGCCTGGTAGTTGAACTTTTCGTAAAAGTTGTTGTAGATGTGGGTGCTGCCGAAGCGCGCGGCGGGACCGCGTGTGCCCATGTTGTACCAGTGGTTGTGGTGGTAGGTGACGTGGAACTTGCCAAAGTCGAGCTCGCGGAAGGTGGCATCGTTTCCGACCAGGGAGCTCTTCCAGTGGTCATGGAACTTGTTCCAGGAGACGGTGATCCAGTCCGAGGCGCGGATGATGTCGACTTGTCCGTCCTGGGAGAATCAGAGTCAGCCGGTGATTTTTTGGTGTAGGAGGACAGCACTCACGTAGTAGTCGGGCCCAATCTCGGCGGAGAACTCGGACTCAAACTCGTTGTGATCAACCCAGACACGTGTGAAGTTGCGAATGGTCAGGCCATCGGCGCCGACGATCTTGCTGATCTTCAGGTTCTGGACGATGACGTTGTCGCCGTTGAAGACGTCGATGCCGGCGCCAGTGATGACAGTGTTCCAACCAGAGCCAATGACGGACTTGTTGGAGCCGACCTTGAGGCGCGAGGGCAGGGTGATGGCACCCTTGACACGGACGATCTTGGGGTCAGATCCAGCAACGGCAGCGGCGAGCTCAGCAGCCGTGGTGGCCCAGACGGTAGGACCGCCCTTTCCACCGGTCGTCTTGCCAATGGGATTGTTCTTGGCGTAGCCCTCAATGTCCCATGAGGCAAGCTTGAGGTAGTCGGAAGGGAAGGCGGCGGCCAGGCCAAGGAGGCCGAAGGTGATGAGACCGGTGAACCTCATGATGGCGGTTCGGATCAGGGGATGGAGTAAAGAAGGGGGAAAGAAGCACCAGGGAAAGCTGAAGGAAGACTTGCTGGATGGAAACAAGAATCTTTCCCGTCTCAATGGGCGAATATCACCTCCCTATATACCTCCCAAGTCGGCTCCTTCACTGCATCCTCTCCAATCCTCACCGAGCTCCTCTCGCTTCACCCCTGTCCCCTGAGATCTCCGGGCACCGCTAAAAAAGAAGCTTAACGCACCTTACCCCAACCCATGCCGCCCCCGCGATGCAGGCCGTGCCCCCTAAATCCCCTAGCACCCCTGTCCCGGCAGGCCATCTCCACCAGATGCCCAATGCCGTGTCGCGCTCGATATTGTGGCTTCGCCCAAGTGCCAGGCACCTCCCCCCTCGCCACGGAGCCTCGCTTTAGCCCGCGTCTCCCGAATGGTGGAAAATGAGATTCCCGTCACAAGGCCGCCACAAGGCCGCTGCGGAGGGGCAAAGGTCCGCTGCCGTGGCTGACAATGACATTTGCACCTCGGTCCTGGATCATTTCGCGTCATGAGATCGTCTCCCCAAGGCACGCCGAGGGGGGGACTTGCTCGGAGCTGCACCTCCATCCTCGGACGTGGAGGCGGGTGGCCACACGCGAGAGGCATTCATGGCTGCAGGACCCCCGCATGGCGGCATGTTTCGTCTTGTCCTGTGGACGGGATTGCTGCGGGAGATGAGCTGGCGCTGCGTCTGGATGCTGAAAGGCGGAAGAATCATTGTGCAAGATATGCGTGTATTCGCGCCACTGGAGAATCCTCGCCACGAGGTTTGCCCGGATCGACCGAGATGGGGTTGGGCGGTCACTGGTCATTGCCATTGAGAAGCCGTCATTACTGATCAGGGGCTGTCCGGTGCAGGTGCATGACTTGTGTTGTTCAGAATACGACTTTTGTTATGATCACAACAATGAAGTCTTCGACGACACATCCATGAAGATGGTGACGCGTTTAAAACTCTCTTGCCTGCCCTCCCGGTGATGCAAGCTATTTCCTTCCGTCACATACTACCACCTCAGTTTGGTACACGTGAGATTTCCCGAGCAGGATGATCAGCAGGACAGGACCTGTTGCGGGCAGTGCCGGCCGCTGAACTTTTCTATCAATTGAAACCCACTGCTACTGCCTGGCAAAGGCGTAGGCATATTGAACATTGCATTCGTCCTGAGTGAAATCCGTCGTCGCGGATTCTCGACAAAACCAGCCGTGTAGCGTCGCGTCGTAAAAGAGAGAAAAGGCGGAAGGGGATGGGGGTTGAGAGAATAATGCGATGCAATTCCCGACAATTGCACATGGATCAGAAAACTGTCGGGTACCAAAATCAACTGTGTTTGGGATTCTGTTAGCTCGGACGTTGGCGCCCTGGTAAGCGACTGGAGCTTGAAGCCACTGCACGGAATCGCCAGTCTGTTCGTTGGTGCCAGTTTGTTGACCGCAGGTAAGCTTCGGTATCTCGAGACGTGGGTACTGGCAGGGCGGAGATACGGGTGCTGCGGTAACCTTGAAGATCCAAAGTCAGCCAAGGACCAGAAGAAGTATTGATCTGACCGGGCATGCAGGAATTGAGAACAACGCCGGATGAGGAGATGAGCGTACGGTTGAAGTCACCGTGGACTGCGTCTGTATACAGCCACAGGCCGACTTGATGATGTTTCCGCCGATCTTGGACAAGCTCGACCAAGCGGCGCAGTTGCCAGTGCATTGTGTGACGGCATCCTTCGCCAACGGTGCCGGGGTGACGGGAGACCTCACTGCCATCCGGGCTGCTGCTGGAACAGTGACAGTGACGGTAGCGGGAGGAATGGGGTATTTGGCAGCACAAAACTGCTGCGCCGGTTGGTAGTTGGACAAGACGAGGAACGCTTTGTAGGGCGACGCGGAACAGTATGCAGCCGGGGCAGCTTCAACACCAGCAGCCAAGGCGGCAACTGCCACGATGAGGGCAGAGGGGATCATGGTGAGACTGGGTGTAGAGCTTTTGTGTACTTCTTGATGCAGAATTATGGCCAGACAGTCATCAAAAGGTCGAAGAAGGCCAAGAGATGTCCAGGATGGTCTTTATATCCATGCTGCTACCATACATACATGTTCACATGCGCTGGAAGGCTTTCATGTTCCACGCCCGCGGACGGCCCTTCGCCAAGCATGCAGTGATTGCCACCGATGCAGCTAAAACCGTGTCACTTCCGCTATCATGACTTCTTTGGCCCAAGAGGACAGGCCGTCGGTACCTTCGGTCCCGGCAATTCTGCCGCTCTTCCCAGTGCCGCAGTTGGTATTGATCTATGTCGTCCGATGAAGCTCGCAGGGCCTCGCCACCAGTAGAAGATCTTGTGCGGCGTGAGATTCAAGCTTCTTAGCTTCTGGGCCATCGAGGTCGGGAACGCAGGGTGTAAGCTCGAGCGGCCTGGCCCGGCTGGGCATTTAGCTCGAGACGGGCAGAAGATGCCTCACTTTGGGCTCGAATTCTATTGCACATGAACCCTCAAAAGAGAACGGAGGCATCGTATCGGCGCTAGCGACAATTCTAGCAGCCTGAACGTTGACGCTTAGCAAGAAGGGCTCGATAATCTGAGAACAAGGCTCGTTTCTGATGTTGTATTTTGTGCTGAAGTTGTTCAGGGCCTGAATGGTGTGAAGCCACCTCCCATCATGTGACATAATCTTCAATGACCCTGAATCTCATGCTTCAAGATGTCTGCAGATCCCTAGCACCTTGCATCATAGATATCGAGACGGTACCGACAGTTACACTGGCTAAATCGGGGCCATCCTTACTGTGAGGCGACCATGAGTGTCTCAGTTTGGCCGGCTGTGGCGACTGGTCTGGCCGAAAGAAGACCCCGGGCGTCTCGATCTACCAGTTCCCTACAAAGCTGATAAGGCAGGACAATGGTGCTTGTTCTTGTGAAGCTTGTCGCTTAATTGCTTTCGTCGGGCAACTCTTAGCTCCCGGTCGTTGCCAAGACGAGGTCAGTCCTGTGGCCCGGACCGGTGTCCGTCTCATGACCGGCTGAAAGATGAGCTGCCAATGGGCAAAATCCAGTGTTACCACAATGCCGCCGGCGTCATCATGGACGGGACTAGCTGCCAAAGATAGTAAAGCAGGCTCGGTCAAGTCTGGGATAGTTCGAAGCCATTGCATGGGCATAGAACAACAGAGCTAAAACCTAAAGTATCGGGACTGAACACTCCCCCGCCCCCTCAATGCCCTCGTCGGACTCCCCGCACCCAACAGTGTGACCGTGCCCTCACAAGAGCACAGTAAGTCTCACTTTGCCACTCAGTCGGTCAGACCACGACTCCACGCGATCATTAGCGGTAATCTTGGTTCGTGAGGGCCAGGCGCGGCGACCAAACCATCGCCTGAAACGCCGGGAGAGACTCGTTGGCATCCAAGACAACAGGCCATGCTTTCACATCCGCAGCTTCTTCATCCCCACCAGCCTTGTTCTTGGAAATGGTAGGTAATCGGCTTGAAGGCTAACAGGCGCGCTCGAAGTGTTCCTAACCACTGAGGTTTGGTGTTGTCCAACCTGGGCACCTCCATGTACGGACCAGAGAATGGCTCAAAGCGGAACAGGCAGAATACGCCATTCAAGGACTCGGAGCAAACAGGCCGGACTACAGTACATAGATCACATGCCTTGGGCGGTGTTTGGGGACATCCAGCCTCTTCCTGGCCACTAGAAGTATCACCGCCTGATAGATTTGACTTCTCACGCCGCCACCTCTGGCAAAAGACTGGATATACGATAGATGTAGCATAACTCAGGAAAGATGGAACCGCGTTGAAAACAGAAATCAAATACTTGGTCAAATCTAACCTCTAACATGTATTGGAATGTGAACAGGGATCCAACAGAAGGTCCATGAGCTGGGCTCTTGACATCGTTTTCCTTCTGAGCCGCCTCGATCTCTGGTTCTAAATCATGACATGACCATCTAATAAGTTGCTGAGCTCAAACAAGCTCCAGAGGGTTCGTCCTGTTCGCAGGAGGCGCGACCTGGAGGGCATCCCAGTGCTCAGCGATGCAAGAGCCCTCGAAGCGCCAGATATCGACGGCGACAGTGTAACGTCCCATGCCCTCGCCCTCAACCCTGACGTGGCTCCATCCCACGTTGTCGGAGAAGCCAGTGTTGACAATGGTCACGTTACACTCCGCGATGCGAGGCGCCACCCACTCGAGGCTGGCGTCGCGATCTCCGGCGACATTAGGGTTGTGGTTGATGGCGTTGAGGAGGATGTGCTCCTGGCCGGCGCGCCAGGGGTCCTTCTCGATGTAGAACTTGCGGAGGAAGTTGTTGAAGATGATGCCTTGCTCGGCAGAGGAGACTGGGTAGCCGGGGTTGCAGGTGAACGAGGAAAGGGTAGTCTCGCCGGTGGTGTTGTTCTGAGCGAGGGCCGAGGGAAGGCAGGATAGGGCGAGGGCAGCCAGGGCCGAGATCTTGGTGGGGATCATGATGATGGAGTTTGGAGTGTTGACTGGAAGTCTTGGAGAAGTGGTTTTGAGAGTTGAGTGGATGGGATGATGTGGTTGACTGGTGAATGTGAAGGTGCTGATGATGAGATGATTCCGAAAAGCTGGATAAGATCACCAGGATATATACACAGGCTTCATGATCTGGCATCACGCAACATGTCGAAGAGCTTGGATGTAGTCATCACCGTGCCTGTGTAAGTTGGTAAGCAGTCTTTTGAGCATCAAGGTGCTTACGACTCGTTCCTTGGCAATAGACGTTGAAAATGATGGCTCCATCGTCAGTTCACGTGGCTGAGCACTATGAGCAGGCATTAGTGGCACAGTTCTGATATGAAGTTTATGCTTCTCGGATCGTTCCGAGGCTGCGTCTCATGTCATGAGCCGCGCGCTGTCCCAAAGGGGCAGTCTATGGCGCCGGGCGAACGACTAGGAGCCTACCTTAAGGTAGGCAGAAGTTGGGTGCCTTGGTTCCCATGCTGTGCACTGATGCACTGCAAGTCCAGCGGTGGGAGATTTATAAGAGCACGAGTCGTGCACTGCCCGGGGAAAGGCGAGAACAATTCTAGGGGTCTTCACCCCTGTAAGCGCGTGCTGAATCAGCTAAAATAAATTGCTGACGAGACGCTGTCGAGCTCCAGCACAGCGATGTTCTCGGAGGCCGGAGTATCACGGACAGCGAGACCCGCGAGTTCATCCGTGCCTGGCATCCAGGTTCACAGGGACCATCATGCATTGAGTCGAGAGGGGGGGGAAGCTTGGGCTACAAAGTGAGACCAAAGGTTCATCTTCTCAATTTATCTCGGAATTGGCGATGATTCTTCTCATGCCTCACGAGTACCCAATGTCTACCTGCGACTTGACATCTTGCTCGCTGGCCGCCTGGCCGCTCCCATTGACCAGCTTCTTGCCCTCACCATTCACCACTCCTTGTCCGTTCACCGGCGCCAGCAGCTTCTTCAGCTTGCCCATCTCGCCACTCATCCACGCCGTGACCGCGACGATATCTGCGCCACAGTTGACGAAATGGAATCCCTGTTTGACCTTGGCAGCGGCAGCTTCGGCGCTGAGCGCAAAATGACCGACATATTTGCCGGCGTTCAGTCCAGCCTGAAGGACTCTCGCAATGGCCTCCTGTACCTCAGGGGTGGACGCGTGGTCAAAGGCGACGTACCCCATTGACGAGGCAAGGTCGTTGGGGCCGATGAAGAGCATGTCGATCCCCTCGACTGCCGCAATCTCCTCGACGTTTTCCACGGCCATTCTGCTTTCAATCTGCACGCAGACCATGACGTTGTCGTTGGCTGTCAGGAGGTATTCGCGCCCGTCCAGGTTGAAAGCCGCGGGCGCGTACATGGCTCCTGCGCCTCTTTTGCCCTGGGGCCACTGTTTCGAGGGATATTTGCACGCCTGGACGATCGCTTCGGCTTGTTCCTGCGGTGGAAGAGTGTCAGCACAGCCCTTGGGTTGTCGTGGTTGAGGCACTAGAGGCCCCTGGGCGACGCACCTTGCTCTCGCACATGGGCACCATGATGGCGTGCGCACCACAGTCTAGAGCGCGCTTCATCATCCAAGGCTCTGAAGCTGGGATGCGAACAATTGGCGAGACACCGGATGTTGACACAGCACCAACCTGGAGGTACATGTCTCGGTCGTCGATGTTGCCATGCTCTGCATCGATCAGAACCCACTGTAGCGATGTGATGTTAGCGACTGGATGCCCTGGCAAAAATTGGCTTGAGGACTCACGTCTTCCCCTAACGGCGCCACTGTTCGTGCGAGCGAGTAGCCAGGGAACTCGAGCCACTGTCCCACGCTGGGCCCCTCTCCTCTCTTCGCGCGCTCGAGGGACGCTCGGAGCCGGGTCTTGCCAGTGGTATCAACGACGGGTGAAGCGATTGAGGGCGGCATGATGGATGATGGAGGAATGTTCGTTCAGTCGAAATCGTCGCGGCTGGAATTCTTTGCCTATTGGTACAGTATGTACGGCCTGCATGCTCCCCAAATCGTCGGGGAGTGTCGAAGTCCCGGCCGGATCCCGGGCCGGTATCGAAATCAAGTACCCCTCTGTAAACCATGGACACCGCGGCCCGAGATCCGCCAAAGTCGTCGCCCTCCCCTCCATTGCCATGATAATGACCCCTGCTTCCGCTCCAGATGTACCTATGAGCCGATGTAAGCACTTTGTCCACAAGTTCCCCCGTTGCCCAGCTTCTTGTCCGATCGACCCCATGTCTGCCACGCAGTTGCCAACCTCCAACCGTGCACTGGTTTGGACCGGTGCGTGGAAGCTCGAGATCCAGCAAAGACCCGTGGTCCCCCCTGGGAAAAATGACGTTCTAATCAAGATCATTAGCACAGGCATCTGTGGTTCAGACTGCCACAACTGGGAGAGCGACAGTGTGTCCCGACAGCTAGTCCTTGGGCATGAGTCGTCTGGTGTGATTGTCCAGGTCGGCGAGAATGTCACCAGCCGGGTCGTGGGCCAAAGAGTGGCCGTGGAACCCGCATCGGCATGCATGGAGTGAGTACATCCACCCATGTGCTTACATGTAGCTATTCAGCTGCCAACCATACTTCCATCGTTAGGTGCGAATTCTGCGCCCGTGGCGACCAAAATATATGCGCGAGCCTAGAATACTGCGGTATGGACCCGACAGACGGTACGCTGTGCCAGTACTACACCTGCAAGGCCTCGCGGACAGTGCCCATTCCGAACACGATTTCCTGGGAAGAAGCTGGGGCGATTCAGCCTCTCGCTGTCGCAGTGCAACTTGCGCGAAGGGCCGCGCTTGGTCCTCATCAGACCATGGCGATCTTGTGAGTCGTGTCGGACCATGAATGTGTCCAACTTACTGACCTCCAAAGTGGTTGCGGACCCTTGGGTCTTCTCATACTCGCTGTTGCTAAAGCCTACGGCGTCAAAACGATTGTCATGTTCGACATCGAGCCGTCCCGGACCCAGTTCGCCGAGAAATATGGCGCCACGGCCGGGGTCGTGACGCGAAGGAATGAGGATCCCTCTAAAGACGGCCTGGCTTTTGCCCAGGAGTACGCGGCAGAAATAATCAGCACATATGCCGTCGACCACGGATTCGATGTCGCAGTGGAAGCGAGCGGCGTCGAATCTTGCGCCCAGATGGCCATCTGCCTTCTCAAAGCTGGTGGCACATGCATTCAGGCCGGTCTCGGAAAGCCGCTCACCTCGGTCCCGCTGTTCCTCCTGACGGCAAAGGAGCTGAATCTCAAGGGCAAGTTAAGGAATCGAAGATCATGCCCACGACGTTATTAGCTGACGAAGACTCCAAGGAACTGTCCGCTACAACCCAGGGTGTTTTGCCGACGCCATCAGTCTCTTGGACAGAAAGATGGTTGACCTGAAGCCGCTCATCACGTCGACGTATCCGCTCAACAAGGGCGCGGAGGCTTTCGAGGCACAGCATGCCAGGAAGGATATCAAGATCATAATCATGAATCAAGAATAGATGGTCAGAGGTTTTGCTTGAAAAATGTGCCAACTCGAATCACGTGTGTAGCTTGTCTCCATACGACCCGTCATGATCTTCCCCATGGCCCCAAGAGCCCCGGCTCCGCGCCGTCAAACTGAAACAGCTCAAATCCCAACATTGAGTTCATGTTGAGGTCGAAAACGTCTCCTCCTAGTTCCAGAGATGGAGTCTGCTCATCAAACACGGTGAAGGTCCTCTTCCCTGACGAAGCCAAGTTCTGTCCAGACAGGGCTCCTTGGGGAAAGCCGACCCGATGAGACCCTGATCGTCCCGAGGCGGCTGCGTCTCTGTAGTCTGCCAACAGCTTCTCAACAATCGCCCTGCTCCTCGCTGCGCCGGACCATCGCTGCTCGAGGTGCTTGAGAAAGCCGGCGCACCGTTCCACATCGGCAATGACATCTGCCTGTGTGTTCTCCGGCGGGAGCCGCAACAATACGACCCCTGATAACGTCAGGTAATGCACACAGATGGCCAGGTAGTGCGACGGCGGCACCAGGTCGCGGACCATCTCGGCCGCATTGATACAGCTCTTGGCGGCGCTCTTGCACTGAGCGATTGAGGCGGATGGGTCTGGGCCGGACTGGCCGACAAGGAAGCGGTGTAGGTTCAGTAAAGAGCCTGCGTGAACGATGAAGCTCACGACGCACATGACGAGATCCTCCCCACCGCTACCGTTGTTTTCCGCGGTTACAGTGTTGGCTGAGAAGCGGATGCTGTCTGGTAGGCTATCGAGCCAACGCTGGAGAGCCCCGTCGTATGCTGAAACGCGGGCGAGGAACCTCTCTGGACGTCCTGGGACGGCTGAGGTCAGGTCGCGGAGGCGGCGAGCGGACCCTAGCTGCTGGATCCTGCCAGCGATGCAGCAGAGACGAGCAAATGCCAGGAAGCCGGTCGTCGAGGGTGAATGGGAAGATGGGGGTCGGCCACCAGTGCTGGAGAAGTATCGCTCGAGCACTTCATCGCTCAGATCTATGGGCATTTCCCAGTCGCAGTCGTCGTCGTGGGCTGCGGTCGGCCTTCCTAGACAAAGGGATGTCGTCCTACGGTTGGGGTACGAGACGTCAGCATGATTCAACCTTCTTGAGAGCTGCTTCAAGATGCAAGATGCAAGTACCTATCCAGAATGTAGACACACCACCATACCCGCCGTGAGATCTGTTGCTCCAGCGGGCCTGAGCGGGAGAAATGCCTCGTCGCGGACTGTGAAGACAGGATCTGGAGTACTCTCGCGTCAGCAAAGTCACTCCATGGCAGGCAAAGACTCGTACCAATCTGCTGTGAAGGTGCAAGCCGATATCCTGTGCCGCCCTTACCGCCTGGCCAGCGAGCGTCCAGCTCTGCGTCGGGGTGTTCCAGCCTGCAGCGCACATCGAGAGTAGAGAAAGGCACTGAACCCTCTCGAGAGAAGCTTCGCCTGTAGAAGCGTAATACAGCAACAAGGCCCTCTCGTAGTATTCCAGTCCCGGGAATCCTGGGTCCGTAGTAGGCGGCAAAAGGCTCGATGCGCACGCGCAGACGGCAAAGAAGACCATGAGGAACCTTCGGTCATCCGCTTCGGCACCGGCAGCAGTCGTGCGGCCGTACATCCTCCGATAACCCTGCATAAAACGCGGCTTGAACAGGACTGGGAAGGTGTAGTGCAGCTGGTCGAAGAAGAGCCTTGTTAGTAGGTCAGCGACGTACTGCGGCGGCTTGGGCAGCTGATCAGGCCGGGGGAGGAAAGGCAGCTGTGGCCATGTCTTGCCGCGGACGAAGATGGGAATGTCGACTTGTTCGCGGTCTTCTCGGGCTGTGCTGCTGCCGCCGGGGTCTGTAAACAAGGGGGAGGGGCCAGTGGTGTTTGGTGATGCGCTATGAGCAGCCTCGATGAGCATGTGGTTGCTGGAGCCGCCGACAAATCTGTTGCTGTCAGTAACACAATCGATTCCGGGGTGGAGGGTGTTGCTTGCCGCAAATCTCCGTAGGAATCCCTGACAAGGGCTCCCACGCCGCCCGTGTCCTGCTCGTTCGGGGCTGGAAATTCCTGCTCCAAAATGTCCGAGGCACTGTCTTGCTCGTCGTTTTCCAAGTCTGAGAGCAGTCCTGTGTTTCGGACGGCCACGACAGGGTGCGTCGTGAGGTGAACTTGCGCATCCTCTGGTGGGACATGCCTCCTCAGCTCTGGCATGGAACGTAGGACATGAGCGGCCTGCATAAGGTCTGCATGGGCATCGTCAACGACGGATCCGGCGGCAGGCGCGCTGCTATTGTAAGTGCTTAGGGCGTCGATGGAGTTGGCGAGCTGGCCCGTCAATGTCTCCAGCCTCTCGCACAATGCGGCCATCTGCTGGCAGCGAACCTCAAATGAGGCGGCATAGCTAGTGATCAAGTGTCAGCGATGATTCCCTTCTACTTTATGACCCTCAGAGCGTCTTACTTGCGGCTGGCAGAGGCATTGTCGTTGGTCTGAGTCACCTCGCAGTCCTGGTTCCGAGAGCTACAGTTGTAGCAGGGCTGCTTGCCGTCGCATTTGATCTAGCGAGAGGGATCAGCGGCTGATGCATGCGACGCGTATGTACCTGTCAGCAGCACGTGAGATTGAGATCTGACCTTCTTCCTCCGACATGGGACACACGCTCGCCATACGCGGGGCCCCGCGGCCTCGGTGGTGGGTTGCTGGTTGCTGACAGCGTCATGTTCCCCAGCCAGATCGGAGTCGGGGCTCGGATCGGATCCCGGCATGATCAATCCAAGGCGAGATCTGGCAATTGAGATGTGTTTATGACCTCCAGCCAGCTGCTGTCTGACTTGTGACGCTTCCGATACTGACGCCAGCCTGTACACCTTGGGTCGTGAAACTTCGGCTGGAAGAGACCGCAGCCGAGGTCAGCCGCCGTCATGGGGAACCTTGGACGAAGTGATGCCCAAACAGCTGGCGAGGGCGGGGAGCATGATAAGGGTGGAACTCATCAGCCGCCGGGTATTGCACGGCCGTCCATACCCGCTGCCACCCTGCTCGGCCGAGGGCATGGATCTACAGCCATGGATCAGGACACGCCAAGTACGCTACACTGCCCGTAGATACAGCGCCCTGAACTGCTGAGACGATCCCAAATCAGAACACGCCGTTCTATTGTCATGCTATCAGGTTTAGGCAATGCTACGTGCTTCCCGCAAACATAGCCCCAATATCGAGCAGCTCCTCCCATCGCTCATCCTTCAACACTTCGACCGTGCCCTGAGGCGTAGCCACAATCATCTCATCCTCCGAAGTCGTCCCAAGCACAAAGTCCCTATCATCCCGAACAAACGCGACCAGGATCTTGATCCAGTCCTGCATCAGAACCCTCTCCTCGGGTGTCGGCCCGTGGCAAAGGGAGAAATTCCAAAACGGCTTGTCCATGGCATGAGCGACGCCATAGGAAGCGGGCGCGACCTTCTCATCGATGAAAGAGAGTCGATATGCGATCTGGAAGCGCCAGAGATCTCGGATGCTCACCCCGTTTGACACCAGATGGTGGACGAGAGCTCTGGATGGGGCGCGAACTTGTCCGTCCGAGATGATTTTGCCGAAGGTCGTCTTCCATGCGTCCACGTCGGAGCCGCTGTCAGGGAGCTGGTAGCGCTGAAGCGCCCTGTCCGTCACGTCTGGGGCGTAGTAATTGGACACCTGCATCTTCAGGGCCTCCACTGTCGGTTCGTCTGGAGAATTGTACTGAGAGTAAAGTGTCTCCTCGTTGGCCACCTCGCCGATGAGGAGGCGGTAGCCACTGGACTGGAAGTCGTCTGCAAACTTCTTGCTCTGCAGGTACTCGATCATACCCGCATGGATGAACAGGTCGTCCGTCACCGGGCGGAAGGTGTGGTGCTTGAGGTGTTTGATGGCCTCGACCAATCCTCCAGCGCTCTTGGCGCGGAGGCGGGACAACTTCTCCGATGCTGTTGACGATGGTGAAATGCCAAAGTGCTGGCAGAGCTCGTCGAACTGGTCTTGGGCGTCTGCCGGCGACTTTGGTTGCGCTGGGATGGCGTTGGAGTCCATGAACATGCGTCGATAGAGCCTGGCCTGTGTCCCCCTGAGCTCATGCAACATCTGCGCCTCGACGCTGTACGCCCCGGCGCTGCGTCCCGCCAACGTAACGTTGTCTGGGTCACCTCCAAACAGCGAAATGTTCTCTTGGACCCATTCGGCCGCCAGACGCTGATCCCAGAGACCAAAGTTCCCCGCCGACTCGCCGCCACTCTCACGGAGGAGCTCCTCCCCGGCAAGAAACCCGAACACGTTGAGGCGATAACCAATGGCTACGACAATGGCATCCAGCCCTCCAGTGGATATCAGCTCGGTCGGGTCCATGCCGGGCTCGTGGCTGGGATCGCCCATCTGGAACCATCCACCGTGCAGCCAAAGCATCACCGGCCACTTTTTGTTCGTCTCCCCGACCGGCGTCCAGATGTTAACAAACAGGCAGTCCTCGCTGTAGTCGCCGCCGTCTCCTCCTTCGGCTTTGCCAACGTGAAAGGCCTTTTGCGGGCATAGGGATTGGAATCGTGTCGCATCGTACGGTGCCCCTTCAGGGCTGTTGTACGAGAAGCTGGTCGGCAGGGGCTGCGGTTTGCGCCATCGTCTGTCGCCAGTCGGTGGAAGGGCATAGGGAACCCCGGCGTATCGGCGGCTCTTGTTGTCTCTCTGAAGGCCTCGAATGGAGCCTTTGGATCCGAGGCTCAGGATGAACGGCTCGTCTTGGTAGGATATCGTGTTTCCCATGGTGATGTTGAGGGCGTCTTGGGTTCAAGTTGTGTCTGTCGTGCAGTCGAGGCCCAGGCGACCTATGTGAGCGCAATCAGGGGTCTTATCCGCTAACTTACATCATGTTTCAGCGGCAATCAGCGGGTCAGTCGCTGTATCTACCCCTCTTCAGGGTCGGCCCAAATCTGCCGCCGCACCAATTTGCAGGACCGGTGCCCGGCCCGCGGCCGGAGATCCGACCCCTCAATGATAAGAGGCAAAGGTCACTTGATGTGCTCAAGATGCAGACACACACACACGCTCAAACACCCTGAGAACAGAGCAGCCACAGCTATCACGAGACAACCACGCTACAGCCAGCAACATGGGTTCCGTCAGTATTCCAGCCTCGGCCACCATGCCCGATCTCTCCCACCACATCAACAGGAAGAGCAAGGCAAGGCAACCGTCGCCCCTCAAGGACATCATCAAGTTTATGGGCCAGGATGGAATGATCAGTCTTGCTGGAGGTGAGCTACCTTGTCCGGCAATCAGGCACTTTTGTCCTCAACTGACACATCCCCTCATTCCAGGCCTCCCTCACCCCTCTTTGTTCCCGGTGGAGCAAGCCAACTTCAATTGCATCACGCCCCTTGCGCCCTTGCATGGTGAAGGCAATGGTTCACGATCCGCCGGCGAGACGGCTGACTTGACCATCGGCCGAGATTTAAATGGCGGCGGCTTGGATCTGACCCAGTTCCTTCAATACGGTACGAGCGCAGCTACAAGGACACGGATGGACAGGACGAGACTGATTTTTGCCCCTCGCAGGCTCGGGCGCGGGAAACCGTCAGTTGATCGATCTCTGCAAGCAACTCACCGACAAAGTCCACACCCCTCCTGCCACCTACGACTGCATCCTCCATCCCGGAAACACCAACGCCTGGGCAAAAGTGGTCGGTCTCCTATGCGAAGATGACGACTACGTCCTCGTCGAGGAATACACCTACCCGTCCGCCCAGGCGCACTGGATCCCCCTAGGTATTCGCGCCGCCCCAGTCTCAGCCGATGCCGATGGCATCCAGGCCATACATCTGAACGACATACTGGAGGGATGGGACGAGGCAAAGATGGGAGCCAGACGGCCCCGGGTGTGAGTTGACCGCCCTTTCGGCCCGTTGATATTTGACTAACAGACGCTTGCAGCCTCTATCTTGTTGCCGTCGGGTCAAATCCGACTGGTATCACCATCTCGGCTGCGAGACGACGCGAAATCTATGAACTGAGCGTCAAATACGGTACGCTGCTATCCCTAACCGTCAAGTGACACCCTGACTGACCACCTCCAAGACCTGATCATCGTCGAAGACGACCCTTATTACTTCCTCCAGTACCCCGGCTACAATCCCTCAGCTCAGACGACGTCCACTTTCAAGGCGAAGGAGCCATCCGACTTTATAGGCTCCCTCATCCCCTCGTTCCTCTCCCTTGACATCGAGGGCCGTGTCATTCGTCTCGAATCCTTCTCCAAAACGTTGTTCCCAGGACTCCGTCTTGGCTACTTCATCGCCAACCCGACCTTCATCGAGCGGCTTCTCCGAGCAACAGAGGTCGAGACGCAGGATCCTGCCGGCCTCAGCCAGGCCTTCATTTTGAGCCTTTTCGGAAACTGGGGCGTCGACGGATACCTCCAATGGCTTCAGAGGCTGCAGTTCCAATACCAGACCCGTCGCAACTGGCTGCTTGACGCTTTCTACGCCAACTTTGTCGTCCTCCCCGCCGCTGAATCCCCCGTCGCCGATGCTCAGGGACTTGTCGCCTGCATTAAGAGTCAAAGCGATCAATCTCTGCGTCCTGTGTTCAGCTTTGTCGACCCTGGAGCCGGCATGTTTGTGTGGTCCGAGTTCTACTTTGAGGGCGTCACGCGCTTTGCGGAGATTGAGAAAGAAGGTGGCGAAGACCCCGAACAGGCTTTCGCCGGAGAGCTTTGGAAGGCCTGGGCCACGGAGCTGGTGCTGTTGACGCCGGGATCGTATTATCATCCCTGGCAGGGAAAGGACAAGACTACCACCAAAGCACGCGGTGCAGTGGCCCGGACGGCTCACTTCCGTTTTTCCTTTGCCACTCCTACGGTAAGTCCAGTCCCAGCTTTTACCCCTCATAAGATGAAATCAAGCTAACTCAATTCACTACAGGTCGAGCAGATTGCCACAGGCGTTGAGAGGGTTCGCAGCGTTGTAGACAGGTATTGGGTTTAAAAGTTTGAGAGATCATCAATAGTATTGAAATAGGCCCTCTTCCAAAAGCAAACATTTGATCGAGTTCAATGCAATCGCTGTGATTTGAACGCTCTCGGGGTGACACTTCAACTTCGCGTCCCGTTACCTGTGGATGATTGTCAATCGCACGATGTGCAACTTCATGTTCTCGGAGGACACGAGGATGAGGGAGGGACATGTACAGGGCAAACAACCCAAACCAGTACCCATAAGTCTTCGCGATGTTTTGGGCCAGCCTCAAGGACAACGGTTATCTGCCTGTCCAACTGAACCTATCTCACCTGTTTCCATAGAATGACCCCGGCCCGACGCAACTCTAAAAGGAATTAACGGATAGAGTCCGAGTGTTTGTGGAACAATCGCTGTGAACTCGAGCCTGCGGGTATCGAACCAAACTGGAACTCACTTCTAAGGCCGCTCCATCCCAGATTTATTTCCGTTATCTGTGGTGCCCGCTCACCGACGGCCGAGGTGGGCGGGGCCCGTGGGTATCTTTCGGCCTACGGATGAGATCCGGCCGGCCATCACCAAACAATGCGGGGGAGGGGTCCAGGAGAATGGATCCCGAGTCAGTGCTTGGACTAGGCTGTGGAGAGAATATTCCCGGGACCTTGTCGCTGGAGATAACGAGATTCTATAAATCACTCGAGATGCTGTTCGTCAATGTTTTCTCGTCATCTTGGGCAGAGACCAGAGTCAACAGACTACCTCGACCAGTTCTTCATATCGTTCCAACGCGAGTCTCGACATGTCGAAGAGCGAAAAGACTCAGATCCCCCTTGCTCCGGCGACGGACGAGGCCCAGGGCGAGGCCTTCGATAAGGCCGACATTCTCGACAATGTGCCCCAGGCCACTGTCGACGATGTCTTGAACCCGGACTCTTACTCGGACGCCTACTTCCGAAAGCTGCGGTTCAAGGCCGATCTATGGCTTCTCCCCATCATGTGGTTCTGTTAGTGATCGAGTCCACCGCTGCTTTCCTCGCGCTGACACGCTCAACCCAGGTTACGGAACCCAGCAGGCGGACAAGACATCCCTCAGCGTCCAGGCCGTCTTTGGAATCCGCGAAGATAACAACCTCGTGGGAAACCAGTTCAACTGGCTCTCGACAATCTTCTACCTCACCTACATGGCCTGCGAGTTCCCCGGCAACTGGCTGATGCAAAAGTGCCACACGGGCAAGTTCTTGTCCATCGTCATGGTTCTTTGGGGCGTGGTGGTGCTCTGCATCGCTTTCTCCAAGAACTTCACCCATCTCATGGTTCTCAGAGCGTTGCAGGGCGCACTTGAGTGCACCATCTCGCCGACTTTCATCCTCATCACCGGCGCCTGGTACACATCCTCGGAGCACACTCTTCGTTCCGTCATCTGGGGCACCTCCAACGCCGGCATGAACATTATCACGGGTCTCTGCATGTACGCGATTGGACAGCACGCGGAGAGGAACCCCGGGGGCCTCGCTCCTGTACGTATCTTTTTCCTGCCGTGCCAACGTTGGCAGCTGACAGATTTACAGTGGAAGGGCATCTCCTTCTTTCTGGGAGGTTTGACCATCTTCCTCGGAGTTCTGGTTTGGTTTGTCCTGGGCACTCCTCGTGAGGTCCGATGGCTGAACGAGGACGAGAAACGCGCTGCCACGGCCCGTGTCATGTCCAACTTGACTGGCACTGACCGCGAGAAGCGTTCCGAGTTCAAGTGGGATCAGGTCTTTGACACATTCAAGGACCCCCAGACGTACTTTTTCTTCTTCGTTACCATCATCAACGCCCTTCCCAACGGTGCCAACACGACCTTCTCGAAGCTCATCTGGAAGTCCTTCGGCTTCACCCCGCTGGAGACTCTCCTTAAGGGATCGACACCCTACTACTGCATCAGCATCTTCTGGTTCCTGACAGTCGGCATCATTACTCTGAAGAGACCTAACCTGCGATGTAAGGGCTCTCTTTCATGTTCTACTGAGGTTTGAAGTCCTTGTGCTGACATAATGGCGCAGTCCTCCTCATGATGTTCTCGCTCGTCCCCGCCTTCACCGGCATGATGGCCCTTAGCTTTCTGCCCACAGATAGCATGCGCTGGGTACGCTGGGGCATGTATATATTGCAAGTCTTTGGGTCGTTGCCTGGGCTCAGTACGTTTAACTCACATATCCTGACTCCCCGAGCCCGCGTGGTGTTGTTGGCTGACCATCCGCAGTGATTTGGACATTCCTGCCCTCAAACGTTGCCGGTCGCACCAAGAAGACAGTGACATCAACTATCCTATTCATTGGCTACTGCGTCGGCAACGCCGTTGGCGCTCAGATGTTTGTCGCTTCCGACGCTCCCAAGTACATCCGCGGCATCACTGCTTGCGCCATTCTGTACTGCGTCGAGTTTTGCTGCATGGCAACTTGGCGTTTTTACTGTGAGTTGTCTTCGAAATTGTGGTCTTATACTAGCTGAGAGACTGACCTTTGCCCAAAAAGACATCTGGGAGAACCGCCGCCGCGACAAGATGATCCGGGAGCAGGGCATCTCCGAGGAGGAAAGCGAGCGTCTGGGCAAGTTGAATGCTGAGAAGGACATGACTGACCGCGAGAACATCCATTTCAAGTACAAGTACTAGTTAAGGGGGCACCTTTGACGGCATGGGCGGGGTGAAATACTGGCCTTGTCAAGGGCAAGACTTTGGTTCTACAACGGGGTGATGATCTTGGTAGCTTGTGCCTCAACATATGGCGATGCATAAGCGAGTACTATTGCACGTCTATCGTCAAATATCATTCATTTTTCCATTAGATGGAGACTGGCAAGACTGACATGAGTATAACAAGAGGGAGCTTACTCGTAAGGGGTCTGGTATGATTTCGGAGAATCTTGCCATTTTGCGAACATCGCATGTCAACATAGCCTCACCCACGCGACATGCGATTTCAATTTCCGCGACACACATCTCCAGCATTTACCCCAGGAACACGATCCACAAGGGTCGCCTAGACTTGGAAAGGCTAGCGTTCCGTCGTTTTATCACGACATCCTTGAAGGCATCCATGACGGCCGTAATAGACCAAGGGATTGATCGATTATTACCAAGCACCAGACACAAGACACGCTCGCCTTCAGACAACTCCGCCAGGGGGGAGAGGCCTGATTACCAATGTAATCATCCTCAATACGGCTGCCCCGTGATCAGTCCCTCTTCGCAACATGGCACCAGACCGTCTTCTCAAATGGCCCGGAACAGTATAAAACTGGCGATCCCTCTGGGCTACACATCCATCCACATCACTTTCGATTCAACACCCTCTCACTTGCTTGGCCACTCATCACATCCCTTGCAACGATATAAGTCACCTGCCACTTGCCCTCATCACAGAGCTGCCATGTCTTTCTTCACTCCCATCCGAGCCTCAAATGCTCTCATCACCGAGACGAATGCCCCCAAGGTCGCCGTCTTTGTTGGTGGTACCGACGGTATTGGCAAAGCTACCCTGACGGGACTGGTCTCCAAAGGCTTTCCTGTTAAGGTCTACATTGTGGGCCGCGACGAAGCTCGCCATCAGGCTCTGTTGGATGACCTCAGAGCTTCCAACCCCAAGGCTACCTTGGTCTACGTTGAGGGTCAGATCTCTCTGGTAGCAGACTCCCAGCGAATTGCGAACCAAATCGCCGCCCAGGAGGAGAAAATCGACCTGCTCTGGCTCTCGGCAGGCTACTTGCCTTTCACTGGTCGCCAAGGCAAGTCGTACAGGTCACATTCGAGATTTCGGGCTAATCATCATGGCAGAAACCTCCGAAGGCCTGGAGGCGTCCCAAGTTGTTACTTACTACAGCCACGTGGTATTCATTAACAGCCTCCTGCCCCATCTCAGAAAGGCATCCAAGACGTCGGGTTCCGCCCGTGTCATCAACATCCTTGCCGCTGGTTCAGAGTCGACCAGTGTCTTCCTCGACGACATTCATCTCAAGGAACCCGGCCGCTTCACCATCCCCATTTGCGGTCCCCACCTCGTTACCATGGTGACTCTAACTCTGAAGCGCTTTGCAGAGGCAACAGAGAACAAGGACATTGTCTTCATCCACTCGCATCCTGGACTTGTTAGCACGGATCTCTTCAGGAAGAGCTGGGGCGACCAATACGACCCTGCCACGGCCCCTGCTGCTGCACCCCCTGGAAAGCTTTTGGCGCTTACACCGGAAGAGTCGGGTGAGAGATGCTTGTATCTGATCTCCAGCTCGGAGTTTGGAGGCAGTGGCGTACCCGTGCAAAACAGACGACAGCCTGCCCAAACCCTGACCCATGGGGCCAGTGGCTCGCTCTTCTCGATCGATGACAAGTTCGAGATCGTTCAGCAGGACACCTTGTTGGCCGAGCTGGAAAGGATGGGAGCTACGGAGAAGATCTGGGATCAGACTTTTGAGGCTATCAATGCTATCACCAACAAGGTCAATCTTGATTAAATGGATCAAGGCAGAGTGGTGTCCATTCTCAAGCTGTCACGCCAGGAAAGTCCAGAAATCGGCAGCCTTTGTGTGAATGGTTTGGGCAAGATGCAGACTGGAGAATTCTTGGAGTGTGGAGGGACAAGTGTTGAAGCCGCAGTCCTTTTTGATTCATTAAGAAAGTAATCATATCAGCCTAACCGCCTGCTCTTGACCTTAAGATCAGATAAAGCCGGAAAGGGCTAGCGTTCCGTGACCGGGGAGCTGGGCCTAAAAATAGTGTCTCCCCGAGTCAAGGGGCCATCAAGTTGGGACGGTGCGGATTGAGGCTGACAAATAGCAAGATGTTACTCGGGAGCATCAGAGCGAGAGACTGCCTTTGGCATCACTGTTCAGCACAGGTGCCATCTTTACTTGTATCAAAGCACCAAGCAGGATGCTGCGCCCCCTTCATATTGCCCTCCAAATCAACCAGAAGCATGGTATTCCACGGTGTGCCCTCACAAAACTGTTTGCCTTGTCGGCAACGGAAAATCCGAGTGAGACAGACCCCATACCCCCCATCAGCGTAGCGAACGGAAGACTAACTTTGGCGGTAAAGTGCGACCTGAACCCTGCGGGATGCAGGCAGTGCCACAGAGCTAGACTAGCATGTCACGGGTACCGCAACCAGAAAGAGCTATCGTTCCGCGACGAGACACACACAACAACTCGCAAGGTTCAAGCGAGGCAGACCTCTCAGGTCAGCGCCCCGCCTTCATTATCCTGGGAGGACCTATCTCGAAACGCTTTTCTCTGCCTGTATGTCGGACGTTACTCCGAAACCTTTGGCGCACTGCCGCTGTTCCTGTCAACGACCCCCTTGGCTGGGCACCTCCAAGCAAGCGTCGGGGCTGTGAGCTCTGCGTTCATGGCGCTCATGGAGAATCGCCCAGATCAGATGGCCAATGCCAACGGGCAATATTTGGCGGCCGTTCAGATGGTTAGGAAAGATCTCGCAACACCACAGGTGTCACAAAGCAGCCAGCAGCCCCGGCAACTCAGCAATGAGGTTCTTCAGTCAGTCCTACTACTCGATCTTTACGAGAAGATCAATCTGGAGCAGCACACCTTGGGCCCTTCCGCCTCCTGGCTTAGCCACATCAACGGTGCCCTTGGGATTATCCAGTCTCGTCTGAGCATCGACTATCGGAATTCAGCCACTGCTCAACTTATTCATCGAACCATCATATCCCTGACAAGTAGCTTGGGTGTAATCGGTGCCCGAGTGCCGTTCAGCGTGTCCGATCTCATCCGGAATCTACATCGATACAGCCGAGATGCCAAATTGACATATCTGGGTCTTCTTACCAGTGTCATGGACCTTCGTGCCGATATGAGGAGCGGATCTTTCAGCGTCGACGACGTCATCACCAAGGCACGCGAACTTCAATCACAACTAGCCGATGCCCAGGCAAAGGTTCCTCGGTCTTGGCGACCGTATAGAGAAGCATCACATAGTCTGCTTGTCTTTGGGACCCATTACGACATGTATCCCAGCCACTACTCAACCCAGGTTCTCAACGCCTTTCGAATGTTACGTCTGGACTTGTGCGCCGTCATCAGAAGTCTCCGCACTGATCCTTCAGTTGATGCCATCATCGTCAAAGTCACGCAGGAAATTTGCGCGGCAGTACCTCAGTTCTTGCTTGTGGAGGCAAGTGCTGAAAACTCAGTGCCGCTCTCACCGATGCAGATGCTCAAGTGCCGCGCCGTGTTGACTCCGCTGTTCAAGGCAGCGCAGACAACCATGGACGAGTCCCTCCGAGACTGGGTTCTTCTCTGTCTCGATTTCATGTCGCAAAATGGGCTGAAACCAGCCCAGGAAGTGGCAGACATGCTGAGATTCTCGCCCGAGGTAGATTACTGGAGCGTCTATACTATGATTGGGGGCTGTGGAATAACCGCGTAGGCAAGGACATGCATTGCATCTTCGGGCCAGGCACAGAGGTTCCATGGACGAGCAAGGGAGTCCATGAGACATGTCTCTGGTACAGGTGTAGACGATGGCGTTTATTGAAGGGATCCGAGAGGCTGGGTGGACGATGGCGGTGGCTGCAGGCCCGGGCCGTTGGGCGGCGCCGCCAACGGCGCCGCCACAATGTGGGGTCCACATGGTCACGTGATACCCTGAGTACAACTGCCGAGGAGGGCACGGCCAGTCCGACTGTCAACATATTTGCAGCAAGCACCGGGAGGACTCGGGAATCCAACCATGTCAGGAGAAATTAACGGAGATTTCAGCAGAAGTATTTGTATTGACTCAGCAAGAAAGCTGAGGAAGTAAAGTGTATGTCCAGTTAAACAAGATATGTACCACGGAGAATTCAAGAAGGTTTTCCCACCGCTGCTCGGAGGGCAGGATGTCGCATCTCTCAAAAAAAGATGCGATCAAAGCGCAAGTCTCTAGCACTTGGTGAAGTTCTTGAGGATGCAGCTCTTGCCGTTGTGGCCGGTGCTGAGCTTCTTGGGCTCCTTGCCGCTCGAGTTACCCTCGTAGGCAGCGCAGGACTTGTTGTTGTTCTGGCAGGAGTTCGTGACGGTGCAAACGTCGCCGTAGTTCTGGTTCACTCCACAGAGCTCGCCGCCGTTCTTGGCCACGACGTTCTTGATGTTGATGTTGCCTATTGGGAGGGGGGTGTCAGCTGAGGTCTTTTTTGGCATATCACACGAGGGACTATGAAACTTACGCTGGGCTCCGTTGCCCTTGCAGTTGCCGCAGTTCCTCGTGAGCTTTCCGTAATCATTGACGTAGAAGTCGTTGATGTTCAGGGTTCCAGCGCCGTTGAATTGGAACACCTTATCAGCTGCCTTAAAGGCGCCGCCACCTTGCACAGTAGAGGATCCGGACTTCTGCTTGAAGGTAGCAGCGTCCTCGCAGACGTCAACCCACCAAATGTTCGTGAGAGTGCTGGAATAATGCGTCAGGAAGAAGATAAATAGCAAAAACGGCGTATTTGACATACCACTTGCCACGGCAGTGAACACCCTCGCCAGAAGAGGCACCAATGATGACGTTGGACAGCTTAGCGCCATCCTCAAGGATGAAAGAGGCGTCCTTCTCGCCGGTCTCGGTCTGCTCCTTGCAGGTGGAAGGGCTGCGCTCGAACCTCTTCATCTTGCCATCGTAGGAGCCCTTGACGGGGATGGCGGTGGGGAGGGAAGTGACACCAGCGGACTTGGGAAGAGTGGTGGTGACAGCCGAAACGCCGGCAGCGGCGAGAGCGATGATGGTGGCGACCTTCATTGTGAATGAATGTGGTTGATTCTTGTGGTGGTAGGAGATGTAAAGACTGGTGAATGCCGTCGACCTGCGATGGAGTGGTTCTGAAAAGAATGAATGTGATGTGAAGAAGCGAGCTGAAGAATCAAGTTTCTATCTGTTGATGGCCGGACGGCGTCGAGGTCTTATGTAGTTGGTGGCCAAAGGGGTTAGGTGATGACCCCTGCCAGCGGGCGGCGCTGCAAAAAGTGAGTCCACGATCGCATCCACGCCCGCCGCGCCTCTTCTCCGAGACGTGTAATCTCCCCTACTGCGTTGGCATCAACAGACAGCATCACGCCCAGAAAAGGCACGCATCCCCTGTTCCTTGGCCGGATGCGGGCTCAGGCCAGAGGCAGCGGGGGGGCCTGGCCGACGCTAGAATCGATGCCGCGTGCCGTAAGCCGAGCGACGGCCCACGGATTTGATGCTTCATTCGACCCTTGAGGTCATTCTCGCTGTGATTTGGGGCCCGAGCCAAGGGAGGGCGGGGAGCCGTTCGGCATCTCTGTGCCGTGTTGTTTCATCCAAAGTTCCCCATTCAGTTGGGATGGCAGCCCACCCACGGCCCCGGAGCCACGAGGGCGTCGGGTTGAGATGAAAGGAGTTCGGCGCATTACCAGGATGGGCAAATCGCTCCCGCTACAGTGGCCTGGCCTGCTTCCAGACCAGCCCAGTAAGGCCACCCCCCTGAGCCATCCAACACGCCCCCGGTCCAATGGACAAACAAGCAAAAAAACAAGCATAGCCAGACCCGTTTTACAAGCACTCATGCGTGCGTGGAAAGCGAGGAGATTTGAGTCTTGTTTTTTTAGGAGTGATGCTTAAATTCTCTGCAAGCGTGGATCGGGCCACACGCAATCGAGACGGTAATCGCAACGACCGACGTTCAATTGCGTCCCAAGAGCCGCGGACAGCTGCACCCCAGAAACACATCCGCTGATCACCAGCTTCTGGGAGGAGTCAGCCCGCCCTGCAAGCCCTGCAAGCCCTGCAAGCCCTGTTGATGGAGTCTGATTCGAGGAAATTCCCCCAGTAAATGCCCTATCCATAGCACCCCCCAATCAATCTCGATGCAACAGGCTCCCGGGGAGCCACCTTGACCCTGTGCCTCGTACGAAAAGGGGGCAGCCCCGGCTTGGTGAGGTCACCATTTGCTCCAGGTCCGCTTGGCCATTGGCTGTCGGGGATTGATTGTTGCGAGGGGCGAGGGAATGGGATCGCTCTCATGTCCGGCGCCATCCGAAAAGGGGGCTCCAGGGGGCTGTGCCCGTCTCACCATCCTGACGCCCACCACCACATCGCCTGTGGCAGCCTCTAGAAGGCGCTGAGTTGCAATTGTGCAGATGACAAAAGACGAGGAGGCTCAAACTGATGCAAGCTACTGCATCTGCAGGTTGGGTGGCAGATGTCACGGCTTCAAGTTCCTCCATCGTCACCAGACCACTCCGTTGGAACAGACAATTTCTTCTCCCTCGCCCCGAAAGCCGCCAATGCCAATACCCAGGCACAAGCCAATCGCAGACACGCCACTTGGATATATTCCCACTCTAAACTGGACAGCCCTCGGGCGACCCTTGCGAGTCAGGAAAACCCGCCCGCAACATTGAACGGCGGGCTACAGGCTACGGGCTTCTGCATCCATATCAATTTATTTCCGCGGACTCGGCTTGCACTCCGACCAGCCAAGCACAGTGAAGCGAGCAAACAGGGACACGAGCTTTGCTCTAGTGCCTGAAAGTTGGCCGACACTCGGATCCGATGCCCTCCACCAGACGTCCCAGGCATCCCCCTACAAAGCAGCACCCACGATACCTTCCCATCCCTGCCCGCCCCTTCGGACGACTCCCCCCGATGCCTGTATTGAGCCATTACTTGCCAAGCATCGTGGAGCGTTGACACTAGGCCCCCGATTTTCCCACGCCTAACCCGTCCATCCCATCGTGGCTGTGCAACGGAATCTCCATATCAAAACACCGAACCCACACAAATCACCGCCGTGATGCGCCGCCCGCCCCCTGGCAGATAGTCCTCCCTCGTCCATTGCTACGCTGATCCGGCACGCGTGCCGGTCGCCTACACGCCCCTGGGCCCTGGCCTCGAGTCAACATCAGACTTGAGTCAGGTTCAGGGCTGAACGGCGCGCAGCAGGTCATGTTTCTAGAAAACCCCCTCGTTGGGCGAGGCGCGTCACACCTACAGTACTGTACGTACATGTGGAAACGACATTTCTCCGTCGGAGACGTCTTGTCTGGCTCCGGCCCCTATTCTGTCCACTTATGGCCTGCCTCGGGGCTTCCCGTCGTGGTGTCTGGGCACAATATCTGCAGAGCGGAGATTCTTTGCCCTTTACAATACGTCATGGAGCAAGCCCAGAGCGCCGAGCCCATGGGTCCAGCCCCTGATAACACGCCTCGGCACTCGCCAAGCAGAGCCTCCGGGGCAGCCGGTCAGGAGGCCTCGGCCGCCTTGCAGAGTAGAGGGAGAGAAATATCCCCTTCATGTCATTCTCAGCCTTGGCTGGCTGCAGGGACGAGTCGAGACCGCCTCGGCCACTCCAGATCCTCCTTTCTGTCCGGGGTGCATGCATCCGCCAAGAGACACCAGTCATTTGGATAGCACGAACCTGGCGTGCAGATCCAGTCAGTCACCCGCAGGCCCCTTAAATCTCGAGGCGGGCTCGCGCAGCCCGCGTTATTGTTGCCGCAGCCTGCGGGATGCGGGCCAAGGACATGGGCCGATCGCTACAGTCAATCGACCCCTACAGTCACTCGACCGCTGTAGTCAATCGACCTCTACAGTCAGTTGGCCGCTACAGTCGATCAACCATTACACTCAGCAAGTAAGTAGAGGCTCCAGGTTTTCGCGGGATGCGGTAGTAGTATCGCGGGCTGCGCGAGCCCGCCTCCAAAGATCGCGGCGGAAGTCCCGCGTCCCTTGTAAATGCTCACATCAGCACCCCCAGGCCGGCAAACCAAGGGGATGCAAGGGGCGGCGATACGAGTGCGAGTATCCACTGATCTGCTCTTTTTACACACCCAATACTCATGAACCTACAATCTGGCTCATATGCTAGTCAACCTCCTGGCAAGTTCCGCTCGATATCTGCCAGAGCCGGTGCCGGTAGCCGATGCTTCGGGTATTCCGTGTCCGCCATAGAGGACGCCAATGTTGGGCAGCGTGAGGTAGAGTGCCTACACTCTGGCGTTCGGTCTGGTATCCCGCCAATGGTTTCTATCGAAGGCCAAAGACTGCTACACCTCCACCGTCGGACTCGGCTCCTCGCAGAAAAAGGGGTGATTCAACGCCGCCTTGGCCGTCAGTCGGTCCTATGTTTTTGATCAGCCAAGGTTCAATCTTTGACCTCGCAAGACTTACTCCATGATCCCACCGCAGCAATCCATCCACAAGACTCAACACATCATCATCCGCACGATCCCTGTTTTCATCGTTGACCAGACTCGTCCATGGCCGCCGCTCATGCACAACCACATCCTCGACGTCAGGTGCTTCCATGTCATACTTCTCAACCCAGTTCAACAACCCCCCCGTCCCGAGTACCCGCGCGATTCGTTCCAGCTGGTCCAAGTTGCTGTTGCCGTGGAAGAAGGGGTCCTTCTTGAAGACCACGCTGGCAAGCATGTCTCCCACGCTCCACATATCAATGCTGAGATCATATTCGCCGAAGGAGAGGAGAAGCTCTGGCGCCTTGAAAGCCGTCCCTACCGCCACTTCATAGGTTGTGCCGGGCGTGTAGCGCGTTGACGAGCCCCAGCCAGATAGTTTGAGCTAAAAGCGGATGAGAGGTGAAAATATAATCGAGAATGCGTCTGCCATACCTGTTTTCGGGCGGGATCCACGAGAATGTTCAGTGGCCGTACGTTCCTGTGCATAATGTCCTTCTCGTGAGCGTAGTCGAGAGCTGAGATGAGTTGCTTGAAGTAAAGCCGGATATCTTCACGGGGCAGCGTGGGGAATAAGCTGCGGTAGTCTTGGAAGGAGATGAGCTCAAAAACGAGAGAGATCCTGCCGCCCTGGACATCAAGTTTTAGCGATGCTTTCCCAAAAAACAGTGAAACTTACCCGTTGATCGTCGACTGCGGTAGCTAGCGATATGATGCTGGGACAACCCCGAAGTTCTCGTAGCATCTCAACCTCATTCCGAGCTCTGTCGTCGTTGGGGGGTTTGAAGATCTTGATGGCAAAGGCAGTCCGGTCTGACAACCGAATGGCACGAAACACCTCTGCCCGCCGACCGCGACCTACGTCAGATGAGTAAAACAACATAAAGTCTGGGAGAGAATCGGCGGATGTACCTAATCTCTGGACGACTTCAAAATCGTCGGGGGACGACACGGGCTCACCTGTCAGGCGAGCATCAGCAAGCGGGGTAACGCGGGGCAGGACGAGGCGCTGCACCGTGATCGTCGGTCAACGCATCGCGAATGACGGATGGTTGAGTCTGAGCCATGCCGTGAACAAGCTGTGGTGAGACTGTGTGAGATGGATTGATGACTGGGGATCTCTTGCCTTCACTGGAAAGTGGGCAGTTCTCGCGTGCATGAAGTGAGGTGAGGTGAGCAGGCTCCAATCACGGCGCATCATCAGCCCAGCGCATCAGCAGCCTCACTTTGCGGCGATCCAAGCGAGTGAGAACCCAGGTAGCGACAAAACACTTCCTGTTATTGGGAGCGAGTCTGCTCAATCGAGCAAGTCGTCCAGTGTTCTCATGCGGACAGATGTGCATTGTACGTACGTCAAAAGCTGTGTGCAAAATGCAAAAATAATATGCTCCTCGACGGGGAATTGAACCCCGGTCTCCAGCGTGACAAGCTGGCATACTAGCCACTATACGATCGGGGAAGACGCCGTTGACCAATTGAGCCAATAGCTGACTGATGGAGAAAAGAGGCGCTCATAGCAATATGAGGACAGTGAGACGCCGACCATACCCCCGTCGAACACACGTCAACAACACCAAATGAGTCCCGAGAGCATCATCGCTCAGCCTTGGAAGTAATCAGCCTCCTAGAGGTTTTCGGTGACTGAGAACGAAATGCCCACTTTTGACGGGCCATCCCTATCATATCAAAATGTGCCTTGACCGTTGACGATGGACGGTTGAGGTACGCCACGCTGAAAAAGGAGGCGCCGCCAAAAGCCACCATCCCGAGGCTGAGAGCGATGTGCCGCTTCAACTCCATTTCCATTGCTCTGAGAGGCTAATAGGACTTGTAATCACAATTTTAGGGCTGTAGTCAATTCAGCTCCGAGCAAGGGCACTGTTGGGCGCGGATGGACAAGGCACACTCGTCTGCTCACCCGTCGTGAGGTCTTGAAAAGGGCCACCATGGTCACCGTTGCCCCGTCTTTCCATCCTTTCGTCCTACCAAACTACCCCAGTTATCTCTCAAACTTGCCATCATGCGCACTTCCCCACTCATCTTGTCCATGGCAGCGTCGGCCGCCGCAACCCTCGTCGCCGAGCGCCAAGCCCCCGAGCCCACGCCGGCCCCTACTCTCGCGATTCCTTCCATCGACCCAACGTGCGCATCGGCCCTCGAAACCATCCTCCCCCGTCTGGCCGACGCACCGCTGCCGGATCCCACTCTCATCCCTTTCATCGCCGGCCAGGGATGGGAGACGATGACGGACTACTGCAGTCCCCCCAAGGTCACAGGTGACCCATCCATGGTGGCTGGATGGTCGTCCTACCTGAGCTCAGTGTCCTCCTTCTACTCGGAGCATACATCTGATATTTCTGCTCTGGCGGCGGCCTGCACGGGAGACTCCAGTGTGGCGGATCAGTTCCCCTTGGTGCCTGGCGACTGCGGGGGCGGCAGTGGGAGCGGCAGCGGAGATGGAAAGAATGAAGGATCGGGGCAGGGAGGCTCCGGTGGTGGCAGCGGTGGAGGCACTGGTAACAGCAATGGGGACAAGGGCAACCAGGGATCGTCCATGTCGGTCCAGCGAGAGGTCATACTTATGGCTGCCATGGCTGCCGTCGGTATGGTCTTCGTGGGTGTGTATTGAGGTCGGTCAATCGACCACACCAGTCGAATGACCACAGCAGTTGATCGACCATAGCAGTCAATCGAATTCACAGTTGATCAATGATGACAGAAAATTAGCCGTAATGGTCAACTATTGAGATAGTCAATCGAACAGAATAGTCGATCTGATGTGACATACAATCGACAGTTAGGTCGGCGATCGATAGGTGTGGCCGGGTGACCGACCGATTTTGAACTCTGCAGTTTCCTTCTCTTCATAGATACAGCTGCCTATTCCAAGTCTCTGGCCAAGCACCTCAAAATGCTCGCCGCCAACGCCGAAGAAATCAAGTCTAACATGGTCCATTAACAAAGCAGATAGGTATCGTCATGAAATGCGGTGCGTCCGCCGTATGGTATGTGGCGTGATGTAAAGGTGTCATGCCAGAGAGAAGATGGAAAAGTAAAAGGAAATGAAGAAAAGATCGTAGATGAGGTGCAATGGCCCTCTTGCTGCGTAAGCCTCACTGCATGACGGCAAACTCCCAGCCCTTGAGGTCCGCGAAGCCGGCGTCGACAGCCTCGCTCGTCTTGAGCCAGCACCAGTAATCGGTACTCGAGCCCGAGCCCACGGGTCCCCACCCAGCACCAGCGCAGGCGAAAGTTCCTGCGCAGTTGCGCATGCATTCGGCCATGCTCTCAGTGCGTAGGGAGCGAATGTCGGCGGCGGAGATGCTGGCGCCCATGTCGACGTCGCAATAGCGCAGGAAACGGACGGGCGAACCGGGGACAGCGTAGAGGGTGTAGTTGGCATCGGGGCAGATAAGGGAGCCACTGCTTGTCTGCGTGGGATAGGCAGGGTCGCGGGAAGTTGTGGTGGAGGTAATAGATGAGGTGGATGAAGGGTTTATGGATGTCGTCGTAGGGTCAGAGGTGTCCCTGAAGTCGTCTGAGCTGCTGGACGTTGGGTCAGGAGTGCTGAGATACGTCAGTGGATGGTCTGTCTCAAGGAGGGTGGGCTGCTCACCTCGTTGGCGATGCACTGCTCGTGACGTCGCTGACAGCCGGCGAGGGCTTCTGTAGGCCGACGCCGACACCCACGCCAACGGCGACGCCGACGAGAACGACTAGAGTCACGGCGACAATACCCCAGAACAGTATCGGACGAAAGCCGCAGACGCGCCGTTCTGTCCGGAGATCTGACGTCCCGTCTTCGTCCTCGTAGTAGCCCCCTCCGACGCCGACGCCCCTCTTCTCCTGCCGGTCGGTAGGTTCTGGCGTCGGTTCCCGTAGAAATGTGAATGCCTCTGGTTGTGACTGCGCGTTCGTGCCATTGCCCGAAGGGGTGGCGCCTTCGGACCAGTAGACCTCTGGCACGCCATTCCCATCTGCGGCGGAGGCGGGGTGGTAGAGCGAACGTCTGTTGTTGCGTCTGATGTTTGGCCGCGGGGCCTCCTTGCCGGAGCCATCGGCGGGGAGCTGTTGCTGCTGCTTCTGTGCGTTCTGGGCCATGATTGTCGCGTCGGCGATGGGCCAATTGATGTCTCGTGGCTCGTCCGGCGCGGTGAGGTTACCGCGACCGAAAGGCCATGACGGGTCTGATGATGACGTTGGAGCTGGGGTCCCGGGAATCCCGGGGGTTGGCAGCGTCGTGAAGGGCGACGGGCTCCTGTCGATGCCTTGGAAGATGGCGAAGTGAAGGGATCGTCGAAACGGCTGGCGAGGGAGGATGGATGGCCTTTGAAGGTCGGATTGGCGTGATGTTCGTGATGGGAAAGAAGGGAGCACGCGAGAGCAGGCAAATTGGCGAGGTCGTAATCTCCTGGCAGTTCAGGCAGGTAAACGAGCAGGGCGGCCGGGCGGGTGGTCCGGGGAAGGAGTCGTTGGCGTTACATCCCGACCTCCCCTGTCGTCATGAGTAGGTAGGTAAGAAAAAAAGCTGGCCAGGGTCAACAAGGGTCAGGGAAGAAAGAGCGGACACTCTCGTGTGAGCCCGAGTGCTACCGTGGCGAGCAGAGGGAGACATCCTGTTGAGGGTTAAACGAGTCGGATGGTTGCGCCTCGAGGTCTGACCGCCGCCGGTGTTTTTAGGCGTAGAGGTTGTGTTTTGCCAATTGCGCCCGATCACAACGCAACGCAGGCGGGCTGTGTTCACAGCGTTCGTTGGAGCCGGCCGTTGTTTCTTCAGTCGCGAACAGACAAATCTCGAGCCACAGGTTCGGTCCTGCCCTGACAGCTGCCACTGCAATCGGGCAGGAAGACCCCTGTCTTTTCCCCTGGAGCGTGCGCTTCTGACGAACCACGCGCGCCCAATGGCGGCGCCCAAAATCCAATGGTCGCATGCCAAGAGCAGAAAGCGACCCGTGCGCACCATGTCACGGTGGGGGACCCCAATGTGGTTAGCCATTCTAGTGGATGGTTCTCCTGGTTCTTCACCTGGCTAGGTTCTTCAGGTTCGGTCAGATTGGACGCCGGGTTGGCCAATGCACGTGTTTCTCGGTACCGTTGAACTCAAACGTCGCTGGGCCCTTGATACGAGCTTCTCCTCCTCCATTTACAACATCATGCAGCCTTTGTCGAAACAATCCGATCTCATCTCCTCTGCCGATACACCCGACTTCAACCTCCCGCTGTTAGTGATACCGCGGCTGCTGGCCCGGGCCTCCCACGTCAAGCTCGACCGCGTCCGTGTACATTCCGCCCGACCCCATCAACTCCATCGGCTTCTGCTGCGTGCCGTCGACCTCTGCCCTTGTCGATGCGTATCCGTGCAGTTCTGTCGGCTGCATCTTGAACGCTTCAGTCTCGTCCATGCCGTGGTCTGTGGCCTTCCTCCTGCGTCGCAAGAGGAACCAGATTAGCCCGCCGATCAGAGCGACACCCAGCACGCCGCCGACAACGCCCCCAGCAATGACTGCGGTTGAGGTGCCTCCAGAGCTGGACTCTGCTTCACTTCCGCCGCCATCGCCACCCTCACCCTCTGTCGAGCCTCCAGTCGAGCTCTCGTCCTGCGCGAAAAGCTGCTTAACCGCGTCTGACGACCACTCCCTGTTCTTCATCCCACCTTCGGCATACCACGACTTCACCGCCTCGGGCGACTCGTACGCCGCAGCATCTGCCTCGTACCGCGTCTTCCACGCCATCTCCGTCATGTCAAACACCCCAAGTCCCTGCGGAAACGGGTCCTTTTCGCGCCAAAACCCCGAACTAGAAGACTTGTCGTTGACGCCTCCATACGAAATCATCTGTCGCTTGCCGTCGCCCGCCACAACGCACGCATGGCTGTCGCGTGGACTTTTCGACTCGTAATCGGCCTTGCGCCAGAAGAACCCCGGCAGGCTCAGGACGTGCACGTCGTCATAGACGATGTCGTTGCCGCCAAGGTGGCCGCCGTACACGAATCTAGCAGCAGCATGTCAGTGAGAAAACTCGAGGGAAGTGAAGACACGCCACTCACATCTCGAACGTCTTGTTCGGACTCTCCACACCCACGACGCAGTGGTGCACCCTTGAGTGCGGCACCGTCTCCCCCGTTTCCGTTTCCTGAAAGTGCCAGTCGCCCGTCACCGGGTCCATAAAGGTGACGTTCTGCATCGACAGGTAGTTTCCATCCGGTTCACGCCCGCCGATGATCATCACCACGCCATTCGGCCCAAAGGTCGGCACGTACACCGCGCTTCCGCCCTCCAGCAGACGGCTCCTCGCCCACCCTCCCTCTGTGTGGTTGCTCCACGCCTGCGTTGTGGAGTTGAACTTGACATATCCCGGGACGGGCCCGAATGGCCGCGTTGTTGTCGACCGGATGGACGCGACGCCGCCAAAGTGGAAGGCCGCGTTGGGCGTGCTCGCGTAGGCACCGTCGGACGACCGCTGCAGGCCGGAAAAGATGCCACCATCGTTTGGTGTGCTTGACGTCCACGACCCGTCACCCTGACTGCCGGGCGTGAACTTCCATAGTTCCGCCTCGGGCGTCTCATCTTGATATGACGTCTTGCCACCCCAGGCATAGAATGCGCCCCCGGACTCGTCGGTGAATATGGCCTGACGCACCAGGTTCTGCGCCGGCTTGAGGATCTTTCGAAGTGCCACATCCTTTGGGTCCCAGGATTCGGCGAGGTTGATGGACAACGTGTCATTCACTGCAGCCCGTGGTGTCAGTCAAGGGAGTCGACGCATCAAGCTCGGGGCTGTCACCTCACTCACCTTGGTTGGATTGTCGATACTTCAAGTTTGTCCCGTCCACGGTCTGCGACACTTCGCCGCCATCGAGGTACAGGTAGTTGCCGAGGACGGTGGCTGCATCCGTCAGTCATCGATCGTCGACTTGATCGACCAAGGTCATGGCCTGCCTGGCCTGCTTACCCCTAGGAACCCATTTCCGGAGAAAGTCGTCGGCCGACGGCGCGCTCGTCAATTGCGAGTCGAAGCTCTGCGCCTGGGCCAGGATCGCCAGCAGCCCTGGCACCAGCAGTGCCATTTCCCAAGGAGTTCGCATCGCGCCTGTGGTTGTGCAGTGTCGTCGCTAACGAGTGTATCGGGTGAGGTTGTCTTGATCGACTCGCGGCTTCAGAGACGCAGCATCTGATGATGAAGGAGGAGAAATCAGTCTGTGGACTTCCGCCTCGGCCCCCAAAATCCTCCAGGCTCCGAGGCTCCTCATCGCCCCGAGAGAGCCTTGAGGCCCGCAAGTCACCCCATCTTGGCAATGTCGGGGCCAACATGGTGGAAGAGGATTGGACGAGTACCCGATGACCTCCAGGGTGTCCGCTTCTAGGGCTGTGCGCGCCAGGGGTTCGCTGCCCAGTTATTGCCCGACGTTATTTCCCGTGCATCTACGCGTATTCTTGTGGTGGAAAAGCCGCCATTCTGGTGGAGTGTCATCCCGGGAGCTGAAATGAACCCTGGCAGCATCCACCACTGGAGAGGAAAGAGGGCACAATTGACCAAGGCTGTTACCACTCCGCCTTACTCGTACAACCACACGCGGTTGGAAGTATTTCAGGACACGGCGCTTGCCCACATGGCTGCAGAAAGGGTCTCCCGCAGAGCGCTGACCAGCGCGCGCCTCGCCTTCTCCCGTTCTCGACGTCTGAGCAACCTCTTACGAGGTCATCCCATCCCGCTTATCCGGGGCCGTGGACGGGTTCTCGGCCGAAACATGGTCCAGATAGGTCTCCGACCTGTTCCCCTGTCTGTTGACTTGCTTGCGGAGACAGGTCCACTGACTGTACCGCTCGAGGACTACACCGCCTCTATCGCCTGTCGACCCAAGGTGTCGGCAGCTTACGAGAATTCCACATCCCTCACCTCCCACTACCCTTCTACACTACCATTACCATCCTCCCCCTGCTCCTCTACCACCACCACCAGCAACAAAAAAAGCATCACGGATGACGCTTATACCTATTATGTTTTCAGCTTAATGACTCTCGCCTCGGTGCCCCTTCTCTTCTTCTAGGCTGTTATCTCAACCCCCATCGCCCATTCCAAACAACCTACGATGTGCAACCTATGTACCAACACCAATGTACAACCAGTTTTCTAATAGGGCACATAATAATAAGGTGTGCAAGGTGCAAAATGTCTGATCTCGATCTAGGACGTCTGCGCCTCACCGCCCGCCTCGCCGAGTGTGACCTCGCTGCTCTTCGGGCCAGCAACAGCAGCAACCGAGGAGATGGCGACATCAACCGAGGAGATAACGGCAGCAACAGCGGAGGATGCCGCCGCTGTCGACCGGGCAATGGTACCGAGCCGCAGGCTGTCTTTTTCAATTATATCGCCAACCCCGGAGACAACATTGAAGTCGTAGGACAACATGCTCTAAGTACTCGACTTCAGCGTTTCAGTTCTTGGTAAGCAGAAGAAGGCCGATGCCAGTGACTCTATCATTCTTTGATTAAAGCATGACGGGTAGGGGACGGAAAGCAACCATCTGGTCGCCATGTTAGGCGGCGGACAGATCGCGGATCGTTATGATGGTTCGTTATGATGGTTCAATGTCGGCAGCCAATTGAGTCCAGAGCGTTGGTAACTCTTGGGACTAAGCGACTCTTCAGATTGAAGGCCATTTGAGAGTTGTCGTACAACGTCGCACCAAGTTGCGCCCTGAGCCAAAGGGTGCATCATGTCAAGTGCATCGCCCCTTTTTTGCAGGGGCTGGCGGCAAAACGGCTTCCCACTGGGCCTTCAGGCTTTTTAGGCCTTCGCTTTAGGCTTCAGGCGCTACGACACCAGTTGACCATTCCGCCCCGGGATCGCCCAGTCGCCTCCACGTGCCAAGCGCCCCGGCTCTCACCTGGGCGACGGGAGACGATCCAGGCTAGCCTCATCTTTATTTCTGCTTCGTCATGACATGCGCTCACTGGTTGGTACTCAAGTAGTTAATAAGTGGGAGGCAAAAGAAACGAGAAGCGAGTGGCAAGCTTCCTCTCGGCGAAAAGATGCATCCGCGCCACTGACCATCACTGTCAACCTGGGCGAGGCCAATCCCTTAGACAAGGGGAAAGACGAATGCGCTTCAGCTACCACGACAACTTCCAGGCCTGAAATTGACAGCCAAGTAGCTGAATCGAACTCAGGGAAGAAAGGGCCGAGAAGTGAATGCAGACGCAGGACCCAATGTCACGTAGATTGAGCCGTTGCCGGTCCGAATGACCCGAGCATCGAGTTTCTCCGGGCGAGGTGCAGCAAGCAAAGTAGTATTTTCCTGTCGTGATCCATGCAAGAAAACATGCTTGACACCCGTTGACCCCAACTCCAAAGCGCCATCACGATGCTTCCCCGCGCACCAGGACAAATGCGTCCCCTCCTCCGTGACAACATGACCTCTTGCTTCTTCACATGCTTCCAAAACCCCAGCAGTCTTCACCACCACCGGCTCAAAGGAAGCGGTCATCGCCGACGCCCTGCAGCCCGGTGCTCTCTCTGTCTTGGTGTGTCTTTCCCCCGCGCCCCCCAAAACCTGCTTGATCCCTCCGCCGAGACGGCAGCATCCCTCCCACATCAGTGATCATCACCACGGCCCCGCCGCCGATCCGGCCTTGAATCTACAACCAGAAGCGAGCCCCAGCGCCCCCTGCCCTCCCACGAGTCGCGGGAGCCCGTCCCAACCACCCCCCAAAGCCCCGCGCCCCCATCTCATCAACACCTGCCCTTTTCCTTCTAGCATCGCCAGGTCCCGGGAGCCAATGATGCCATCGCCGCCGCCAAACGTGGAGCGAGCGCCGGCACTTTGGCGGACTGGGCGGGGGCGCCACTGGCAAATCCCCGACTGCCGAACGTCCCCGTGGTCGGCGGACGTAGGTACCGTCAAGGGATCATTGCCGCTTTGGGGTTTCAACGGCGGAGGAGCCCGCATTCCTTGCGACCTCGCGCGGTCTCTGGGCATGGGGGAGGGGGAGTCTCGTGAACCAAGAGTGGGCGCACGCCGACTGGGTAATGTTGGAAGGAGACTGGATGTACGTAAATATAAAGACGGCGTGTCCTCGCCTCGAATCCACAGTTGCTGTCCTGCAGAGCCAGCCCAAGCACCCTGCCCTCTCCGCTCTCCCTTTTCCTCCACCATGAAGTTCGCTTCCGTCGTCGCCTTCGCCGCCGGCGCCCTGGCCCTGCCCGCGTCGGACCTGCCCAAGCGCCAGTCTGTCACTGCCGTCACCGACAACCTCTCGTTCACAGTCACCCTCCCGACCTTCACGGCTCGTCGCAACGCTCGCAACCCCGCGACTCTCGACTGGACCTCTGACGGCTGCACTACCTCCCCCGACAACCCTTTCGGATACCCCTTCGTGCCCGCCTGCCACCGCCACGACTTTGGCTACCACAACTTCCGCGCCCAGTCCCGCTTCACCACCAGCAACAAGCTGCGCATCGACCAGAAGTTCCTGGCAGAGTGAGTAGTCCTTTCCTTGGTGAGGTTGCTACTCAAGCTAACACGTCCCCAGCCTCAACTTCCAGTGCGACGGCGTCACCATCAAGGGCCCCTGCAGAGCCCTCGCGGACGTCTACTACGCGGCCGTCCGGGCCTTTGGCGGCGGCGATGCCACTCCTGGCAGGCTGGCGGCTGACTCGGAGCTCCTGAAAATCTACGAGGAGAAGGTGGCCATCTACGATGCCGCTGTCAAGGAGGCTCAGGACAAGGGCGAACTTCCAATCCTTCACTAAGGGGAAAGCCTCAGTACATAAAAACTGGCATGATTTATGATCACTTGATGAAACAACCCGAACTTTCTTCCCTTCTCATGATTCGTGATGTTACAGTGGCACTGGGCCGCATGGGTGACATTTGCTCCGCACCCCCGAGGACGAATATTGTCAATGGCACCTATAAGATCATCAAAGCTAAACAGCATCATGTCTGGAGCTCTTAAAATAAGCAGATCCATCCTCCAAACTTGCCGGCTCGGCCCGTCTGACACAGACCCTCGCGTCAATCTCTTGCAGCTCGATGTGGGCTCCCGATCTCATCAAACATCCAATCATGATTACATGCATGCAGCAGACTAGGTACGTGACACCCTCAAGCCAATCATTCCCCCACGGGCAAGTAGCTCAAAGAGTGTGGAAGAGCACCTGCGTCAATGCCAGGGCAAGCCAGATCCGGCCATCAACACCAAACGTCCCCACCGTCATCCCAGAAGCACCAGCCGTTTGTCCAGGAGGCCCTGCAGAAGGATTGGCAGCTGGATCTCCCGAGTTGCTGTCTCCTGGGGTTCCGTCTCCAGAGCCTCCCGAGCCCACCGAGCCATTGGAGTTGCTGTCGCTGGTACCTTGGCCCTGACCCGAGCCGGAGCCGGAGCCTGAACCCGAGCCAGACCCGGAGCCATACCCAGAATCGCCGTTGGACCCTTCAACATCACCGCTCGTCGACTCCTCGCTCTCGCTGGGACCGTTCGTGTTGCCGCCGCTCGTACCACCTCCTCCACCCAGGTTCTGGCTCGCCCCGCCCCCCTATTGTCCACCGCCGAGGAGCGCCGTGATCAGCGCCGTGACGAACTGGGCAACCGCTGAAACAAGCTGTAACAATGACTGTCAGTTACACTCAAAGAAGGAGCATCATTACGGGAACATACCGGCGCCACATCGGCGATGAGCTGGCTGATCTGGTCCACAAACTCGCGCGTAAGAAGACGGCTGGCATTGTTGAGCAAGTCGCCAATCTTCTTGATAGTGTCCGGCGTCAGCAGGCCGCTCACAGCACCAACGAGACCTGCAAGGTCCAGCTCCCCAATTTGCGCAAGCAGCGGCCCAATCTCGTTCAGAAGCGGTCCGATACCCTCGAGCAGAGGTCCGACGCCGTCGAGGAGGGGCCCAATGCCCTCGAGCAGACCACCAGCTTCGTTGATGAGGCCCCGGGTTTGGTTGACAAACGGTGGGGCCAGAAGACCAGCGAGTCCTGTGACAACTGAGTGCGTGTCGTCGAGGAAGTCGGCGGAGAGGAAACGGCGGAGAGAGGCGAGTAGGTCTGTGAGCCCGCCGAGAGCGTCGCCAAGGTTCTGGCGTGAGACAAGGGCGACCTTATCCCGGGCCAGAAGGGCCTCGATGGCTTCGAGGCTGCTCAGATCGAGGGGCGCCGGAGAGGGGGAAGCAACGACGCCAGACATTGTGGCCGCACCGGCTACAGCGGTGGTAAAGTACTTGAGCAGATGCATGATGGGGTGGGCAATAGATGTGGACAAGTCTGGGCAAAGGCTGTTTCCAAGGAAGGGGCCGTCTCAGTAGGGGAGGGTGCCTGTTCTCTAGAGCGACTGTTTGGCACTGAAAGACGAAACACCAGGTCTCTTATAGATCAGGGGCTTCTCATCCCCCCCTGGAGACGTTGGCTGGCCTCCACTCAACAACTTGCTCTCCAGTCGCCATACCATCTCCACGCGGAGCAAATAATCCCAGAAACAAGGTCTCATCCGACAGGGTGTATCTCGTGCAACCTTCCCCGCAAGCAACAAGGGTGACTTGCACTGCATATCACATGGGGAAGGGCTTGGTACCCCGCGAAGCCTCGGAGGAGGAGAACCGCCACCGCATTTCATCGCCGTCGCAGTATCCATAAGGGGACTTCCCCTCGTATCGGCGGGGATCCAGACCTCAAGTCTTGGGGGCCACGGTATCTTTCACATGAATAAGTCCGGGGTACGTGCTGGAATCTGGGGAAGCGGGGTGGAGGGTTGACAGGATGGCACGAGCTCGTTTCTCCATCTGGAAATGTCGCCATGTTGAGATGGTGGGATGCCCCGGACCTTTGTGGCGGGAAAGAGGGGGGGGGGGGGGGGGGGGGGGGGCAGGGAGCCGAGACGGGCTGGCACATCTTTGACAAGAAGCAGATTCGGTCTTGGAGATAATTCTCGTAATTATAGTCTTCCTGTCGGCTCCGCTCTACCAGCATCTGCGTATCACGAACTTCTCCCTCGCCAAACAACACCTACACCTCTTCCCTATCTACCCTTTCTCGCCAACATGAGACTTCTCCAACTTGTCCAGCTCGCCATGGTGCCCATCTCCGTGTGGGCTTCTCATGGCCACATTCATGCAAAGCGAGCGACCACGGCCACTCGAACCGCCGAGGTCACTATCACGACACCAGACTTTGAGCCATCAGAGGTTGCGAATGCGCTGTGAGTTCGACGAGAATACCAACACGACTTTTCTGACTTCCAACTCCAGCAACGAATGGCTCTCCCACTTTCCCGTTTCCCAAATGGTAACCGTGCCTACGGAGACGCTGGGCATCGCGATCCCCTCCTCACTCATGGGCGTCATCTTGACAGCTGTTCCGGGCTCCGTTGTCCTCCAGCTGATCGACCCAACCGCCAGGGCCAGCGTAGCCAACGAGTTCCAGGAGGGCAGGACGCCTGGCTGGTATACCGTGAGTTATTCCCCAGAACCCTCTAGATCGTCTTGTTAGCCGTGAGCTAACACGGCTGTTCCCCTTCAGTCTCTCCCAGAAGAAGTCAAGACGTTTTTCGAGGCCATGGCTGGCGACATCCGCACGGGTACGGTCGTCTTCACCGTGGCCTCAACCCCTACGGCGGAGCCTGAGGGAGAAGCTCAGGGAGGTGATGGTGGCAGTACATCCACTTCTGAGGATGCTGCTATGCCCACTGGCCTGAACAGAGGGGTTTTGGGAAGCGCTGTTGGTGTTGCTGGGGTCCTGGGAGTGGTACTCGCCCTGTAAACGGCGCATTCTGGGTGCAATGTCATGATGGTCGTCAAGATGTAGTCAGTAGCATGTGAAATCCGACGAGCTGTATTCTCTTTTCGATCCAGACGGAATCTCATTGGTGCTCTCGCCGTTAAGCATGCGACCATATTCAACTCCCGCTGCATACCCCTGTCGCCCCATGGTGACAGCCCCTGAAAAGGGGGGAAGACGAGCTGAACATGACCCCGCATGACGTCCAAGTCCCCCAATGCGCTGCTTGTGGTCGCAATACGAGTATAGTTCCGGAATGATCCAGCTGTACATCACGTCTAGTGGACGGGATGTAACGTGGAGAGGCGGGACATGGAGTTGTCTGCATCTGACGTTGCCGGCGGACGTCGCGGCATCTCAGTACAATGTCCACCATCCGCCAACGCCACGGTTGCCGCGTTGATCAGACAGATGCGCCCGCCTTGCCTCCCAAAGGATGCTTTCCTCGTATACGCCTTGCGACATCCTGGCCTAACCCCGCATGCTTGGGTACACCATCCAGGGGTGTGCTGCTTGTGAGGGCAAGATCTGCAATTCCCCTGCGGAGAGAGCGCCGCCTGCAAGTAAAGTGACAGTGGGAAAAATACACCACCACGATGTGATTTCCTCTTACGGAATATGGCGAGTGTGATGGCCCAGCCCTGCCCGGTATGTCACGGGAAGTGGCTGTTTTGTTCTAGATTCTGAGCCGAGTGACAGGATTGATCGTCCCCAAGCGGCTTCACTGTCATCCAACCTTTCGTCCGGCCGAGGTTTCGGCAGTAAAGGCAATGGCATGTGAGACCCATAGCTTTCTCTGACCATCCGTTTACGTTGGTATAACAGAACATTGAACGAACAGGGACAGATCTTAGGGTTGGTAGGCTTTCCATCAGTCTCGAGCCCCTCGGAAGGGCCGCGGTCTGACATCATTACTTCAGGATCCATCCAGGCTTCTTCCAATGCCTTGGAAGAATCGTTTCCCCATGATGCGTTCCGGCAACGCCGGGGACATCAACCCAGTAAGCGACCAGCACGACGAGACCTCGACGGTCTTCGGTGGCAAGTCGCTCGAGTCAGGTCTCAAGCATGGCCGGGAAAAGACACCATCTGGCGAGAAATCAGCCAAACACTTCGAGAAAGTCGAGTACAGTGACGATGTTGTGGTCGAAAAGCTTAGCAAGCGGCTGCGGTTGAAGAGGCACTGCGGACGGCGGTGGAAGTGGTACCTGCTCGGGACCATCATCTTCCTCACCATCATGCTGCCCGTCTTGTAAGTAAAGCAGACTTGCTACAATGCAGGACTTCTCTGACTTGAACATCTTCACAGCTTCCTGGAAATCTTCCCCGCCATCGCCCAACTCATGATCAACAGCTCGGACCTGCCCATCCGAAGCGGCATCATCCGGGCACTTGACGCCGAGACCATTGAGTTCAGCGCGACCGTAGGCCTCTCTGTGCCAGCCGGCTTCACCGTCACCCTTGAGCCGACGACACTTTTCTTCTTCAACCGCAACACGCAGCCGTACAGCCCATGGATCGACGTCTCCCTCGGCGAGCAGCGTGTGAGCGGCGATTCTGACTTGACCGTCGACCGCTACGTGGCCTCCATCAGCGACCAGGACGAGTTTGGGAAATTCCTCGATCAGCTCTTCGCCAGCGATGAGACCATTGTCAGCGGCCGCGCCGATACGCGCGTGCGACTTGGTGCGCTGAAAGCCGACATCACTCTTGATAAGGATATTGTCGTCGGCGGCGCCCGACGCCTCGAGGGCTTTGGGTTCGACAAGCTCAACATCGTTCTGCCGCCCGAGGCAGATGGGACTAACATCTGTGGCGCGCTCAACCTGCCGAACCACTCAGATATCCGACTGCAGCTGGGCAATGTGTCTTTCAACGTCATGGCAGGTGATCTGGTGATTGGTAGGGTGGAGACATGGAACACGGACATCCATCCAGGGAACAACTCTGTGGACTTTTTCGGGGAGGTATATCTCCAGACAATGCTTCAGAACGTAGGAGAGGTTATCCGCAGCCAGGCAGCGGCGCTTGCCGAGGGGATGCTTCAGCTTGCGACGACCGGGAACGAGACGAGGGTGGATGGTGTGAGGATCCCGTATGTTGAGAGGGTGTTGAAGCCTCGGATCGAGTCGCGGGCGCCGCTGCTCAAGTTATTGGGGGATCTTTTGTCGGGATTATTGGAGCTGCCTGTCTTTGAGGACGCAGGAGGGTTGCTGGAAGATATCTTGGGGGGGCTAGGGGGCAATGGAACAGAGGAAGAGGGTGGAGGTGGTGGCTTTGAAGATCTGCTGGAGAATCTTCTCGGTCGGCGGAGTCTTGGTGTGACGAGGCTGTTGGCGGTGGGAAGGGGGGTGTTTCGGCGGGAGGCGCCGACCATGGTGAAGAGATTGGAGGGTTTGAAGGGCGGGAACATGTTCAAGGATGTTCTGGGTTCCAGAGGGACAGGACTCGGGCATGTTGTTGCTGTCGGGCGGGAGGTGCTGCGACGGGAGGGGATGAGCATCGCGTCATCTTTGTACAAGGGATGAGCATTCTCTTTGTGGCACTTGAGGCCCGTAAGTCATTGAATACATCTTGGTACGTCACCTCAAGAGGCCCTACATCCTGGCGGCAAGGACGATCTTGGTGTCTTGATGTCGTTCTCGAGACCTAGAAATGTCCCGAGATCTTCTTCGGCTCGTACAATTCCTCCAGATACGCCTCCTCCTCATCAGTCAACACCTTTCCCTTGGCAGTGATGGCCTGATCGATGCGTCCCTCACTGCTAAACCCAATGATCGGGCTCGCAACACGCTTGTTGATCCACGCCAACGCCACATGGGCAATCGGCCAGTCATGCTTCTCCGCCAACTCAACAACGCGCCCGATAATCTTCTGGTCCAGATCAGTCGTTCCATGGCTACCTGGCTGCGACTCCTTCTCTCCCTTGCTCCGGTCCGTGGAGCCGAACTCGGCAGGCGGACGGGCGAGATGGCCGCGACATAGGGGTGCCCAGGGAATGAGGCCGACGCCCGTGTCATCGCAGAAGCGGTTCATCTCACGCTCTTCCTCGCGGTAGAGCAGGTTGTACTGGTTCTGCATGCTGACGAATTGCGTCCAGCCGTTGCGCTCGGCGACGAATTGAAGGCGCGCAAACTGCGTCGCCCACATGCTGCTGGCGCCGATGTAGCGAACCTTGCCTGACTTCACGAGGTCATGGAGGGCGCTCATCGTCTCCTCGAGGGGGGTGTTGGGGTCGAAGCGGTGGATTTGAAGGAGGTCGATGTAGGGGGTATCCAGGCGGGCGAGGGAGGCTTCGACTTGATTGAAGATGGAGGCGCGGGAGAGGCCATAGTGGTTGACGTAGTCCTTCGACGCCTCTACGGCGGCTTTCTGGACAAAGTGGCGGGTCTCTGGTTCCTCGCCGACGGCCCAGTGGCACTTTGTGAGGATGACGACCTTGGACCGGGGGATGTTGTATTTCTTGATGGCCTTGCCGACGATTTCCTCGGAGACGCCGTTGCTGTAGACATTGGCGGTGTCCCAGGTGTTCAGCCCACGGTCGTACGCGGCCTTGAGAAGGGGAAGGGCCTGGAAAATGTCAGTGTTGATGATTCAATGCGAGGGGCGATTCAACAGACCTCATCCTCGCCAATGACCCATGGAAGCGTCCGCTTGTCGCCAAAGCTCATGCATCCAAAGATGGGCACCGAGACGCGCAGGCCGGACTTGCCGAGGCGACGGTACTCGACCTTTGTGTTCTCGAGCGACTCTTTGAGCTTGGGGGGTAGGTTTTGGGTGGCCATTTTGATTGCTGTGGTGAGATGGATGTAAGGCGGATGGAATGAGGATGTCTGCGTGTTCACTTCCCCTCTTTGAGGCTCACGTCATTGGAGTCGGAACCCCGCCGTCGCCTCGGTCTGCCCCTCGATGTCGCCATTCGTCCCCTCCCCTGGAGGTGCGTCGGGCTTACACGGAGTTTAGGCGGAGAAATATATCCCTCCAGTACGAGGTAGTACTGCTGCAGATCACCAAGCTTATCGTCGGGCATGCATCGGACAAACACAAATGATACTTGACGGCACGCTTAGGCCAGCGTTTCGGTAGGGACTGTTGGTTTTTTTTCCTGGTTTATGGTTTGTAACACTCGACGACAAGGAAAAGTAGAAGAAGCAAAAGAAGCAAGCACGTGCAGTCTCTGGAAACCCAAGCAAGAAATAAAGAACATTTTAAGTTTCCCGTCCAGCCTAGAAGACCATCGCAACAGCAACCAGACCTGCCAGAACAACCGCTCCTCCAATGGCCTCGGGCCTGGCCCTGGGACCCGCTGCAGTCAACTCATGATCGGCCAGAGCCGGCTGCCCATTTGCAGGGTCAGGCGTAGGGGCAACCGTCACGCTCGAGCCGGCGGCCAGAGCTCTGGTCACGTCGGCAAGAGAGGCCGTGGTGCGAGTAGCCGCTTCACAGTTGCGGCGCCACTCCTCGTCAGAGATGCAGTCTGTCGTGTCGCCGTCTGTCCAGGAGCCGTCGCCGCGAATCCTGGTAGTCCGACGGCACCGGGGAGGGCATCCTGACCTTGTGGGACGGACAGTTGTGGTTGGGCGAGGAGTGATGGTGTTGTGGTGATGCTCATGGTCGGTATCAGTGTCCGTGTATGTGTCTGTACCGTGGTGGGAGGTGTGGGTTGGAGGAGGAGGAGCTGGGGCTGTGGTGACGATGGGAAGATGAGTCCTGGTGGAAGGGGGTCGGTTGATGCAGCTGGTTCGACGCTCGCCTTCCCACTCGGTGTCGGTTATGTCGCAGTCCCGGTTCCAGGTGGTCGGGCGAGGAATGCGAGACTCGGATGTAGTCGATGGAGCCGAGTGGTAGGTGTTAGTGACGTGGCGGTGATCGTCATCGTCATCCGTTTCGGTGTCGTTGCCAGTGTCGTTACCGGTATCGTTGCCAGTGTCAGTGTCGGTATCTTCGGCAGCACGGCGCTGTCTGAGGCGTTTGAGAGCCTGCTTGTGGCGACGAAGACGCATGGCCTTGGCTTCGCGGTCGACGCTGGGCCCATCAGCCCGGGAGTCCAACGAGGACTTGTCCCTGGGAGTGATGGCTTCGGCTTCGAGAGATTGGCCAGATGGAGCAGCGGAAGCCAGGAGGCCGAGGGAAAGGAGAATAACTGGGGAAGACTTCATGATGAAAGGGGCTTGGTAGGGCTAAGGGGAGTTGGGGGTCGTGTATGTATTGGAAGATTGTGCGAGACAGGTGAGAGTGTTGATGATGAAAAGAGACCTTATACTTGGACAAATTGTCCCTTTCTTATAGAAAACCCAACCTCGTCGTAACGTGATTCTTTCTGAAGCACGATCTTGGAAGACGTTGACCTGAATGCCGTGGAGACACCCATCTGTGGGTGACGTTGACTGATACAGCCTCAACAGCGCCCCATGGCCAAGGAATCACCTCTGTCGATACGAGATTTCTTCTGGCCCTTTACTCGTGGATGGTGTTGGAGCTGTTTGGTGGTCTGGTGAAGGGGCCGAGTAGGACTTCGGGCTTGCCGCTGGGTGCTTGCGTGTGTGCTCCAGTCACCGGCCCTAATCCATTCGCCCACCTGGCTCCCCTTGATATGAAAGAGTTCCCTGCTTGGCTGAACATGTGTATCTACATATGAGGGGCCCAGTGTGGCCGTGTATGATTATGGAGATGTTGCTAAGTAGACTGGCCCTCTGGCGCCGTGTCCTGCTTTCAGCATGACGGAATGGGACGTATCTTCCGTGGGGACTGGCACAACTGCCCCCTCAGACACAAATAGAACATGATCATGGGCCAGAGGAAATCCATAGAGAGTCTGTTGCAACTCAATCGGATGTCAAACTCCTCGAACCTAGGTACATGTGCCCGTGTGAGTGGCTAGATTTGGTGTGGATTGAGATCAAAGCTCCCCCCAGAGATGCGCGTCTCAAGCGATTCCAGATACGTACGAGGCGTCAACTTTTTTGCTTTTCGCTCGACGAAACATTCGTATACCATGTAGTAGACCGCCCAAGACAGCACGCGGTCGTATGCCGAGACGGGAGATCGCCGAAGCTCGCATGCCCAGGAAGGCGAGTCGCTGTTGGCAGCACGATATCTAGGACTTTGAGGCTATGGCGGTTATTGAGCACGACTCATGGCTTGTGAATGCTCCACGTGGGGACGGGATGGGGTCTTGGGAGATGACATGGCCGGATGGTTGATAGGGCAGGGCAGGGCAGATGTTCTATGAATAGACATGAGGGTCTTGATACTTTCAGGGAGCGGGAACTAGGCGGTGCCAAGAGATTCCAGGGCTGGAAAATCACCTCACATGACGATTCAAGGGAGGGGTAGATGGTTGAATTTCGTCTTGTAGTGCTTTCTTTACTGAGTCGAGATATCTGACCGGGACTATCTGTCATGACATCCCCCGTCGACTCGGATGCTCCATAGCAGGGCAACCGCGATGTGACTGCGAGCATCAAGCCAAAAAGCAATAATCATATGTATCCTGTTTTCTTATCATCTATCTTCTCATTCTCAAAATCTTCTTAAAGTCCCGCTCGAAATCCGGTTTCCGGCCATGGTGGCTGTGTCTAGGCCCAAGCCCACCAGTCGAGGCAGTGCCGCAGTGATGCTTGGCACCCTGTCCCCACGATGCCCACCACCCTTGACCACGCCGAAGAACACTCATACAATTCGTGAATCGTCTATTCTCATTTTCACCTCATCCCGCCACCTCCAAGGCCTCTAGGTTCCACGTAACACTGTCCTCTGGCAAAGGAGGGTATACCTTTGCATTCGCTCCCTCGAAGAACATGTCGCGAAAGTCAACCAACGGCTCAAGACCAACCTGGCGCCGTGCCCAGGCGATACCCTCTCGCACGTCTGCAAGGTCGTAAATGTGCGACGTGACCAACAACTCGGACGCCTCCCTCACCATCTCCCGACCTGAAGAGCCAATCCACCAGAGCATCTCGTCATGCGACTGCCAGTGCATCAGCACACCCCAGTACACCACGACAAACATGGCCACTGGTTCCCTCGAGCGCAGACCCTGGCCGAACTCGGGCCCGGCGACGTGGGCGCCCGATGCGACAGACAGACAGTATCCCTTGATGCGGTCCTCGGCATAGGCATAGCGCAGATGGCCAACGGCGACGCGGTAGGAAAAGACGTCGATTGCCAGCGGGCCTGCTCCGTCGGCATCGTCAATGTCCGGATTTCCCGTCGGGGGCAGACGCACGATGCGCTGTACCTCGGACATGCGCTTCGTGGCGTCGAGGACATCGGGGGACAGGTTGTTCATGAGCGACAGATCGGTCTGGTAGTCTCGCATGATGACGCTTGCGGAGCTTGGACTGTCGAAAAGCCACTCCCAATTGAGAGCGCAGAGCTCGTAGGAGGCGATGGTCATGTCGTAGAGGTGCATGATGCGACTGAGGACGCTGCGGTCCTCCTCCAGGGCGCCGGGTTTTGCTGCCGCCGAAGCCACGGCTGCCGCGGTAACGGCCGGGGGACTGCCGGCGCGCGTGGCGGGGACGGCAAAGTGGAACATGCCCAGGAGGCCGCTAAACTCGGACAGCAGCCAGAGATTGTCGCGGGTGATGTTGCCCTGGAGCTGTCGGCGGTAGTCTGCGCTGGCCTCGTTCATGAGCTGCAGCGCGGCGCGGTGGTAGGCGCGGGAGTCTGGCTCGGCACCGCCGCCGTAGATTGCCGTGTCAAGCGCAGCACAGGCGAGGATGGCTTTTGTCATGAAGCCGTAGCCTAGAGAGGCGCGGGTGAGGTGTTGTTGGACAGAGACGGTGCAGACCGGGACGGCGTAGAGGATCTGCCAGGTTTTGGTACTCCAGCGGTGCATGAGTTCGAGCTCGAGCATGGGGAAAGAGCTAGAGGAGCTGGAGAAGGAAAGGGGGGATGAGGTGAGGGAGGGTCTTGGGGGTGAGCGGGCGTGGAGGAGGGCCATGGAGTCGCTGGAGCTGGAGCTGATGTGGCCCTCTTGAGTGAGGACCAACCGGGGTCTTCTGATTGCTGGTGGCGCGGCTGTTCTTCGTGGTTTACGCGCGATGTAGACGCACTCGGCCTCGCGGGAGATGCAGTTGGCGCATGACGGGGTCTGCTCATCGCACTGGGGGATGTCAGTGGGGGAGACACGGACCGATGAGGGGAGTGTCTACCTTGATGTGTCTCGTTTTGCAGCCCTGACAGCCATTGCGGGACTTGGTGTGTGATTTCCTCTGCTGCATGATGGGCAGACCTGACTTTCTGTGCCTATACGGTCGTAACAGCACCTGAGGTGACAAAGGGATGGATGTGGTGAGCTTGTTGTGACGAGTGAAAGCTTGGTGTTACGACGGGGATGATAAATCCGCGGAGTATCTCTAGCCTGAAGAGTAGCTCGGGGACGGTGGCGGGGTCTGTTCTGGGGCGGCGGTTGAAGATGTGTATGTGCTCCGAGTCAAGAAGGTTTGAGTTGTTGATTTAAAGCCAGCCCTCTCCCGTGTGCAGTACGACCGTCCCGCCCGTGACTTTAATTCTGACCACTCGCAAAAGGAGAGACATCCCACGTCATCTTCGGGCATGGGGGCCGGAAGCCTTGGAGGGGGGCGATCCTGGCGACCTTGCATATTGCGCCCGGCGGCTGGGTCGAATCACGATAGGGCTGATCAGGTCCCCCAGGGGCATTGGGACGATCAACAGTGGATTTCCTCCCGTAGTTCAACGAACGAAATGCCGTTATCTGCTCTCTCCCCGGTCGGCGATTCCGACGCCGGTGTCCCCCCGGCCAGGGGCAGAGACAAGACGAGACAAGATAGAGGGCTATTCCCAGATTGATCGGCGGCCCGGTAACCCCAACGGCCCATGTCACTGCCACCGTCTGCGACAATACGGCGGCGAACTCGGAGGCACTGTTGAGCAGTGAGCACTGCCCCAGCCGGGCCCCGACGCTACTGTACTTGTACACCATGACAACCACTCAGAGCACCTCATTAAGTTCCCACCGTAAGGCGCTGTTAGCGCCAACAGTGTCAGCATGGCCCGTTGAGACAAGGCGGAAAGAAGGTTTCCATATGGCCCGCCTCTCCAGAACATACGTGTAGGTAATCATATGCACCCCTTCGGGAGGCGGGCGTTTGCCGAGTCGCCTGCCGAGGCATCCCTCTCCCGTAGCAAGGCACGCACTTGCTGCAGGCAGCTTATTCATGCCAAGACTTTCTACAGCAGACGCTCGCTTGTGGAAGCCATTCACAGGCCGCGAGGCTGCTAGCTCGTCGAACCCCTGTGGCCACTAGGGTCATGCTCCAGGGCGAGCCCCAGGCGGGCCCGACGATTTCAAAGACAGGGGCCTCTTCACATTGACTGGTCATCGTGTCACCGCGGAGCGAGCGGACATGAGATGTGAGGCCGCGACTCCAAGGTGGTATTCCATCAAGATCCATGGACATCAAGCCTGGGTATGAATCGAGTGTGGCGACGAGAATCGGGCCAGATGCATCTGTTTGATATCAGGCAACGTTGCGCCCCTGCCGTCGAGTGCATGAACCAGCTCGACCACGGTCGAGACCCAATCAATCAGGAAGCTCGGTCAGACAGGACTGACCGAGACCAAGACACGCCTGTGGCAGCCAATACAGATTGGCTTCGTCTGGGCATCACCACCACCAAGACGTGAATCCTTTGGGATATTACTCAGCATTGCTGCCTGGACGGCCCCTCATCTCGCAACAGAGATGAACGCAACCGAGTCTATGTCCTCCGCGGGCGTTCATCTCTTTCCGTCCTCGTCATCGTGCAACCCATGGCCGCCACCCGTCAGCATCGACAGTGAGTCTGACCCGCCACCATGAAAATATCCATGACCCCCGGGCGTGCCGGCGCCGCCCTCCTGGCACTGGCCAAGAAAAAGGTCTCTCGCAAAGAGCGCACCCTCACAGACCCTGAATCCAAACTCGTCGAGCTCTACGCCCAGCATGGGGACAAGTTCGAGCTCTTCACTCGTCCGCTCCTCGAGGCTGTTGAGCTTCTCCTCCACGAATCCACTTTCGAGGATTATTACCGGACAGAGAACAATATCGATTACCCCATCGCCGAGGACTTCATCGAGAAGAATGCCAGTGCCGGCAACCTCGGCCCCGAGCACCTCCTCAAGGTGATCGCCATGGCTGCAAGTGTATCCGATAAGCACGACTATCACATGAAGGGTGGCGCCGACTTTGTCAAGAGACTCATAGAGCTCGGCGCCCCAGTCAACGGGATTGACTCGGATGGAAAGCCACCTCTGTACTTTGCCTGCCGCTTCGGCGGGCCCAAAATCTTCGACGCGCTGATTGAAGCTGGTGCGGACACGGAGGTGACCTGCGAGGATCTCCTGCCGGCCCCAGACATCGATGGGAAGGCGCCCATGCCCCGGTGCAACCTCCTCAAGCTCGCGCTGGACGGCAAATATCTTGGCTCCAAGCATCAATGGGCCTACGAAGGTCAAGACTCCGTCTATTTCGAGATCATGCGTTGGGATAACATCATCACCACACTCCTCTTGCAAGGTAGATCCTTCGATCCCGGCCACCCCATGATTGCCCATCATCTCCAGATCGCCTGCTCCATGGGGCGGACGGACCTCATCAACATCATCCTGCGGCCTGACGACGCAGTCTACCAAGCCTCGCTGGTTGACATCCCCATGGTTCAAGGCCTGACTCTGCCTGCAGCTATGGTGTCGGCTGCCAGAGCTGGACGGCCGGCTATCGTTGAGACAATGCTCTCTCTCGGTGCAGACCCGCGCACCCCGTTCCCCTTGGAGTCTGCTATTCCTGCGCCATTTGAGTGGAAACGGCTTTTCAACAGACCGGCTTTAACGCCCCTTGCGCCCCCGCACGCGCTGTTCTCCCACTTCCCGCGCTTCCATGGCGGTCACAAGTGGGACGATATTGCCAAAAGCCTCGAGCACATGATCATCGCCGGTACATGGCAACCCGATGACGCAGTCTTCAAAGAAGACTGTGAAAAGCTGTTGCAGGGCTTTATCGCCCACGGCTGTGTTCTTCCGGCGGGACGTCTCCTCGCCCAAGGATTTCGTCCCCTCGACATCACCTTTTGCACATCACCCGCCGCTCTCGACCTCTGCGTTCAATACGGGATATCCTCCTTGGTCAATTGGCAGACCGTGTTAAGCCATGCGTGCCACGAAGGCAAGACCGACGTCTTTCGCGCCGTTGTCAAGCATGCCCCAGGCCTCTGGAAGGACTACGACGATATGATGGAATGTGCCCGTCGTTTCATCGACAAGCCCGACCTCGTCCGCTGCTTCATCGATCACTGCGGCCTTGACATTGACTATGTGGGAGAACAGGAGGCGTTCCGCGAGGATCCACGCAGCAGTCTTTTGTCGTCTGCCATTGTGGACATTTATTCGAAAAGGACAACCCCTACTATCCAGATGCTCGTCTCCCTCGGCGCCAACACAGACATGCCAGGCTTGCCGTTCAACGCAAAAGAAGCCTTGTGGAACGCGACCAAGGGTCGTAATAGGTGCGGAGTCTCTCCCGTGGAAGGCTTCCGCGAGAACATTTTGCCAGCGATCCGTGCCATCTGTGGGAACGACATGCCATATCCCCCAGGTTGGCCTCATGTGGAGGATTTGGAGGATCAACAAGAAGGAATTCGTCCAGTGACGTTACCCACTGATCATCCAGCGTTTCTCAACGTGAGAGGCTACGATCCTTCCATGTCCAACCTCATGTCATTGGACTCGGAGATGCCCGATGTCGAGCAATGCGACAACGCCAGGTTACCAGAGATTCCATCTTTGACCTCGGAGCGAGAGGCCATCAGAGGTCTCGATGGTAGCCCATACCACTTCGTCTCCCTCGGGGGCTTCTCGAATGGCATTCGCCTGCTCCATCTCGAGCCAGCAACAACCTTTGAAGCGCCGATCCAGTCCAGCTTTATTCGCTGCAGTCTTGCGGAGGCGCCGAGTTTCCAGGTTCTCACCGGTTGCTGGGGAGCTACTAAAGCTGTAGAATTTATCGGTATAGATGATGGTTTCGCTACTGTTTCAGCCGACCTTTCAGCCGCTCTCCGCCGAGTCAGATCTTCGTCCACACCTGTCATGCTTTGGTCTCGAGGGTTGTGCATCAACTATCAGGACATCGACGAAGCGAACAAGCAATTGACACTTGTCAGAGATGTGCACCTCAGTGCGCAACGGCTTCTTGTTTGGCTAGGCGAGGCCACGGACGGTGCAAACATCGTCTTTGACTTCCTCGACAAGAATGTCTTCAACCTCCCCGATGAGCACGCTGTCAATCCCGGCAATAGGTTCGACGGCTCACTCCAAGGCGCCTCAATGCGACGACCCTGCGACATGTCATTGTCAGATCCGATGGATGAGTACGATGGGTCAACGCCTGTGGGTTACAGGCCGAATACTGGCGGTCTCTTCTACCCCGCGGATGTCGGGGCCGCCTATGAACAGCTCTGCCTTCGCCCCTGGTTCTACACGCCCTGGACCGAAACGGAAATCGTTCTCTGCGACCAGATGACTTTACTGTGTGGACCATACAGAATCGCCTCGGGGCCCTCGGGATTTGACAACATTCTGAGGGAGATGGATGCTCCCTACATGTACAAGCCTATGGCAAAGGTCAGGACACCCAACGAGCGCCCAGTCGTGTCTACCGGGCCGAGACATCTGTACGAGCTCTCCTCATGCCGCACCAGACTGGCAAGGTGCTCAGACCCTTTGAAATGCGCTGAGATCATTGCCTCTCGGCTGGCTTGGGGGCCATACACTCGCAGCGACCCGCGAGAAACCGTTTTCGCCACAGCGGCTCTGAGCGCCAAATCGCTCTTTGTCATGGACTACCGCGACTCTATCGCCGTGGTACTACGCAAAGTGACCGAGGCCATGCTTGACAGGCAACTGAAAGTCTTACTCCACTACGGCTTCAACAACAAGGTGATCCAGGGCCTTCCTTCATGGGTCCCGGACCTGACGCACCCCGAGGACATGAACGTGCTTTACAAGCCGTTCAGCTTTTGGATGAAACCCGGCCCACACATCCAATGCACAGCGCCACGGGTCGAGGGAGACAATCTAATACTCCAGGGCCTCTGCATCGAGAAGATCCACGCCGTCGGGGTCGTCATGCAAGACCACGATCCCCTCGTACTGCACGACTGGGAAAACGTCGCCGCCTCAATGCCCCGAACTTCCGTCATTGACTCCATCACCGAAGCATTCATGCACACTCTCGTCGCATCAACTGGGTCCGGCCGCCATGTCCGCGTCGAAAGCTTTAGACGGTGGTACACCATTCACGGCAGCGGGAAGCTTCGCGTCGCCGACGCCGAGTGGTTCGAGGCGTGCGAGCTAGCTGAGGCGTGGTCTGGACCATCTTACCAGCGGCAGCTGCAGAACAACACGTACAGAATAAAGCAGAGACAAGATGATTTGGAAAGATACGAGAGAGGGGTGTGGGCGATGGGTCGTGGGAGGCGGTTCTTCGTCACCGACAGGGGCAATATGGGGCTCGGGCCGGGAGGGGCAGCGGTTGGAGACGTGGTGATGCAACCCTTGACGCTGACTATAACGCAGCCTTTCTCGTATGTGCTGACGCCGAGGGAGGACGGGTTGTATGGGTTCAAGGGGGCGTCCTGCCTGTATTCTGCGGATGCAATTCCGCGGTTTGAGAAGAAGGAGGTGGTTCCGATGGACTTTGTTATCAGGTAGAGGAGTGACACTCGACTTGGTCACGGGTATTGGGATCAGGACTGTTTGGATCTTGAGTGAAGGTGGTCTCTTATCTCCTACACCGTTTTAATGACCTTTCTTTGAGTCGTAATGGATGTCTCCTCGAGAATACTGGCTTTCACAACTGGATCACCATTGGATGACTGCATTTTCCTTCGTTCTCTCCTTGCCCACACTCCGCAGTAAGCATGATCCCAATCTGGGTGTCAGGACCCCTGTTTGTGCTCCTGGGCTGCGGGGCATAGCTGGGCGTCAGCACTCTAAGCCTACCTACCACCAAAACGGACGGGCATGAGACCCCATTACTCTTCAAGTTCTATGCAACTTGACACTTGGCCGTGACCCTTTCAATGAACACCGCGGATAAAGTCTTGAATGTTCATTTGATTCATATGAGATGCTTGAAGTCTGTTCGCAAGATATTATTGTACATGCCACAATTGCCCCATCTACCACGGGTTGATGGCACCGTCGTAGTTCTGGAAAGTGCCGCTCGTCTCGCGCGTCGCGGCCAGAATAGTCTTGGTCATACCAGCCACGCTGGTGTCGACAGTGATGGCGCCAATGTTCTTCAGCTCCAAGCCAGTGTCAGCGATGGCATCGGCGGCCATATCAGTCTCGACCAGACCAGGGTGGAAGACGAAGCTGGTGAGCCAGGGCTCCTCAAAGGTGAGGCGGCGCACGAACCAGTTGAGGGCCGCCTTGCTGCCACCGTAGGGGCTCGAGGTGTGGGGGAAGCCGAGGCCGATAAGGGTGTCGATGCCGCCAATGGAGCCGATAAAGGTGGACAGAGCGACGAACTTGGGGTTGCCCGACTTGCTGGCCTGGAGAAGGTCGGCAGTGGCCTGGAACAGGACGATGGGACCGATGGTGTTGACGTTAAAGTGCTCGGTCATATTGGCAGCGGAGGTGTTCCTGACGGTAGAGCCGTTCTTACCAATGCCAGCGTTGGCAATGACAATGTCGAGGGCTGAGATGCCGTGCTCGGACTTGAGTGTAGCGACGGCGGCGGCGGCGTCAGCGAACACGCCGGAGTCGAGCTTGACGGTGATGAGCTTGGAGCCCTCGGCGGTGGGGAGGGAGGACAGGGCTTTGACGGTCTCGTGGGCCGGGTCACGGACGGCGGCGATGACGGTTGTGCCGGGCTGGGAGAGGAAGGTGCTGGTGAAGCCCTTGCCAATGCCACGGTTGGCACCAGTAATGAGGACGGTCTGGGTGGCCATGATGTTTGATGTAGTGTTGGTAATGAGAGGGTGAGATGTTGATGTGATGAGATGCTGTAGAAGATGTTGAGATGTCGATGATGCTGAGCTGGAACTGGGGAAGACAACGGGCTGATCATCAACTTTTATACAGCTCTTCGCCAGATTCGTCTTCTTCTCGACATACTGAGGCAATGAAGCTTTGAAATCAACTCGATTACACCCCAAGGATAGTCGGCATGGCGTGTCAGGGATCCCGACTCGTTAGGCATAGCATGATGGCGCCAACCTATCTCGGGCCCGTGCCACACTGTGGAAACGTGGTATGATGCAGGCGGCTCTTGCGGGTGCCTGGCAAGAGCCAACTGACAAACTCCGTCAACCCGCCCGGACTTTAGATCTGGTGTCCACCATCCGGAAAGACGAATTGTGATGGAATCAATAGGAACTCTACGTGTCCCCAACTGGCATGAACGCTGGTGTTTGATTTCTAAGATCTGGCAATGCTTGCCGAGGTGTCGAGTTGATTAGTGAACACCGCCGCAAGGTTTTCAAAGTCGTAACCGTCCGACGAAGACGGAGGGTTCACGACTGGCGGGGTGATGGTGCGAGTCATGTTTATCGGAGGGTTCGGTGGGGAGTAGCGCTGGAGCGAAAGCCACCGGCAAGGTTCAGGGGCTATCCTCGTACTCCAGGTTCGAAGACATCATCGATATCGCAATCTAGACCGAAGTTTGCAGGCATCTTGGTGCGTGTTGACAAGAAGGGGACTCGGATAACGTTGCATCACGTCGCGAAAGGACCGAAAGTGAAAGGGAAAGTATTCAGGGATATAATGCTATGTTCTAAAAATACGCAAGCCAGATGCCTCATTACGTGCTGCCAACCAGCCTCTTCAATCAAGTCTACACTGCAAAAACCAAAACCCTCCGAGTCTCAAGCCATCACATTCTAACCACAATCTTCCCCGCAGGCCCCTTGCCAGAGCGCAGCTTGTCCAACCCCGCCATGATGCCATCGAAGCCCCGCGCCTCCTCGGGATACGTCGGCAGCGGGCGGAGCACCTTATTCCTCACCAGTTCCGGCAGGTCGCCATAGAAGCGAACGAGGCCCTTCCTGTCCTCGGGAATGGCAGCGAACTTGGGGCCAATGGGCGGCAGCCACTCAAATGCATCTCCAATCAGGGTGTACGCCAGGATGAAGTCGTGTGTGACGTTGGAGTACTTGGGCTTGGGGGGTTGGAGGAGGGCAATGAGCTTGCCGCCCGCGTTCTTCAGCACACCGTCGCAGATGCCAAAGGACTGGCCTTCGGAGAAGCAGTCGACAGCGAGGCTGACGTTGGGGTACTGCTTCACGATGTCGGCCACGACGTTGGGGTCGCGATAGTTGAAGGCGGCGTCAGCGCCGTAAGACTTGACGACGTCAAAGGAGTGAGGGGAGGCCGTGACGACAACGGTGCACCCGGCAAGCTTGGCGACTTGTGTAGTGAACAGGCCCGCAGATGTTGAGCCGGCGTAGATGAAGACGACGGGCTTCTCCTGGCCCGCGGGCAGGGCTGGGGGCGCCTCGCCGGGGAAGACGAGGCCATGACGGAGACACAGGGCCTGCATGGCGGTGATGGCAGAGACGCCAAAGGTGGTGGCGTCGGTATCGCTGACGCCCTCGGGGATCTTCCAGGCCAGTTCGGCATCGACCTTGGCGAACTCGGCAAAGGCGCCACGATCCGGGTAGAGGCCGCCGTGGACGACGCCGGCGACGCGGTCACCAACGGACCAGCCCGAGGGCACGCCGGAGCCGACTTGAACGACCTCACCGGCGTAGTCGCAGCCGATGATGGAGCCGGGAGGTGACAGGACGTCGATGTGCTTGTAGTCGGTGGGGTTGAGGGCGACTTCGTGGATTTTGACGAGGAGCTGCTTGGGGGAGATGGTCGGCTTGGGAATGTCGGCCACTTCAACGCCAGAGCCGCCAAAGGATTTGCCGGTCGCGAGGGAACCGACTCTGGCGAGGATGTGGTGGTTTGCCACGAGGGCCTTCATCGTGGACATGGTGGTGATTGGTAGGGGATGTGGTGAGGGTTTGGTTCAGGGGTCAGAGGAGATGAGTGAAGCGATGGGATTGGGATGCTGTCTGAAATGATGAAGGCCATGATGCTTCGCATTGTATATATACCTATCAATCTCAAAATTCTTCCATTTGTCAGTCTTGCAAACCATGCCTCGGCCGCACGACTCAATTGCATCGCGGCGCGGCCGTTCGGGTTTGTCAGGCAACCTATGTCCGAAGGAAGGATATGCGACGTTAAATGCGGATGCGAGTGCGATCGATGAACGAAGGCTGAATAAACCCCCCGAACGGAGTGGACCGGCCAAGGACATGCCGAAATGGCTAGATGGGCCGGGCTGCTACATAGCGTTCGGCTGGGAGTGTCCAGTCGGCATCGGCCCCTTGTCGGGATCAATAATCTAAAATACAGGCGACTCACGCCACGCAGGTTACGGCCGAAATTCTCGGGGGGTTCCCGCCCCCGAAAAACATGGTTCTTCGGCTGTGCCTCGCACTCGTTCCTGGATTCCAGAATGGGATCTTAAAGGGCAGCAGTCGGCGAAACCATACACCGCTTCAGGGACCTGGGGTGCTGTCAATCGCATGGCATCGCCACCATGTCCAGTATCCGGCTTCATTCGGTCGCCTGTAAATCGGCATTCCTGCAAGCGGCCCTTGGTTCAATCGAGCACCGCCACTCGTACGACACCTCCCGTCCTAGGCTGTCTAGAACCGAACCCTCTGCCCCTGCCCTGCTTCCGGGCATGTCTCGCTAACAGAGTCGTTCATCGCTGCGACACAATGGCCTTTCCTTGCAGGCTGTTTGGCGGAGGCGTTCGACTCGGACATTTCAAGTTCTCTGCCAAACCACCAGCAGCGACCGACGTTCTCAATTGAGGGGAGGAGGTCCTAAGGTCCGTCCAGTCAACTCAAAGAAGATCAGCCTGGTGCGATTAGTCGGGCTCAAATCGTGGCTCGTCATGTCCAGACTTAAGGCGTTCAAACTGGACCGCTGCGGTGTCGCGGCAGGTGCGTGTCGGGTGATGGTGGCAGTAGGCTGTTGGACCTGGTGATCCCACCTTCGGGCCCCTATTTGCCCCTTTTCCAGGTCAACCGTCTCCCCACTTCCACTCGCGCTGCCGTCCCAGTAGGCACATCACGTCTTCGCTGGTTCGTTTGTCTTGGCTGGTTCGCCCTTCACTGCATAATAACGACATGCACCACATGGCAATCGTGCATCGACGAGGACTGTTGCATCCTAGCAAACAGAGCTCGCGTGGTTCCAGTCGCCAAGACGGATCGGGACGTACAGCATGCCGCGGGGCAGCCCGTCGACCAGGCCGGCTTGGTCGCAACTAAAAGATGCTCGCAGCGCATGGATGCTCTCATTACATTCCAAAGACTGTCATGAACTCATGGTTGACACGTGGGATCGTTGTCTGCTTCCGATCAGGTAGGCATGGCCAGAACACACCAGCCCTCGAACTGCGACCACATCCGGTGAGACACCGATCATTGTGATGCAAACAACCCAGCGAGATCATGATATATTATGCCGCCAAGAACTTCTCCATCCGCCAACAATCCCATCTCACTCATCACGTCCAACAAACATCCACCACTCACCACCTCCTCTCCACCCGTTTCCACCCGTCATAATGCGTCCCTTCGTGCCCCTCCTCCTCTCCGCCCTCGGCGCCTCCCCCGACGGCTTCCTCTGCCTCGGAGAGGACGAGGCCTTCGACATCTCCCGCCGCTGGCTCGACGTCTTCGCCTCGGAAGGCGGTTCCTCCAGCAAGGCCGAGCTGGCCACCGTCGTGGCCGCCGACATCGTCAGCATCGACGAGACCTTTGGCCCCCCGACCATCGGCATCGACGACCTCTGGGATGTCATTGTCGCCGGCGACAACCAGACGACCACAAACATCAAGTACACCCCAGGCGTTGTTCTCAACAAGTGCAAGGAGATTTCCGTCAGCTGGGTGTACACGGCTGTGACGACGGGCACCAACACGTGAGTTCCCTAGGCGTGATTGTTGCATGTGGTGCATGTTGGCTGACGTTGGTGACAGCTCTGTTGCGGCTGGCAAGGCCGTGACCTTCACCGGCATTGATCTTCTGGAGATTAACCTGAAGGACAGGCTCATCTCGAAGGCCACTTCGAGTGGCAACTGGATCGTGCTGGCCAACCAGCTGGGCGAGACTTGCATGGTCTAGACATGGTTCGATGGCAGGAAGACGCTTCAGGCAAGCGGTGTTCCGAGATGGTAGACGCAGGCGCATCATCAATAATAAAGTAATAATTTTTCGAAGAAAGACACGGAGTTGTCGATCCGGTGAGGGCGTCCATCGGTCAAGGTTGTATTTGGAATGATGGGCTGGCGGATGTTGTGACCTGCGGGGCCCGGTCAGTGTATACCTGTGCAAGGAGCCGGCTGGAGATGAACATGGCAAAAGTAGTTGAGGAGGGTCGGACAGTGAGTGGCGGCCGAACAGGGGGTTCGTGACAACGCCGGGCTTGCGATGGCCACGCATCCTGAGGGCCGGAGTCTCGAGCAAAACACGAGGAGGCTGAGAGAGGCATATGTGCTTTCGGTCCTGTGATTTGACTGGCTTGCCGTCCCGAGTGAAAGGTTCCGATGAGACCGTTGACTTCCGGGGTAGGTGGAGTGTGAGGGGAGCGTCTGCAAGAATCGTATGTTTCCCTGGAAGGTCGAGAAATGAGATACGACGGGAGGCAAGCACCGCCGGTTGGGGGGTGCTGGCGCGCTCGGACCAAGGGATGATTGAAACCAGGGACATGTTCCACGGCTTGAAAGCATACAGGGTGGAAGCAACCAGTTCGTCCGCAGTGAGAGTCGCAATGACAAACTTGTAAGCCACCACTGTCGGGACGTTCGGGGAGAGCAAGTTGTCGATGGAGTCCGACACGGAGGACGAGGTAGATGGGAGATTCCGCCTAAGCTTTGCCGTCCGTTTTGCAGGGAGACACTGACAGTGTCTTCGATGGGTTTGATGAGCAAGAAGGGAGACAGCATCAAGTCGTTCTCACCAAGAGCCACCGGAAGCGAGGTAGACCAAATATCTTCCTGCTGGTGGTCGATGGGCGTACTGGCTGCCGTTGTCAGGCCGCGGAGCTCATCCGGTAAAAACGAAAGGGCCATCCTCAGACGCCATGGTCGCTGCTGTAGCGAGTCTCGTGGTCCAAGGCTCGGGACAGAGGGAATTTGCACCCGACGCGAGCGTCAGGCTCTTCATAATGGCATCAAAGGCAATGTCAGTGCTGGCGGCGGTGACACTGTTGGCGTTCTCCCGAGAGGTGCAGCAAGCTTGACCAGGACGTGTTGCGGACGAGACGCTTGTTGCGGCTGACACAGCTCCCGGTCGGGTCCGTGCACAGTCTGTCATCTCTGCTGGTCAGCTTGTAGACTCCCGAGGGAACTTGGAACCAAACAACCACCTTCCACAATCCAAACCTCAACCAGTCAATTTCCGCCGCAACTCGAAAGTTTCGGCGCGACGGGAGAGTCCGGCTCTTGTTCGACGCGACAACCGGTAAGATAAACATTCCCCCAGGCGTCTGGCGATAGAATGCGGACGGCTGACTGCCCCCTTGGGTCTTCGTGACAGGCCAACCTTGACGAACCCGACCAAACAAGCAGATGCCCTCGAGCCAGCCTCTTCGTGTCACCGACTTGGTGCATGCCGATGATAGCGCGATCCCGGGGTAGGGCGCATCGCTTCGAACGATCTTCGATCCAGATCTTTCCGAATGCCTTCCGGCCGGATACCCTGACCCAGGCGTCCTGAACATGGACTTGCCTGCTCAGATCGAACAGCGTGACCGAGGCGTCAAAAGCAAGACTTCGCTTGCTCAGGTCGAAAAGCGTGACCGAGGCTTCTTGGGGGAGGTTTTGACCTGTCCTCGGGTCGAATATCCTGACCGAGGCGTCATGGGCAAGGCTACAGCCTGTTCTCCGGCTGAAACGACCGAAGCATCTCAAGGATGACGCGTTGTCCGCCAATTGCTTCTTCTTGGCCCTCGCAACAGCAAACACTCGCCTGGCTGCCCCGGTGTGCCCTCTTCAACGACGCAAGTGCGATGATGTCCAGTGGATGCAGACTGTTCCTCTAGGCGAAGGATGCTGAGGTAATTCCCGTTGTCTCTTGGACTGCGCTTTGCATCATGCGAGCCGGAGCCGGAAACAGTCCGCTGGTCCGGATAGTAGACAGCACGTGGGAAGCAACATGCTAACGTTGTCACCGACGACGACGCTGGCTTTGCCCCAGAAGAGGTCTCTGAAGAGGAAGGGCGCCTCGACGAACCCACCGAAGCGGGCGATGATGAAAACGAGGAGGCCGATGCAGGGCCATTGAAGAAACTCAAAAAAGAGGGAAAGAGGGCCACGCCGTTCAAGAAGCGGATCAAGGCCCCAACCCCAAAGGAAGTCGGCGGACCACTTCTCTAAGACGCAACCCATGGAGAGTGTGTGGGAAGTTTGACAGCGAGGCTGCCGAGCAAAGCTGGGCTGTTGACGACGACGCCACGTTTCTGGATGGACAAGGGGGCCACGATGACGGCGCCTCAGACGATGGTGCAGAGAGGCCAAAATCTCGGACTCGGAGGACAACTCGGACAACGAGCCTTGGTTTTCCCGGCAAAGCGTAAGCTGGGAACCAAGATTGCAAAGTCTCGCCGGCCACAAACTAGCAAACCCAGGAATGTCGTTCATCCCCATGTGGACGAATGGCTGCTGGCGTCAGGCAGAAGTGCCTTGGTTCGGATGGGACGCGGGAACGGCAACACCAACGGACGTGGTGAAGGAGGCATCAATCGAGGCCAGGATGGCATCAACCGACGTCGCCGAGAAAGCGCTTTCCGCATCGGTGGTAACACCAACGGACACTGACACGACAGCACCAATGGACGCAGACGCAGCAACACCAACCGACGTGGTGGAGGAGGCTCAATGAGAGACGTGGTGGAGGAGGAAAAATGAGAGCTATGGTTGTGCCCACCCGATCAACAACCTCACTCGATCAACAACCTCACTCGATCGACAGCTTGGGCAGTTGATGTCACTCAACAGAAGGAAGGAGAAGAATGCAAAACGTGTTGAAATCGCATAGTGGTATCATAAAATCCAATCTCGACGCCGGCGTTCGAGTCCTTCCATTACCTATACCTTCGCCCCCGCCCCATGCATCATGCCCTTCACTCCCCCCTCGTGAAACAGATCCTTCGCCCGCTTTGGATCCTCAACCAGATCCAGCACAACCTCCCGCTTCGTCTTTGACGGCTGCCTCGTCGATCCGTCTCCTTCGGCAGCCGCCGCCACGGCCTCCATATGTCCAAGGTCACTTTCAGCGGAGCTCAGCGAGCTGAGAGAGCTTGAGCTAGGACTGCGCATCTGCACCATGGGCACGCTACGGCCCTCGCGCTGCTTGACCTCCGTCTGTCGGTGCTTGAGATGTTGTAGCTTCTCGTCGCCGCAGTGCATGGCCAGAATGCCGAGGCCGGGAAAGTTGTGCTCCAGGAACTCTCGGAGAAGCGGCAGTATGGACTTGTCGGGCCTGTAGGTCCCTGAGTCGTTGTCGATGATGAGCTGGTAGTAAGCCGGGTCATATGGAGGCGGCTCCCGCGGTGGCCCGCCAGGGATGGCATCATCCGGGTGCGTATCGCCGGCGGGTTCTGGGTCGGAAGAGCCCGTGGGCCGAGAGAGACGGCGGATGAAGAACTCGCCCGAGCAGGCAATATAGGTGGCCACATCGCTGTGCATGGTGTGCTTGCTCAGCATGTCGATGCTGAACTCGCTGCCCGTCTCTGTGAAGCGGAACATGCCGTCGAGCGTGAGCACGTAGGTGAAGATTCGGCCGCCCTCGTCAAAGTGGGCGAGACGAAGAAACTCGATCGAGGCCTCCTCAGAGCACGGCTTGAAGAAGCCATGTTCGGTCGACTTGTTGAAGTTGTAGACGCGTCGGTGCTGCTTGTGCAGAGCCTTGCTGAGGATGCGTCCTCGCACGCCCTGTGAGGTGAACATGCGGCCGATGGACTGGCGGAACTCGACGAAGCGGTGGTACATTTCCGGCGGCACGGGGCCGGCGAGCTGCATCTCATTGGATTGAAAGCTGGGGCCAAGGTCAGCATGTGCCCTCCATATCGTGAAGAGGGGTAACCTACTCGTATCGCTGGGTTTGTCGCTTGTCCTTCTCCGTTTCGGACTCCGGTGAGTCGTGCTCATAGTCATGAGAGGACGTCTCGTAGACCTTTGTGCCTGTGAGGCGACCGATGATCGGGCTGAAATGCTTAAAGTAGACCGCAGGCCCAACTGTATACATCTGGGCGTGGGGCGGCTGCGAGACGCCGAGGACTTGGATGCTGACCCAGATACTCGGAGTTATGTCGCTGCCCTTGTTGACGATGGCCTTTACCAGGTACGCGGTCTTGCTGCCGGACCGCTTCTTGGCCTTGAACTCGTGGCCGGGCGGCGGGTACCCAGCCCAATCTTCGCTGAGATGGTTGCAGTTGATGGTAACGTTTCCCAGGCGGTCATCCGAGTCAGGATAGTCCTCATCGTAGAGGCGGCACTTGAGGGTGAAGCCGGCACTCGGGACGTTGGCCACGATCCATTCTTCGTTCCATTCGGGCGTCGTCGTCTTGCGCATGGTGCGTGTTCTCCAGGTGAGGTCGGGCTCCTCCTTGTGCCGCCGCGGGATGGGCGCCTTGAGGGTGGCATGGATGTAGGGGTCGGAGGAGAGGGTGGAAATATCGCCAACAGGCAGGTTGTCGGCTCTGTGGAATATGATCTTGATGGTGTAACCCGGCGGCGCGTCGGGTAACGGGGTGGTATCGAAGCCGCCGGGAGGGTTGTTCTTGAGGTTCTCCTTGATCTTCTTCTTCTGCTCGGTAAAGGCGCCCTTCATGTCGCTAGGGTGGTGGGCAAACTGGCTCGCCTGGTTATGGTGCTGGTGGACGGCGTCGAATCGGTACGGCTCGTTGGCGGTTGGTCCTGCCTGTGCCTCGGCTTCGGCGGGCAGCGGCGCATCGGGATCGACTGGTGGAGGGTGTCCGTTTTGCGTCGAGTCTTCCTGGTCTTGCAGCGAAAGATTCGCGACGCCGTTGGTGGGCGCCGCTTGCGCCGCTTCTGGAGGCATGTTGAGCGCTTTCAGGTCGGAGGAGGCGGGTTCTAGGGGGTTCGGTCGTTGGTCTAGGATGCGAAAAGGTTCAAGTAGGGATCCTGTACATGACAGGCCCTGTATGTGGGCACCAACAGTCTCCCGCGAGACTCGCGATTGACGAGCGCGGTGCAACAATGTGGTGGAGGAAGTGAAGCCCGCCAAGAATGGCGATGTCGCGGGGTCGATAAGGGAACTACCGGCGGGGTCGTCCAGCGGGGAAGGGTTCTAAACTCGCTGTGTTTACAGTGGGCTTTGGCGGGTACGGCGGCTGTAGGGCTGAAACGTGGATCGCTCTTCTCAGTGTCTCGGCAGCGTGCAGCGGAAATGCTCGACGCATCCGAAGAGTTGCGCGCAAGGAGGCTCTTTAATCAGAAAAATAAGAAGACCCTGACATGCATGCCAGAGACAGGCCTCGTAAGGCCAAGGACCCTGGAGCGCCTCGTCGCACCTCGCCGGCGCACGCCCAGATGCCGTGGTCCCGGAATGGAGACAGGCGTCGCAAGCACATGGCGCGCTACCGACCGCTTCTGACGTCATGCTGCCTCCAACTGCGCGCGTACATTGGCTGGGCGTCCTCTGTACGGCCAGCGTGACTGGTCCTGCGGGAAGGCCCAGGCTTGGGAATCTCCCGATGCATCCATTTCTCGACATCGCCATTCCTGCCCGTCGACGATAACACGGCCGATGCCGAGCCATCCGCAAAGGCCTGGTGCTTGCCAAGCATGTGTGTCCAAGGTTATTTATCGTGGGAAGCGCCTCGCGCATTTTGCGTCTGGGCCACCGTCCGCGCGACGCTCGGGATACGAGGGAGGCTGGTCGAGCGCAAATGTCTTCATCACTGACAAACATTTACGTACCGAGAATTCGATCTTGTCGTCCTTCCATGTTTTCGATGAGAAACCCCCGAGTTGGCCCCCTATGCACGTCAGCTGTCACAGACCGCCCTACGCCCTACCCTACAGCACCTCCATCGGATGCCGGCACCGGTCGAAACGCAATACCGCTAGATCCCGGGCCTTGACACTTTGGTGCCCTGCCTCCAGCGAGTCCAGCCCGATGATCATCGTCCATCGATAGCCCACGGCTTGTCCGGCCACGCGGCCCCCCGTTGCTAGTGCCGCCGGCCCCGACAAGGCCCGGCTTCGAGGCCCACTATCGCGGCTCTCAGCCGACTTGGCCTGACTCTGTTGGAGGCGCCAGTCGTGGCACCACCTTCGTTCTTTCGACAGAAGACCACTCTGCCTTTCTTCGGTGCACCATGGGCAGAGTCTATTCCCCGTGGCGATGCCATACCAGTCATGGCCACAAGCCCGCCGCCTGTCTGTCTGCCCTAAGGAATTCGCCTTGGGTCCAAGCCAGACCGTGTCAAGTCGACCACTACGCGGACAGGCTAATATACTTCGACTCGCTCTCACCCGCTCAGGCTTTAGATGACCTTGAG